>OZ018328.1:113686630-114401630 GCA_963969495.1 Ceratothoa steindachneri
TACACTTAATAGGCATTACCGAAACGTGGATCCATAGTCATACGAGGGATTATATTACCGAATTTCAACTGAAAGGTTTTAAGATGTTCCACAAAGATAGAATTGATAAGGAAGGGGGGCGGTGTACTCCTATATCTAACGAGGACCTCCAGCCTACTGATTACAATATAGACTCAGAATTTGAACTTATAGGAATAAAATTGAATTTACATAAAAGTTTGCATATATACTTGGCTTATAGAAAACCATACCAATCAACTGAGAAATACATACAATTCTACAATTTTTTGACGAGCGTGAGTAAAGACAAAATCTCACTCATTTTTGGTGACTTTAACTGCCCCAAAATATATTGGTCGACGAAGAAGCCAGATTCTGAAGGACAAAGAATATTAAATTTTATAGATGACAACCTGCAACCCAATGGGTCACATGAGCTAACACGAGGAGATAATATATTAGACTTGATATTAACTTCAGATGACGAACTAATCTCAAACGTAAGCGTAGGCGATCAAATTAGCAACAGCGACCACAACCTAATAGAATTTCAAGTGAATATACCTCACAAAAAAAGTGAGAGACTTGTTACAAATTTAGACTTCCGAAAAACGAACTTCACAGAATTAAGAAAAAGTAAAAAAAATCACAAAATAACTGGTAAAGACATAAATGAAGCTTGGAATGGTTTTAAAAACTATCTCTTGATGAAGCAATCACAATTTATTCCTGTCGTTGTCAGAGTTAGCGGAAAAAACAAAAATCCTAAATGGTTAACAAAAGAAATCAAAAGGAATATTAAAAAAAGAAATGAGGCTTATAAGATTGCCAAATCAAACAACTTGGAATCCAATATATAGAACTTCGAAGAAAAGTAAAAGCCGAAATTAATAGAGCAAAACGTAATGAGGAGATGAGGGTGGCTCTTAACTGTAAAAATAATCCCAAAGAATTCTTTGCCATAGTTAATAGTAGAAAACCAATAAAAAATAGTATTGGACCAATCAATGATCTACATAATAATCTACAATTCACAGATAAAGATATAGCGAAGGCACTAAATGAATATTTCGCAACAGTGTACACCAACGATGCCTCAAATCTAAATATTATGCCGAATATCAAGTACACAGGCAATAGACCACTAAAAATCTTTAAGTGCACGACCAATGATGTACTAAAACGAATAGACAAAATGAATAAATTCAAATCCCCAGGACCCGATAAGATAATGCCAAAAGTGATTAAAGAAGTAAAAGAAGCAGTTGTGGAACAAATAACGTCTATTTTTAACTTATCACTTGAAAGCAGTATAGTCCCCCAAGATTGGAAAGTAGCTAACGTGGCGCCGATATTTAAAAAAGGACGAAAGGATCTGGCTTGCAATTATCGTCCTATAAGTCTGACATCAATAATTGGTAAGATGCTTGAAAGTATAATAGCAGAACAAATAGTAAGCCATCTAGAAACAAACAAGTTATTAAAAAATACACAACATGGATTTAGGAAAAATAGATCGTGTCTTACAAATTTATTAGAATTTTTCCATTATGTCAACACAGTTCACGACAGGGAGAGGTCTGTTGACATTCTGTATTTGGATTTTCAGAAATCCTTTGACAAGGTGCAACACAAGAGACAAATGGTCAAAATTAGAGCTCTAGGAATAGAAGGTAACCTAGCAAAGTGGATTGAGAATTGGCTTAGTGATCGTAGGCAGAGAGTTGTGATAAATGGAGAAGAGTCGGAATGGATAACTGTCAGTAGTGGTGTTCCTCAAGGCTCTGTCCTCGGACCATTGCTCTTTATTATATATGTGAACGACATAGACGTGGGATTGATTTCAAAAATCTCGAAATTCGTTGACGATTGCAAATTAGCTAAAAATATAATTACTGAGCAAGATATAACAGACTTTCAAAAAGACATTAACCTTATAGCCGATTGGTCTGAGAAATGGAAACTTCCACTGAACATAGAAAAATGCAAAGTAATGCATGTTGGTGTCAAAAATCCAAAAGCTCAATATAAACTCGTTAACAAAACAATAGTCGAAACAGAAAACCAAAAGGACCTAGGGATTTGTGTATCAAATAACCTCAAGTTCACTCAGCACTCTGTTGAAGTAGAAAAAAACTGCACTAAAGATACTGGGATATATCAAGCGACAGATCAGTTATAAAAGCGAAACGGTGCTAATAAATCTGTATAATGCCTTAGTAAGACCACAACTGGAATATTGTGCAAAAGTATGGTCAACCTCCTACAGAAAAGATATTGAAAGATTAGAAAAAGTACAAGCTAAAGCTACAAAAATGATACCTTCATTAAGAAGATACAATTATGAAACTCGATTGGAAAAATTAAACCTCTTCAAATTAGAAATAAGACGCATACGAGGTCAATTAATTGAAGTCTATAAAATCCGGAATGGAATAGAAAATGTGGACTATTCCATCTGGTTTGAGTACAATAAAAACATTACTCGTAATAACAGCAAAAATCTCGTTCGGAAAAAATACCAACTCGATGTATGTGGAAACTACTTCTCATATAAAATTATTAATGTATGGAATCAGTTGTCAGAAGAAGTTGTGTCAAGTCCCACAGTTAACACATTTAAGAATAGATTGGACATATATTTGAGGAATATTAGGTGTTAACAATATTAAGTCCTGACTATAAAGGTTATCGTAAAATTAGTAAAGTGTAGGTATTCATCTTTTATATATAAATTCCTGACTGTGAACTTTTATTCTACACATCAGGTATCTTTTTCAATTTCGAAACCCGAAAAATTCGGGTGGGAGAGGTGGGTGCGGGAGGGCCTTCAACTTTACTATACTGTCTCTAAAACTACTAGATAGGGTCTTCAAAAAAAAGAGTACCTCCTCAGTATGGACAATATAGTCTTTTGAGGTACTACCAATCATTGTAAACTCCCTCTCTCTCCCTCTCCCCTCTCTCTCCCTCTCCCTCTCCCTCCCTCTCCCCTCTCTCTCTCCCTCTCTCTGCCCCTCTCTCTCTCCCCTTTCTCTCTCCTCTCTCTCTCTCTCTCTCTCTCTCTCTCTCTCTCTCTCTCTCTCTCTCTCTCTCTCTCTCTCTCTCTCTCTCTCTCTCTCTCTCTCTCTCTCCCTCGCTAGTGCTATTAAAGCTAGAAAGTCAGCGCACAACGCATGGAAGAGGAATAGTGGTGCGATGCACCATGAAGCCTATGTGACCCATAGTATAACGGTTAAGGCACTAGTGCGCACGGCTAAGCGTAACGAAGAAATTCGTGTAGCCTCTCTCTCCAAAGAAAGCCCCAAGGAGTTCTTCGCGTAGGTGAACAGCCGAAAACCAGTACGCCAACGCATCGGACCCCTGGGGGACGCCAACGGCGTTCTCCAGGATTCAGATGAAATAGCTGGCATACTCAACAACTACTTCTCCTCGGTTTTCACGAGGGAAAGGGGCGGAGAGATATTCAGACCGCCAATAGTGATAGATCGCGAGTTAGAATCACTAGAAGCAATAACTACAACTTCCGAAGAGGTTGCTAGGAGGCTAGGTCAGTTAAATGCGTATAAATCCCCAGGTCCTGACGGCTTCCTGCCAAGAGTATTGCGTGAGGTGAAAGATCAGGTGAGCCCTCATCTTCTGAGATCTTCAACTCATCGCTCGACAGTGGCGAAGTACCTGCAGACTGGCGCATGGCCAATGTCACCCTGATCCACAAAAAGGGGGACCGTGGCACCGCAGGAAACTACCGACCAATAAGTCTCACTTCAATCGTGGGCAAAGTATTGGAAGGCATCATAGGGGATAGGATAATGAATCATTTAGAGTCTCACGACCTGTTAAGAGACACACAGCATGGCTTCTGAAGAAAGCGCTCGTGCCTCACGAACTTGCTTGAATTCTTCCACGGTATAATGAGTGAGTTTGACAGAAGTCGAGCGGTGGACATACTTTATTTGGATTTCCAAAAGGCTTTCGATAAAGTCCCCCACCGCCGACTGATAGCGAAAGTACATGCCCTGGGAATAAGAGGAAAGGTCACAAAATGGTTAGAAAGTTGGTTGTCAGACAGGCGACAGAGGGCTACCATCGGAGGCCACACCTCTCAGTGGTCGTCAGTAACGAGTGGAGTCCCTCAGGGCTCCGTGCTAGGCCCTCTATTATTCATCATCTACATCAACGATATAAATGAAGGACTGGTGAGTCGTCTAGCGAAATTTGCCGACGACACAAAACTTGGAGCTAACGTAGCGAATCCCGAAAACATCGAGATGTTAAGGGATGACCTACGAATGATCGGCGAGTGGGCTGACAAGTGGCAGATGCCTTTCAACTTAGACAAGTGTAAGGTGATGCACATCGGGTATGCGAACCCCCGGTCAGGCTACGAGCTACAATGTATGCGTCTTGAGTCTACTGATGTCGAGAAGGACTTAGGTGTGCTGATTAGCAGCGATCTAAAATTCTCGAAGCAGTGCTTACAGGTGGAGAAAAAGGCTCATCGCTTGTTGGGTTACATCAAGAGGCAATTCAGCTTTCGAACAAAAGAGGTTGTTTTTCCTTTGTACAACTCGCTGGTGAGGCCTCACCTAGAGTTCGCTGTTCAGTTCTGGTCTCCTCATTATCGAAAAGACATCGATCGTCTGGAAAAGGTGCAAGCCAGGGCCACGAAACTGATCCCATCGCTAAGGAATAAGTCATACCAAGAAAGGCTGCAAAAGCTCGATCTTTATTTGTTAGAGTCTAGAAGATTGTGCAGTCGTCTAATAGAGACTTTTAGGATTTGAAAATGTCGACTCCACCAAATTCTTTACCCTCAACCGGAATATAACTCCTAATCGGCTCTACCTTTTAGAGTCGGGGGGGTCCCTATTTATACCCGTCACCAATGAGCGCCTACGTGACGAAATTCAACCGTCTTTCAGCTCGTCGACCCGCGCTCCAGTCGCTATGGCGTAAACTAGGTAGTAAGTTATCGACGGCCGAATATTCGATTCATACGCCCTGCTGACTACCTACGAATAAAGCATTTTTACTTGCTTAGTAGCGTAATTTGAGCACCGCCTAGATAGAAAAGAGCCTATTCTGGAAGTCTTTTGGTGAATTTCGCTTCACCCTTCAAAAAGAGAATACTATTTTTCACCGTGGATTCCTAATTCAATGCGGGCTTAAGCACCTCACTGCTCCCTTCCATCCCCCTGTGTGGGAACCTGTTCGGATGTCTGCCATTCATTGATTTCGCCTTAACTATGTCGGCCACTTGGTCTGTCATAATTAAGGGCTTATGTGAAAACTGGTTTGAGGACTAGCCCACAGCGGAAGCATAAGTCAAAAATTATCTCGAAACTAGGGCATAACAGCGAGTCCCAGAATGAGGAGAGACCCTCATCGCCCGTGGGACCCGGCCAGCATCATAGAGGGAAGTAACACTCGTCTCTATGTAGTTGGATGCAGTTATGGAGCAAGTACCCGAGAGCGGGTGGCAAAACTTTATCGGCCGTTGATTCGACCGCTACTGCATCAAGTCCACCATAATTCATACCTCTTGAGGTTCCCATTCCAGATCCATCCCACCCATCCATCACCCATCATCCTGGCAGCAACCGAGCGGGGAACCAACTGGAAAATGGACGGGAGCGCTCTCACTGACGTTTTTTTAACTTTCCGCCAACCACTAACGCCTTTACCACCTCCTACTCACATTATTTTTCACTCACAAAATACAAAAATAATTATACATTGGTTACAGAGGACAAGAAGAAAAGAAGAGGACATAGTAGGAACAGAGATGACCATGGAGACCCTCACTAAGAGAAAAAGGGCCCCGGAAAAGAGGAAGCTGTATGAAACCCTCTACCTCGAACACAATGTGGCACTGGGGAAATGATTGAAGTTTCATCAGGTTTTATTGCCATCTGTGCATAGACCAAAGATGTGGACCGGCTCATGTCTGAAGAAGGAGCTACCACATTGAAACGTATCGGACTCGAAGCAAAGACCCCCCCCCCCCGTCTCATTTGCCGCAAAGTGGAGAGTTAGGTTGGTGAAAACTCAACCAAAGATCTGAAAGAGGAGATTATGAGGGGCAACCCGTGGGCGAAAGTCCGGGATATAATCAAATTCCGCGAACACACCCAAGTGTTCAAAATACGTTCTCCACCACCGACATGGCCAGGAAAGGGACGAGGGATGGGATCTTGGTCTTTAATATGAGAATCCCAGGAGAGAACATCCAGCAAGAGAGGTTTAATTGCATACATATGTGCTTTACATGCTATAAACTAGAAGATCACACAACCACAACTTGCCTGGACAAGAACAAACTGTGGTGCAGTGAATGCGCTACAGAAGGACATCGATTCGATAAGTGCGAGAGCACTAAGAAGAAATGTCTCAACTGTAAAGGGGAACACAGCACCATGGCCCTGAACTGCGCAAAGCGCCGAGATATAATCAAAAGGAAGGAAGAAGAAGAGAAGAAAGCTAAAGAGATGACCTACACGAGCACCGCCAAAAAGAATGGGGAAGTAAAGACTACACCTGCACAGATGAACATCACAGTCTCACAAAGGAAACAGTTCGCCCGTTGAAAGAACGGAACTTCGGGGAAATGGTTGTTGCCGTCACGGTACTTGTAGGCGCCAAACTTCTCGTAGACCCCCCCCCCCCTTCATATTTAGAGGTTATACAAGATCTCCATTTATGGATTACCCTAGATGCAGCTAGGTAATCATTTTTGGCTACCCACTCCAGGAGCCAATAATCGGAACGAACACTTCGAGGAGAAGAGTTCCGAATGAGTCATACTCTGACTCGTCTTTGCGATCCGGTCTAGGATCATTACATCAGGACGCCGGTCTAGGATTACCCACAATTCGGTAACCTCGGACGACCGGGCTAAGGGTGAACATCGTCGGAAGAAGAGGACATTCACCTTCACCCTCCGAATACTTTCGAACTCTAAGGTATTGTTAAAGGGAATTATCCCCCCCTAACTTCACCAGTTGAACCGTTGACTAGAATTTCCATCCCGAGCTTATAACCTCGATTATTTCAAGGGATTAATTTAGTGCTTAATTCCATATTATCCAATTCATTCTGTCGGGTGCAATTAAGAAGCAAGCATCATAGTACGTAGAATTCAAGTGTAATCCCCACGTCATTATATAGACTTACTTATTCAGTGCAAAGATTAATCCTATTTATACCTATATACGCTGTTTCATATTTCTAATTCATATATATTAAAGATTATTTTTGTATCTGTATGTTTAAATATTTTGGACGATCCTTTGGCAATTAATAAGCAATCCCCTCGGCATAATTCTCAATATTTCATAAGTCCAACCATGACTGGCTTTTACTGAGTGAGAATGCACTCAGGGGATCATTATCTTAATTTTGATCAAAAGGGACGCACCGGAGTTATTCTTATTCACCGGAAGTGGCTACGGTAGGTGTAATGGCTACACTTCACCTCCACTTCACCTTGGTGCGGGATTATAATATATGCCTATGAAGTTGGACTGGGATTACCCACTCACTAAACCTCGACAGAGACCTATTTCGTGTAGTGTCTATACTGCCTCTTGTTTCGTTATACCCTCCGCATTTTTTTCTTTCTCCTAGATTGCCACATATCCTGTGAGGACCTCGAGAAGACGGAGCATAGCGATCTTCAGTTTCCCAAAGACCACTTTGAACACCTTCTCTCGGCTGGGCCTGCTGCTTCCACTGATGGTGTGCAGCGGGATCCGAGTGGTTCGATTGGGCTCCATTTTTTTTCCTCGGGGGATGACCCCCTGGGTCGAATTTCCTCTTGTCGTTTTGTTGATTTTATTTCTTAGTAATTATTTTAAGTGATTTTTTCCTTCCTGTATTAGGTTGAGAAATAAGTTCTTGCGTTTTTTTATGTTGTGTTGATTTAAGTTTTGTTGACGTGATTTGTGCACATATTCAGAAACAATAATAAATAATGAGAGCAAAATTTGCAAAGGTTAGGCTACGTCTCTTAACAGCGTAGACTATTAGGCTTTTGCTTAGACTACGTTTTGAAATTGAGTAATAAGTCATTGCGGTTTATTTAAAAGTTGTGTTAATTTAATTTTTGTTCTCTACCCTCAAAATGGAATGTCAAGTTGAAAGAAAGGCGCATTTTCGACACTTGTTGTTATTCATTTTCAATCGAGACGGGACCAATGCAAACGCAGTCAAAGCTCGTCACAATATTTATGCTATGTACGAAGAAAATGCTTTATCAGAAAGGACCGCACAATGGTTGTTTTCACCTTTCAAAAACGGTAATTTCAATCTTAATGACAAAGAACGTTCTAGTCGCCCCATTAAGTTGGATGAAGATCGATTGAACGACCTTCTTAATGAAAATCTTCGTCAATGTGATCAGAAAATTGTAGTGAATCACCTTCATTCGATGGGGAAAGTTCAAAAACTCGGCGCATGGGTTCCGCACGCTTTGAGTGAAAGCAACAAACTTCAACGCTCAACGATTGCCGCAGGTGTGCTTGCCCGTCACAAGGCTACTCGTGGATACAAGGACAGATTTCTTCACCGCATTATCACTGGCGACGAAAAGTGGTGTGTTTACGTCAACATGAACCATCGAAAACAATGGCTTAGCCCCAATAAAAAAAAAACACTTCCGCGATTAAAGCAAGGACTTCATCCACGAAAGACGATGCTTTGTATGTGGTGGGATTGTGAAGGCATCATTCTTTATGACCTCTTTGCGAACAACGAGATTGTCAATGCAGAACTCTACGTTCAACAAATGTATCGACTCGCCGAAGCTATTCGTGAAAAGCGACCTCATTGACGTTAAGGAGTCCTTCTGCAACACGACAATGCTCGTCTTCACATTGCGAATATGACAAAAGACGCCATTTAAACGCCTAAATGGGAAATCTGCCACATCCTCCATATTCACCAGACTTGGCTCCATCGGATTTTCATCTCTTCCGATCGCTCTCCAACAATTTGCGAGGCGTTTCGTTCAATACTGATGTGGAATTAAAAACCTGGTTAGACTAATTCTTCGAGTCAAAATTCAGAGATTTTTATTGCAGAGGCATCGAAAAACTAGTTGAACGTTGGGAAGAAGTCGTAAATAACAACGTAAAATACATTATTGATTAAATTGTATATTGTTATCAATTAAAAATAAAGTTTTTCTAAAATTGTTAATGGTAATGAATAAATTTGATAAAACTGCAAGAACTTATTCCTCAACCCAATAGAATTGTAATCTTTTTGTAGAGTTCTTTATGCCCGTCCCCCCTCCCATTGCAAGAGAGCTTCAGCGAACATGAACTGCGGATAGGATGGATGAATGATGCGTGTACCCGGGGAGGCCCCTCAGACGGGTGAAGTATGGCGGACTTAATGATGGGTGGTGAACGAATCAACAACCACCACCCGAGGGTGCCGCCCTGTCTGGGGTTTGGTTATCGATGCTGCTTCCAACTTACCTAGGGACGGTTGCATGTCTCCCTCTGGTGTTGGAAGGAAACTCCCCTTTAGAGATTAGAGCGAACTCTTCCCCAAAGCTTTCACCATCGCATCGTAACCAGGTGGTTTCTTCCGTAGAGTTCCACAGTGGGCTAATCCTCAAACCTGTTTTCCTTTACGTCTCCAATTATGTCTATGAAAGTGGACCGACATAGTTGGAGCGAGACTAGATGAATGGCAGTTCAGTTAACTTCACCCCATACGAAAATTAATATATGTGATAAAAGTAAGTGTGGCAAATGTACTAAATCGTATAAATGTAATAAATGTACTAAATGTGATAAAGGAACAAAATGTACTAGATAGGCCCAAATTCATAAATGTACTAAAAATACTAAAAATTAAAAAAAATACTCGAGGTAAAAAAATGTAATAGAGGTTGTAAATGTGCTAAATGTACTCAAAGGAATGAATGCAATGAATTTACTAAAAGTACTAAATGTGATAACTGTAGAAAATGTACTAAATGTGTTAAAGTACAAAATTTACTAAAATACTAACTGTACTAAAAGTATAAAATGTACTAAAATACTAAATGTCCTAACTGTACTAAATGTGATAAAATACAAAAAATATTAAAGTACTAAATGTACTAAAATAGTATAAATGTACTAAATGTGCTAAAGTACAAAATATACTAGATGAGCCCAAATTTTAAAATGTACTAGAAGTACTAATTGTTATAAAAGTTTAAAAAATAGTAGATGTGATAACAGTAGAAAATTTAATAAATCCACTAACAGTACGAAAGGAGTAAATGTAATAATACTAAATGTATAAATAACACTGTCCTACAATGATTTTAGTACAGAAATTAGAAAGTAGTTTTCTATTGAATTTTTTTGCGTCAATTACGAAAAGGACCTTTATTTTCCATGAAATGACTTCAGTTTTTTGTAATCTACACGTTTATTTTTTTATTAATATTAGATTATTCAGTATATAGAGGTATGAAATATTTGTTATTATTTTTATTTTATTTTACGAAAAGTACAAAGATAAGTGGAAACAAAAAGCTTATTCATCAAAAGAAATTAATAAGTCGTTTTAATACACTTCAGATTGTGGTATTATAAAAATATATTTAAAAAAATAATGAAGATTTAAGATTTTTACTTGTCCTAAATGTTCTTTGGGAACGTACATTGGATTTTCACCGTGGGGTCAGTTACAGAACAGGAATGGATCTCTCCGTAAAAGAAAACTCTGTTGTCCGATATCATTCCTATTCATGTAAAATACCTATAGATTATAATCAATTAAAATATTATCCTCATCAAAATCTAAATCTGACCTCATAATTGAATCCCTTTTAATTAAATATAATGAACCTCAATTAAATATGGACTCTTTTCCACACCGTTATATATTGCCTGATTAATTTCGTTTGAATTTTTTTTTTAACTAGTCATCATGAATTAATTACCACTTAAACAACCAACTAGCTAACATATTTTTTATTGTTGTTTTTCGAACAACCAACTAGATAGATCAGAGAAGAAACTAGTATTAAATCACATCTTTCCTGTTAGTATGATTTTTAAATTCATTCATTCAGCTCACAGCTTTCTCTGAATCAGGTAACAAATTTTAGTGTATTTATTGAGGTTTTTCTTTTCTTCTAATTGTAACTTTATTAATTTCGTTTGAATTTATTTATTTTATATCTTAATATACAGATTTTTGTCCTTTATATTGCATTTGATTTTTTTGGTTGTTTTACATCCTAGTAAATTTTTAGCCTAAAGCCATTAATTATCATTGTTTTCATAATTGTAAAGCAATTGTTCTTATGTAAATCTTTAATATTCTAGCCTAGAAGATGGGTCCAGAGCCCGAAACGTTAGCAATTAATGTTATATTCAGTACTTGCTCCCTTTTTCCTTTTTCTCTCTCTATATATATATATATATATATATATATATATATATATATATATATATATATATATATATATGAAAATTAACCCACAGGAAAATGAAAAGATGAATCCAAGCACTTTCGGACTATATTTGCAAGTTCATTTGTGAGTTAATTTTATTATATATATATATATATATATATATATATATATATATATATATATATATATATATATATATATATATATATATATATATGTGTGTGTGTGTGTGTCGAGGCCAAGGAAATAATAACAAAAGACATCTCGATTTAGCTTTACTCCTCCGATGGACTCCGGTAACACAGGAGAACGGGCAAAAGGGTAAGTAAATGTTACGAGTCAGATTCCTGACCTCAGCTCAAAAGGCAGGCCCTTCGAGGGTGTACTTATAAACAATCCATTCAAAAGTGCAAACTGCCAATCTCGTATTGCCCTCTCTCAGAGCTACAAGACGCCAAGCGCGGGAGACCAACCTGAGGTCTCACCTTGCGAGTTTCCCCTCCACTTCCCCATTACCCCGCGGGAGTAATTTGGGTATATAACAGGTTGACCCGAGAAAACGCGTTTTTTTGTTCGTTCTAACGGAAGAGACAAGAAAGTCACCGGTTGAGAGATTTTTTGAGTTTGAGAAGGAAACAGAAAAATCACCGGTAGAAAGTTTTCTGCAAGTTAAGGAGAACTTGCAGTCCTTGTACAAAACCAGATTGTACCAAGGAAGCTCGGCGCCGTTCGAGCCCCAAGATATTAATTATCAAGCTAGCCAGTTTGAGGACTCCAAATCTTACTCTATCTGAGTTGGACAAACCCCAACTAGATAGAAAAAAAAGAAGACAACGATTTCATCTCGTCCAGAAGAAAAGTGGAAGGACTAAGCTTTCGCTTGAGCATCCACCCACCCCAGATCCCTCGTGACGCCACCCGTCAAATCGACAGGCAGGTCGACGAACGCCATCTATTGGGCAAACAAGCAACTACTCGAGCTACGCCTCTCCGGAACAAAATCTCCGAGGATAGTTTAACTACTCGTCGTGGGTATTTAATCTCCATTACCTTATGTGAGTAAAGAATAATCCTGTTGTTTATGTCCCCGTGCATAATAATTAGTTTATTGGATGTCTGGCCAAGGACAAAGATATTAACTTAAAATTGTTTCCCCCGTTAAATTCTATCTCGAATCGAGCTTCGTGAGCTCACCCAGCATATATATATATATATATATATATATATATATATATATATATATATATATATATATATATATATATATATATATATATATATATATATATTTATATTTATATATATATATATATATATATATATATTTATATATATATATATATATATATATATATATATATATATATATATATATATATACATATATATATATATATAATATATATATATATATATATATATATATATATATATATATATATATATCGAGTTTTGCACAAGTTTTGTTACACGTATGTTTTTTAATCTTTCGAGAGATTTATGTGTGTGATAGAAAAACATTCCACCAAACAAACCTAAAGTTCTTGTTTTCCAGCTCGTGTCATTAAACGTCTTTTCCATTGTGTGCAGGTGTATTGAGATGGTGGTGAATGAATCGAGATCTCTGCTCAGGCCACAACAAGTCGGACATCGCTAATCGACTGGACGTCAGCGGGATGCCCGTCCACAGAGTCGTAGAGAGGCTCAAGGAAGGAGAAGTCATCACAGATTCGACCTCGTTCAGGCAGACTTCAAGTTGCCAACCAGTTGGCTGTGAGAAAGGCCTTCGAAAGTACATACTTCGAAGTTCTAAATGACTGTGTTCGCGAGAAAAACATCTCATTGCTACTGTGTCCAGGTCCGTCAAGGATGAGGGTGGCAAGAGCTTGAGGTGCGTGGAAAGGCCTCTGCGTACCGACCGTATGCGAGAACAACGTCGGGAGCACTGTTGTCGCCTTCTCAACGACTTGAAGTTTCATGGCAATCGAATTCCCTTTTTTTTATGAAAAATTCTTCATGGTCGCACCGTCATCAACAGGCATAACGACCGTGTGGTAAGCTTCGGCCAGGACGTTTCCGAGGTCCGGTACGCGCCTACGACCAAGCACCCGGCCTTCATGATAATGCTCAGCGTCATGGCTTTGAATGGCGAGAAGATGCCGCCGATGTGGTTCTCGGCCAGTTACAGGCTCACCGTGGCCAATTACAGCAGGAGCATCTCAGCCACGAAAGTACACTCCTGGGTGAGAAAGATAAAAAAAAAGGTGGACTACATCTTTTAGCAGGAAGGTGCTCCGTTCCACGCTGCTAAGACCGTGCAAGATTGGTTGGAGTCTAGCATAAACTTGTGGTCAAAGGAGTTTTGTCCGCCGCAGTCGCCCAACCTCAATCCACTCTACTACAGCGTGTGGGCGCCTATCGAGAGCAAGGCATTAAAGGTTCGCCGCAGCAACGTCGACGAGCTGATGCCCTCCGTCAACCGCGTGTGGTCCAGCATGAGGAAGGGAAACATGACGATCGGAGAATGGCAAAATGAAAGCATTCCACTAGAAGATGGGCGACCGATTGGTCTCCATGACAAAAACGGCAGAAAGGGCTGATTCGAGCATCAGCTGAAACAAGATGACCGTGGGTAAGTCTTGTGTGGCCGATGCGAATGCGGCAAAGGAGCACCTCTAGGGACTGTAGTTTTTGAGCGCTTGAGGGTCAAGAATGAATTAACTCTTTGATATTTTCTAATTTAAAATATGAACACCCATATCATTCGTCTGGGCACAAATGAAAAACATAATCCCCTATATAGGAAAAGAAATATCGAAAAGGCAATGCGGAGTTATCTTGGGTCTCAGGATAGGCTGAACGGGGCAGTTGATCAGCCCTTTTGTTGCCCAGGACCATCATATGCCCGGTAACCCAACAAAATAGAACTCGATAACATGACACATTCTGGATCAGCTAGGTTCAAATTTCTGCAACTAAGGGATTGCAACTTAAGGATTGCAACTAATGAGTTGGAGAGAATTACGAGATATTTAAGAAGCAAAGTTTAGATAAATATTAATGATAAAAATTATTGACCGAAAATTCAGCGGTAAAAATAAAGCTGCCAGCGGCAAAGACAAAATTAAAAACTCTTCTGAGTAAACAGCAGCAGCACCTACACCTTGGTCTGACTTTGAACCATCTGTGTATATGGAGCAATGTTGTGTATGTGAGATCGCATTCTCGAGGAAGAGGCACTTAAGGGATAAGGGTCCACGGAGGATTTCTCCAAGCTCCATATGTTTGTGCAAACTGTGGGAGGTAGAGCAAGCCAACTAGGGGTCGGCGAAGACGGTAGGGCAAGGACCCTTAGAGTACCCAAGGTGGAGAGATGATCTCCTATCCACAGGTTCAAGGGGCGGAGTAAATACGGCAACCTATCAAATACTGCCGTTGATTCAGCACCATAAAGACATCTGTTGATCTCGGACGCAAGGGCCTGCCGTACACGACAGAGGTATCGCAAACAGATCTGGAGTCTATGATTTGGCAAGGCGATCAGCAAAGAGAGTACACGAAGAAGATGCTGAATGCTCCCTTGGAAAGAAGAACTCGGATTGCGAATTGGGTAAGGCATTTTAAGGGCCGAGAGTAAAGCGGGAAAGTAGAATTGACACTCATCACCCAATTTGGATTGTAACAGGGCAATGTAGAGTGAGTACAGTGTTCGATGATCACTGCTCCACGATGTGTAAGAGAAGACCTTTAAAATATATAGAGCCCGCAGGTAGGCCGTTCAAAGGCGGCGTAGGTGTGGATCAAGGGTCACGTCCAGGAACCGAAACTCAGGGACGAACACTTTGTAGGGCGATAGGTGGCGGAACAAGAGCCCTTATCCTCCTATTGAAGTACATGGCCTTCGTTTTGCTCATGAAAAAGCGGAATCCACTAATTTGTGCACGTTTTGAAACCATGTCGACTGCTAGCATCACCAGGCTGTCATTCACTAAGGATCACTGCAAATTGAGAGAAATGGTATCATGACCGGCATAATGATCCCGGTTCTTGTGAATCCTCTTCCAGGTCTGTGCGGTGTGGGTCATATAGAAAATTGATGAAACCTTGCGACGCGATGAAGTTCAGCGAGCCTGACGAACGGTTCTCTGACGAAGCACCCGAGCTCGGTTTCAGTCAAATTTGTTATACAGGTTTGGGTTCCGCCCGAACTGGGCATGAGCTAACTTATAGATCCAAACGGCCAGGCACAGTATAGCGGCCTGTTACGGGTCGCCCCCTGGAAATGGTTTGTGTCGCCGCGTTGTAGATATAATCAATGTGAAGTACGACACCACCGCCTCCAAACCATTGAAGGTCCTCAAGGAAGCACTTGTGAAAGACACCCCTCGGAAGCTTCCCCAATCAGCATGGCCTAAGTTACATTTGTGAGGCAGGGCTGAATGAGGGTAAGGATAAACGAGAGACAAGACAAGAGGGAAGTGATGAAGTGGTCACTCCTATAGAGGTCATCAAAGACGGACCACCGAAAATCAGTGAGACAACCCGGAGAACAGAGAAACAATCCAAAACAACTAAAAGAGTCCGTTTAGACATAGAGGGAGGTAAAGTCACCGTTGTTTAAAACGCAGAGAAAGTTTTATATTGGGTTGAGGAATAAGTTCTTGCAGTTTTATTAAATTTATTCATTATCATTAACTATTTTAGGAAAACTTCATTTTTAATTGATAACAATATGATATTTAATCAATAATATATTCTACGTTGTTATTTACGACTTCTTCCCAACGTTCAACTAGTTTTTCGATGCCTCTGCAATAAAAATCGCTGGATTTTGACTTGAAGAATTCGTCTAACTAGGTTCTTAATTCCACATCAGTATTGAACGAAACGCCTTGCAAATTGTTGGAGAGCGATCGGAACAGATTGAAATCCGATGGAGCGAAGTCTGGCGAATATGGAGGATGCGGCAAGATTTCCCAATTAAGCGTTTGGATGGCGTCTTTTGTCATATTCGCAATGTGAGGACGAGCATTGTCATGTTGCAGAAGGACTCCATAACGTCGATGATGTCGCTTTTCACGAATAGCTTCGGCGAGTCGATACATTTGTTGAACGTAGAATTCTGCATTGACAATCTCGTTGTTCGCAAAGAGCTCATAAAGAATGATGCCTTCACAATCCCACCACACACACACAGCATCGTCTTTCGTGGATAAAGTCCTTGCTTTAATCGCGGAAGTGTTTTTTTTTATTGGGGCTAAGCCATTGTTTTCGATGGTTTATGTTGACATAAACACACCACTTTTCGTCGCCAGTGATGATGCGGTAAAGAAATCTGTCCTTGTATCCATGAGTAGCCTTGTGACGGGCAAGCAAACCTGCGGCAATCGTTGAGCGTTGAAGTTTGTTGCTTTCGCTCAAAGCGTGCGGAACCCATACACCAAGTTTCTGAACTTTCCCCATCGAATGAAGGTGATTCACTACAGTTTTATGATTACATGCTGAATGTACAGCCAATTCTCTAGTCGATTGACGAAGATTTTCATTAAGAAGGTCGTTCAATCGATCTTCATCCAACTTAGCTGGCGACCAGAAGGTTCTTCGTCATTAAGATTGAAATGACCGTTTTGGTAACGTGAAACCCACCATTGAGCTGTCCTTTCTGATAAAACATATTCTCCGTACACAGCACAAATATTGCGACGAGCTTTGGCTGCGTTTGCATTGTCCCGTCTCAATTGAAAATGAATAACAACAAGTGTCGAAAATGCGCTTTTCTTTCAATTTGACATTGCATTTTGAGGGTACAGAACAAAAATTAAATTAACACAACTTTTAAACAACCTGCAATGACTTATTACTCAACTTCAAGACGTAGTCTAAGCAAAAGTATAATAGTCTATGCTGTTAAGAGACGTAGCCTAACCTTTGCAAATTTTGCTCTCATTATTTATTATTTTTTCTTTATATATACACAAATCACGTCAACAAAACTTAAATCAACAGAAAATTAAAAAAACGCAAGAACCTATTCCTCAACCTAATAATAAAAGGCACGATAAAACACTACCTTTAGCATTGTGATTAACGTCGCCCCAATATGGGTGATGGGCATTCAAATCCCCGAGTAATAAAAACGGAGAGGGCAATGGAAATACAAGTTCTTAAAGGTCGGGTCTTAACAATGGTAAAGAAGGAGGGAGGTAAATAGAACTAAATGTAAAAAAAACGTAAAAAGCCCTCACGGTAACAACTTGGAGGGTAGTGTGAATGGGGAAAGAAGATACATGGTGTGATGACAAAACCATAACTGGTACCCTGCCTTGACCCGAGCCCCCGATAGGAGCAATTGAGTTGAAAATCTTAGACATAGGCACCCGTGGAAAAGGGAGATTTGTCAAAAGGATTTTGAGTTCTTCCCACTTGGGAAGAACACCAAGACAATTCCACTGATAAAAGAAGGATATTAAGTGAGACAGTTAGATCCCACAGTAAACATCCTTTGTGGCTGAGGTTTAGTTTGAAGTGCGTCCCAAAGAGCTGCAGGGACGGATAGTAGATTTCTAAGAGCTTGCTCTAGCAGTCTAAAATATCCTGAAAAGAGCAATGACGTGAGATGTTTCCGAGGGACCTAGGAACTGGGAGAGGCCACGTCTATAACTGGAGTGAACAGATCGGGAAAATCGGAAGGTCAAGAAGAGATTTTCGGACGGTCGATCTGGATTCGTGGGACGAGGACGCTTTCGATGGAGGAGTTGATCCAACAACTGCGGCTGTCGTTGTTATAATATCATCGACTTCCATCAGATCAGGAGTAGGAGGGCTAATGGGCGGCGCAGGCAAACTGGGCGGAGCAGGCAAACTTGGCAAAGTACGAGGCACTGGTTGGAGTTTTACAACCGTCTGGACTGGTAATGCTCCAGCGTCCTGTGAAGAACTGAACAAGCATAAGGTCAACTCCAGAGGCAACCCGTTATTAGTAGCCTTGGGTCACGGGAACGAGTAGATAAACTATTACTGGTCTATGCAGAGGATTCTTTCAAATAACGTTTAATGTCGGTCCTAGCTAAAACCGACAGGGAGAGGGAAGCAAAGTTAGTTACCTAGGCGTGAGAGCGATGCTTCAAAGGCGTATCGGGAATATTTCTGACGTTAGCGGTAGATGGGCGCTGAGATGCTACATGTGTGTCGGTCCAACGTGATGATCGGTTTCGTCCAGTGCCACGCAAAATATCCGAGAAAAGACGGCCAAAAGGCAAAATTTGTGCTCGAGCACGTTGGCGAGCCTCCCTCACGTCCAGGCATATAAAGTCAAGCAAAGGGAGGACTTCATTTTAGTATAAGAAGATCAACATGTCTAAATTGTTTGTAGTTAAACCAACGTCTAGGTAGTTCGACGTAGGGGCGGGCTTATCAGGACAAGAAGTTAACCAGATTTAATAAAGTGGGTCAGTCCCTAGCGTTCAAAATTAAAATCAATGTGTCAGTTGGGACTCGAGCAGAGCACACAGTTGTAGTCACCCTGTATACATGTGTGACACGTTGGAAACTAAGCTTACTCTGGAGACGGGGGAGATCACATTCCCTGAATTCATTCGAACCCTCGAGACCTTTGTCAAAATTAAGACGTGGGTTAGAGGGAAGCTGTTTTGGAGTTGTTCATTTGGTTTAAAAGCTGTTCAAGCTTTCAAAAGAGAGCCTACTGTTGATCATGGAGAAGACTGAACAAAAGATCAATATGTTCCACCAAGATTTCTTTCGACCTGAATGCAAAAGTATTTCGAAGAATAATGAGAAATGTGGTTTGCATGGCTTTAGTTTAAGTCGTCAAATTCGTATAAACAATAGATGAAAGATTAGAGAGGGGGCAAAGTGGAACAAGGTCTGCTGACCAAAAAGCCTCAGTGATCTCAGTTATTCGGATTTATGAAATTATGACCTTCAAAACTTTCAATAATTCATCATTCGAAAGAGAATATAAAGCAACATAAAAAATTCGGATTTCGTTAGAATCAGCCGAATAGTTCTGATGTTATCGCCAAAACAAAATAATTCCTGGTCTATCCTTGGGATGGCTTTGGCAATTATATGACTCGAAAGAGTGTAAATCAACATAGGGTTTTCAAATTTCGGTAGAATACGCAAAATAGTTATGATGGCAATTATATCATTCAAAAGAAAATTTAAAACAACATAAGGATTTCAAATATCGTTAGAATCACCCGAATAGTTTTGATGTAATTGCTAAAACAATTTAATTGCCGGGCTACCTTGGGAGGACTTTAGCATTATCTTTTTGATAAGTAAATATAAATCAACATAAAGGTTGCAATTTCGTTAGAATCGCACGAATAGTTATGATGTCATTTCCAAATAATTCCTCGGCCAACCTAGGGATGACTTGACACTTATATCATACGAAACAGAATGTAAATCAAAATAAGAGTTTCCATTTCGTTAGAATCAGCAGAATATTTATGATGTTATTTCCTCCAAAAATTAATTTACGGGGTACCATTGGGAGGTCGTTGTCAATTATATCATTCGAAAGATAATGTAAAAGAGCATAAGGGCTGCAAATTTCGTTAGAATCCTCTGAATAGTTATGATGTTATTGCAATAATAAAAGGTCCCGGAATAACCTTGAGAGGACCTTGCAAACTGCACCATTCGAAAGATAATGTAAAGCAACATAATGCTTTCAAATATCGTTTGATTCACCAAAATAGTTATGGTGTAATGGCGAAAACAAAATTATTGCTGGGCTATCCTTGAGAGGAATTTGGCAATTTTATTAATCGAAAGAGAATGTAAAACAATATGAGGCTTTCAAACTTCTTTAGAATCTGCCGAATTATTATGATTTCAATACAATATAATTGCCGGGAGGACTTTGGGAATTATATCATTCGAATGGAAATGTAAATCAACATAAGGGTTTCCAATTTCCTTGGGATCCGCCGAATACTTTTGATGTTATTGACAAATAATTGCCCGTCTAACTTTAGGAGGACTTTGGGAATTACATCATTTGAAAGCTAATGAAAAATAACATAACGATTTTAAATTTCGTTAGAACGGCAAAATACTTATGATGTTATTGCTAAGACAAAATCATTCTAGGGGTAACATTGTGAGGACCTTGTTAATTATATCATTCAGGAGGGAATATAAAAGAACATAAAGGTTTCAAATTTGGTTAGAATCAGCAGACTAGTTATGATGTTATTGCCAAAACAAAATATTTCCATGGCTAATCTTGTGAGGACTGTGTCAATTATATTTTTTCGAAAGAGAATGTAAATGAACATAAGCGTTTCAAATATCGTTAGAATCAGACGAATAGTTATGACATTATTGCCAAATAGCTCCCCGGCTAATCTTGGGAAGACTTTAGCAATTAAATCATTCGAAAGTGAATAACAAACAACATTAGGATTTCAGATTTTTTTTAGAATCGGCCGAAGAGTTATGATGTTATTGCTAAAACAAAATATTTCTTGGGCAAATTTATTAGGACCTTGTCAATTATATCTTATCAAAGAGAATGTAAAACAACATAAGTGTGCCAAATATTGTTAGATTGGGCCAAATGGGTATGATGTTAATGCCAAATGAATATAATTGCTAGGCTTAACTTGAGAGGACTTTGGCAATTCTATTACTCCGTGTAGAATGTAAAACAATATGAGGGTTTCAGATTTCGTTAGAATCTGCCGAATTGTTAAGATGTTATGAGCCCCTCCAAAATATGTCCCGGAATAACCTTGGAAGGCCTAGAAAATTGCATCATTCAAAAGAGAATGAAAAACAATATGAGGGTTTTAAATTTCCTTAGAATCGGCCGAATAGTTATGATGTAATGGCCAAAAGAATATAATTGCTGGGTTAATCTTGGGAGGACTTTGGCAATTATATTATTCGAAAGAGAATGAAATTCAACATAAGGGTTTCCCATTTCGATATATTCTGAAGAATAGTTATGAGCTTATTGCCAAATAGTTCGCCGGCTAACCTTGGTAGGACTTTGGCAATTATATCATTCGAAAGAGAATGTAAATCAATATGAGACTTTTCAATTTAGTTACAATCGGCTGAATAGTTATGATGTTATTGCCCAAAGAAAAGAATTCCCGGGCTTAGCTTGGGAAGAGCCTGTCAATTATATATAAGGGTTTCAAATTTTGTTTGATTGGGCCGAATAGTTCTGATTTTATTACCAAAACCTAATAGTTCCCTGGCTAAACGTGAGAGGACTTTGGGATATATATCATTCGAAAGAGAATGTAAAGCGACATCAAGTTTTCCAATTTCGTTACAATTGGCTGAATAATTATGATGTTATTGCCCAAAGAAAAAAATCCCTGGCTTAGCTTGGTAGGAGCTTATCAATTATATTTAAGGGTTTCAAATTTCGTTAGAATTGGCTGAATAGTTATGATGTTATTTTTAAAACAAAATAATTTCCGGGCCAACGTTGTGAGGACTTGTCAATTATATCATTCGAAAGAGAATATAAAAGAACATAAGGGTTTCAAATTTAGTTAGAATCGACTGAATACGTATGATGTTATTGCCAAAACAAAATAATTCCCGGTTACTTTTGTGATGACTTTGGCAATTATAGCAGTCGAACGAAAATGTAAATCAACATAAGGGTTTCTAATTTCGTTAGATTGGGCCAAATAGTTCTGATGTTATATCCAAGACAATATAATTCCCGGGCTAACCATGGGAGTACTTTGGCAATTATATCATTATAACGAGAATGTAAAACAACATAAAGATTTCAAATATTGTGAGAATATGCCAAATAATTATGATGTTAAATATATCCAACTAATTGCCCGGCTATCTTTCCGAAGACTTTGGCAATTTGATCTTCGGAAAAGAATTAAAAACAACATAAGAATTTTAAATTTCGTTAGAATCGGCCGAATAGTTATGCTGTAATAAGCAAAATAACATAACTCCCTTAGCAATTATACTTTAGCAAATATATGATGTTAATTATGATGTTATCGTTAAAAAAATAGGTCTCAGAATAACATTGGGTCGACCTTGGCAATTCTATCATGCGAAAAGGAATGTAAAGCAACACAAGGGTTTCAAAATTGTTAGAATCAGCCGAATAGTTAATATGTAATGTCACCAAAATATAATTGGCGGGCTAACCTCCTCGGACTTTGGCAATTATAGCATTCGAAAGAGAATGCAAAACAACATAAAGGTTTCAAATTTCGTTAGAACCCGCGGAATTGTTATGATGTTATTGTTAAAACATAATAATTCCCGGGCTAACTGAAAGAGGACTTTGGCAATTATAGCATTCAAAATAAAATGTGAAATAATGGGTTGAGGAATAAGTTCTTGAGGTTTTATAAAATTTATTCATTACCATTAACAATTTTAGAAAAATTCCATTTTTTAATTGATAACAATAGGCAATTTAATCAATAATATATTCTACGTTGTTATTTACGACTTCTTCCCAACGTTCAACTAGTTTTTCGATGCCTCTGCAATAAAAATCGCTGAATTTTGACTCGAAGAATTAGTCTAACCAGGTTCTTAATTCCACATCAGTATTGAACGAAACGCCTTGCAAATTGTTGGAGAGCGATCGGAAGAGATGAAAATCCGATGGAGCGAAGTCTGGCGAATATGGAGAATGCGGCAAGATTTCCCAATTAAGCGTTTGGATGGCGTCTTTTGTCATATTCGCAATGTGAGGACGAGCATTGTCGTGTTGCAGAAGGACTCCATAACGTCGATGAGGTCGCTTTTCACGAATAGCTTCGGCGAGTCGATACATTTGTTGAACGTAGAGTTCTGCATTGACAATCTCGTTGTTCGCAAAGAGCTCATAAAGAATGATGCCTTCACAATCCCACCACACACACACAGCATCGTCTTTCGTGGATAAAGTCCTTGCTTTAATCGCGAAAGTGTTTTTTTATTGGGGCCAAGCCATTGTTTTCGATAGTTTATGTTGACATTAACACACCACTTTTCGTCGCCAGTGATGATGCGGTGAAGAAATATGTCCTTGTATCCATGAGTAGCCTTGTGACGGGCAAGCAAACCTGCGGCAATCGTTGAGCGTTGAAGTTTGTTGCTTTCGCTCAAAGCGTGCGGAACCCATGCACCGAGTTTCTGAACTTTCCCTACCGAATGAAGGTGATTTACTTCAGTTTTCTGATCACATGCCAAAGGTACAGTCAATTCTCTAGTCGATTGACGAAGATTTTCATGAAGAAGGTCGTTCAATCGATCTTCATCCAACTTAATGAGGTGACCAGAAGGTTCTTCGTCATTAAGATT
This sequence comes from Ceratothoa steindachneri, assembly GCA_963969495.1. Lineage (NCBI taxonomy): Eukaryota > Metazoa > Arthropoda > Malacostraca > Isopoda > Cymothoidae > Ceratothoa > Ceratothoa steindachneri. Next base: position 113,710,383 of record OZ018328.1, read on the forward strand.
GAAATGACCGTTTTTGAAACGTGAAACCCACCATTGAGCTGTCCTCTCTGATAAAGCATTTTCTCCGTACATAGCACAAATATCGCGACAAGCTTTGGCTGCGTTTGCATTGTCCCGTCTCGATTAAAAATGAATAACAACAAGTGTCGAAAATGCGCCTTTCTTTCAATTTGACATTCCATTTTGAGGCTACAGAACAAAATTAGATTAACACAACTTTTAAATAAACTGCAATGACTTATTACTCAACTTCAAGATGTAGCCTGTTAAGAGACGTAGCCTAACCTTTGCAAATTTTGCTCTCATTATTTATTAGTGTTTCTTAATATGTCCACAAATCACGTCAACAAAACTTAAATCAACACAACATAAAAAAAAACGCAAGAACCTATTCCTGCTCCTAATAGTAGGAATGGCGGAATAGTTATGATGTTATGCCCAAAACAAAATAGGTCCCGGAGTAACCTAGTAAGTATCTTGGCATTTGTATCATTCGAAAGAGAATGTAAGGGAAGATAATGGTTTCAAATATCGTTAGAATCGAGCGAATAATTATGATGTAATGGCCAACATAATATAATTGATGGGCTAACCTCGTAGGACTTTAGCAATTATATCATTCTAAAGAGATGTAAAACAGCATAATGGTTTCAAATTTCGTTAGAGTTGGCTGAATAGTTATGATGGTATTCCTATTACAAAATAATTCCCGGGCTGTCTGTCCACTTGAGGACCTTATCAACACAAGAGTTTCAAAGTTCGTTAGATTGGGCAGAATATTTCTGAAGTTATTGCCAAAACAAAATAATTCCCGGGCTAACCTTGGGAGCGCTTAGTCAATTAAATCATTCGAAAGAGAGTTTAAATCAACAGAAGAGTTTCAGATTTCGTTAGAATCCGCAGAATAGTTATGATATTATTGCCAAAAAATTCCTAAGCTAGTTTTGGCAGGACTTAGGCAATTATATAATTTTAAAAAAGTGTAACAAAACATAAGTATTTCAAACTTCGTTACAATCGGCCGAATAGTTCTGATGTTATCGCCAAAACAAAATAATTCCAGGGCTAACTTTCAGAAGACTTTGGCACTTTTATAATTCGAAAGAAAATGTAAATCAACATAAGGGTTTCCAATTTCATTAGAATCTAACCAATAGTTATGATGTTAGGATCAATACAATATAATTGCCGGGCTAACCTTAGGAGGACTGGAAATATATAATTCGAAAGGGAATGTAAATCAATTTAAGGGATTCTATTTTTCTCAGGATCCGCCTAATAGTTTTGATGTTATTGCCAAATAATTGCCCGTCTAACATTAGGAGGAGTTTGGCAATTACATGATTTGAAAGCTAATAACAAAAACATAACGATTATAAATTTCGTTAGAACGGCTGTATACTTATGATGTTATTGCTAAAACAAAATCATTCTCGGGGTAACTTTGTGAGGTCCTTGTCAATTATATCATTCGAAAGAGAATGTAAAACAACATAAAGGCTTCAAATACCTTTAGAATCGGCCAAATAGTTATGATGTTGTTCCAAAACAAAATAATTCCCGGGCTAACTTTAGGAGGATCTTGTAAGTTATATTATTCTAAATAGAATATAAAAGAAAATATTGGGTTTAAAATATAGTTTGAATCGGCTCAATACTTATTATGTTATTGCCAATTAATAACCCGGCTATCTTTAGGAGGGCTTTGGCAATTAGATAATTCGAAAAAGAATTACAAACAACATAAGGCCATGAAATTTAGTAGGAATCGGCAGAATAGTTATGATGTTATTGCTAAAACAAAGTAATTCCTGGGCCAATCTTGGGACGACCTTAGAAATTATATCATTGGAAAGAGAATACAAATCAACACAAGGGCTTCAAATTTCGTTAGATTGGGCAGGATAGTTCTGATGGTATTGCCACAACAAAATAATTCCCGGGCTAACATTCTGAGAGTGTAAATCAACAGAAGAGTTTCAAATTTTGTTAGAATAGGCCGATTAGTTATGATGTAGTCTCTAAAAAAAAAAAATAATTGCCCGACTAACTTTGCAATGTAAATCAACAAAAGCGTTTCCAATTTCGTTAGAATCCGCAGAGTAGTTATGATATTATTGCCATATAATTCATGTCCCAGTAAGTGGGTCAGCTTCCAAGCCATATCCCTTCTGTTTGAAATTAACGGGGCTCTACCAGGCAGTAGTTCTGTCTTCTCGGCCGAGCTGGTTGCCTGGTAGAGCCCCGTTAATTTAAACAGAAGGGATATGGCTTGGAAGCTGACCCACTTACTGGGGCATGAAGCCGTGCGTGTACACGGACGGACCCAGCGTTACAAGAAGTGTGCTCCAAAAAGGTGGAACGCAATACTCCCGGCGCTATGGAAGCTTTGGGAGCAGAGAATGGCGACAAATAATCAAATATGGCACCCTCCAGGGTTGCGTCATGACCAGAACCAGAGGCACCACCTGCCTGAGAGTTATACCAAGCTCGTTGGCGATTGAGGGGGGGTGCCAGGCTCGTGAGTACAGCTGAGTAATACAGTGTGTGCGGCGCAGAGTGAGAGGCATCTTTTCGGCATCGACCAGTAGGCTCTAAATAGGGGACGTGGGTAAGGTACCGGTCGCCAGGCTTGACCCGGTGTGGTGGATCGAGAAAACCTTCCGCACTACGCACTTGGTTAGGATGCGTAGAACCCATTTACGTGTCAAGCTTTGAACGAACATATTAGCACTCCAAGTACAGATTGAAGAAGGTCCATGGCGTGGGTACAAGAGACTTTAAGGCTGCAAATATGAACCTCCTAGGTGAGGCATCTGTCGAAAAAAATACCAAGAAAACTGTGCGAATCCCGTTTAGGAACAAGTCCGGGATGGGGGGAGCCGTTGGTAGCGGCAGAAGTGCACCACCTTGGACAAGCAATTCCGAAACCTCTGCACTTCGGCATACGGTTCAATGCCTGTTGGAGTCGACGCTTCCGAGTTGGCATCTGGGCAGCAACGAAAAAGATCGAGGAGTCGTCCGGGTAGAGGGTAGCGGTAACATCGTACGGCAGATCGGTGATACCGTTGATGCTCAGGGCAAAGAGTGCGACACTGAGGGCACTTCCTTGCGAGCCACTCTCTTCCTGCTCCATTGGGCCTGAGAGGACTCTCCCAACCAGAACGCGGATCGATGATCTCGCAAAAACTCCTACGTGGAGTGGAACTTGCGGAAATCGCACTGCGCAGAAGACCGATGGCCTACGCTGTCCAGCAAAAGGCTACTCTAACATTTACTAATTTCTCCCGGCGGAAACTGGCCGGGGTAGAGTGATCTCTCCCCGGTTTGCGAACAGCGAGCACATTAGCCATTCGCCACAACTCAGGGATGATATACCCTATCCAGATCCTGTTGAACAAATCTACATTGTTGAAAGGCCATGATTCGTTCAACTAGATCTCGATTTACGACATACAGAACATCGCTCAGACCACCGACGGTGTCCGCGCACAAATCGAGAGCGCAACGCAACTAAATTACTGTAAACCTGTTATTGAAGGAGTCTCCGCCTCTGGAAGTAAAGTCCAGTTGGCGGCCTTCAGCGACATCGCGACCTGCATTAAATGTTGGCAAGCAGCATATCCCGTCTAGAGAATATGGAGAAAAAGCTCGTGAAGGACTCTGCCACAGACAGATGGTCCGACATTGCGGTCCCAATCTCCTGGAGAACTGGAAGGGGTCCTGCGAGAACTTGCCCCAAATCCTTTTAACTTGCTTCCACACCTCTGCAAGAAGGGTCTTCCAACGAAGTAAAGACAAGTATGCTCGCCAGGAAGAGCAGCGGGCGTGCCTCGAAACATACCAAAACCTAGCCATAGTTCGACAAAATTTATCGACAGTAAAACAGTTTGGGTTGCACCTGCAGGCGACAGCACTGCAGAAAATGGAATTTAAATGAGAAAGTGATTATTACCCTGAAAATCATCCGGTGAGCACAGGGATATACCAAGGTAGGAAAATGAAGCGGTTCCACGGGCAGTATAATTTAAACTATTCTCCATTTACGACATCTATCTCTAGGTCAACAAGGACATGGCCCCTGAGTCTGATCAAATAGTCTCCCCAGAAGGGGATGTTACCCTTCAGACCTCAATGCGTAGAAAGCTCCTTGACAACGCGTCGAAGTCGGCTGATGGTGAAATGTACACAGAAATAACAGTATACCGTCTATCCAGGTGCAGTTGTGCTGATATTGCCTGAAAGGGAGTATTTTTAGCAAAGAGAAGAGCGGAGAGAGCATGCCGGATGAAAATCGTGAAGCTTTCATCCCATCCCTCATCTAGTGGTTGTGAAGTCGCAAAACCTTTATACTCCGGGAGGGTGGGCAGCATGGTCTGCAAAAAGATAGCTAACGGAGAATGAGAGGATAAGAGTTTTTGCAGCTCCTCTCAGTTCGCCCGTAGTAGCCAGCAATTTTATTGAAGAAATATGCCATCCAGGCCTGAATCAACGGCAGTATTTGATAGGTTGCCGTATTTACTCCGCCCCTTGAACCTGTGGATAGGAGATCATCTCTCCACCTTGGGTACTCTAAGGGTCCTTGCCCTACCGTCTTCGCCGACCCCTAGTTGGCTTGCTCTACCTCCCACAGTTTGCACAAACATATGGAGCTTGGAGAAATCCTCCGTGGACCCTTATCCCTTAAGTGCCTCTTCCTCGAGAATGCGATCTCACATACACAACATTGCTCCATATACACAGATGGTTCAAAGTCAGACCAAGGTGTAGGTGCTGCTGCTGTTTACTCAGAAGAGTTGTTAATTTTGTCTTTGCCGCTGGCAGCTTTATTTTTACCGCTGAATTTTCGGTCAATAATTTTTATCATTAATATTTATCTAAACTTTGCTTCTTAAATATCTCGTAATTCTCTCCAACTCATTAGTTGCAATCCTTAAGTTGCAATCCCTTAGTTGCAGAAATTTGAACCTAGCTGATCCAGAATGTGTCATGTTATCGAGTTCTATTTTGTTGGGTTACCGGGCATATGATGGTCCTGGGCAACAAAAGGGCTGATCAACTGCCCCGTTCAGCCTATCCTGAGACCCAAGATAACTCCGCATTGCCTTTTCGATATTTCTTTTCCTATATAGGGGATTATGTTTTTCATTTGTGCCCAGACGAATGATATGGGTGTTCATATTTTAAATTAGAAAATATCAAAGAGTTAATTCATTCTTGACCCTCAAGCGCTCAAAAACTACAGTCCCTAGAGGTGCTCCTTTGCCGCATTCGCATCGGCCACACAAGACTTACCCACGGTCATCTTGTTTCAGCTGATGCTCGAATCAGCCCTTTCTGCCGTTTTTGTCATGGAGACCAATCGGTCGCCCATCTTCTAGTGGAATGCTTTCATTTTGCCATTCTCCGATCGTCATGTTTCCCTTCCTCATGCTGGACCACACGCGGTTGACGGAGGGCATCAGCTCGTCGACGTTGCTGCGGCGAACCTTTAATGCCTTGCTCTCGATAGGCACCCACACGCTGTAGTAGAGTGGATTGAGGTTGGGCGACTGCGGCGGACAAAACTCCTTTGACCACAAGTTTATGCTAGACTCCAACCAATCTTGCACGGTTTAGCAGCGTGGAACGGAGCACCTTCCTGCTAAAAGATGTAGTCCACCTTTTTTTTATCTTTCTCACCCAGGAGTGTACTTTCGTGGCTGAGATGCTCCTGCTGTAATTGGCCGCGGTGAGCCTGTAACTGGCTGAGAACCACATCGGTGGCATCTTCTCACCATTCAAAGCCATGGCGCCGAGCATTATCATGAAGGCCGGGTGCTTGGTCGTAGACGCGTACCGGACCTCGGAAACGTCCTACGCCGAAGCTTACCACACGGTCGTTATGCCTGTTGATGACGGTGCGACCATGAAGAATTTTTCATAAAAAAGAAGGAATTCGATTGCCATGAAACTTCAAGTCGTTGAGAAGGCGACAACAGTGCACCCGACGTTGTTCTCGCATACGGTCGGTACGCAGAGGCCCTTCCACGCACCTCAAGCTCTTGCCACCCTCATCCTTGACGGACCTGGACACAGTAGCAATGAGATGTTTTTCTCGCGAACACTGTCATTTAGAACTTCGGAGTATGTACTTTCGAAGGCCTTTCTCACAACCAACTGGTTGGCAACTTGAAGTCTGCCTGAACGAGGTCGATCTGTGATGACTTCTCCTTCCTTGAGCCTCTCTACGACTCTGTGGACGGGCATCCCGCTGACGTCCAGTCGATTAGCGATGTTCCACTTGTTGTGGCCTGAGCAGAGATCTAGATTCATTCACCACCATCTCAATACACCTGCACACAATGGAAAAGACGTTTAATGACACGGGCTGGAAAACAAGAACTTTAGGTTTGTTTGGTGGATCTTTTTCTATCACACACATAAACCTCTCGAAAGATTAAAAAACATACGTGTAACAAAACTTGTGCAAAACTCGATATATATATATATATATATATATATATATATATATATATATATATATATATATATATATATATATATATATATATAAACGAGTGGGTTTCTCATATATAGCTTCAATTTAATTCGAAGGATAAATGACAAGACGAGGTAGGATACTTCTTTTTTTATATATGAATGCCACGATCCTTAATCTTTTGTATATTTATTTCTTTAGCAGACTGAAGATGGGTTGTTTAACCGAAATGTCGCACCTTTTATAAACGAAAGAAGTCTCCTACCTCGTCTTGTAATTAATTCTTCAAATTATATATATATAAATATATATATATATATATATATATATATATATATATATATATATATATATATATATATATATATATATATATATATATATATATATATATATATATATATATATATATATATATATATATATATATATATATATATATATATATATATATATATATATATATATATATATATATATATATATATATATATATATATACATATATATATATATATATATATATATATATATATATATATATATATATATATATATATAATAATAATAATAATAATAATAATAATAATTGAAAATCACATGACACGTGATATATAGATGTTTTTAAAGACCCAAAGAAATGGAAACTGGTTATATAAACGATGAGCGCTTGATGACACAGGTTCAAATTCCACTTCTTTATTCATTTTCATATAACAGTTAAAATAGTTGACCTATCTTTCCGTTTCTAAATCTCCCATTTACCTTCTTTAGCTTTCATTGGTTTACGTAACATTCTCCTTATCGTTTTTCCGGGTTGTGTTACCAATTTGCATTTCTTAGGGCCTATAAATATGTCGTATGTTAGCCGATATATATATATATATATATATATATATATATATATATATATATATATATATATATATATATATATATATTAATATATATATATATATATATATATATATATATATATATATATATATATATATATATATATATATATTTCTTTTATTAATTTTTAATAAACCAAATAAACTTTGACTTGAGGCGTAGGTTCGTGCCTCGATGATCGCTTGAGGATCGTCCTCTAAGAGTGCTAAACTATATTTTTATTCTAGTGAATGAATAAAAGGGGTTTCTTTCTTGACTTTATTTATTATTGCACTTTAACTCGTTCGAGGATAATTAAAAACAGTGCTTTTACTAAAGAAATAGACTTTAATGAACATAAACCCTCTCACTAAATTACATAAAAAATACAGATCTAATACACTTAAAATAAAAGAAAATGGGATTACTGGGCGAACTCACGAAGCTCGATTCGAGATAGAATTTTACGGGGGAAACAATTTTAAGTTAATATCTTTGTCCTTGGCCAGACATCCAATAAACTAATTATTATGCACGGGGACATAAACAACAGGATTATTCTTTACTCACATAAGGTAATGGAGATTAAATACCCGCGACCAGTTAGACTATCCTCGGAGATTTTGTTCCGGAGAGGCGTAGCTCGAGTAGTTGCTTGTTTGCCCAATATATGGCGTTCGTCGACCTGCCTGTCGATTTGACGGGTGGCGTCACGAGGGATCTGGGGTGGGTGGATGCTCAAGCGAAAGCTTAGTCCTTCCACTTTTCTCCTGGACGAGATGAAATCGTTGTCTTCTTTTTTTTCTATCTAGTTGGAGTTTGTCCAACTCAGATAGAGTAAGATTTGGAGTCCTCAAATTGGCTAGCTTGATAATCAATATCTTAGGGCTCGAACGGCGCTGAGCTTCCTTGGTACAATCTGGTTTTGTACAAGGACTTCAAGTTCTCCTTAACTTGCAGAAAACTTTCTACCGGTGATTTTTCTTTTTTTCTTCTCAAACTCGAAAAATCTCTCAACCGGTGATTTTCTTGTCTCTTCCGTTAGAACGAACAAAAAAAACGCGTTTTCTCGGGTCAACCTGTTATATACCCAAATTACTCCCGCGGGGTAATGGGGAGGTGGAGGGAGAACTCGCAAGGTGAGACCTCAGGTTGGTCTCCCGCGCTTGGCGTCTTGTAGCTGTGAGAGAGGGTAATACGAGATCAGCAGTTTGCACTTTTGAATGGATTGTTTATAAGTACACCCTCGAAGGGCCTGCCTTTTGAGCTGAGGTCAGGAATCTGTCTCGTAACATTTACTTACCCTTTTGCCCGTTCTCCTGTGTTACCGGAGACCATCGGAGGAGCAAAGCTAAACCAAGATGTCTTTTGTTATTATTTCCTTGGCCTCGATGCACACACACACACACACACACACACATATATATATATATATATATATATATATATATATATATATATATATATATATATATATATATATATATATATATATATATATATATATATATATATATATATATATATATATATATATATATATATATATATATATATATATATATATATATATATATATATATATATATATATAGAGAGAGAGAGAGAGAGAGAGAGAGAGAGAGAGAGAGAATATTAAAGATTTACATAAGAACAATTGCTTTACAATTATGAAAACAATGATAATTAATGGCTTTAGGCTAAAAATGTACTAGGATGTAAAAAAAAAAATCAAATGCAATATAAAGGACAAAAATCTGTATATTAAGATAAAAAATAAATAAATTCCAACGAAATTAATAAAGTTACAGTTAGAAGAAAAGAAAAAACTCAATAAATACACTAAAATTTGTTACCTAGTTCGGAGAAAGCTGTGAGCTGAATGAATGAATTTAAAAATTATACGCACCAAACAGTGACTTTGCTGGGATGCAATTGGTGCTGGTGTATCTCATGTGGATTGTTTTCGTCCCAAATTAGCCAGTTTTGCTTGTTCACAAATCCATTCATCCAAAAATGGGCCTCCTCGCTGAAGATGATTTTTTTTGGAAATTTGGGACAACTTCCAACTGCTCTAGAGCCCAATCAGCAAACACACGGCGTTGTCTAAGGTCGTTTACCTTAGGTTCCTGGGTAATTTGGATTTTGTACGGGTGCAGACCCAAGTCCCTACGCATAATTCGCCAAACTAAAGTCGCAGAAAGGCCAAGTTTTCGCGTTTCGGCGACGTACGGGCGTTGGCTGATTGTTTATCGACCCTTTTGCCTCGAATTTGGCCACCAAGCGTTGAATTGTGGACTCGGCACAACGATTGTAGCTAGGATAGAAATCACGTAATGCGCGGAACGTTTGTCGAACGGAGCACTGATTTTGATAATAACATTTTAGGATTTGTACACGCTGTTCAACGCTATAACCTTCCATCGTAACTTGCCAAGTACTAGTGAACATTTCACACTGAGGTTGCTAGATATCGCTTTAACAGCATGGCCACTATCGCCTGACAAAGCTCGAGCGTCCCTGTTGAAAGACCCTTTATAAACTCAAGTTAATTAAATCACCCTATTTTTTTCACCCTTTGTGCTAAGATGGGTTCCGTCATGAGCGAAACATTCTTTGTTGTTTATGAAGCTCATCCAAAAGTTGACGTAGTCAACATTCGTTTATTCCAATTGCCCTACTCATGGTTTCATTTTTCTCATTTAATCTTGATAATATGCCGACAATTATTCCATGATCCGTTTTGATTTGATTTTCACAACCATTTTGGTATAGTCTTTGATCAATTTTTCTGTTCCAGAAAAGTTTTAACCACAAAAAACTTCGTTTGTTTCAACATGAGCAATTACAGGGAATTTTTTTTTCTTCAGGATAAATTGCCGATTTCTTCAGTCACTTTTTTGATTCCTGCCCAGGGAAAACATCTGAATTTCCGCTTTATAATGTTTTTCGCAACAAAGTGATTTATTTGATTTCTTGGTATGCGTCATCTTCTGCTTCGAACAAAGCTAAAAATCTATTATGCGTCTTTATTTCAATCGGTTCAGTAAGTTTAGGTCCAGATGAATGTATATTTCTGACAAGCAAAAAATCGTTGCCATATTTGTCTTTCTTATCCACTTTATTCCCTAATAATTCAACAGGCTGTTCTAATCTGACTGTCACCTTGCTATCAATATTTATTAATCTACTCTCGTTGACTTTACAAACAATCACATTCTTTTTGTTCTAAACGTTGATTCTGTTTTTCAGGGTAGTGATCTTGTTCATAATTTTATTTTTCTCTTTATCATGTCGTTCAGCAAGTTTACAGAATAAACAAACACTTGAGGCTGTGATTCTCTAGGAACATTGTTCTGAAAAGTCCGTACACCACTTTACTGACTTACATTTGGAACAAAGGGATTTTAACCTCTCTGCACCTGGCATTTTTAATTCGAGATTTGCGATCGTAAAACAATATGGCGCGGATCGAATTTAACCTATTCGGTGTTAAACTGACTGTTAAGTATCAGTCACCTCAAAATAATTCAGATCTATCTACGAATAATGTAATATGTAAATAAGTGCGTAATTTTGGGGGAAAAGTTAATTAAAGAAGTATTTTAGAAAAATAATTGTAAATCACTTACTAACGGTCTTCTTCGTTTGAGACCAAAATGGCGCCGGGCAGATAATTTAAATCATAACCAACCTATTCGCAAATTGGTCGAATTCACTGGGGGAGATATAAGCTAATCGGTGATTGGTTGAAAATTCTGACTTCACTTGTATTGGGTGATTTTTATTTAAATATTTCTATTCTACTGTACACACTTATCTACATATGTATCATTTGTCCTTTCTTTACATGCGTCTTCTAATTATTCCAAATCTACGGTACACACTTATCTACATGTGTACCCTTGACATGCAGGTTCAGCTATCCCTCAAATACACGAACACGCTTCTTTGAACCAGGAAAGGGGGGGGCGGTGATAGGGAAGTACTTTCTTGTCCCGCAGGCTTCGCCTGCTAGTGGTGAAAATAATATACTTATAGGACAGACAGAAAAAGAAAAGGGGAATTCACATTCGCTCCATGATCGCTGGAATCTTTGTATTGCTCATTTCATTATATTTTATTCTTAACTCCTTATTTCATATGACGTTTTTTTCTATGCTCCTACTACGTTATAGTTACACTATTAAAGTACTGATCAAATCGGTTTTTGAACATATTAATTGACGTGTTTTCTACTACACGGTGGGGCCGGCTACTCCACGTTTGCGTGATTTTAAATCGCTTGTTCACTAATTTTAAACCATTTTAGCGTGTGTTGGCCCTTTCGTCCATCTCGAACAATAGTCTGAAATCAATATTAGTAAATGCTTTTAAGATTTTGAATAACTAGATCAATTGTCCACGTAGTCGTCTGCTTTCAAAGAGATATTAGGTTTAATGAGCGGAGTCTATCTTCGTACGGTTTGTTTCTGATTCCAGGAAGTAGTTTCGTAGCCCAACGTTGCACTCTTTCTAATTGCGCTATTTCCTTGTTTGGAGAGGGACACCAAAATTTAACGGCGTATTCGAGGTGTGGGCACACGAGCAGTTTGTATAGTGGCAGGATTATATTTTTCGATTTGAAAATAAAATTCTGAGAGAGAGAGAGAGAGAGAGAGAGAGAGAGAGAGAGAGAGAGAGAGAGAGAGAGAGAGAGAGACACACACACAAGGAGCTACAAGGATAAGAAGTACCCTAGAAGACCTTACGGTCCATTCAGAGAGGGTACCTTTGGACTAGCATTCGAACAGGCACAGTTCTGCTCAACGGCTTACGTGCACAAATGGCCACTTTTCAAGACTTTCTCCAGTCTTGACTTGAACTGATCAACGGAATTACTGTTGACAACTTTCACTGGAAGTGCGTTCCAGCTACCACATATGATGTATGTGGAAAATTCCACACACATATCGCGGTGGTAACTCTTCAGTTCAGGTTTGTAGCCGTGATTTCTAGTTCTTCCCTCACTAAGTTGGAAAACATCAGTGTAGTCTCCATTTTCGAAGCTTCGAAGTATTTTAAATACTTCGATAAGCTGACCACGCAGTCTCCGGTTCTCCAACGAAAACAGATTTAATTCCCATACTCTATCGTCGTTACTTTTGGGTCTGAAAGAGGGAATCAATTTGGTTGCCCTGGCTTGCACACGTTCCAATCTTGCGATATCTTTTCGAAACGAAGGACTCCAAAATTACACGGTCGGACAAGTGAATTGTACAAACAGAGTACTATTTCCTTGTTTCGATATCCAAACTGTCGCTATATAAAACCTAAAACCCTTTGGGCCTTTTTCTCCGCCTCAATGCACTGTTTCGAGAACTTTAGGTCACTAGTGATTATTACAACTAAGTCCTTCTCGGTATCAGTGCATTCGAGATCAGTACCCTTAAGGATATACCGTGATTAGGGGTTTCGGTAGCCGATATGCATTACTTTGCATTTGTTCACGTAAAAAAGGCATTTGCCACGTGTCCAAACACTCCCCAATCTTCCGGAGATTTTCTTGTAGGTGGGCAGTGTTTCCTTCCTTTGCAATGTTTATACCAAGCTTGGTATCGTTGGCAAATTTAAAAATCTTGGCAACCATGTCACCATCCATGTCGTTAACATAGATAATGAAAAGTAGTGGTCCCAGGATACACCGCTGGTAACGTGCACTCACTTAGAAGCCTGTCCATTCAGCACCACCCGTTGCCGTCTGCCTCTTAGCCAGTTCTCTATCCAACCTGATACCTTTCGATATATACCCAGTGCACCCGCTGCGGAGAAGGTGGCGATGTGGTACCTTATCAAAGGCTTTTTGAAAGTCAAGGTACACAACATCCACCGCTTTATCTCGATCATGCTCAGTAAAATCAAAGTGGAAGAATTCCGCAAGGTTCGTTAGGGATGACAGGCACCTTCGGAAACCGTGCTGAGAACTCTAAATATGGCATTATTTTTCCCACCATCATGCTTTCCATGAGTTTACCAACTATCGAAGTTAAACTAGTAGTTCGACGCTAGCTAGTGTCTCCTTTCTTGAAGATGGGAGTTACCTCCGCCTCACGCCAGTCTCCAGGACGCATCCGGTCCGGATTGACATTTTGAAGATTGTGCTCAGTTGTTGTGACGCCTTTTCGCGCACTTCTTTCAACACTTTGGGTAGAAACCCGTCCGGTCCAGAGGACTCATTCTTCTTTATGTAGTTGATTTTCTTCTCTAATTCGAATTGGGTGAAGTCCATTTCTTCCAGTTTCTTACCCAAGTAACAGTCCGTGGGCTGGGGGATGGGACCACATTCTACCGTGTACACTGAAGAGAAGTAATCGTTGAGGAGGTTGGCATTTTCTGCATCTGAGTGCTTTAATGCTTCCTCCTCATTCCTCAAAGGGCCAATCGTTCGACGCATTGGTTTACGGCTGTTTACCTATCCAAATAACTCCTTGGGATTCTCTTTGTAAAGTCTCGCCACTCAGAGTTCCCCGGCACGTTTTCCAGCCATTATACTGGAATTCACTCGCCTAGCTAGCCTCCGGTACTCCTCAGATTCCCCCGAAGTCTATGACTGCCGGTACACAGATATTTGATCCCTCAACAGTTGACTAATATCTTGATTAAACCACCTTGGTTGAACGAAAGACTGACGCAGGCTTTTCACATGAATAAATTGTGATTGAAGACTCATGAGCGTAGATTTTAAACTATTCCACAGGTCTTCAAAATTATTATACCCTCCCAACCTCACATCAGCCAATTCTGCACGGAGACCTGCAAAGTCTGTTCTTCTCAAATCAAGTTTCCTTGATTAACGAGTCAGAGACTCTACCTTGGGGACTTTGACTATAAATCTAAACAGCCAGTGGTCACTGCTACCAAACTCCTCGCCTACAGAGAGATCCTCAACGATGTGATCCTCAGAAGTGAAAACTAAGTCGAGATTATTATCGCCTCTCGTCGGCTCTCTCACCCATTGAATAAGGACGAGGACACTCAGGAATTGAATAGTCAAACAAGATGCGCCTGGAAGGACTGTCCAGCAAGTCGATCTCGTGAACGACGAGTTGAGAAGAGTGACGCAGTGTTTGCCTGTCCTTATCTTGTTCTTGGGCAAGCGCTATTGTTGCATGATCGATGAGCGCAGTGTAGAAGAGTTGCGTGCCCGAAATCGAAAAAATGCGAGAGAGCGCGTCCGGTACGACGTTTGAAAAACCAGGAACGTAGCGAATATAGTTCGTCATCTGCAAGATGAAGTCAAGATGACGAGTGTCAACTGCAGTGTGTAATGACGAAGTACTATGAGACGAACATGCACCGACCAAGAGCTTATGCTCAGTAAAAATGGTAAATTCATGCCCTTCCAAATGATGGCGAAAGTGGCGGATAGCGAAATATATTCCGAGGAGTTCTCGAGAGAAGGTTGAATATCTCTTTTGAGGGTCTGTAAGAGCGCGAGAGAAGAAAGCAAGAGGTTGCCATTGGTCACCAACTTTCTGCTGCAAGGTTTCACCTATGTGGGTTGAGGATGCATCGGAAGTGACGCTGATGGGGGCTCCTAGAGAAAGATGAGCCAATTCCACAGCGCGGGCAATAGCCTCTTTGGTGCGAGAGAATGAATCGCACGCTTCAGCAGACCATTCAAGAGGAGAGTTCTTTTTAGTCTTGGTGAGCATAGAGTTGATAGGTTGCATGACCTGGGCACATTTAGGGATGAATCTGTGGTAGAAATTGGCCATGCCACAGAAACTCATGAGTTGTTTGCGTGATGTAGGACGAGAAAAGTTTCGCATCGCAGTAACTTTATCTTCCAGTCGGCAAATCCCTGCACTCGAGACATGGTGCCCCAAGAATGAGAGTTGTTGTACACCAAAGAGGCACTTGGAGGCTTTTAGTACGATACCGTACTTCTGAAGACGAGAAAAAACTTTAGTAAGGTGAGAAAGGTGTTCCTCCAGGGAGGAAGATGATATTAGGAGGTCATCGATGTAGCAAAATATGAAAGGAAGACCCCTAAGGACTTGATCCATAAAGGGCTGGAAAGTTTGACCAGAGTTACGAAATCCATATGGCATTTTGACCATTTTAAAAGCACCAAACGGAGTGGGAATGTTAGTCTTTGCGACATCATCTGGGTGAATAGGGATCTGGTTAAAAACACGAACCAGATCCAAGCGAGGAAAAATCGTACAGCCATGGAGAGAGGAGGTGAAATCGGCTAAGTACGGCAAAGAATAGCGATCAGGAATTGTTACATCGTTAAGAGCTTTGGAATCCCCAACTGCTCTGAATTTTCCCGGCGTGGATTTGGGCACAATGTGAAGTGGAGAGGCCCACGGAGAAGACCTGCCAAGTGTAGGCCATGAATGGTCTTTTGCAGTCTCCTTCTTTTCTTATGTTCTTAAGTGCCTGAATCAATCATGAATTGTAATTCATCACGCATAGCAGAGTTTATCAGGTGCTAGACGGCGTGGCCGTGAGAATACAGGACCTCCTGTTGTCTCAATCCGATGCGCCACACTATGTTTAATGGGCCTGTCCTTCGAAGGTGGAAGGGTAAGCTCAGGAAACTCCTGAAGAAGGCGCTGAAACGGTGGCTTGGTGGATGGGAGACGAATAGAGAGGAGGGAACTCTGAGAAAGTGAGTACGAATCTGAGACAGTGAATAGAGTTTTGCGGTCGACAAGTTTGCGTTGACGAGAATCGACCAAGAGGTCGTGAGCCAAAAGAAAGTCGAGGCCCAATATTGGACAATTTACCTCGGCCATGATGAAAGTCCATCGAAAAACCGAGTGCGACTTGAAGGTTACGCCTTCGATAGGTCTTAATATTGGTCGAATTGGCTGCCTTCAGAACTAAATCTGAAGGGGCAGAAGCTTTGTCGGCCTTAGAAATTGGTATGACACTGCATTCAGCACCAGTGTCCACCAGGAATGAAAACTCAGAAAGTGGGTAAAAATTACGAAATGGAGGACCTACCTGAGGAAATGAGGTGTAGGCAGGGGATGTAGACCCTTTTGTCCCATACCTTTCTAGTTTAAAGTCTGTGATTGAGAGGCAGGAGTGAGAGGAATGCGAGAATTTGAAGGTTCGTAAATTGAAATTTTAGGATTTGGAGAAAGTGGTTTAGTTGGGTGAAGTGAGAAAACTGGAGGGTTAAGGTTAAAAGAAGTTACTGGTTCCAAATATGGGCACGGTTGCAAGCATTTTAGAGCTTGTGCACCATATTTGTTATGGTACCAGCACCACTGAGTTGAATGAGAGGAAAAAGAAACGTTATTCTTCGGGAGACTACTTGGCGCAGTATGTGAAGAAGCATAACGGCGATACAAGGCTGTGTACAATGTACAGCGTTGGGTCCATACCTTTGATGATACCAGCATAGGCCCTGATGGTGTGGAAGATGGTGAGAATAGTGGTAGAATGAGGTTGAAAATTTTGCGGTCTCTCACCTCTTGCATCGGCATGCCCTCGTTGGTTTCTCTTTCGTGAATCAGAGCAGGACCTGCACCTTCGATCACCAAATCCGTGTCTGTGGTCGCTCTGTGATTCCCGCTGCAGCTTTAACCGCTGGATGTCGGCTTCGAACCTCCGTATTGAAACATCAAGGTCCATCGATAGAGAAGATGGAACCCTTGAACGCTTGGCCCGTTCGTCAGAGGAGCTCGACGTTCCTCGAACCTGCAAAATTGAAGGATTGGTAAATGGGCCGTGAGTTTGGCCGTTGCCCCAATTAACATAAGGACTTTTATACAATTTGTCTGCGGCTGCAGCAATCTAATCAATGCTCGTGGGGTTCGAGCTTAGGCTTAATGGCCTGATTTCCTCGGGGACTCCTCTCATGAAAATCTCAGTGAGGAGAAGGCTAAAAAGTTCGATCTGAGCACCTTTTACCTTGATAAGGTCATTCAAATGAGTTAAGACCGAATTAGTACTCTTATCTTCCATTTCCTGAGTATTCAGGAGCTCTCTCAGGTCGTCTATTTGGGACCTACCGTATTTGTTGAGGGAAGCCTCCTTCAGGCGGTCTATAACACCAGCCCGTTCCCCGTTATTTAGCACTTTCTTGAATTGTATAAAGATACTTATGGGTAACCACTGAATTATTGCTGCAACTTTCTCTTCTTCGGTGATGATCTGAGGTTTAAGGAGGAGGGAAGAGACTTCAAACTATAATTGGGTTTGCAGGATCATATACGGGAAGCGAGAGGTACGCATGTGGCTGCCTGTGCATGGACTAGGGGTTCGAGGCAGACGGTTGGTTATGATGATCGGGTTGGCCGCTAATAGATGTCCTTATTTGTTGTGTTTGATCCATCATAGTCATTATGTTAAATGTGTATTTGTGCTGGTTGAACGAATGTGTTGATGTGAGTGAAGTAGCTGTTGCTATGTGCACGTGTGTGTGTGGAAATTATTCATGAGCACATGAATGTGAAGAAATGAAAAATAATTATGAGAAATAAAGAAAATTGTCCACTCGTTGTATATAGGGGATAGTATTAAATTAAAATGATATGGATTATGACAAGGGAAAGAAGGGTGCTAAAGATAACACGCGATATTAAAAATGAACACGTGAATCAAAAATGCTGTTCTAGCGAGGATTTCAGAGAAATGACGCGCGGAGTTCGAGAATTATTTTAACGTTTAAAGTTATTTATTGATTGACGAGAGGTTATTAAATTCTGGCCACCACTTTATGGCATTTTGTTATTAGTGGGATTTATTTTACTTAATAAATCAGCCTAAATAGCTATTTGAAAACAATTACCATATATTTGTTTGTAAGAAGAACAGAAAATAAACAAAATAAATATATTTACAAAATCAACAAATGCACAATGAGAGAATTGAATTAGGAATACAACATAAGATATGGTAAAGTAAATATGATAAAGTAAGATGTGGTAAAGTAACTATGATTTAAAGTAACAAGATATAAAGTAACTAAGATATGAAATGACTATGTTGTAAAGTATGATGTGAAATGACTATGATGGTATGTGAATTGAGATCTGCAATGAGAGAAGTAACGAGAATTAGGACCTACTCGCGCATGGCAGTTTGCAGAGAATAAGTGTGAGAGGATTTATAACTGACCTTGATCAAAGTAAAGTCGAACTCGAATGGCTGGTGACGCAACCACAAATGAGAGAGAGAATTCGCGTTATTCCACAAGTGGTGAAATGCGTGTGTTTGTATATGCGTGAAATTCTAAAAGATGTTGTTTGGACCAGTGCGTTAAATGAAATCAGTTTCTCGTCACGGGATAATTGAATTATTAAAGGTAACATAAAATAAATAAATGGCAAAAAGTTATGCATAAAATAATTGAATGATTTGAATTTTATACATAATACAGTATATATATATATATATATATATATATATATATATATATATATATATATATATATATATATATATATATATATATATATATATATATATATATATATATATATATATATATATATATATATATATATATATATATATATATATATATATATATATATATATATATATAAGATTGCCCAGAGGGCATTGCTATAGACCTCTTCTGTGTGGAGGATTTTATCCGTAGGGCCTACTCTACCTTTTCTCAGGTAGAGGTCGTTGCACTTACCATCATAGCAACCTTTGAGCTCTCAGAAATCTGAGGTTTCTCCGCTTCTAATCTGATGTGGTGGTTACCCCGTCCTGGCAGGCAGCTTACCTTCATAGTAATGCGAAGGCGAGCCGCTAGCAAGTGTAGCGGGCCGAAAAATTTAGACTAACCCCAATCGATCCAACCCGCTTCCTATACTAATCCGGACGTGAGAAATCGAAGGAGAATGAAACGGATTGTATGTACAGTTCTTTACTAACAGAAAAAAGTACAATGATAATTACAGCTTATATTTACAACAATTTTATATTTACTAGGGAAGTTTGCACACTTCAAAATGAGGCTAAATTCCCCAATCCAAATACGATACCAAAAGAGAATTTTATAACCGGGAAATACAACAATTTACTTATATTCTACACAAAACAAAAAAAAACACAACAACCGAACGAAAAGGGGGCACGCGCTATCACTTGTGTGCTGGAGGTGGGTGGTAGGAGGCTAACTTAGAAGGAGGCAGGATTGTCAACGAAGGCGGGTATGGCGGTTCAGGTGCTTAGAGAGGCACGAAAGCCCTCCGTCTCAGGGCGGGGCGGAGCACTCGTCTAGAGAACCCCTCTTGCTATCAGTCCACACTTCCACTCTCTCTTTCCAGAATATGACGCTTTGATAAAAGTTTATTTTAAGCAAAGTACAATATTATTATAGTGATATCTCAAAATTAGCTACTATCTTTCCAGAATATAACGCTTTGATAAAAGATTAATTTAAGCAAAGTACAATCTTATTATAGTGATATCTCAAAATTAGCTACTATCTTTCCAGAATATAACGCCTGGAAAGAAAGAAAAACATGGTAATCATTTTATACATAAAATAAACAAAAATAAAACAAACCCATTCCCATTCACACACATTCTTACAGAGGGAGGGAGAGGGTACTGAGAAAAGGGGTGGGAGAATGGCCCTTTTACACACACTCACATTCGCTCCACCACAGCAGGGGCTGCAGACCCCCTACTTGAGAATCACCAATAAGGGTGACCCTTGCACATTTGTCTCTAGACGACTGAGTCTTCTTTTTCTTGTCTTCCTTTGTCTTCTATTCTTCTGTTTCTCTTTTCTCTTCTTCTTCTTCTTCTTCTTCTTCTTTTTCTTGTCTTCCTTTGTCTTCTATTCTTCTGTTTCTTTTTTCTCTTCTTCTGTTTCTGCTTTCTCGTCTGCTGTTTCCACTTTCTTTTCTTCTCTTTCTACTTTCTCTTCTTCTCTTTCTAATTTCTCTTCATCCTTCTTTTCTTTCTTCCTCTTTCTTTTCTTCTTTTTGGCTCATTGAGCCAATCCTGCAGCAGAAGATTCCTGCTCTTGGACGTCAGATGCCTTCTCTCCTTCGCACTCGCCTGAACATCTGCACCTCTCTGATTTTAAGAGGTGAACCTCGCTTTTGAGGAGGAAGTTCTCCTCTCTCAGTTGACCGATGCTCTCCCCTAGGCGCTTAAGTTCGCAGAAGTCACAGACACTAACGGCATCTGTGAGCTCCTTGCAGCTCCTGCCCTCGAAGTCTTCACTCCATCAATAAACTTTGCAGATTCTGCAGGTTAACTTGCGAAACGGAGAGAAAGAAAGAGAGAGAGAGAGAGAGAGAGAGAGAGAGAGAGAGAGAGAGAGAGAGAGAGAGAGAGAGAGAGTCACAAGGAGTCACAAGGAATAGTAGTACTTCAAAGGACATTGCTGACCATACCGTGGAAGTACTATTTTGGTAAAGCCCTAACCTATAACATAAGAGAATGTATAGCACCCACTCAGAAGCCTGTCCATTTAACACCACCTGTTGCCGTCTGCCACTTAGCCAGCTCTCTATCCAACTTGCTACATTTCCGTCTATGCCCAGTGCACGCACTTTCCGGAGGAAGCGGCAGTGTGGTTCCTTATCGAACGCTTTTTAAAAGTCTAAGTAGATTACATCCACCGCCTTCTCCTGGTCGTGCTCACTGAAAACGAAGTGGAAGAATTCCACAAGATTCGTTAGGCATGACCGTTGCCTTCGGAACCCGTGCTGGGAACTCCTCAGTCGCAAGTTGGACTCTAGTTGTTACGTCATTTTGTCCACTATTATGCTTTCCATGAATTTACCGACTATTGAGGTTAGGCTAATAGGTCGGTAGTTCGACAGCTGGCTAGGGTCTCCTTTCTTGAAGATAGGAGTCATCCATGCTACACGCCAGTCTCTAGGAATGCATCCGGTGCGGATTGACATGTTGAAGTTTGTGCTCAGATGCCATGACACTTCATCGCGAACTTATTTTGACACTTTAGGTAAAAACCCATCCAGGCCAGTGGACTTATTCGTCTTTAGATCAGTGATTTTTTTTTCTATTTCTCCTTGGGTGAAATCCGTTTCCACCAGCTTTTACCCCAAGTAAGAATCCGTGGGCTAGGGGATAGGACCACACTCTTCAGTAAACACCGAAGAAATGTAGTCGTTCAGGAACTTAGCATTTTCTGCCTCTGAGTGCTTTAATAACCAAAGAACTCCTTGGGATTCTCCTTGCAAAGTCTCACCACTAGGAGCTCCTCGGCACGCTTTGCGACCTTTATGCTGGACTTCACTCTCTTAGCTAGCCTACGGTACTCGTCAAAGTCACTAGAAATCCTTGACTGTAAGTACATCATTCTCTTCTCCCTCATCAGTTGACTAATTTCTCGATTAAACTACTTTGGTTGAACAGAAGATCGACGAAGGCTTTTCAAAGGGATGAATCATGATTGAAGACTCATGAACGTAGTTTTGAATCTATTCAACGAATCTTCAATAGCATCGCACACTTCTAGCCTCGCATCAGTCAATCCAGCACGAAGAGCTGCAAAGTATGCCCTTCTCAAATCAAGTTTCATCGATTTACTAGTCGCAGACTCTACCTTGGGGATCCGTCTTGGACCTCTTCTAAGGAGCATCTTCTGGACCTCTTCTGGGTTTTGAACTCAGTCATCCACAGCCTCCATGTCCGTCTGGGGGATATCGTCTGTAGGGCCTACCTTACCTCCTCTGAGGTAGAGGTCGTTGCCACTTACCATCAGGGCAATGACTGAACTCTCAGAAATCTGAGATTTCTCAGCCTCTACTCTTATCTGGTGGTTCCTACGTCCTGGGCGGCAGCTTACCCTCACACTGGTGCGAAGGCGGGTCGCTATCATGGGTTGCAGATCCCTTGATTGAGAATCACTAATAAGGATGACCCTCGCACATTTGGCTGCAGAGGATAGAGTCTTCCCTTTCGGAAACGACTTCTCTGTTTCGTATTCTGGTCTTCTATTTTTTCTTCGTCTTTCGCTCCTATCTTCCTTTGGTTTTTCTTCTTCTGTTTCTACTTTCTCTTCTTCGATTTATAATTCCTCTTCGTCTTTCTCCTTTCTCCTCTTCCTCTTTCTATACTTTGTCTTGACTGGTTGAGCCATTCGTGTAGCATGCGGCCCCAGCTTTCCTGGTATCACTGCAGATGTAGTGTTTACTACAGGAGCGAGAGGTTGATCAGTGGAACTATCCACAGCAGTGGGTAGTTCATCCATTCGACCTGTGGTTAGCTCTGCGATCTTGTCCTCTAGCCCACGAATCTTACGGTCGTGTTCTAATTTCAGGCTATGCAGTCTCATCTCCAGCTTCCTAGACGTCTCCTTGGATGTTCTACATAGCTCTTTCAATTTTTCAACTTGGCTTTTCAAAATACAGTCGGTACAGGTACTGCCCTGATGGCATTTCGAAAAACACCCTTCCGAGAAGTCAACGAAGCACATATCCTTCTGGCATATCACACAAGTGTACTTGAGAGCACCTGGTCTTTTATTTCCAGTCATTTTGAACACTTTATATCACGATATCACTTTGCAACCAATCAATAATTAAAAAGGGGGGGTTGGCGAGTTCACCTCGCGTAAGTCGCTCCCGCCTATCGATCGGAGACGTTTCATATCTTCCAGAGGGCAGGCTCCATGTGCTGCTGTTCGTTCGACCGAGTCGTTCAAGCCCGGCGTGCCGTGGCTCCCAACCAAGCAGCACTGACGGCCTCCAAGGGACCATCGATTTCGCAGCAGGTAAACAGTGGAACATGCCCCGTACTAAATCCTACTAGTTCCCTTTACGGCGGCCAGGATCTCAACCCAGGACTTTTTATTGGCCTGGCAGCCAGCCTGGGAACAAGGGCCGTCACCTCGGACCGTATTTACCAGAGGCACCACTTAACGGTCACTGGAAATGGTAAAAAATTACACGCCAGGCAAGGGGTCTTCGGGGCACTTACCCTCGCAACCAGTGAGCATCGAGTGGCGTTGTTTTTAGAGGTTCCAAAGCCTCCTTTCTGACTCATGAGGTAGCAGCCAGGTCCTTAAATATTAGATAGAAGGAAAACAGGCGAAGCTAGTAGGAAGTCGTAGGGTTTTGTGTGTTTTTATTTTTCAAAAGAATGGCCACAAGGAGAGGAAAAGCCTATAATAGTACACGATAGACGATTTATAGATGGACGCACTTTGTCTCGAACCTCATTTCCAACCAGTTCGACAAGGGTAACCCTAACCGGGGTACCACAAAAGGTACCCCCGACAAAATAGCTCGGAAACTCTACGGTACGCGCAAGCTCTCTCCCCACGACAAGGGGGCGTCAAGAAAGAGAGAAAGAGAGAGAGAGAGAGAGAGAGAGAGAGAGAGAGAGAGAGAGAGAGAGAGAGAGAGAGAGAGAGAGAGAGAGAGAGAGAGAGAGAGAGAGAGAGAGAGTATGTGTGTGTGTCAGAGAGAACCATGGATTACGAGATATTATAAAACCCGTTATATCTGTTATGCGCGGAGTGCGCGCGTCGCGCGAACGTGTGAGTTTTCTAGAACATTCTCGAACCTTCGGGAATGTTCGGCGCAAAAACTAGAGTTTATAAGGCGCGTGAACGGTGTACTTTAATTCAGTCTTTATTTGAATAGTACTGTGTAAAGCATACTCTCTCTCTCTCTCTCTTGTTCGGTGGGTTTATTATCATAATACTAACACATAATAATATTATGTGTGTTAATTAAATGTTTTATTTATCTTTCTGTTTCTCTTTTATTAAGTGTAATTTTAAGTGTAATGACTTAAAATACTAGTTAAATTTTATAATCAACAGGTTTCTCCATCTTTTTTTTCCTTTTCACACATATTTGTACATATTTTTATGTTACTTTTAATCTATTAGGCTTGTGTTTGTTTTAACCACTTTATTATCATTATTTTCTTTGTTTAATTATATTTTATTGTTATTTGGGTTTTTTTTCACTTAATGTTTTATGGTGTGTTTTTTAATTGCTCTTATTTTTTAGATTTGTTATTAACCACTTTATACTTTTGTTTTTTTACTGTGATGTTTCAATTTTATTTGTAGTTTTTTTTTCTTAACATTCTGTTTTAGTACTCATATATATGATTTATGATAAGGTAAATTTAAAAGAAAAAAGTATATATGTTTATTTATAATAATATAGGAATTAAAATATAACCCAAATTTAAATTTAACTTAAATATAGCTCATATTTATTATATAACCTTCTATTGAATTGGTACATGAAACAAAACCAGTAAATATATAAAATCGGAATCTACTAAATAATAATTACGTGACCTTTAATTGCATCTCACTTCTCAATTTTCACTTTGCAGATGGATAACGAAGACGTTACACCAGATGACCCTTCAATCGGGGATGAGGAGGTCCGGGATACGTACAAATACCTCAACTCTCAGCTGTACTGGCAAAGTTTTATTCTGTCAATGTCAAGTCTACTGACAAGAATCTCATACCCGACTGTTTGCAGTGAAAAAAGTCCTATTCGGCAGCAATGAAGGCAACATCTAAGCTAGTTGTCCACCTCAGAAGAGTTCACAAAGTTCAATATGATATGAGACCTTGAGAGCTGCAGAAGCAAAGAAGAAGCGTGAGAGCTCTGCGTCACACCCACAGACCAAAATGACCTTGTTCTTCAAAGTCAAACCTGCACAAGAGAAAAGTTTTCACGCTAATCACATCAAACAACGGTCTATAGTAAAGAAGCTCTTAGAAGCCTTTGGGTATTGTTGAAAGTAAGACTTTTAGAGCTCTTCTGCACGAAGTAGAGCCATGCTTCGTGTTTTCAAGCAGAACCACATTTAGAAACAGTTTACTTCTGCAGAGAGCGAAAGACATCGAGTCGCAATTGATGACAGAATTCGAACATCTCAATTGTATGCACCTGACATTGGACCTCTGGACGAATCGGAAAATGATATAGTTTCTTGTTGTCACTGTACACTTCATCAACTCATCATGGGAGCTAAAGTCGCGCGTCATTGATTGCGATTAGTTTATGACATGCAGCTGTGAACATCGCTACAGCATATGAGGATATAGTCACTAAATTCAGAATTTGTGGCAAGGTGAGGAAGGTGGTTGCAGACAATGCCTCGTCTATGGTGAGATCATTTGATGTCTGTCTACTAGGATTATATCGAAATGAAGTAAGAAATGAAAGTAGCGGTGAAAATGAAGACACCATTGACCTTGATATTTTGGAAGAACTTGATCTGAATGAGGTACTTCGCCTTCTTCCACCGGATCGGTCCAGTTGCTTTGCGCACACACACAACAACTCTGCATATGAGATGCCTTCAATAATCCGTGTCAGAAACATTGCAATTGCAACTATGATACACAAGGGGTGTAGTATTGTAGCTGCAATACGTCGATCTACTGTGGCAGCATCGTTCTTGGAAAAGATTGGGGTTTCACTCCAGTCTGCCAACGCTACTAGATGGAACTCTCAAGGAAACCGAGGGAGTCAACTCAGCTATTCGTCTCCTCGGATCAAACCCAACTGTAGAAGAGTTGAAAGGAATGGAAATAGCAATGCTGAAAGAATTGATACAAGTTTTTGAGCCGTTCCAAGAGGCGATGACGCAAATGGAAGGAAAAAACATAGTTACACTTTCTTGCGTTGCACCAATTGTATTTGGCCTTGAGCACAGCCTCAAACTATTCACGGAAAGTAAACCGATCCACTACTGCTTTAACTTGGCAAATGCATTATGTCGTGGTACACCACTGTATATCATACACTACTCCTATATTATGTGTGTGTGACTTAATCACCTACTGTAACGCGAACCGTTGAAGGACTGTTCGCAGGGATTAGGAACCGGCTAAGAAGTGAAACTTAAGGCGTTGGGTTTCAAATCCTTAATAATCAGACACAGTGCATAATTGGTTGGCGAGATTTACTTGAATAGGCCGAGAGTATCGTTCAAGGTTAGTTAAAGATATAACAACAAAAATCTAATTATATTTACAAAGATCAAAATAAGAATAATAATAGGCAAAAGGGAATTATTTAAATTGAAATAGTCTCTTGATAGTAATTATGAGAAGGGATTCTCAAAAGGAATTAATTGATTAGCGTTACTAGGCTCAAATAAAAAGGGGGAACTTGACAATGCTAATAATGGAGGGGGTTTCAGTACTACGGGTCGGTGACTTGCAATGGGGAGAGTGGGGAACCATCCGATGAAGCAAGTGGGGCACGATCTGATTAGGCAAGTGGGGCACGGTCCGAATGAGGGAGGTGGGGCACGATCCGAACCAACCTTTCGATGAAGATAGCCAATCTTCAAAGATGACGTTCAACGGGAAATGTGGGATTACTCGTATTTCCACTGGAAGAGGAAACTTCTTTTCCTCAAAGGTAATAGATGGGGATTTCCTTCGGTTCGATTAAACGAAGGAAGACTGTTGCGCAAATTCAAAGGTTGGCCGATCAGAGAAGCTACCAATTGACTGGGGTAGAATCACAGCGGAGAAAGTCTGCTGTGCTGTCTGATGAACTCTCACGGAACTTGACGAGACGATGCGGACGGCCTTGGCGTGCGTGTTGGACTCCTCGAACTACAGTATAACCCTAGTATTTGAATGCCCGATTCTGAGGGGGAAGGGGGAGTTTGGAGAAAGGAGTCACAAGCTCTAGAGATCTTAATCCGGAGGCGGAGTCGATTCATCATTTAGACGCAAGGTGCGAGAAATAGCGGCTCTTCCTCGCCTCGTCACCGGGGGAAGGAGGCATATTTCCCCAATGCACTCAGGAGTCGAAAATTCGTGAATGTTCGAACAGGAAGTGACGTTGTCTATAGCGAGATACAGTCGCACGTGGTCTCCAATAAATGAGGGGGGGAATTCTTTAACACACCAGGAGTCTTCTATCAAGAAGAGATAGCATCTATTTCTTGAGAGGACTCAATCGACCTTGAGTAAGAAAGTAATTCAATAGAGTGAACCTTCCGTCTCCATGAGCATGAATCAAGACGAGGCTAGCGTCAATGAAAAACGACCTCGTCTTTCTACCTACAGACCTCTAGCTGGTCAAATGATGAGAAGTGCATCAACAAACGTACCTAGAAGAAGGTGTTCTGCCTTTTGATGTCAACCCACTGAGGTACTGGCGTGATACAAAAAGCTTAAAAATTTTGAAGCATTTCGCCAAGAATATCCTAGGGTGCTGTGCAACGTCGGCACCATCAGAGATGGTGCTTAGCAAGGCCGGCAATTTTTACACTTCTGAGAGAGCAAAACTCGGCCTGGAAACCTTCCTGGCATTAATGATGATAAAATGCAATTATGGTATGTAAAATGTAAACTTGAGTGAAAAAAAGGATTCTGTTTATGTTTTTTGTATAATTTCAAGAATATTTTTATTTGTATTTTTGATATCTGGAATATGAGTATTTGTATTTTTTGAGGCAGTACTTGTATTTGTATTTTTAAATTCAGAAATAAAAGTATTTGTATTTGACTTATTAAAATGAATATTTGATCCAACCTTGTCCTCTAGTTCCAAAAGACAAAAAAGGAAGAACAGCAGAAAGAGAAAAAACGCCAGAAGGGATGTTACCTGGTGCTTTTGTGGAAGGTGACTCCCCTCCTAAACAGTAACATCAACATTCTACTTATGCCATCAGCTCACCTCAGTGCAGGTAAAGTGCAGTTAAATTTTTATTTATTTCATGTATGCACAGTCCTGTATATTCTTTGTTTTTTTCTACCTTTTATGTATTTTATGCTTAAAATATTATTACATATAAAGGTTTAAATAAGCAATCATCATTTGGGTCTGGAACGGATTAATCCAAATAACATTAATTCTTATGGGAAAAAATTATTCGCCATTCGTAGAACTCGCAATTCGAACAGCTTCCTGGAACGCATTGTGTTCTAATGGCGGGTTTCCACCGTATGTTAAACTGTACAAATAGATCTAAGTCAAGTGGTCGTTAGAGTCGCGGGAAAACCCTCGAACATACAAAGATATCAAAGCTGACTAACTGGACAAATACGAGGATCGCACACGAACAAACATACGTCTGCAAGGTCACGCCCTTTGCAGACGAAATACAGTCGCCGCAACGGAAGTCTGGACCTTTGGTCATATTACATGCATTGATATACGTCCAATAATCGTATATAATTGATTAATGTTTTGTTGAAGTTTCTGGCAACGTCTGTTAGGTATATACACGCTCATTTTGGTGGTTTCTTGAAGATATTTGGCTGATAATATATTTTTTAACTAGCACTCCAACCATGGGTCTCATGCATCTCACAAACGATGAAAAGGTCCGTATTCTCACTTTGAGGGAAGAAAATGTTAAGATAAGTGAAATATGCCTGCGAACAGGGCGGGCAAAATCTACCGTAATGGCGCTTCTCTCTGCTACCCGTGAGCTTTCCCCAAACAACATACCCCCAAATAAAAAGCGACAGGGACCAGGGAAAAAAGACTACATCGTGGACAGATCGCTTGCTAAAGAAGGCTGTTATGAAGAACCCTAGGATAACAGCCAGACAACTCAACGAAATGTACCCTAACTTCCTCCAAAATGTCTCGGAACGGACCGGACAGCATCGTCTTCTGAAAGGTCTGAAACTCCCCAGACGTACTGCCGCGCTCAACTGCTGTTGAATGACCGCATGCGAAAGAAGAAGATTCATGTTGCAAAGCAGCACAAGGGCTGGACAGTGGAACAGTGGTCAGAGGTCATGTGGCAGATGAAAGCCCATTTCAAGTCATAAGGTCACACAGAGTAAAGGTGAGGAGGCCAAATGGGTCAAACAGGTACAGCCCCCAGTACACAGTGAAAACTGTAAAACCTAGTCCTTCAGTTGTGGTTTGGGGTTGTTTCAGTGCCAAGTTAGGGAGAGGTGGTTTATATTTCCTGCCCAAGAATGTGACCATGAATGCTCAGCGCTACAAGGAAGTTTTGGAAGGTCATCTATTTAATCATATGGAATTTCATAGAACATCCATCTTTATGCGGGATTCAGCTCCTTGTAACAAGGCTAATTTGATCAAGCAATTGCTACAGAGAAAGCGCATCAACGTGTTGGACTGGCGTGGGAACAGTCCCGATCTCAACCCCATTGAAAACTCATGGTAAATCATCAAAGACAAGGTTAATAGGGCCAATGTGTCATCAGTGCAGGACCTTCAAGAGGTCATTAAGAAAGTGTGGTGCACCAACATGGACTTGGATTACTTCAAAAATCCTGTTGCAAGTATGCCTAAAAGGATGCAGGATGTCATCAAGGCCAGGGGGAAGATCATAAAATATTAAAAGTATCAAC
This sequence comes from Ceratothoa steindachneri, assembly GCA_963969495.1. NCBI lineage: Eukaryota > Metazoa > Arthropoda > Malacostraca > Isopoda > Cymothoidae > Ceratothoa > Ceratothoa steindachneri. The sequence continues at coordinate 113,740,028 of OZ018328.1, forward strand.
AAAAGTGTTTTTAATTATATTAACCTAACCTAATGGAGGTAAATAATATAAAAATAACATAAAATAGCGAGGGTCCAGACTTCCGTTGCGGTGACTGTATATATATATATATATATATATATATATATATATATATATATATATATATATATATATATATATATATATATATATACAGGGTGTCCACAAAGTCTGGGTACATAGGGGATAAATACATATCTTTAGAACAAAACAATCAAAACAATATTATTTAATTATAATGTTAAGAAATTATATTTTCAATATGATTTCCATAATTTTTAATGCATAATTCGATGCGCCTTGCTAAATTCTTGTGAACTCGATTGAATAGGTGTACATTGCCGTCGATTTCAGCACACTGACTGATAATGCGTTCTCTCAAGTGGTTTAGATTTGCAATCTTTATTGAGTAAACTTTCTCTTTTAACATACCCCAGAAAAAGAAATCAAGGGGAGAAAGGTCTGGTGAACGAGGGCACCACTCCACATGACCTCTTCTTCCAATCCAGTGAGGAAAAGTGACATTCAGCCAATCTCTAACATTTGTAGCAAAATGGGCAGGAGCTCCATCTTGCTGAAACCAGTCCGGAAGTCCCTCGCCTAGGCGCTCAATTTGAGGCATTAATTTGTCTCTCAACATGTTCAGATAACTCTCACCGGTTACATGTTCATCAAAGAAGAAGGGTCCTAGCACATAAGCTTTCCACAAACCACACCACACCATCACCTTTTGGCAGCCTTGCTGTTTGGATGGATCCATCCAATGTGGATTGTCTTGAGACCAGTATCGAAGATTCTGTCTGTTGACTTCACCATTAACATAAAACAAAGCTTCGTCACTGAACAACAAAAGGTCTTTAGTAAAATTTATATTTTCATCCAATTTATCTGAAAACCATTCGCACATCTGCATTCGTCTATCGGGGTCATCTTCATTTAGGTGATGCAATATCTGTAATTTGTACGGATGGAACTTCTGCTCTACCAGGATTTTGTGGATAGTTAACCTTGGAACACCCAACTCCATGGATGTCCGACGAAGTGATTTCTTTGGGCTAGCAGCAATCTTGGCCATGACAACTTCTTTCGTTTCGTCAGAAGTCTTTGGTCGCCCAAAATGGGGTTTGTCCAAGACACTGCCTGTTTCTTTAAACTTCGTGACCAATTTCTCGACGGCAGTAAAATAAATAGGTTGCCGATCAGGGTGTCGAAGGTTGAATTCATCGGCGATTTTGCGATAAGACCATCCTTCTCGTCCACTTAAGAGTACCAACTCGATTCTTTCTTCTTTAGACCGAGCTATCATTCGATCTGGGGAGGAAAAATAACATAAATGAATAAAATATTAAAATTAATATGTACCCAGACTTTGTGGACACCCTGTATATATATATATATATATATATATATATATATATATATATATATATATATATATACCTATTTTTAGGATGAATAAGCAGGTTAAATTTAGGAAGTTCATTACTATATTATAACTTCTTGGTACCGACATTTCGGGTAGGAACCCATTCCCTAATAGTTAAAAGTCCTGCATTTTTATAATTTGAAAATTACCACATCTGTTGCTTCCCATTTCCCATATCGTTAATTATAAATATCTGATAACTTATCTAAAAAAATTCTCATGTTTGTATATATTTATAATCTAACCTCCTTGAGAATGGATTCCTACCCAAAACGTCGGTACCAAGAAGTTATAATATAGTAATGAACTTCCTAAATTTAACCTGCTAATTTATCCTAAAAATACGTATACCCCTGGCAACGCGCAACCCCTCTGCTCTGTTAATATATATATATATATATATATATATATATATATATATATATATATATATATATATATATATATATATATATATATATATCTATATATATATATATATATATATATATATATATATATATATATATATATATATATATATATATATATATATATATATTCCTGATTCATTAACTCAATTCATTACTTTAGTAGCGTCACCGAATCCCCTTTACTCGATACTTCGCGTAAAACAGTAAGCTTACACATTGACCACAGGCGAATTAAACGAGACACCTTCGTTAAACCCAACCTAACGCATAACCCTCATGAGAAATTATAAGGAGTCAGAACCAATTTGAAAGAGGTGTAAAGTAGGCCCACTGCCTAAGTTCTTTCTCTTCACCCGTCGAGCGCAATAGCAACGATGACTCTTCAATACACGCCCTTATAATTACCGACCACGCATCCACAAACCAGTAACCTATACCAGCACATAAATAGGTAACACTCATCGGCAACAGCATCTCCCCCACACCCCTAAAATGGTGAACACCCACTGGTACTATTCATCATCCCCCATAGTGTAACCCACGTTTGAAGGGAGGACGGAAGTCTTAGATACAGAGGGTTTCAAATCTCCAACCGAGGTGGAGATTTGAGTTTTTATAGAGGTTGATTGATCGCCCTTTTTGGAAGTTAGCTTCCTAGAGGGAGGGAAAGAGCAAGAAGAAGCCTTACGCTTGGGCCAGGAATCCGCAGTCATCACCGCGTCAGAGCGGAGCGCTCAGCAGATTCAATATAGGTTTGAATTGCGTTCAGTCTCCGGAGTGGCATCCGGAGATTGGATACGCTCTGCTGGCGCGGGGGCAATTCTCGGATGAGAGGAAAGGGGTGTACTAGGAGACCAGAGTTGGGTTGGCGTAGAAGACGAGGGTAATACGGTGGAGGGTGGTGGTGCTAGGTCCCGGGACAGTGGTCAAAGAGATGGCCAAAATACGGGATATGTGGAAGAGCGGGACGAGATTCCGTTGCCATGCTTAAGACATAGGAGAACCTGAGGCCGGGGCAGATTAATTTTTCCTGCACTAGTCGACGGGTCTCCCGCATATCCACCCTAGCAGAATCACGGACAGTTAAGGCCTCCTTTTCAAAGTTAAATATGTGCCACTTTAAGTAAGATGCACTGTGTGATTCACCACAGTTGGTACAGCGGCGGGGATAGTCGCAAGAATGACCATGGTAAGCCTGCGCGCAAGCCACGAATGTACGGAAGTGGCAGCAGGCAGTGCTTAAATGACCGAACAAATGGCAATTGAAGCAGCATGTCGGATTGGATATATAAGGTTTAACTTATATTCGTAAGTAGCCCGCTTTAATATGCAATGGGAAATCCTGACAATCAAACGTTAGGAACATCGGTGGAGTATTCATCTTTATCCGGCCAACCTTTGGCTAGCCAACTTGGATTGAAGCATCTGAGGTCATAGTTGATTAGTTCGTAGGAACGGATAACACCGTTCACAATATTGAGGGTTTGGCGAGATGAGAGAGCAATCTCAGAGCTGAGAAGCTGGAGGATATCCGGCAGTTCCTCCAGGCGTCTGCCCTTGCTGTTCCTTCCGTTCCTTTGCCTCAGCGCAAACGGAAGGGTTCCTCCCTCAACCCGTTCGGAGTCCAAGCACGCTGCCTCTGATGAGGCTGGTTTGGCCACCGAGTCGGTTGTTGAGGCGTCCTCTGTGTTGATATCTTCTCCTCCCCGGTCTTCGCTGGCCTTCCCCGTTGGCATCACCGATGTTATTGTTCGGGTGAAAGTTCACCCGGTTCCGTCTTCCTAGCCTCCTACACCGGTCCCTTCTTCCTTGCCCCTTACCTCTGTGCAGTCTTCTATGTCTTCTACCTCAGTTTCGTGTCCCTTGCCTCCTACCCCTGTTCCTTCATCTCCTTCCTCTCCATATGATTCAATTCCCTCCTTACCCTCTGACCCTGTTTTCTTCTCACCCTCTGTCCATGTTCCGCCTTCTGTTCCATCTTCTTCGCATCTTAGTTCTCGTCCGTCTCTGCTCGATCTTCCTTTCCCTCCGGGCCATGAGCCCTCCACGTTGTGAGTTCGGTCTGGCTCACAGCTGTCGCCTCCTGCCATTCACGCTGCAAAGTCCGTGCCGGGTGCGTCCCCGGCTCATCGCAATTTGTCGCTTGCCCCTATGGGCCTTCTAGTAGTCGGGAACCTTCGACGGTCGCCATCACTAGAATCCCGACGTTGGTGTCGAGACGACAGTAATGTCTGTCATCCTAGAGTGGAATTGTCAAGGGGTTCTCCCCAAGCGGGAGGAACTCCAACTCTTGCTCTCTAGCGTTCTGCCATTGGTAGTGTTTACAAGAAAATAAGCTTGGGGCTCGCCCCTTCCCGGCACTTGCGGGTTTTTAATTCCACCCCTCCCCCGGCCGGGGGCTAATTCCATGGTGGTGCTTCTCTTTTAATTTCCTCTTTGCTATTCTCTGCGCCACTTCCCCTCCCTCTGCACTACCCTGCAGGCTGTTGTTGCGAGGGATTTTATTTCCAAACTTTTAACTGTTTGTTCTGTGTACATCCCCCCCGATTTTAATTTGAGTCGGTCTGACCTTTTATAGCTCACAAGTCAGTTACCTACCCCGTTTTTATTACTTGATGATTTTAATGCTCCCACCAATCTTGGAGTGATACTGCCCGTAATCCCCGGGGCGGAGTGGTTGAGTCCCTCTTATTATTCAATTCCCTTTGTATTTTATATTTCCGGCGATTTTACTTTTTACCATGTTTAAACGGATTCTTTTAGTCCTGTAGACTTGTTCTTATGTTCGCCCGACTGTTTCCTCGAGTTTCCGTGGTCAATTCGGGACGACCTTTCCGGGAGTGATCACTTCCCGATCGTCCTGTCGGCCGCCCTTCCTGGCCTGTGCCTTTCCCGCCTTCCTCGTTGGGATCTGCGGCGAGCAAATTGGGTTTGGTTCCGGGAGGCTTCCTTTATTGATGCCCCCCGGGTTTCCTTCGATACCGTAGATTCAGCGGTCTCATATTTCACTACTCATATTTTAGAGGCTGATGAGCGCTTTGTTCCGCGGCTTTCCTCTTCGTGGATGACTTGGCGTTGTTTTGTTCATCTCCCCGCTTGCCTTCTACCGCCCGTCGATTACAGCTGGCAATTGATGCCGTGTCGGGTCGTGCTGTCTCAAAGGGTTTCCGTCTTTCGGTCACTAAAACGAAGGCCATACATTTTTATCGGGGTCGTGGTCCTTGGTCCCCCTCCCCTCTTATTAGATGGCACGGCGATTGAATATGTCCCCGTTTTTAAGTTCTTGGGTGTAATACTTGATAGCAAGCTCACTTGGGTACCCCCATTTGCGTCGTTTGAGGGCCTGTTCGAAGGCTATGGATTTGCTTAAGGTCAAATCCCACACCACTTGGGGTGTTGATAGGTGCACCTTGCGGTTGGTTTATTCGGCACTGGTTCAATCCCGGCTGGACTACGGTTGCCATGTGTATTCTTCAGCGTCTCCTTCAGCCTTAAAGATACTTGAGACTGTTCGTTCGCTTGGGGCCCCGTCTTAGTAGTGGAGCCTTTCGCACCTCGTCTATCCATAGCCTCTTTGTTAAGGGTGGCGTGCTTCCTTTGCGATACCACTGGCTGCAGGTGTGCCTACGATTCCTGTTTCGTGTTCAGCAATACCCTTCGTCCCTTTTTGCCCCGTCCTCTTCGGCATCTTTTGATCGGCGGCAATCTCTACCCCGGCCTCTGGGGCTCCAGGTTGGGGACCATCTCTCCTCCTTGGGTGTTTTCGAAATGTAGCCCCCCCCCCATTCCCGCCGGCTCCATGTTGGGGCGTTCACCCTCTTGGGGTATGTACTGCTTTTTGGCAGTTCGAGAAAGGGATTATTGACCCTCGTCTATTAAAGTGCCAGTTTTCTTGAACATGTGTGTTCTCATGCCCGCCAGCCTCCCATCTATACTAACAGCTCGAAGTCGGACCTCCTCGGTGCTGGGGCAGACGCGGTGTCCTCTACGGAGTCTCTTCGGTGCGCCCTCCCTCCTGTAGCATCCGTTTTTACCGCAGAGTTGACAGCCATTCTTTTGGCTCAATTCTTCAGATTTTATCGTTTTTAGCGATTCCCGGCCTGCTTTGGAGACAGTTCGTTCTTTTACGTCCACAAACCCTTTGGTTTTACTGATTCGCTCCCGTTACAGGGTGGCATTCTCTTGGGCTCCGGGCAACGAGGCGGCTGATCAGCTGGCCGCTCGGCCCCCCCTGCCCTTTAGGGATTCCTACCCCGTAATCAGAGCGCATGTCTTTTGTTTGTGGCAGAGAGAATGGGATTCGTTACCCCTCTTCTAAGCTGTCCCTTATTAAACGCTTTGTCCATTCCTGCTCCTCTAGCAATCAGCGACTCTGGTATTGGGAGGTTGCGAATTGGGCACACGCGACTGACCCATGGCTATTTAGTTTCGGGTGGAGGCCGAGTTTCCTCTGGTTGTCCATTTTGCGGTGGCGAGCTGTATGTGGCTCACATTTTACTAGTTGGTTCCCACCTTGCTTCCTACCCTTTCTGGCACCGCCTTCCCTGCTCGATCTTCGCTTATTTTAACAGAGGACTTCCATCGGTCGTCCTCCCTCACATTTCTATCACGAAGTGGAGTTTTATCCCTTTTATAAATCCTTTCCATTTTTGTGTTTAGGTTTATTGTTTTATCTTTTATCCTGTGCCCTCCTCTGCAGCTGGCGCGTCATTTGTTTATTCCCCCAGCCGCGCTGGTTTTTAGAATGCGTACTGTATGCCCGTAATTTAAGTATGTGTCTCTTTGTGTTGTACTGTTTTTTTCTAATCCTTTGCTTTTTCCCATTTTTATTGTGTTTCCCACGCCTCTTCCGACTTTTTTCGGGCGACCCCGTTTTAACAGTGCTGCCATTAAGCATCCATTAGGATTGGGCAGCTGCCACCTTGTTTTTCCTTAAACTAAACTAAATCTCAGAGCAAGCAAGTCTTGAGGGCTTGGACAGTATCATGTGGGGAGGGTGGGCGTTGCAGAGGTGATTCACAGTACCACGTCTCCATTGTTACGGAACCACATGCGGCGCGGTGTGCCACCCCGTTCATCAAAATCTTCACCGACATAAAAAATATTAAGTTTTGATAGGGGAATGTCGGATTTAGTTGGGAGGACCAAAAAGCGGTGGTAGTCCAAGTCAGAGTCTACCTTTGAACAAAACGAATCTAACGCGGGAAAGCAAGAACTGGAAAGAGATCCAGCAGCGCGAGGAGCAGAAGTTGAAAACGTCTATGAAGTAGATTTTGTGTATTTTTGTCCATATACTAATATTATTTGGGGAAAGGGGTTGTCTCGCGCAGTACGGAACCTACATACGCACCCAGGTCACCCGATGCGGACCCTCAAAAGGAGGGAAAGGGCCTGTGCACTCCTCAACCAGCAGCATCGTCGTTTTAAAGACGGAAGGCTGCGTTCGGGATATTTCCTTGAGGGCGCAACGACCATCGCGCTAGGCAGCCGCGTCCCGGGCACCGTTCACATCGAACTCAGCGCGGTTCAGCCATGGAACGATGCACCTCGGTGAGGCAGGGCCGGTGCACTGAGACTGCAAAAGTCCGAACTTAAATCTAGAACAAGCACTAGCAGCGACACATTCATTTAGTACAACACTACAACTGCCCACACAGATACGCTCAGGTGCAATCAACCACAATTAAGAAGGGCAGAAAAAAGGGAAAGGAGATAGGATACCATGAATAACATAATAATGAGAGAGGTATAGTAAAACTCCACTTCGCAGTCCGCTCCAAGGAGTGGGCTGAGCCCCCTCTCAAACAACAAGGTAGGAGCACTCTCGTGGTGAACCTCTGGAAACAGTGTGGGCGTGGGGTTCTGCCCACGGGCGGCTCCAAAATCGACAAAGGGAAAGCCTTTTTGCAGCATGGGGATAGTGAGAAGGGATCCCCTTAACCGGTTGAAGGGGTCTCAATTTTCCTTCGTCCTCCCAGAAAGCTTTGGAGGGAGGATCTCTATGCGCCAACCCACGATTCCTTTCGATTGCACCCCTCACAGTAAAGGCTGCTGACGTGAGAAGTGCGGAAGGGTCCACTGGAGAGACGAACTCCGAGGTTGCGAATCGCTTCAGCATTTTAAAGGCTGAGGAAAAAGAGCCGAGGAATAAATTTGGTATCCATAGTCCAATTTAGATTCGACGAGGGCAGTATATAGTGACCACAGCATTTGACGATCACTACCCCACGACGCGTGGGAGAGGACTTTCAAAATGTCTAGATCCCACAGACAGCCCCCGTTCGAAGAGGGCGTAGGTGTGGTAACCAGGACAGTTTGGGATCAATAGTTACGCCCAGAAACCGATACTCAGAGACGAACTCTATATCTACATCTTGTAGGGAGATAGGTGGCTGAACAAGAGCCCTTCTACGCCAGGGGAAATAAATAGCCTTAGTTTTGCTCGTGGAAAAGCGGAATCCTCTAAGTTGTGCACTTTTCAAGACCGCATCGACTGCCAGTTGCAGCCGACGCGTTGCTGATGGGACGCGAGGAGAGGAACAGTATGGTGCAAAGTCATCGACGAACAGGGTCGCCGAGACACCCTCTGGGAGAGAGGAAATGATATTGATCGCAATTACGAAACATAAAACACTTAAATCGCTGCCCTGAGGAAATCCCTCCCCTCTTAGGTTTCAGGTCAGAGTAGGTATCTACAACACGCATTATAAAGGATCGAGATGCTATGAAACTTTGAATAAGTGACGGTAAAAGGCCTCTCATACCCCAAACGTACAACTGCTTTAAGACGCCGTATTTCAATGTTGTATATGTAACCTTTCTAAATGTCGAAAAATATGGCCAAGACTCGGTGCTTTAACGAGAAAGCTTTCCGGACCGATACCTCGAAACATACTAAGAGGTCAAAGGTACTAAGACCCATTCAAAAACCGCACTGAAATGGAGACAGTAAGTGGTGGTTTCTAGGAAACAGTTCATGCGCACCAACACCATCTTCTCTCGCAACTTACTCAGACAGCCGGTAAAAGCTATAGGGCGGTAGTGATCTGCGCCCAACCCGTCCCTGCCCGATTTGACAAATGGAAAGACAATCCCGACGCGCCATGATGATGGGTAAAAACCCTTCACCCATATAATGACAGTGTGGATGGAGGTGCCGAATCATATCAAAATGGATCCCGTCAAGGCCAGGAGAATTGGATCTACGAAGGGACAATGCAGCGCGCAACTCGTGGAGAGAATAGGGCATTATACGAAAGGTTAGATTTTGTTGAAAAATTGAGATCATGAGACTCTTCGTTTGATTTATAGGGTGGAAAAGCCTTATTGTAACGGCTGACACTGATGACGGCACGGAAATGGTCAACCAAGGTGTTGCTGACTACCAGTCTGTCATTCCCTAAGGACCCCTGTAAGTTGAGTGTGGGGGTATTATGGCCAGCATAACAACCTCCGATCTTGTTAATCTTCTCCAGATCTTTGGGGTAGGGGCAAAGAGGAAATTGATGAAAGGTAGCGGCGCCATGAAGTTCGGCTAGCCTGACGAAGAGTTCTTTGGCGAAACGCCCGAGCTCGGATTCGGTCAACCTTATTGTACAAGGTTGGGTTCCACCGGAATTGGGCATGATCTAACTTGTAATTTTGACTGCTGTCGCACAATCCGAGGTCCAACAGGGCCCGATTGAGCGACCCGTTATGGGACGCCTCCGTGGAATGGGCTGTGTGGCCGCGTTGTAGATAATCGATGTGAAGTACGCTACTGCCGCGTCGACACCATTTAAGGTCCCCAAAGAGGCACTTATGAAGGACGTCTCTCGGAAGCCTTCTCAATTGGAATGGCCTAAGTCCCACTTGAGAGGCACGGTTGAACGAAGGCTAGGATGAAATGCCGACAAGACAATAGGGAAGTGGTCACTCTCAAGGGTTGACCATCAAAAATCGGAGGCAACCCGGGGAACAGAGAGAGAGGTCAACACAACTAAAAAAAATCCGTCTGGACATGATAAGAGGTAAAATCGCCTTGTTTAAAAGGCAGAGAAATTCAGATAATAAAAGACTCTAAAACACTGCTTTTGACATTCCGAGTAATGTCACCTCAATATGGCTGACAAACATTAAAATCTCATAGTAATAAAAACGGGGAAGGCAGCTGTCGGGTCTTGACAAAACCATGGAAAGCGGAGATTCCAGGGCGCTTTGTGAGTGGTTAAAAATCACAATCCGGTCTCCGAAACGGGCACGTCGCGTTATCTCCCGTACCGAGCGGTGTATTGCAAAGAGCTCGGCCGTGAAGACAGACGCAGCGCCCCGCTGACTTCAAACAGAGGCACTTATGGAAACCAATCTCCTCTTGGGACTTGGAGCTATACGTATGCACTGGCACGGTTACAGCGTGACACGAAGTGCGCTCCAAAAAAGCCGAACGCAATACTCCCAGCGCTGTTAAAGATTTGGGAGCAGAGGCAAGGGGACATTTTTTTTTTTTTAATTTTATGGAGCCCATCTGGCAACTACCCACTTGGGCATAAGTCGCCGAAAAACACGACAGCCTAGAACTAGGCTACTTTAAAGTAAAAATATGAAAACTTAACAATGATATAAATTGGAAAAACTTAACAATCGAAGCAATCTCCGGCAGCGGGGGGAGGTCCCCCTCACCCCGGTGCAGGAGAGTGCAACCTACAAACAAAACAATAACAAAAAAAGGAACCTTAAATAAAGGGGAGAAGGCCGGCCTCCCCCAAAAAGTCAATAAGTCCACCAGTCATGGTGCACGCACTCGTCCCGAGTACAAGGGACAGGCGGTAGCGACCCCGCCCATCCCGGTACCGAGACAAGTATCGTGCGCGAAGATCACCCAGACTGGGACATTCGACAAGAATATGCCGAACAGTCTGGGGGACGACGCAGTCGTTGCAATAGGGCGCATGCGAGCGCTCCATCAAGTAGCGATGCGTCACACGAGTGTGTCCGATTCGAAGACGACAGAAAGCAACCTGAAGCCGCCGGGGCATTGGGGGATAGGTCCATGGGAACAGTCACGGCGCAATGGCACGCAACTTTAAGTTCCCTTCGACCGTCTCCCATCTTCTTTGCCAAGCAGTCCGAAGAGCTGCCCGTATTCCTGCCATGTAGTCGGTGTGAGGAAGAGCGAAACGCTGGTCCGGTCGCAGAGTCCTCGCGGACTCTTTGGCGCCCTCATTCCCCGCAATTCCTACATGTCCAGGAACCCAGCAGAAGATAATCTCGACATCTGCCCGGCTCGCCAAAACCGTGGCGTCACGGATATCGCGAACCAGGGGATGCGGAGATTCCAATGCCCCGAGAGCACTCAGGGCGCTTTGTGAGTCGCTATAGATCACAATCCAGAGGCAAGGGGACAAATGGTCAAAGGTGGTACCCTTCAGGAGGGCATTCTGCGTAGGAGGGGCACCACAGGGCCGAGAGCTATACCTAGCTCTCTCGGCGGCATTGGCACCGTCGAGACCAGCTGTGAATGCAGTGAGAGCTGTTGGGGCCTGGCTCACGCGTACAGGAGAATAATGCACTCTGCATGGCGCAGAGCGAGTAGTATCTCCCCAGCATCGACAAATAAGCTCTCAATAGGGCAAGTACGGAAGGCACCGGTCGCAAGGCGAAGGCCGGTGTGATGGATCGAGTCCACCCTCCACAATACACGCTCGGCTGCGGATACATAAAACTCGAATTCATAGTCGCTTCAAACGAACAAAGGATCGATAAAAAAGTAAGGCGCTAAAAGTCACGTAACAAAGAATTTCCATGGCGCGGGTACAAGAGACCCTAAAGGCTGCGAATTTTGTTTTTTTTTACCGCCCATCTGGCGACTGCCCACTTGGGCATAAGTCGCCGGACACTCGACAGCCTAGAACTAGGCTACTTTAAAATAAGAATGTGAAAACATAAAAATCATATAATTGGAAAAAACTTAACAATTAAGAAGCAATTTCCGACGTCGGGGGGAGGTCCCCCTCACCCCAGCGCAGGAGTGTGCAACGTACAGATAAAACAAAATAAAAAAACTTAAATAAAGGGGAGAAGCCCAGCCTCCCCCCAAAAGTCAACAAGTCAAAGTGCACGAACCCATCCCGAGTACAAGGGACAGGCGGTAGCGACCCCGCCCATCCCGGCACCGGGACAGGTAACGTGCGCGAAGATCACCAAGACTGGGACATTCGACAAGATTTATTATTTTTTTTAAGGGGCTATCTGGCGGCTGCCAACTTAGGCATAAGTCGCCGTAAACAAACAGCCTAGTTCTAGGCTACTTTAAAAAATCTGAACAGGAAACAATAAAAAGAAATAACAATAACAAAACAATAACAAAAACAACAACTAAACCTAGTTAAATGAAAGGGACAAGGTCGGCCTCCCCCAAATAGTCAACAAGTCCACCAGTCAATGTGCACGCACTCGTCTCGAGTACAAAGGACAGGCGGTAGCGACCCCGCCCATCCCGGTACCGGGACAGGTAACGTGCGCGAAGATCACCCAGACTGGGACATTCGACAAGAATATGCCGAACAGTCTGGGGGACGACGCAGTCGTTGCAATAGGGCGCATGCGAGCGCTCCATCAAGTAGCGATGCGTCACACGAGTGTGTCCGATTCGAAGACGACAGAAAGCAACCTGAAGCCGCCGGGGCATTGGGGGATAGGTCCATGGGAACAGTCACGGCGCAATGGCACGCAACTTTAAGTTCCCTTCGACCGTCTCCCATCTTCTTTGCCAAGCAGTCCGAAGAGCTGCCCGTATTCCTGCCATGTAGTCGGTGTGAGGAAGAGCGAAACGCTGGTCCGGTCGCAGAGTCCTCGCGGACTCTTTGGCGCCCTCATTCCCCGCAATTCCTACATGTCCAGGAACCCAGCAGAAGATAATCTCGACATCTGCCCGGCTCGCCAAAACCGTGGCGTCACGGATATCGCGAACCAGGGGATGCGGAGATTCCAATGCCCCGAGAGCACTCAGGGCGCTTTGTGAGTCGCTATAGATCACAATCCAGAGGCAAGGGGACAAATGGTCAAAGGTGGTACCCTTCAGGAGGGCATTCTGCGTAGGAGGGGCACCACAGGGCCGAGAGCTATACCTAGCTCTCTCGGCGGCATTGGCACCGTCGAGACCAGCTGTGAATGCAGTGAGAGCTGTTGGGGCCTGGCTCACGCGTACAGGAGAATAATGCACTCTGCATGGCGCAGAGCGAGTAGTATCTCCCCAGCATCGACAAATAAGCTCTCAATAGGGCAAGTACGGAAGGCACCGGTCGCAAGGCGAAGGCCGGTGTGATGGATCGAGTCCACCCTCCACAATACACGCTCGGCTGCGGATACATAAAACTCGAATTCATAGTCGCTTCAAACGAACAAAGGATCGATAAAAAAGTAAGGCGCTAAAAGTCACGTAACAAAGAATTTCCATGGCGCGGGTACAAGAGACCCTAAAGGCTGCGAATTTTGTTTTTTTTTACCGCCCATCTGGCGACTGCCCACTTGGGCATAAGTCGCCGGACACTCGACAGCCTAGAACTAGGCTACTTTAAAATAAGAATGTGAAAACATAAAAATCATATAATTGGAAAAAACTTAACAATTAAGAAGCAATTTCCGACGTCGGGGGGAGGTCCCCCTCACCCCAGCGCAGGAGTGTGCAACGTACAGATAAAACAAAATAAAAAAACTTAAATAAAGGGGAGAAGCCCAGCCTCCCCCCAAAAGTCAACAAGTCAAAGTGCACGAACCCATCCCGAGTACAAGGGACAGGCGGTAGCGACCCCGCCCATCCCGGCACCGGGACAGGTAACGTGCGCGAAGATCACCAAGACTGGGACATTCGACAAGATTTATTATTTTTTTTAAGGGGCTATCTGGCGGCTGCCAACTTAGGCATAAGTCGCCGTAAACAAACAGCCTAGTTCTAGGCTACTTTAAAAAATCTGAACAGGAAACAATAAAAAGAAATAACAATAACAAAACAATAACAAAAACAACAACTAAACCTAGTTAAATGAAAGGGACAAGGTCGGCCTCCCCCAAATAGTCAACAAGTCCACCAGTCAATGTGCACGCACTCGTCTCGAGTACAAAGGACAGGCGGTAGCGACCCCGCCCATCCCGGTACCGGGACAGGTAACGTGCGCGAAGATCACCCAGACTGGGACATTCGACAAGAATGTGCCGAACAGTCTGGGGGACGACGCAGTCGTCGCAATAGGGCACAGGCGAGCGCTCCATCAAATACGGATGCGTCACACGAGTGTGTCCGATTCGGAGACGACAGAAAGCGACCTGAAGCCGTCGCGGCATTGGGGGATCGGTCCATGGGAACAGTTGCGGCGCAATGGCACGCAACTTTAAGTTCCCTTCGACCGTCTCCCATCTTCTTTGCCAAGCAGTCCGAAGAGCTGCCCGTATTCCTGCCATGTAGTCAGTGTGAGGAAGACCGAAACGGTGGTCCGGTCGCAGAGTCCTCGCGGACTCTTTGGCGCCATCATCGGCGCGCTCATTCCCCGGAATTCCTACATGTCCAGGAACCCAGCAGAAGATAATCTCGACATCTGCCCGGCTCGCCATAACCGTGGCGTCACGAATATTGCGAGCACTCAGGGCGCTTTGTGAGTCGCTATAGATCACAATCCGGTCTCCGAACCGGGCACGTCGCGTAATCTCCCGTACCGAGTGGTGTATTGCCACCAGCTCGGCCGTGAAGACAGACGAAGCGCCTGGCAGAGCCCCGTGAACTTCAAACAGAGAGGATACAGCGTGGAAGCCAACCCCCTCGTGGAGCGTGGAGCCATCCGTATACACTGGCACGGTTCCAGCGCAACACGAGGTATGCTCCAAAAAGGTCAAACGCAATACTCCCGGCGCCGTACAAGCTTTGGGAGCAGAGGCGTAGCGACAAATAGCCAAATTTGGTACCCTCCAGGGTGGCGTCCTGGGCAGAACCAGGGGCGCCACCGGCCCGAGAGCTATATCTAGCTCTCGAAGGAGTTTACTGGCCCTAAACCCAAAGGGCTTAGGGTATGACTGACGTCTCCGGGCGGCATAGGCACCGTCGAGATCAGCTGCGGATGCACTGAAAGCTGTTGGCGACTGAGGAAGGCGCCGGGCTCGCGCGTACAGGCGAGTGATGCACTGCATGCGGCGAAGAGCGAGTGGCATCTCCCCAGCATCGACCAATAGGCTCTCAATGGGGGAAGTGCGGAAGGCACCGGTCGCCAGGCGGAGGCCGGTGTGGTGGATCGAATCCACCTCCCGCAATTAACGCTCGGCTGCGGATGCATAAAACTCGCATCCGTAGTCGAGCTTTGAACGAACAAAGGATCGATAAAAAAGTAGAGCAGTAGCCCTATCAGCACCCCAAGCGCTGAACGTCACGGAACGGAGAATGTCCATGGCGCGGGTACAAGAGACCCTAAGGATGCTAACATGAGCCTCCCGGGTGAGGCGTCGGTCGAATACAAGACCAAGGAAACGGTGCGACTCAACCACATCCAGGCGCACCCCATTAAGAAACAAATCTGGGTCGGGGTGAAGCCGTGGATGACGGCAGAAGTGCACCACCTTAGTCTTGGCCAAAGAAAACCGAAACCTGTGTGCTTCGGCATAGCGAGAGACGCGGTTCAATGTCTGTTGGAGTCGACGCTCCAGAGTTGGCATCTGGGCCGCGCCAAAAGAGATCGAAAGGTCGTCCACGTAGAGCGTAGCGAGAACATCTTTCGGCAGCACCGAGGTGATGCCGTTGATGCTCAGGGCAAAGGTGGTGACACTGAGGACACTTTCCTGATCCTTTGGGCCGGAGGGCTCCCCCCACCCGTACGCGGAATCGACGATCTCGCAAAAATTAAGATATAAATATTGGGAGGCGTCCCCTCGCCCCCATCGTGTGGATGTGGAGTCTCCATGATACCGTATCGCCATGCGGTATCATAGGCCTTCTCAAGATCGAAAAACACCGTGGCGTAGTGCTGTCTACGAAGGAAAGCCTCGCAGACGGCATTTTCCAGTCGGAGCAGAGCATCCGACGTGGAGCGGAACTTGTGGAAGCCGCACTGTGCAGAAGACAGATGGCCTCCGCCTTCCAGGAAAAAGGCTAGTCTAACATTTACCAATTTCTCCATCAACTTGCACAAGCAAGAAGTTAAAGAGATTGGGCGGAAACCGGTCGGAGTAGAGTGATCTCTACCCGGCTAGCGAAAGGCAAGCACAGTAGCAATTCGCCAGGAATCTGGGAGAAGACCCTCCACCCAGATTTTGTTGAACAAATCTAAGAGAAAGGCCATGCCTCGCTCACCCAGGTATCGAGGCATGGCGTACGGGACATCGTCCTGACCATGGGCGGTGTCCGCGCACGAAGCGAGAGCGGAGCGCAACTCACTCACAGTAATCCTGTCGTTGAAGGGTTCTCCGCCTCTGGAGGTAAAGTCAAGCCGGCGGCTTTCGGCGACATCACGACGTGCATTGAATGCTGGCGGAGCAGCATCCCGGCTAGAGAATGCGGAAAAAGCGGTCGCGAAGGATTTCGCCACGGACGCGGGGTCCGAAATTGCGGTCACATTCTCCTGGAGAACGGGAGGGGGGTCCTGCGAGAACTTGCCCCGAATCCTTTTGACTCGCTTCCACACCTCTGTTAAAGGGGTCTTCCCGTTAAGTGAAGACACGTATGCCCGCCAAGAAAAGCAGCGGGCGTCCTTCGAAATATACCGGAACCTAGTCCAAGCCCGACGAAATTCAGCGACAGTGAAATCGTTCGGGCGGCGCTTATAGGGCATGTAGACATAACGCTTCTGTTTGAGGGCCGTCTCACACTCGGCCGACCACCATGGGAGTGGTCGGCGTGCAAAACTGCCAGAGGTTCTAGGAATAGCAGTCAGGTTCGCGGCGATGAGGTTGCCGGAGAAGAACTAAACGGCCTCATCTACCGACATAAAATCCTCGACCCAGGCCACCGCGCCCGCGCCAAGCACCACCGAAGTGGGCTCTCAGGCGGCAGTTGTCCTAAAAATGATATTTGAATGGCAAAGTGATCACTACCATGGAGGTCATCGACTACCCACGAATCAAAATTAAGCTGTGCATCCGAAGAGCATAAAAATAAGTCAAGGCAAGAAAATGAAGCGGTTCTCAGACAGTGATGCGTAAACTCATCCACGTTTAGTACACCCATCTCAAGCTCTTCGATCAGATCGGCGAGGACTTGTCCCCTGGGATTTATTGAGTAATCTTCCCAGAGAGAATGCGTGCCGTTCAGATCTCCAAGCAAGAGAAAGGGCCTCGGCAACCGTGCAACGACGCGGCGGAAGTTCCCCGCGTCGAAGTCAGCTGACGGTGGAATGTACGCAGAAATGATAGTATACCTCCTATCCAGGTGCAACTGCACAGCCACTGCCTCAAAGGAGGGATCTAAGGAGGAAGGAAGAACGGAGACATCATGCCGGGTGTAAACCGCGCATCCTCCAGCCGGGCCATCCCGTGGTGGTGGGATCGCAAGACCCTTATACCCCGGGAGGGCGGGCAGGGGGCACGCGCCTAGCATGGTCTCCTGCAAAAAGATAGCTAACGGGGAACAGGACGAGACGAGCCTCCGCAGCTCCTCCCAGTTGGCCCGGAGTCCACGGCAATTCCATTGAAGGAATATGCCCTCCAGGCCTAGATCGGAGGAGACGCGGTGCCCTCCTCGAACAGAAGACCCTCACGGAAATGGCCGTACGCTTCCTGGAGGCAGAACCACGGGCGCTGTTGGCCTGACAAAGCGCTGTCGCCTTCGAGGACTTATTGGGGGAGGTTGGGCTCGCCATGCGAGTCTTTTCCTCCCTCCGCCTCGAAACCTTAGGCGGGCGTTGCGGCTTCGGAGGAGGGGGGCCCTCTTTTCGAGGAACCACCGTCTCCGAGCCACTCGCTTCACCACTAGTCGTGGGCGAAGGAGCCGAAGCTCCTTTGTTGCTGTCCTCCTTTCGGGGTACAGCTTTAGGAACCCCGGAAGATGGCCTAGCGACCATCTTCAGAGGTGTTGCCTCCTGTGAGTCTAACGACTCGGTGGAGGCGCGTGGCCGTTTCGCCTTACGGGAAACGGTCACGCTGGGGTAACAGGGGCAAGCCCTGGTTTTAGCCGGGGCTGGGTATGAACCCTTTTTGCCGCCAGCTTTACCAGGGGAGCGCCCGGATTGAGTAGAGCCCGCAGAAGGGCTCCCAATGGGCGCGGAAACAACCGTGCTCGTTGGCCTGGATGGGCCAGGAGCAGAGGGTGCCTTTCTAACTATTGAGGCATATGACGTCCCAGGCAGAGCCGGGCGCGCCAGGACCAAGTCCTTAGCCTCGCGGAATGAGATTCGATCCTGGGCCTGAACGGCCAGGATTTCTTTCTCGTGGAGATATGCACCACATTGCTTCGAAGAAGCGGGATGCGGCTCTCCGCAATTGACACACTTGGCCACACACGATTTAGACTTATCGTGTGCGGCCTTGGAGCAATTTACACAGACTTCGAGTGACCCCGACTTTGCACGTCTACAAGAACGATTCGTATGGCCGAAGCGGTGACAGTAATAGCACCGCCGCGGCAGTGGCACGAATGCCTTCACGCGGTAGCGGTACCAACCAGCGCACACTGACTCAGGGAGCTTGTCACAGTCGAACGTGACGAAGAGTGTAGTGGTGGGTCTCGAGGCCCCTCCCTGTTTTCTCATCACACGTTCGACCTTGACCGCCCCTAAGGTTGAGAATATGACCGTATGGACAACGGATGAGACAGAAAAGAAGAAGAAATGGTGGTATAATAAATCACCTGGGATAGATTGAGCTTACACCACGTTGCCGATATGGTATCATATCCATATGCCCCTGACGAGGGGTAACAAAGGGTTCCACGAATGGTGGTTGGTGTCTCGAACACATTGCCCAGATATCCCGACACCCACCCAACGAGGACCGACTCCTGGGCGACTTTTGCCCTAGTAGGCAGTCGCTCGCCAGATGGGCTCTCAAAATTCTAAAAAAAAGTGTCTTCGAGCTTACCAGTGATTATTTTATTATTCTGATCTTTATGTGAATTTCCTTATCCGTCGTGGGGCAACAGTAGCAGTTAAGTCTGCCCACAACACATCACGCAACCAGATAAAAAAAGACGGTATCGTAAAAAACAATTGTAAATTCTCTATTTTATTTACAATAAAAAATAAAGCAGACTCCTTTCCAGCAAACATTTCGTAGCATCATATCTTTCCACTAGTCAGTCACACTGTTATTTTATTAGACATATTCATTGTGTATTATAAATTAAAAAAAAAACAAGTAACAGTTGTGGGTTGACAACGCTCTTCAACCCTCGCCTTCTGCGCTGGCCGGCGGAGCAACCTGTAAAGGAAGGCCATATACGACAAGCGCGGCTGAAATCAAATACCAACTGCAAAGGGGCCTCGCTTTGGCCACCAAATGGGCCAAATCCGAAGGAGGGTTCTCTAACGGTGATCCAGACGATGTCTTCTGCCCTGTCAGTGCCTTGACCATCTCCTTCGTCAGGAGGTCCGTGTCTTTGTCCATAACCTCCCAAAGCATCCCCACAACACAAGGGCTGCCAATACAAATAAAACATTGGATTGTTGAAGAATGAAATCACGAAGATTTCGACGAAATAAGTAAACTAGAATAATTACTCGTATCCCAGAGTAGAGAGAAATATGAACACCGTGGCTGAGTGCTCTTTCAAAGGGTAACTTAATGCGGGAAAGAAATGGAGCGTCTGGGGAACTGGCAGGGCCTAAACAGCTTTAAGTAGGAATATATTTCTTATTTCACACCTCAAATTTAGTACACAAAAATGCGACAATGCCACACTATCTTTTTGTGTCATTTTAGCATGCTCATCTGGTGGCTGCCAACGAGAGGAGGGGAGCTAAAAATAAAAACAAATTAACTAAGTTATCTTAAGATAACAAACAAAAAAATAAAGATGCTTGCAAATGTGTCATGGTAGATGCACCGCCCTCTGGAATCCAAGCGCCCAATCGACAAATTTAACTGTATAGAGGATGCACCGTATCCACCAAAACCGGGAGCGCAACATGAGGGAGAAAAGATTGCGAACCAGCTCCTGAGGGGACTATAGGGCCGGAAGGATCAGCCTCTGCACGGTTCCTCTCCAAATCGACGAGGGAGACCCCCCCCCCGAAGGGAAGCGAGACCCTATTTGATCAGGACCGAAGTCCTAGGAAGAATGGATGGCTGAATGAGAGAGGGGATCAACGGAGCTCTGGGTAAACACTGAGGGAATGCAAATGGAGAGAGGGTTGGAAAAATGAGGAGAGGGGGGGGGGGCTTAAGAGTATGATTCTTCTGTCCCTAGTAATGAAGAATATGCTGCAGGAGGTAATTGATGTGAAAATTGTAAGAGGTTTGAGTATGGGACTATTTGATCATATGATTATGATTGTGCTAAGTAAGGGTAAATTGGTTGGCGCTTGGATGAGATATGAGGAAGGTAGATTGTTTTTAGGGCGCCCATCTGGCGATTGACACCAAGGTCAGAAGTCCCGTAGACATAAAAAAAACAATAAAAAACAAACGAAAGCATACGACAACCGAACATAAAAACGCGATAACGCAAAAGAGAAGCACGCTTGGGCATCGGATTGAGGGAAGCCTCGTTCCCGCACCGGAATATGCGACCAAGACCAAAGAGAGTCAAATGGAGGCCAGGCTCTTCCACAAAGTATGTGTGCAGTGTGGAGCAAAAAGACAAGCGATAGCAACCCCGCTCGTCTCGGTACTGGGATAGGTAACGTGTGCGAAGATTCCCAGACTGGACATTCTGCAAAAATGCGCTAAGCATTCTCGAGGACAACGCAATCGTCGCAGTTTTTGTTTTTTTTTAATTTGTCAATCTGGCGACTGCTTGCCACGGCATGAGTCACCGTAATTAAAATTCTAGCCGAGTATGACTATTCTAAAATTCGGAACAAAACCAACCCCGAAAAAAACAAAAAGAGAGCACGCTCCAGCGTCGGGGGTAGCGCAGGGCTCACGCGTACAGGCGCGGAGCGAGTGGCATCTAGCAAGCATCGGCAAATATGGTCTCAATGGGGACGCCAGGCCGAAACCGGTGTTGTAGATAGAGTCTACTTTTCACAATACACGCTCGGATACAGATGAATAAAACTCGCATCCGTAGTCAAGCTTCGAAAGAACAAAAGATCGATAAAAAGTAAGGCGGTCGCCCTATCAGCGTCCCAAGCGCTGAACGTCACGGAACGAAGAATATCCATGGCGCGGGTACAAGAGACCCTAAGGCTGCGAATATGAGCCTCCCAGGTGAGGCGTCGGTCAAATACATGACCAATGAAACGGTGCGATGCAACCACTTACAGGCGTACCCCATTGGGAAACAAGCCTGGGTAAGGGTGGAGCCGTGGATGACGGCAGAAATGCACCACCTTAGTCTTGGCCAAGGAAAACCGAAACCTGTGCGCTTCGGCATAGCGAGAGACGCGGGTCAATGGCTGTTGGAGTCGACGTTCAAGAGTTGGCATCTGGGCAGCACCAAAAGAGATCTAAGGTCGTCCACGTAGAGCGTAGCCAGAACATCTTCCGGCAGCACCGAGGTGATGCCGTTGATGCTGAGGGCAAAGATTGTGACACTGAGGACACTTCCCTGCGGGACACCCTCTTCCTGCTCCCTTGGGCCGGAGAGGTCTCCCCCCACCCGTACGCGGAATCGACGATCTCGCAAAAATTCAGATATAAAGACTTGAAGCTGTCTCCTCGTCCCCATGATACCGTATCGCCATGCGGTATCATAAGCCTTCTCTACATCGAAAAACACCGTGCCGTAGTGCTGTATACAAAGAAAGGCCTCTCAGATGGCATTTTCCAGCCTGAGCAGAGCATCCGATGTGGAGTGGAACTTGTGAAAGCCGCACTGTGCAGAAGACAGGTGACCTCCGCTGTCCCGAAAAAAGGCTAATATAACATTTACCAATTTCTTCATCAACTTGCACATGCAGGAGGTTAGAGAGATTGGGCGGAAACCAGTCCAACATGGAAGTGATTCCTACCCGGGTTGCGAAAAGCGATTCGCGAGCAGTTTGGGAGGATACTCTCTACCCAGATTCTGTTAAAAAATCTAATACCCTGGTATCGAAGCAGAGTGTATGGGTCATTGGCCGGATCAAGGGCGGTGTCCGCGCACGAAGCGAGAGCGGAACGCAACTCGCTCAATATTAGCCTGTCGTTGGAGGTAAAGTCCAATCGGCGGCATTCCACCACATCACGACGCGCAATGAATACTGGCGGAGCAATATCCCGGCTAAAGAATGCGGTCGCGAAGGATTCCGCCACGGACGCGGGGTCCGAGATTGCGGTCCTATTCACCTGTAGAACTGGAAGGGGTCCAGCGAGTTCTTGCCCCGAATCATTTTGACTCGCCTCCACACCTTTGTTAAAGGGGGTCTTCCCGTTAAGTGAAGACACGTATGCCCGCCAAGAAAAGCAGCATGCATGCTTCGAAACAT
This sequence comes from Ceratothoa steindachneri, assembly GCA_963969495.1. Taxonomy (NCBI): domain Eukaryota; kingdom Metazoa; phylum Arthropoda; class Malacostraca; order Isopoda; family Cymothoidae; genus Ceratothoa; species Ceratothoa steindachneri. Next base: position 113,762,407 of record OZ018328.1, read on the forward strand.
ACCAAATGTTGAACAGTTGAAGGTGCTCACACAGCAAGAATGGAAGTCTTTAAATATAGAAACGGTTAAATCATTGGTTTCCAGCATACCCAGCTGAATCGAGGAGGTTTGAAAAACTAGGGGCCATCATTCCAAATATTGAGAGGAAAATAAATTCCTGTGGAATACACAATAAATTATCTATATAGTTCCAATATTCTATTATTACTCTTTAATGCACTTGTATGCACTTAACCAAATCAAAACTTTGCTTTACACATGCATAATTTTTGTGAGAAATAATAATTAGGTGTTTTGCCCAAATCATTGGCCGCGACTGTAGGAATAGTATTTAGGCTCACGGCGATGACGTTGACGAAGAATAACTCAACGGACTCATCTCCTCAACTGAGACATAAAAAAGATCGGTTATTTCCTGAAATGCGGACCACCGCGCCCACACCAAGCACCACCGGGGCGGACTCTCAGGAGGCAGCGGCCCAGAAAAATGATTTGAATGGGAAAGTGATCACTACCATGGAGGTCATCGACCACCCCCTAATCAAAATCAGGCTGTGCATCCGGAGAGCAGAAAGATAGATAGAGACAGGAAAATAAGGGGTTCTCGGGCAGTGATGCGTAAACTCATCCACATTTAGAACACCTATTGGGTTGAGGAATAAGTTCTTGCGGTTTTATCAAATTTATTCATTAACATAAACAATTTTAGAAAAACTTCATTTATAATTGATAATAAAAAATTTAATCAATAATGTATTCTCAGTGGTTATTTAGACTTCTTCCCAACGTTCAACTAGTTTTTCGATGCCTCTGCAATAAAAATCTCTGGATTTTGACTCGAAGAATTCGTCTAACTAGGTTCTTAATTCCACATCAGTATTGAACGAAACGCCGCGCAAATTGTTGGAGAGCGATCGGAACAGATGGAAATCCGATGGAGCCAAGTCTGGCGAATATGGAGATGCGGCAGAAGTTCCCAATTAAGCGTTTGGATGGCGTGTTTTTTTCATATTCGCAATGTGAGGACGAGCATTGTCGTGTTGAAAGACTCCATAACGACGATGAGGTCACTTTTCACGAATAGCTTCGGCGAGTCGATACATTTGTTGAACGTAGAGTTCTGCATTGACAGTCTCGTTGTTCGCAAGAAGCTCATAAAGAATGATGCCTTCACAATCCCACCACACACACACAGCATCGTCTTTCGTGGATAAAGTCCTTGCTTTAATCACGGAAGTGATTTTTTTATTGGGGCTAAGCCATTGTTTTCAATGGTTCATGTTAACATAAACACACCACTTTTCGTCGACAGTGATGATGCGGTGAAGAAATCTGTCCTTATCTCCACGAGTAGACTTGTGACGAGCAAGCAAACCTGCGGCAATCGTGGAGCGTTGAAGTTTGTTGCTTTCGCTCAAAGCGTGCGAAAACAATGCACCGAGTTTTTGAACTTTCCCCATCGAATGAAGGTGATTCACTAAAGTTTTCTGATCACACGCCAATTGTACAGCCAATTCTCTAGTTGATTGACGAGGATTTTCATGAAGAAGGTCGTTCAATCGATCTTCATCCAACTTTATGGGGCGACCAGAACGTTCTTCGTCATTAAGATTGAAATGACCGTTTTTGAAAGGTGAAAAACACTATTCAGCTGTCCTTTCTGATAAAACATATTCTCCGTACACAGCACAAATATAGCGACGAGCTTTGGCTGCGTTTGCATTGTCCCGTCTCAATTGAAAATGAATAACAACAAGTGTAGAAAATGCGCTTTTCTTTCAACTTGACATTCCATTTTGAGGGTAAAGAACAAAAATTAAATTAAAACAACTTTTAAATAAACCGCAATGACTTATTACTCTACGCTGTTAAGAGACGTATATTTTGCTCTCATTATTTATTATTTTTCCTTAATATGTGCACAAATCACATCAACAAAACTTAAATCAACACGACATAAAAAAAACGCAAGAACTTATTCCTCAACCTAATAGTTTCAGCTCGTCAAGGACCTGACCCATGGGGTCGATTAAGTAGTCTCACCAGACGGATGTCTACCGTTCAGATTCCCGAGAAAGAGAAAGGGGCTTCGGCAACCGTGCCACGAGGCCAGAGGGGTCCCATACGTCGAAGTAAGCTGACAGGGGAAGGTAAGCAGAAATAACAGTATACTTCCTATCCAGGTGCAGATGCACAGCTACTGCTTGAAAGGAAGGATCTAAAGGAAAGAGAAGAACGGAGACATCATACCGGGTGCAAATGGCGCATCCTCCTGACCAGCCCCGATACCGAGGTGGTGTGGTCGCAAAACCCTTTTACTGCGGTAAGGAGGGGAGGGTGGTAAGTACCCAGCATGTTCTCCTGCAAAAAGATAACTAACGGAAAACGGGAGGAGAGAACCTTTGCAGCTCCTCCCAGTTGGCTCGGAGTCCGCGGCAATCCCATTGAAGGAATATGCTGTCTAGGCCTAGCTCGGAGGAATTACAGGGGCCCTCTTCGAAGAGGAGACCTTCACGGGAATGGCCGTACGCTTCACTGAGGCAGAACTGTGGGCGCAGTTGGCCAGACAATGCACTGAAGTCGCTGTCGCCATCGAGGACTTATCGGGGAGGTTGGGCTCGGCATGCAAGTCTTTTGCTCCCTCCGCCTCGAAACGTTAGGCAAGGGTCGCTCCTTTGGAGGATCCACCGTCTTCAAGTCACTCCGCCTAGCTCTCTGTGTCGGCGTAGGAGCTGAAGCTCCTTTATTGCTGTCCTCTTTTCGGAGGGCAGCTTCAGATACCTTTGCATATAGCCTCACGACAAACTTCAAGGGTGTTGGCTTCTGAGTCCGAGAACTCGGTGGAGGCGCACCGCCTTTTCGCCTTACGGAAAACGGTCACCCTGGGAAGAGGAGGGGAGCCCTGGTTTTAGGAGCAGCTGGGTGTGAACCCTTTGTGCCGCCAGCTTTATCAGTGGAGCGCCCAGGGTGGGGGGAACCCGCAGAAGGGTTCCGAATGGGCGCGGAAATGACCGTGCTCGTATGCATGGAGGGGCCAGGAGCAGAGTGTGTCTTTTAACATTGAGGCATAACACGTCGCAAGCAGAGCCGTGGGCGCCAGGACCAAGTCCTTAGCCTCGTGAAATGAGAGATGATCCTGGGCCTGAACGTGCAGGATTTCCTTCTCAAGGTGATAGGCACCCCATTGCATCGATGAAGAGGAGTGCGGCTCTCCGCAATTGACACACTTGGCCACACACAATTTGGACTTATCGCGTGCGGCCTTGGAGCAACTTACACAGACTTTGCGCGTGGACAGGAGCGAATGGTATGGCCGAAGCGGTGGCAGTAGCATGAGTGCCTTCACGCGGTAGCGATATTAACCGGTACGCACCGACTCCGGGAGCTTGTCACAGTCGAACGTGACGAAGAGTGTAAGGGTGGGTCTCGAGGCCGCTCCCTGTTTACTTATCAAACGTTCGACCGTGACTGCTTCATTGTTGGCCAGCTCAAAGGTGATGTAATCTATGAAGTAGTCCACGAGTTCTCTCGCATAAACCACTCCTTTCACGAAGTTCATGGTAGAATGAGGCGTCACACTCACCGGCGTTCCATCAAGTGTCCGATGGGCACTAATCATGGCCGCTTCGGAGGGATGCGACGCATTCTCCAGAAGTCTCCCGTCCGAGAAGCGAGTCACCTTAGGCTCTCTACCAACCACGCCAGCTAGTGTTGTTTGAAGGATCATGTTTTTCTTGGCCAACATGCTTCCATCAATGGAGCGAATATTCGAGGAAGCATTTGAAGACAGCGGGCTTGAAAACGCGAGGTAACCTGTGAATGAGGGGCCCCGCCGTAATCGAGGCTCCGCTCTGTTCACTTTTAGTCGTTGTCTGGGACTCCCCAACCGGGGAAGCACCGGGGTCGGACGTGCTGATCTTGGCTTGGTCGCATACCGAAACGGCAGCAGCTCCGGGGAGAGAGTAGCCTCGAATCTTCTTTGTCGTTTTTCTGTAGTTTTTCTTCTTAGGAGAGGAGGGCGGGAAATTGAAGCCGCTTCTCTCCTCCGACGGAAGGAGCCCCTAGGCCACATGGACCGGCCTCGGCAAGATTATTTTCTGAAATGGAGCATCAGCCGGGAAAAGAGATCCTTCCTCTCCTTATGAGGTCTTGGGCACCCGAGCCGTCTGAGGAGGAGCTTGCATAGGTGCGAGCCCAGGTTCGACCCTATGCAAGATCTACCGTCTGTAGCTGGGTCACCTCAAGGGAGGGCCCACATGCGCCCCCCCCCCTCCCACGACATCACAGATCTCATTTGAGGTTCCTTTTTTACCTTCTAATGCCGGCGAACTGGCATCTGTTGAGGAAGAGAAGGAGGCAGGTACACTGACCCCCCCCCCCCTCCTCCTGCAAACTAGTCACGCATGCTAGCAGGACATTATGGGGCACGGGCCGACAGGCCATGCCATCCCTTGCTCCCGAAAGGGGGTGCGTGTGGCCCTATCAAGCTGCTCCCACCGGAAGCGGTCAATTATGGGGCTCCTGCCTGCTCTCTTGGCAGTCCCTTGGGAAAGGTAAGGAGGGACTGCCGCTGTAGAAAAGATGGAGCCCCCCTAAGGACGCCCTCCATAGAAGGGCTGAGCGGGAGTCTCCTGCACCCGAAGGTCTAGGAGAGGAGGAACCCTAATCTCCGGTAAAAGGAATTTGGAGGATCCCCTGATAAAGCACGGGGGTGGGGGTCCTTTACGCAGTGGAGCTGCTCAAGAGCGGCTCTGATGTTGATAGAGGGAAAGTATATTTTAAAATCTCATCAGTGGGCATGGTGACCCTATTTTTAGAACGGAATGCATACACTAATCACCCCACAAGGAAGCCCGCTCTGCGAGGCGTGAACACATGGCCAGCATAGACACCTGCCGCCATTTAGACCACACCTCCCACCGAGTGGCCAGGCAGCCCTTGGGCTAGGAGTATAATCAAGACAGTGAAAGGAGAAAGAAAGGGTATGTGAGGGAGGTGAGGGTGGGAGTGAGGTAGGTTGTTAAAAACCTACCATCCTAAACCTCAGTCCCGATCCGGGATGGGTGGGTGAGAGGAAGCTGGTCGGTGTCTACACTGTGAAATTGGAGGCCGACCAGAGAAAGTTGTGGGAGGGGTTGTAGGGAGAGTGAGGAAGCAGGGTGTCAAGAAAAAAGAACGGGGCGAAGAGGGTTATGGGTGGGTCTCGAGGGCCATCCCTGTTTTCACATCACACGTTCGACCTTGACCATTAAGTATCCGCATGTGGGATCCGACGCATTCGTCAGAAGGCTCCCATCAGAGAAACGGGTCACCACCCGCTCTCTACCAATGAAACTAGCTCTGATGGTTCATATTGCCTTTGTCAATATGCTGCCATGAGTGGAGCGAATGTTCAGAAAGTGTTTGAAGCCAGTGTGATCGAAAACGCCAGGTAGTGTCTCAATGAGTGGCCTCGGCGTAATCGAGGCTCCGCTCACTTACGACGTTAGTCTTGGTCTGTGCCTCCCCACTAGGGGGCGCCTAGGGGCCAGACGTGCCAATCTTGGCCTGGTCGCTTGCAGAAACGGCAGCGGACTCGTCCGACACTGGAACTCCCGTGGAGGAAGAGAAACCCTTAGTCCTCTTTGATTCATCTTAGTTCTTTTCTTTTTAGAAGGGCAGGGTGGGGACCGACCTCATCAAGATCCTTCTCCGAGATGGAGAACGTCTTGGCAGTTAAAGGGATACCAGCCGAGGAAGGAGGTCCCTCTTTTCCTTCTAATTCGACCTCAATCGAGGAAGAGAGGGATCAGCATACGCCGACCGCCGCAATGTCAAAATTCGACTCTAGGGGCACGACCCGATGGGCCCCGCTTTCCCTTGGCCCTATCAATTCGTATCCACCGGCCGGGAGCTGGGGATTTTGGGTCGCCTGCCTGTTCTCTTGGCAATCTCCTGCAATAGAAAAAGGGCGCCAAAGATGACAGAGGGGGAAGCCTCTTTGCCGAATGCAGATGGTGAGAGGGGGGGGGGATCCCTTCACCGGTCCAGGGGTGTCTCGTGTTACTATGTCCTCCCCGAAGCCTAGGGAGGGTGAGACCGCGCTGGTAGGCAATCCCCATGTGCAGTCCCACTATTTTCTTCTATTGTCACCAAATTTATAGAAAGAGAGAAAAAAAAAACCGGGCTCATGGAAAGTAGCGCGTGTATTGCGACTTCTGCCCTAGTAGGCAGTCGTGAGATGAGCTCCAAAAATTAAAAATCATGAAAAGTATATACTATGACCCCCCCCCCTTCTCCGGGCTAGGGTGTTTAAGAGAAAAATCTCCATAAGGTCAGAAAATTGCAGGATGTGCCATATACACATACTCGTTCCCGGTCCAGCGTCGATGGGCTTTGACAACCCAGCCCTCCATTCAGACGACGAAATGGTCCTGGAACTTTGACCAAAGAGGATGGTGCCGCCGTAGCCACCTTTATATGTATACTGGAGGAAGGTGAGCTGCTCTAGGCAGCAGGTAGGGGCCTCACGATATACACTGCCACGAGAATAAGGACTCATAAAAGGACGAAAGTGGGCCGGGCAACCAGAACCTCTGTGGATAGAAGGGGTAGGAGGGTATGTAATAAAGTGAGGTGGGCCCACTAACGAGTAGAGTGGGTAATCACCTATTATTATCATACCCTAGTGCTAGGTGATGGCATACAGTCCACCAAGGCACCATGGCTACTGGATCGAACTGTTCAGGTGGAAACACTCCTCCTGGTAGAAAGTGCGGTACAAAAGGTTGAGGATAGCTGTAATAATACACAATAATAATATCCAGTAATAGTAATACACAATAATTATAATACATAATACTAAATAGTCATAAATAATAATCATAATTAATACTAATACTAAATAATAAAACTAATAAATAATAATAAGAAGGATAACAATAACAATGCTAATAATAAAAAGGTAAAGTACTGGTGAAGGGAGGCGAGGGCAAAGCGCACAAACAACTTTCTCAGGCCCCAAATCAACCCAGCAACAGGGGTTCCCTCATTTACACTCAGCTGGGAGGATGTGCAGCTATTCCAGGTGACAAATGTAACAGGCTACACAGGGTATCCAACCCCTTGTACAACAAGTGGCACAACCCCTCTAAGATCTTCCGCCACCCGGATATTATAAGGAATGGATTCTCAACTCAGTCTGAGGAAATGATTTACTAGGAATTAAATAAATGGGCCAAGATCTACTTTATAAGTGTTAGCTGATTAGAAACTGCGAACAGATAATTCCAAATAAAATCTTAACTTTTTGACTCACCAAGAAGAAACGAGGTAATTGAGAACGACGCCCCATGGATCAGCCACGGCGCCTCTTCGTGCCAAAGAGGCTGAAGAACAACCATAAAGGAGTGCCAAGGAGTGGCAATCCACAGCTTCCAACTGAGCTGGCATGTATTGACTCCCTGAACCGTGACCGACGTACCTGTCCACAATAGAACCCAAAATTAAAAGAAGTAATTCAATTTATAAGAAAAAAAAACACAAGGAATTCACGCCATATAATTATGAAGAGGTTTCTATTTTTAATAGCGCCCATCTGTGACGGCCTTTAAGAGCATCCATCAGTCCCGAAAATACATGATAGCCTAATCTTAGGTTACAAGAAATGACAACACAAATAAGACAAAACGAAAATGCATGGTGAGGAGGCTGAGGAAGATCTGCCCACACATGAAACAAACACAGAAAAAGTCCATGAAGCCATAGAAGTGTGCACTAACATATCCTGAATAGAAGGAAAAAGTGGTATCGACCATGCTCGTCCCGGCACCGGGGCAGGTATGGTGCGCGAAAACACCCAGACTGGGAGACTAAACAAGAATCTGCGGCAAGGTCTTGAAGAACAGTCATCGCAGTCAGATGCAAGGGAAAAATCAAGCGGTGCATCTAGCGATTTTTTTTTTTATTCTAAAGGGCCTTCTGGCACTGCTATCAAGGGCATAAGTCGCCGTAATAAATCTAGCTTATCACTAGATCGTTAAAAGAAAAATAATACTAAACAAAAAGCAACCGAAAAGAAGTGGGTGTCATGCTCTAACGTCGGAGGCCCGACACCACAGCATGAACTCAACATCATGAAAACAGATCCAATAAAATTTAGGAGGCATACTCAAAGATATCGGTCCACAGGCCTGCGGGCAGGAGGTAAGGTCCGCAAAGATCCTCCAGACTGGGATATTCAAAAAGAATGTGTCGAACAGTGGAGGAGAAAGCAGTCGCCGCAGAAAGGTGCAGGGGAGTGTTCCGTCAAAGGGCAGTGCGTACCGCATGTGCGCATATCGAAGGCGATAGAGGCCACCGATGCATTGGGGTGCATAAACGGGAATAGTTGCCGCGCTATGGCACGCAACGACAGAGTGCCTATAGACAAAGCTTCCCTCTTAAGGCCATCTCACACGGCCACAAGGGAACACAAGAGGGTGGGGAAGGGGGTGCAAAACGGCCACGCGTTCGAGTAAGAAAACAAGACGCGCATTGCCTTCTGTTTCTTTCCCATAACTATAGATGAAAAAGCCAATAGGGACCGCTAACTTGAAATACGGGTGATAATTTGGGCAACAAAATTATCGCCTAAAATATAAAAAACAAGTGTGGGCAATTTGAAAAAGCGACGTTTTAAGACTATTTGTCCTCATGTTTGAGGTCTGTGCCGGTTTTTTCACTGTCGATCATAAATTTGGGAGCTATTATATAAAATAAAACAAAGTTCGCATCGTTTTTGGCTAAGCATACGCTGATAAAAGTGAGTTGTGTGTGTTCGCTGTACTATTGTTGTTGTTGTTGTTGTTGTTGTGGTTCCCTGGACTCTGTCATTCCAGGAAAACCGCACCACGCAGGTAGGACACCACACTGACTGGATCCGACCATAACTGATGGACATGTGAAATGTTGTGTTGTTGTCTGAGAGATGGCAAGTTAGAGCAATCTGCTATGAGATGCATGACTGTGTGGGGACTAACTTGGCAGAGTGGAGAGATCTATATGGGTGTTATCTATGCGGTGTTTGCAGGTGTTTAGTGACTGGTGGTGTCCACGGCGAAGTCGTGTAAGATGTACTCTCTCCGACCTTGAGAGTTGCATTTCTGTGCTGCTTATGTCAGGTGGGGGAGAGGGGGTGGTGAGTATTTTGTTGTGAGGGAAATTGTTCAGTACTTGCTTGGTGAGGTGTGTGCGAGTGGATTTTTTTATACTGCGTTACATTTGCAGGCTGTGGTATGGTATTTAGGATGTTTGTGTAATATGTGTGTGGTGTGTTTACTATTTGTTTGTGGGTGGGTGTGTGGTTTCGTAGATAGTGACAGGAGCTGTTTGCATTGTTTACGACAGATGCTAAGAACTGTGTGCCTCTCATGTCCAGATGTTGTTTTATAGTTAGTACCTTGGTTTCAGCATGTAGGTGTTCTATGGGTGTTGTTTGTGTGCTACCAAGTATGATTCTAAGTGCAGTGTTTTATGTGATTTGTAACTTGTTTAGCTGTGTGTTGGATATGAGAGGGGCCCAGGCAGGGCTGGCATAGTCTATTATGCTCCGTATGTGTTGCTTGTATACTAGAGTGAGTTTCTTTGTGTTGTCCAAAAGTTCTACTTGTTAGTGCTCTGAGTGCGTTAAGTCTTAGCCTGCATTTTGTGATTATGTTGTTTATGTGTGGTGCGAATGAAATGGATGTGTTTTATGTGATTCCAAGTAGATTTGTTTCATGTGTGTGGGGTATTGTGGAGCTGTTCAATGCTGTTGTTGTTCTGTGTTGATGTTCTTAGTTGTGACTTGTGAGAAGTGTACTAGTAGACTTTGTGGGTGCTACTTTTAGTCTGTTTTGTGTTAACCAGTTTCCTAGTTGTGTAATGTACGCTTGAACTTGTGTGGGGCATGTGTCTGCATCAATGTGCATTGATATGATTGTTAGGTTGTCTGCATATGATGATATATGTATGTTGTTTGGTAGTTTTAGTATGTCGCGCATGTATAAATTGAAAAGTGTGGGGCTTAGGAAAGAGCCTTGTGGGACTCCATTAGGGAAGTTTCTGATAGTGAATGACTCGCCATTGTAGTGTACAAATGATTGTCTTCTTGATAGGTAGTTGGCTAGCCAGCTTTGGTGTTGTGAAGTGTTGTAAATTATGCTAATGGGGAGTCGTCTGGAGATGGCATCAAATACTTTACTTATGTCTATTGTTACTAGCAGTGTTCTGTGTGGTGGTCGTCTGGAGTTGATGCCATATTGTACTGTTTGTGTGAGATTGGTGAGTAGTTAGGTGGTTGAGTGGTCCGGTCTGTAGCCGTGTTGTGTGGGTGATGGTGGAATATGTGGTGTTATCCTGCATAGAAGAAGGCGTTCTACGACTTGGTGTGCAGAGTAGTGTTATGGGTCTGTATGATGCTGCTTCTGTGGGCGTTTTGTTTGGTTTGAGTAGTGTGATGACTTTACCTAGTTTGCAAATGTTTATTATTATTATGCAGTATGCGTATGAGTAGTTTGCTATGTTTGTGAGTTTTTTTGTGCCGTGGGGACCGAGTTGTTTGAGATGTATGTTGGATATGTTATTAATGTCCACGGCGGAGGAATTTCAAGTTGTTTTATGATGTGTGCGGTGTCTTCTGTTGTGGCAAGTCTCGTTTGCGTCTGTATATATGTGTCTTCTTTGTGTTTGGGAAGCTGACTAATTTTTTAGTAATATTAAAATATTTGCTTGTTGTTTGGGTGAGGGGATTTTGTCTGAAGGGCTGATGGATGCGACTTTGTATAATGCCACTGTTTGAGTTAGTGATGCTTCTGATTGTTTGGTGTGGTATGGATGTATTTGTTTTGTAGTCAAATGTTTTCTTGTATACAGTTTGTTGTGTTTTGTGTGTGTGGGGTGGGTGTGTCACGTAAATTGTTGCGTTCCCTTATAAATCGGTTGATATATGATGAGAAGTTGGGTTATAATGTTTTCAGTTACCTTTAGGGATGTGTGCTTTGTCTGCGTTGTTTATTATGTCATTGAACTGTATGGTTGTATTGTTAAATATCGGTGTTGAAGTTATGTGTGTATGATTTAGCATCTGAAAACGATCTTCGGTGGTTTGCTGAAAACTCTCCCAGGCAGCTCACTTGTAGTTGGTGCTGTTATGGCGGGTGAGAATGTGTCCATTGTGGTGCACAGTGTGATGATAATTGGGAGGTGATCTGATGACAAGTCTGTTACAGTTTTCCATGTTAAGGAGGGATCCAGGTTTGGTGAGCAGAAATTTATGTCTAGGGAATTGCAATAGAAATTTGCTTGGTGTGGAGTGCGTGTATGAGTGTCTGCATTATTAACGATGAAGAGCTGATCTAGTTGTGTGCAGATTTCTGTACCTCTTTGTGGTGTTTTGTTGGGCATAAATCAAAATGTTTGGGAGGGTATTCAATGCCTGTAGTCTAATCGTGTAGTTTGCTGGTATACCTGGTGAGTGTTCAGGTGGAATGTATGGGTTGATTAGTGTAATTTGTTTAGTGTGTCCAGTTTTGATTTGAAATGCTTGTAGTTCTGTGCGTCTGTCTGCTTGTGTAAGTGTTCTGATGTGCGGTAGTTTCTGAAATTTATACTTATGCAACCGGTTATAAAGAGAAATAGAATAGAAGCCATCTTGTCAATGATAGCATGTTTGGAACACTAAAATTAATGTTTGGGGTATGTGGGGTTTGTTGGTTCATTTGCTTTGTTTTTAGGTTTTGTAGGCTTTTGTGTGTACCTTTTCCAGTTGGAAAGGAACCAAACAAGAAGCCTATTCTAGCGACACTTGCCGTGGCAAAACATTCATTTCAAAATGGCTGATCTTTGTGATGGTTGTAATGCAATGGATATTATAAGTTTATTTAGCAGGAACCATATTCATGCTCCATTTTTTTTCTATAGCGGCTATTTGCCTATAAAGGCATAAGTGGCCGTACTTAATTTCAAGCCTAATACCGGGCTACATTAAAACTATAGATAAGTAAAAAACACCAATCTAAAAACAAAACAAAACAAATCAAAAGCAAGAAGAAGGAAGCATGTTCTGGCGTCGGGAGGGGCCCATGAAAGCCTAATAATGGGGATAACTTGGTGTGAACAAAAATAAGTCATTTGGATATGTGGATAAACCAAACTTCAGAATAATTGGGGACTATAAGAAACTTGAAATGGAGCTGGCAGGCCATGTAGCAAGATTCCAAGACGATAGATAGACCAGAAAAATTACTGATTAGATTCCACTTGGTAAAAGACGACCGAAAACAAGATGGAGAGAGATTATCTTACAAAATATGCTAAAAATTGGAAAAAATTGCTCAAGATCGACAAAAATTCAGTAAGATGAGTAAAGGCTTCTTTCAACAGTAGGAGGTGAATGCCTGAAATGATGATGATGATGAAGTAACATATCATTTCCACTTTTGGTGATTCTTCAGATTAACGATTCCATTGCAATCGAAGATGCAACAACAGGAGTCATTAATCTGTAGAACTACCGAAACTAAACATATTTAAATAACTTACTACCCCTAATCTCTTACTTAGTTTAATTAACGTCTTACCAAAATGTGATGTCAATCATTATTGTAGGAAATGGCTATTTTTTGCAACTAGTCACACCCCCGCCACCACCCAAGGGATAGCAGTGGCAAATAATAGTTTGATGGCTTGGAAAATACTACTTTTAAGTGCCCGACATTTCTGACCAAATGGTGAAGTCGTTAATTTTTAGAATTACAATTTTGCTGCCCGCATTTCAAGATGGCGGTACCTATTGGTGACAAATCACAAAGAACAAACTAGCCATGAGTTTTCTTTAATCATATAATTTATTGCTAGTTTTTTTTATCATTTCCATTATAAAAAAATATAATTTCTCCCTCTGAGTTAATATAGAAAATTACCAGACCTTGACCGCAACCAAAGTCGAATTGAGGAAGTCTTCAAGGAAAGGATGTAGGCAGCTCAGACAGACCACTTAAGCCGATTAGACAAGGAACGTTGGCGCTGTTGCCTTCGTCGTTTAAACTAAGAAAATTCAGTAAGGAGTGAATCTTCATCTCCTGCCTAGAGTCCTTCAAACAATGGGAGTGAGCGGTCCCTCATCCTTTGGGGGGGACCTTCCACACATTTAGCTTTAGCAGGGTGGTCACCCACTTTTCTTTGGCTTTACCTTACCTATTCAAAGTTGAGCGACTAGGGAAGAGGAGCGTGGCCGGCTCGTATTCCTCGAAGCTATCATGCGGAGATTTTCCCTCGAATTTAAACCGAAATGCCAACGATGGCGGAAAGTTTATGAACCCAGATCCATAAAAAAAAAGAGGTGAATCTATAGAAAGTGAAAATTTATAGTAGACATACTCGCAAATTCCCTGCAGGGCTTGAGGCTAGGAAGAAAAATGAAGGGTATTGGGGTTGGGATGTCAATTTCAATATGGTTGCACATGCTCGATCAGTCATATAAAAGATAAGCAAAATAAAGAAGGGTCAGTATAAGGTAGTAAAAAGGCAAGTATGTTACCCCATTACCCAACTAAGGCTGGTCGCCGATTAGCCACTGACCAAGAGGAAAGGTGAGAAGGGGCCCCAATAAAGTGGATGAAAAAATGGTAATATCCAGAAGGAATAAACCCCAGGCAGTCTGTCTAGTTCGAGACTATCGGAGGCACTGGGGCTGGAAAGGCAAACCATCCATTGCACAAGATTAACAGTTTTCATGGGCCCCAACAGGGAAATAAGGATCTGTGGATAGGATAAAGACTTAGAGTAGACTTCAAAAAGGATCGTGAAGGACAATATGCAAAAATTCGCCAAACTTGACCTTGGTGTCTTAGCGCTAAGCATGCAAGAATAGAGGTCTTCAGACGTCCCTCCACCTTCCCGGTCTGAGGTTTGCAAGGTCTTATTATATCCAAGATCCCTGAACACGTTAGTGGGCTGCAAAATAGGTCCCGTACACTATCCTTACACAAAAATGTCCTTGGTGCTAAGCGCTTCCATAAACTGGTCGGGGCAGGGTCTCTGACCCTGAATACCGACCCAGCGGGTCAGGGTGAAAGTCTCCTGTAGCCTATCTTGTGTTCTGGGCAGGTTGTTGTCTGGATCCAGGATGAAGAACCCACAGCTAGCGTCAATTCCTTTTGCCACCAGACTGGTACTTTTCTGTGAGTGGTGCTGCCAAAGGAATCGAGTTACTACGATACTGTGGACTAATGTCGGATGGGAATTGATTGACAGGAGAAAAAAAAACGCAAATATACAACCACAGGAGTTAAGGGCAAAAATATGAAAACAGATCATTGTTATAGAGCCATTCAATCCTAAAATTCCAACATGTTTAGAGGAGAACATACTCGAAATTGGATATCCCCATCAGTGAATGGGTAAGGAACCCATCCTATTTCCCACTGAAAACTCACCAAGTAAAGATGAACCAAGGAATGAAGACTAGGCATTCGGGTCACAGGCTGGCTCTGGAGTCCACGCATCATTTCCCACGGGAGTGAAACAAAACACTACAGACATAAATTGCACAAGGTATACATTAATCAAAGTGAAAGCAGCATAATATTAAACAACAACGAATACGATTTCATCGAGGTATCCCCCCCCCCCTATTGCTCAGAAAATTAAATTATGCTCTCATTCATGTTTTAGCATAATAATACTGCCCAATGATTGAGCGTTGGTAGGCGTCGTTATTTTAAGGAGGAAACAAAAGGCAGAATCGACTGCCTTAATCCTATAACACTGAGATTTATTTTTTTTAGAAAACCTAAACCTTTTTTCTGGCATGTGTCATAAAAGAAGCAACATAGCATGGATAGAGGCCGCTGCCATGGAAACCTAGATTTCATTGTTTTGAGAGTTCAGTAAAAAATAGCAATAATGGGCCGGGAGGCGCGGAGTACGTCCAGTCGATCCGGTATATTCGCATTGTGTGAATAGATGTGGTTTATAGAATGTAAAGGGGTATAATGAGTCACACTGTAAAGCAGTCTCGCTGCCCCAGTATGCTCGGTTCGATCTTCACCTCTGCACAGATTTTTTTTCACAATAGGTAAAAAAAAATTAAAGGAAATTTTTTGAATTCCATTTATCTTCTGTTACTTTGTGGTATGACATTCTATTTCTTCATTCTCCAGCATTCATGAGAGAAATATTGTAAAGGGTATATGTGATAAGGGAGAGATGTAGTGGATGTGCTTAAGAGGGGGATTGGAGATTCTAGCATTATGTGGGGGAATATGATAGGGAATGAAGATTTGGTATAGAACAAAGAGAAGGCGATAAGGTGTGATTCAATTGCGGCAGGGGTGGGAGGGGCGGTGCTATTGAGTGACGAAGGGCATGAGGTAACACCAAAAGAGTATAATACAGTGGAGGAGTACCTCCCCCCCCCCTGCCTCCTTCAGAAATTCTAATATGCCGCAATAAGGTGTGGTGCATGAATCCGTGCCGAGTAGAAGGGACAAGTTGTAGCGACTCCGATCGTCCCATAAGCGGACGGTATCGTGCGAGAAGACCCAGAAGACTATGACCGCTGACAAAAATGAGCCGGGCAGTGAAAGACGACGCGGTGGTCGAAGAAAATAGCGGGATTGGAGGGTATGTCCATGGGAACAATCGATACGCAATGGCACGTAACTTTAAATTCCTATCTGCTATCTTCTATGCCAAGAGGCCTGGGGGCTGTTCTGGTCGCCGTCCGCGCGGAATCTTTGGCGCCCTCAATCTCGCAATTTTTTCACTGACCAGGAACTCACCAGAAGATAATATTCATATCCAACCGGCTCGTGGCAACCCTGGCGTCACGGATACTGCGATCCAGGGGGTGTGGAGATTCTAAAGCCTCGAGAGCTACCAGGGAGCTTTGCGATTCGATATCGATCAGAATCCGGTCTCAGAACAGGGCAAGACGAGTTGTATCCTGTACTGAGCGGTATATTGAAACAACCTGGGTCGTGAAGACAAACGCAACGCCTAAGGGAGCTCCTCTGATTTAAAAAAAAAGGGGATACGGCGTGGAAACCAACCGCCTCCTGGGACTTGGAGCCATAAGTATACACGAAGTCTGCTCCAAAAAGGCTGAACGAAATACTCCAGACACTGGGGAAGCTTTGAGAGCAGAGACGGCGACGAATAGTCAAAGGTAGTGTAGTGGACAGAACCAAAGGTACCACTGGTGCGAGAGCTAGAACAGCTCTGGAAGGAGTTTCCGGGCCCTAAATAAAGGGCTTAAGGTCTAAATATTTTTTTTTACATTTTTGGAGCCCAACTGGCAACTGCCTACTTGGGTATAAGTCGCCGTAGACAACACATTCTACTACTAGGCTATATTTTTAAAAAGTGACAAAAAAACAAATAATATGCAAATAACAAAAGGGCAAGAAGGAAGCGCACTCAAGCGTCGGGGGAAGGCCTGCCTCCACCCCAGCACAGGAAGATATGATGTACTCCACCCCAAAATACTCAAATAAAGGGGAGGAGGCTAGCCTCCTCCAAAAATAGTGTAAAATCCACAAATCAGTGTGCACGAATCTGTCCCAAGAACAAGGGACATTCAACAAGGATGTGCCGAACACTCTGGCGAAAAACGCATTCTTCACAG
Organism: Ceratothoa steindachneri; assembly: GCA_963969495.1. NCBI lineage: Eukaryota > Metazoa > Arthropoda > Malacostraca > Isopoda > Cymothoidae > Ceratothoa > Ceratothoa steindachneri. Next base: position 113,779,034 of record OZ018328.1, read on the forward strand.
TAAGGTGCAGGCGAGCGCTCCATCAAGTGGCTGTGCGTCCCGCGAGTGTGTTCAATTCGGAGACGACAGAAAGCAACTTGAAGGCATTGGGGGGTATTTTTTTTTTTTCAGGGTGCTATCTGGCGACTGCCCACTTGGGCATAAGTCACTGCAAACAAACAACCCAGTTCTAGGCTACTTTAAAATAAAAATATCAACAGAAACAACAATAAAAAGGGGATAACAATCAGGAAGAAGGCTCCGACGTCGAGGGCAGGTCCCCCTCCCCCCCCGGTGCAGGAGCCTGCGACCTACAAAAAACCAAACAAACAACAATAACAAAAAGCAAGTTAAATACAAGGGAGAAGGCCGGTGTCCCCCAAAAGTCTATCAGTCCACCAGTCATGGTGCACGCACTCGACCCGAGTACAAGGGACAGGCGGTAGCGACCCCGCCCATCCCGGTACCAGGACAGGTAACGTGCGCGAAGATCCCCCAGACTGGGACATTCGACAAGAATGTGCCGAACAGTCTGGGGGACGACGCAGTCGTCGCAATAGGGCACAGGCGAGCGCTCCATCAAATAGCGATGCGTCACATGAGTGTGTCCGATTCGGAGACGACAGAAAGGGACCTGAAGCCATCGCGGCATTGGGGAGTAGGTCCATGGGAACAGTCGCGGCGCAATGGCACGCAACTTTAAGTTCCCTTCGACCGTCTCCCATCTTCTTTGCCAAGCAGTCCGAAGAGCTGCCCGTATTCCTGCCATGTAGTCGGTGAGGAAGAGCGAAACACTGGTCCGGTCGCACAGTCCTCGCGGACTCTTTGGCGCCCTCATTCCGCGCAATTCCTACATGTCCAGGACCCAGCAGAAGATAATCTCGACATCTGCCCGACTCGCAATAACCGTGGCGTTACGGATATGGCGAACCAGGGGATGCGGAGATTCCAATGCCCCGAGAACACTCAGGGCGCTTTGTGAGTCGCTATAGATCGCAATCCGGTCTCCGAACCGGGCACGTCGCTTAATTTCCCGTACCGAGTGGTGTATTGCTACCAGTTCGGCCGTGAAGACAGACGCAGCGCCTGGCAGAGCCCCGCTGACTTCAAAAGAGAGGGGATAAAGCGTGGAAGCCGACCCCCTCTTGGGATTTAGAGCCATCCGTATACACTGGCACGGTTCCAGCGTGACACGAGGTGTGCTCCAGGAAGGTCGAACGCAATACTCCCGGCGCCGTACAAGCTTTGGGAGCAGAGGCGTGGCGACAAATAGCCAAATGTGGTACCCTCCAGGGTGGCGTCCTGGGCAGAACCAGGGGCGCCACCGTCCCGAGAGCTATATCTATCTCTCGAAGGAGTTTCCTGGCCCTAAACCCAAAGGGCTTAGGGTATGACTGGCGTCTCTCGGCGGCATAGGCACCATCGAGATCAGCTGCGGATGCAGTGAGAGCTGTTGGCGACTGAGGGAGGCGCCGAGCGCGCGCGTACAGGCGAGTGATGCACTGCACGCGGCGCAGAGCGAGTGGCATCTCCCCAACATCGATCAACAGGCTCTCAATGGGGAAAGTGCGGAAGGCACAGGCCGCAAGGCGAAGGCCGGTGTGGTGGATCGAATCCACCTTCCGCAATAAACGCTCGGCTGCGGATGCATAAAACTCGCATAAATAGTCGAGCTTCGAATGAACAAAGGATCGATAAAAAAGTATGGCAGTAGCCCTATCAGCGCCCCAAGCGCTGAACGTCACGGAACGGAGAATGTCCATGGCGCGGGTACAAGAGACCCTAAGGCTGCGAATATGAACCTCCCAGGTGAGGCGTCGGTCCAATACAAGACCGAGGAAACGGTGCGACTCAACCACATCCAGGCGCACCCCTTTAAGAAACAAATCTGGGTCAGGGTGAACCGCATGCTTTGAGCGAAAGCAACAAACTTCAATGCTCCACGATTGCCGCAGGTTTGCTTGCTCATCCCAAGGCTACTCGTATATATAAGGACAGTTTCTTCACTGCATCATCACTGGCGATGAAAAGTGGTGTGTTTATGTCAACGTGAACCATCTCTTGCATTTTTTTTCACAAATACCGCGCACTTTCATACTAACATAACATAACATAACAATTTCACGGATGACAAAAGCCACAAGGGCCTATCAAAGGTCATCCGCATCTGTCAAAACCCACCCACAAAAAGCACCATCACCAAAGTCCCCGACAATATAATATAACAGATGACAAAAGCCACAAGGGCTCATCATAGGTCATCCGAGTCAAACGGCCTCTTTTTTAAGGCACCCAAACTCCCAGGAAAACTACATTCAGAGGATTGCGTCCAAAACTAATTAAGGATCACAATGGTTTCTACAATAATAGCCGTGTCGACCATCTAAACCATGACCATCTCTCAGGCTAGCCTTGATAAATTGACACCCAACACTTCCGCCAATCTTACATTGGCAAACATCATTCATCACAAAACCTCTGTGCAAGATAGACTGTTCCGAATCCTTCCTCCCTCCATTTGATTCTGACAATCCAATAGCTTGGCTTGAGATGTGCGAGATAATATTAATGCACCATGCCATCATTGACCAGAATCAGATCTTATATATAACTCAGAATGTGCCCCTAAGTATTTTCACTATTTTTAAGGACATTCTACTCGAAGGTGGGAGGATAGGAGCTTGAGCAAAATTGAAGGAAGCCTTTAGGAGGATTTTAGGGAGCTTCTTAATCCCCAGCAAATGGGTGATCGGCATCCCACACGTTTTCTTGAGCACCTGAAAGATATAATTCAAACAAAGGGAGGGCAATTAGAATTTTTTAACTTCCTGCTCACTGAAATATTCATGCGTGGGATCTCCAAAAATATTAGGCCCCTCGTACTTATGGCATCACCCACTAATGTAGAGTAGATGGCCAAGGCAGCCGATGAGCTGTATATTAATCCATGTTAGCTGGGAAACTGTTCCAAATTCCAAAGATCTATCAATTTTGCAGGTTTGGTTACGAAAGGAGTCTTCAGGCAACTAGCCAGAACACCCATGTAATTCATCCTCTCCAGCGCATGACCTTGCTGCTGTGCTGGAGAAGATAGAGAACGTTCTTCATGCCCTGAAGCTGCTACGGGGATTGCAGTGAGAGCATAGTCATGAGCAGGGTGGACAGAAAGGAAGGCACAGTTTTTCCTCCCAAAAAAGAAACCGTTGAGGGAAGTCCAGCTCAAGAGGTACGGCAAGGCAGAATCATTCTAATTCTCAACATTATTCCGCCTATCCTGAAAATATTTTTCACTCTCAGGGTCTCTGCCGGTATCATACTAAATATGGTAACAACACTGTACATTGTACACAGCCTTGTAATTTCATTCTACAACCAATCATGCTGCTCATAATGTTTCCTTTCCCCAACCTTCTAAATGGTCCCCATGCAGAAAAATGCATACAGCCATGCACATACAGACATCATGTGCGTTTTTCGACCCCAACTTCACCTCCTATGAATACCCAAACACAAAAAAAATTCTACGGATTCTCCTTCCCAATCTCCAAAGTCACCAACCCAGCAGCATCCTTTTAATCCGGATAGACTCGCCTTAATGAAGCATGAGTTAAAGTTTATGGTGGAGGCTGGCATAGCTTGCCCTTGTAGCTCTCTCTGGGCTACACTTAGTGCCAAAGTCTACGCCGGGTGAGTTCAGGGCTGTGGGTAATTACAGGTGACTCAATGCTTGTACCACCCTAGATAGATATCCTCTTCCCTATGTCTGATTTCAACTCTGCTCTTTTCGGTTGTTCGATCTTTTCTTGACTCGATTTGGGTTGTGCTTTCATCCCTATTCACCCAAAGACAGCTATCACCACACCATTTGGTTCATTTGTCTTGCTCACTATGCCATATGGCCTTCGTAACAGCGGACAGACCTTCTAACGTTTTATGGATCAGGTTCTGAGAGGACTCCCCTTCGTATTTTGTTAAATAAACGACCTCCTGATAGTATCTTCGTCTTTAGAGGAGCACTTCTAAGTGCCTTTTTGGTGTCAAGCCTCTCTCTTTTTGGGGGACATTTTCCCTGGAAGAATTTGTCCTCTCAAGGATAAAGTTGCAATTATTCTGGATTTCCCTCGACCTTCATAACTCAAGCAACTTCGTAGGTTATGAGGTATGGTAAACTTTTACCACAGATTTATTCCCAACATTTCTAGTATCATGCAACCTTTCTACATACACTCTACTCTCAATCTCCAAGAAGAACTTTCTTCTATCCTAGTTTTCCGAAGCGTGCAAGGCTTTCTCTCGCACGAAAGAGGATATAGCCTCCGCTATTTCTCTGACCCATCCTTGCCCAGGAGCTCAAATAAGCATTGCTTCGGACGCATCAGCTACCCATGTTGGTGCGATGTTGCAAAATAAGATTGGTGAGTTTTGGCAACCTCTCTCTTTATTCTCCAAAGCATTTATTCCTTCTCAACAGAGGTACAGTACGTTTTCCCGCGAACCCCTAGGTGTTTACCTCGCCCTCCACCAATATTTGGAAGGGCGTGAATTTACTGTCTTTACCGACTATAAGCCTTTGGTTGGTGCACTTTCCGCTAGTAGCACATGTACTGTGCACTCTGCCGTTGATTCTCGTCACTTAGACTTCATCCCGCAGCTTATGAGCCTATTGGCAACTACCCACTTGGGTACAAGTCGCCGCACTCACGACAGCCTAGCACTAGGCTACTTTAAAATAAGAATATGCAAAAAACAACAACAATAAAAAAGAGAAAATGGCAACAAGGAGGAAGCAAGCTCCAGCGTCGGGGGGAGGGCGGACTCCTCCCGGCGCAGTAACGTGCGACCTACAAAGAAAACAACAAAAAAACTAGTTAAATAAAGGGGAGAAGGCCGGCCTCCCCCCAAAAGTCTATAAGTTCACCAGTCAATGTGCACGAAGTCGTCCCAGGTACAAGGGACAGGGGGTAGAGACCCTGCCCATCCCGGCACCGGGACAGGTGAGGTGCGCGGAGATCGCCCAGACTGGGACAATCAACAAGAATGTGCCGGAACAGTCTGGGGGACAACGCAGTCTTCACAGTAGGGCGCTGGCGAGCGCTTCATCAAATGGCGGTGCGTCCCGCGAGTGTCTCCAATTCGGAGACGACACAGAAAGCAACCTGAAGCCTTCGCGGCATTGGGGGGTAGGTCCATGGGAACAGTCGCGGCGCAATGGCACGCAACTTTAAGTTCCTTTTGACTGTCTCCCATCTTCATTGCCAAGCTGCCCGTATTCCTGCCATGTAGTCGGTCTCTGGTCGCACAGTCATCGCCTTCCTTCCCCGCAATTCCTACATGTTCAGGAACCCAGCAGGAGATAATCTCGACATCTGCCCGGCTTGCCAAAACCGCGGCGTCACGGATATCCGAACCAGAGGATGCTGAGATTCCAATTTCCCGAGAGAACTTAGGGCGCTTTGTGAGTCGCTATAGATAACAATCCAGTCTCCGAAACGGGCACGTCGTGTAATCTCCCGTAACGAGTGGTGTATTGCCACAAGCTCGGCCGTGAAGACAGATGCAGATACTGCCGGCTCTGTAGAACCTTTGGGACCAGAGGCGTGGCGACAATAGCCAAAGGTGGTACCTTGGATAGAACCAGGGGTGCCACCGGCCTGAGAGCTATATCTGGATCTTGGTATGACAGGCGTCTTTCGGCGGCATAGGCACCGTTGAAATCAGTTGAGGATGCAGTGAGAGCTGTTGGCACCAGGCTCGCGCGTACAGGCGAATAATGCACTGTGCATGCTGCCACTTTGAAATTTGCACCTCCAGGGGCTCACTCAACCCAAAATTTTACCCCTCAGGTAATGAATGACCTGGAAGGAATAGCTGAAATGTCAGCCTCTATAAAAAATTAACTGAAGAGACGAGGGCTACAAACTCCAGTTTATAATATAAAAATAAGAAATCTTAGATCTGGGCCTACTTCAACAGAAGTCCTAAAGGCAATAAAAGGAATGGTATCGAGTTAAGCCTACTTACTTTTTACGAGTCCTTGATGTCTTCGTTACTGTTCAAGGTGTTAGACCTGGGCCTCACATTTAGTTTTCTTTTTAGTAAATATGTTTTTGATGGTAATGATATTCCCAATTTCCACAGAAAACTTTTTTTCAGTGTTTTGAAATCGTCCAAAGTTGTTGTGTTTGGTTTTGACAGTTGTGGTTGGCATTGACAACAATAACAAGGATGGCACATTTTTCCTTTCCCAAGAAATCCTCTTTCTTGTGACATCACTAACATTGTCGATATTCATTTGTTTTAGGTCAAATGTCCTTTGTCCATGACCAAGTGGAAGCAGTGGACCAATTCCCTGTCAACCAACCCCTCCATTGCATAAATTAGGACTTCCATTAATTTATTGAAAGGATGTTAAAATTTAATATTAAGAATTAGTCATTCAGGAGGGTTGTATATACCTTTGGAAGTCTTTCATAATCTTCAATAGTGCATGTATACAACATGGCCTATTACCTAATAGTATATATATATATATATATATATATATATATATATATATATATATATATATATATATATGCAAATTATTTTGAAGACCATGGTGTACTCACCTTAATTAATTTCCTTTGGCAACTTTCTCTTCTTCTATCTTTTTTATTCCATCTTGTAGATGGTGGATCACTCGTCCTGTATTCATCTCTCTTTTAAATGAATGTGTTTGGTAAAAACCAAACTAAATTGCTAAGCTTTCGATCTTATTCGGAGTATTTTGATATGTTCTTGCCTCCTGTACCAATGTAATGAATGGAGTGAGGATGTGACAGAATGAAAGAAAATGATTTTTAAGGGAATATTCCACCTAGGTTGAGTGTAACATTAGAGGAAACAGGCCAGTCCGGTGAGTGAAACTTTAAAATAATTTTAATGTGAACAATGGTTTTTCAAACAGCATGATTGACAAACTCCAATCATTTTTAAATAATCATTGCAAAGATACGGATAAAACTGAAAGTAATCAGGGAGTCAACATCAAAGTGCATTACTGAAATCAGATGTCCATGGCCTATAAAATAGATGAAAAAAACATCAAGATTATTAACCATAACATCAAGCTTAAAAATCAAATGGATAAAATTCAACTCATCATATATATTAAACAACAAAAGCCAGCAATCTCCTGCCTAAACTCCTTGAATTGAATCTCAAGTCAACCAACATAGTTTACAAGTTCATCTGCACCGATAAAAACTGTACGCTTTATAACAACTCAAAATATATTGGCATGACAACTACTACACTTTCAAGATGTTTAACCATGCATCTGCGAAGCAGAGGGCCTAAATATCATATGTAGAGTGCACATAATATTAACCTAACGAGAGATATGCTAATGGACAACACCGTTATTAAAAGAAAAGAGGTTAATAAAGCTAGGCTGAAGATTTTAGAAGCCATATTAATAAACAAAGATAAGCCAGCCATCAACATTTCCTCACGTTTTGCTCAACCTAGGCGGAATAAATATCCCCTTAAAATCATTTTCTTTCATTCTGTCAGAACCTCACTCCACTCATTACATCGGTAAAGGAGGAAAGAACATATCAAAACACTGAATAAAATCAAAAGCTTAGCAATTTAGTTTTTTATTACCAAACACATTCATTTAAAAGAGATGAATACAGGACAAGTGATCTACCATCTATGAGATGCAATAAAAAAAATAGAAGAAGAGAAAGTTACCAAAGGAAATTAATTAAGGCAAAATACACCATGGTCTTCAAGAAAATTTGCAGTCAAGAAAGACTACTACCCAACTACACTAATATATATATAATACGATACTTCCTCAATCAGGGACCTATTGACTCCTACACGAGAAGTGGTAGCATTCCTGGGGGCAGTCAGTCTCACTAAGAGTGGTAGAGAGGCCATCAAGTAGTACCCCAAAAGAGCACCCAATTTACTCCCACAAAGCCCATCATTATCTTCCATACCCACATTATACAACTCATACAAGTCTTTTTCCCATCTAATTTTGACCTCTCAGTGTTTACTATTTCACTTCCTTTCCACTTTACCTTAGGCATTCAAAAGATTTTTTAACATCATCAACATAAGAAAAGTGAAACAAAAAAAAAAGGTGGATGGGGCTAGGTCAGAACTCTTCTCCGTAGTTTTCCTTGGTGCTTCTCTGCTATACGATTGTGAAGCTTTCTCAAAAAACTTTTGTAATAGGGTAGCAGTGATGGTTCTTCACCCTTTGAAAAAGTCAACAAGTATTGGACCTTTGGCATCCCCAAACCAGTGAACATTACCTTTCCTCCTGATCCTTCAGGCTTTACTTTGTTCGGTCCTCATCTCCAGTTACAGTTATTTGCAAAAACTGCTTGGGATCTTCATCCCGCCTGTTCAAGCTTTGCAGTGAAAGATAGCTCTCTTCTTTAACTAATCTTCACACAACAATTTTGGCATCCATCAAGCAGTAAGCTTAGTGAGCTTCAGTACCTTGCTTAAACTTTGATGGGATCCATAGTACACTGCGAGGTCCAAATTGAAAGTGCTGCTATGTCTCTCAAAATGAAGCAAAATAATTTATGCGTATGTGACTAATAGCACATAGGTAGAAGTTTAAGCGTGTGTTTTTACAAATATCACTGGGTATCCCATTTTCTTGGGATATTCATTTTCTACAAACTTTTTTGAAGCTCACTCGTATTTCCTCACTTCTAATCAAGCATTCACGCTCCTTTCTCTCTGATTCAATAAGCTTTCACTTCTGAGTCTCCCTTCCTTTCCACCTTCCTCACATATTCTCATTCATGCATCAACCAATTTAATGTTACACAGCACAATTGTGATTAAGTAGTCATATAATTATAATTCTTATAGTTATCACATCTAATATGCCATGCAGCATATTGCAGAACCTATATGAAAAAAAAGAAAGAAAACATTTGTAATGGTTCAAGAATGAGTCAAACATAAAACAACCCCAAACTGCTTTTATGTAGAAATGGTGTTAAATTACTATGTTTGTCCTTTTAGGGTAAGTCATGTTGGGGCTATCTAGTTCACCAAACCAATTCAAGTTCTTTGAATGTTGGGTTCACAATCAAGTGTCTTTTTCCCTTTCAGGTATGGGTAAGGTGACATTAAATAACCAAACCAAATAAAAGATGCCATAGAAAAACACAAAAGTATAAATGAAACATAACCTTATCGAGAATGAGGATGAGAGGATTCCGTGGGAAGTAGGTCAACTCTTCCAATTCTTTCTGGATCTCCTTAAGATAGGAGGCCAGGGTCTTCACAGAGGGGGCCCTCACACTTTCGCCCAGTACCTGAGCAACACTGGCCTTGAAGGAAAATCCTACTAAAAGGTTTCCAGAAGGCGGAGGAGGACAGCTTACCATCAGCTGAAGAGTACAGGGAAGATATATTACATTAATAGCATGATGCGTGTACTTGGAACTCTATGGTTCAGGGAATGTGCCTATGGCAAAACAAGATGCCTAGGACTTGGTTACTTTCCAATGGCAACATTTAGGGGTAGATTAGGAGATGGAATAAAGTAGCTGTAAAGGGCCAGCAGGAGTATGCAAATGCCTCTTCTCTACCCAGAGAGATGGACGCTAAAAAAAAAATAACTCTAGCGCCATTGTAGATTTGATTTAACCCATACTCTCCCATATAATAACACCTGGTTTTGTGGATGAGCAAAGTCAGATTAAAGTGACATGACATGACAATGTGGTTTGATTCTGTATGACCTGTATTATAATGAATGCATCTCAGTACTGCAAGTTTTCTCTTGAAATTCCTTGTAATCCAGTGAGCAGTTATGGACATGAATGAGTCCTTGCTTGGAGATGACCAAATGTCAATTGTAATGCTGTAAGTTCCATTTTCACTGGAGTTTGATTTTAATGAATGCTTGGCAGCATAATGGAGTTTTTCATTTAATTTGGCACAAGTTTAGTCCTTATTAATTTTTCAAATTGAACTTTAAACTTTTTTGTAGGGCAAAAACAGGCAATAAAACTTGCTTAAGATGACTCAGATCTCAACATTGTGGCTGAGTTGAAGGTAACAATTTTATTAGATATTCATTATTCAATACTCGTATATAATTTATAGTAAGTTTTAAAATATGCAAAAAAAAGTACTATATCGCTAAAAAGTTCCTTTATACCTGATATTCCCTCAGATGACTCCAAATGATTAGGACCCCATCCCTAAAGCCATAAACCTACTTAGACCAATCAGTGCAGCGACTAAGGTAGCAGAGAATGACACAGCATCAGTGTCAGACATCATCCCCCTCATGAAGATGGTCAGAGATCTCATAAGTTTCGCAAACAGGAATTGCAACTATGAAAGAGACCCTGCTGAAGCAAATTCACAAGTAAAGAACTGTTTGCAAAAACATGCAACAATTTTCATTTCAAACTTGCTAACCACAAGTTATAATTCTTTTTATCATAAATAATAGTATACTTATTATGAATATAGCTGCAGCATAGTTACTATGTATAATAGGTGTATTTGGTGACATGATATTTTTAATTTAGGTTTATCAATGTGGAGCGAAATCCCTTGACGGTAGTAGCCACTCTCCTAGACCTGAGGTACAAAACTGCTGCTTTCCAGAACAAAGATTACAGACAAAGAGGGAGAAAAGTTGCTCTCCTTAGTTATCTCAGAGCTAAGTCAACCAATGTCAGAAGCAGAGTCTGCAAAGACAGTTACAGAGCCAGCAGACAATTCTCACTCTAGATGAGGTGAGAAAATAAAAATGCCTAATGAATAAGTATTAAAGTATACTGACATGACACTGTAGCTATAAGTCTATAACCTGAGATGACAGCAAGTTAGGTATTAACTTATTTAATTAGAATGACATGGAGTCAAAAGGCAGAAAAGCATAAGCTGTTAATTTATTCATTTTTTTTTACTAAACTAAAAATAGAGGAAGCTAGACTTATAATTTTAATTATACATTTTCACTTTTTAAAGAATGTACATCATCTTCCATGTGCTGCTTGTAGAATGTTGTTCTTAAGGACAACTCAGACAAAGTTCTGGGCTGTGTCCCAATGTGGCTGAGGCAGCAGTTACTGAGCTCAACAAATACATGAAATTGAAGTGAATCGACAATTTTTTTTTTTAAATATCTCATCTGGCGAGTGCTTTCTAGGGCATAAGTCACCGTACTCATGCTAGCCTAAATCTAGGCTATATTAAAAGCCAAATACAAAAAAAAACCCCCAAAACAAACAATTTAAAAACAGACAAAAAACAAAAAGACCACACAAATTGAAAAAATAGAAAGTAAGCTCAGTTGGAGGGGGAAGGCCTGCCCTCCCCCGGCGAAGAAGCACACGATCCATAGTTAAATATAAAATAAGGGGAAGAAGGCCAGCCTCCTCCAAAATGTCTAAAAGTCCACAGGTCGGTGTGCACGAATCCATCCCGAGTACGAAGGACAGATGGTAGCGACCCCGGCCATCCCGGTACAGGAACAAGTAACATACATGAAGTCACCTAGACTGGGACATTCAACAAGAATGTGCCGAACAGTCTGGGGGACGACGCAGTGGTCACAATAGAGCACAGGCGAGCGCTCCATCAAATGGCGATGCGTCACACGAGTGTGCCCGATTCGGAGAAGACAGAAAGCGACCATTGTGGGATAGGTCCATGGGAACAGTCGCGGCGCAATGGCACGCAACTTTAAGTTCCCCATGACCGTCTCCTATCTTCTTTGCCAAGCAGTCCGAAGAGCTGCCCGTATTCCTGACATGTAGTAGTGTGTGGAAGAGCGAAACGTTGGTCCTGTCACCCGGTCCTCGCGGACTCTTTGGAGCACTCATTCCCAGGCAATTACTACATGTCCAGGAACCCAGCAGAAGATAATCTCGACATCTGCCCGGCTCGCCAAAACCGTATCGTCACGGATATCGCGAACCAGGGGATGCGGAGATTCCAATGCCCTGAGAGCACTCAGGGCGCTTTGTGAGTCGCTATAGATCACAATCCAGTCTCCCAACCGAGCACGAGGTGTGCTCCAAAAAGGTCGAACGCAATAGTCCCGGCGCTGTACAAGCTTTAGGAGCAGAAGCGTGGCCACAAATAGCCAAATGTGGTACCCTCCAGGGTGACGTCTTGGGTAGAACCTAGGGGGACCCCTGTTCCTAGAGCTATACCTAGCTCTCAAAGGAGTTTCCTGACCGTAAACCCAAAGGGCTTAGGGTATGACTGGCGTCTCTTGGCGGCATAGGCACTGTCGAGATAAGCTGTGGATGTAGTGAGAGCTGTTGGTGACTGAGGGAGGCGCCGGGCTCGCAATGCACTGCACGCGGCGTAGAGCGAGCGGCATCTCCCAGCATCGACAAACAGGCTCTCAATTGGGAAAGTGCGGAAGGCACCGGTCGCAAGGCAAAGGTCGGTGTGGTGGATCGAGTCCACCTTCCGAAATAAACGCTCGGCTGCGGATGCATATAACTCGCATCTGTAGTCGAGCTTCGAACGAACAAAAGATTGATAAAAAGGTAAGGCAGTATCATTATCAGCACCCCAAGCGCTGAACGTCACGGAACGGATTATATCCATGGCGCGGGTACAAGGGATGCTAAGGCTGCAAAAATGAGCCTCTCAGGTGAGGCGTAGGTCAAATACAAGACAAAGGAAACGCTGCGATTCAACCACTTCCAGGCGTACCCCATTAAGAAACAAGTCTGGGTCTGGGTGGAGCCGTGGATGGCGGCAGAAGTGCACCACCTTAGTCTTGGCCAAGGAAAACCGAAACCTGTACGTTTCGGCATAGCGAGAGACACGGTTCAATGCCTGATCAAAAGGTCGTCCACGAAGAGCGTAGCCAGAAAATCTTCCGGCAACACCGAGGTGATGCAGTTGATGCTCAGGGCAAGGAGTGTGACACTGAGGAGACCTCCCTGCGGGACTCCCTCTTCCTGCTACTTTGGGCCTGAGAGGGCTCCCCCCAACCTTACGCGGAATCGACGATCCCGTAGTGGTGGGGTCGTAAGACTCTTATACCCCGGGTGGGAGGGCAGGGGGCAGGCGCCTAGCATGGTCTCCTGCAAAAAGATAGCTAATAGGGAACGGGACGAGACGAGCCGAGCCTCCGCAGCTCCTCCCAGTTGGCCCGGAGTCCACGGAAATTACATTGAAGGAATATGCCCTCCAGGCCTAGCTCAGAGGAGACGCGGGGGCCCTCCTCGAACTGAAGACCTTCACGGGAATAGCCGTACGCTTCCCGGAGGCAGAACCCCGGGCGCTGTTCGCCGGACAAAGCGCTGAAGGCGCTGTCGCCTTCGAGGACTTATTGGGGGAGGTTGGGCTCGCCATGCGAGTCTTTTCCTCACTCCACCTCGAAACCTTAGGCGGGCGTTGTGGCTTCGGAGGCATGGGGCCCTCTTTTCGAGGCACCACCGTCTCCGAGCCAAACGCTCGACCTCTAGGGGTGGGCGAATGAGCCGAAGCTCTTTTGTTGCTGTCCTCCTTTCGGGGGACAGCTTTAGGAACCCCGGAAGATGGCCTAGCGACAAACTTCAGGGGTTTTGCCTCCTGTGAGTCTAACGAATCGGTGGAGGCGCGTGGAAGTTTCGCCTTACGGGAAACGGTCACGCTAGGGAAGGAGAGGGGAGCCATGGTTTTAGCAGGGGCTGGTTATGAACCCTTTTTGCCACCAGCTTTACCAGGGGAGCGCCCGAGTTGAGTAGAGCCCACAGAAGGGCTCCCAATGGGCGCGGAAACAACCGTGCTCGTTGGCCTGGATGGGCCAGGAGCAGAGGGTGCCTTTCTAACTATTGAGGCATATGACATCCCAGGCAGAGCCGGGCGCGCCAGGACCAAGTCCTTAGCCTCGCGGAATGAGAGTCGATCCTGGGCCTGAATAGCCAGGATTTCTTTCTCAAGGAGATAAGCACCACATTGCTTCGAAGAAGCGGGGTGCGGCTCTCCGCAATTGACACACTTGGCTACACATGATTGACTTATCGTGTGCGGCCTTGGAGCAATTTACACAGACTTCGGGTGACCCCGACTTTGCACGTCTACAAAACGATTCGTATGGCCGAAGCGGTGACAGTAATAACACCACTGCGGCAATGGCACGAATGCCTTCACGCGATAGCGGTACCAACCGGCACGCACCGAATTAGGGAGCTTGTCACAGCCGATTTTTTTTTTTTTAATTAAGGGGCTATGTGGCGACTGCCGACTTAGGCATAAGTTGCTGTAAACAAACAGCCTAGTTCTAGGCTACTTTAAAAAATTGAACAGGAAACAATAAAAAGAAATAACAATAACAATAACAAAGCAATAACAAAAACAACAACAATTAAACTGGGTTAAATGAAAGGGAGAAGGCAAGCCTCCCCCAAAAAGTCAATAAGTCCACCAGTCAAAGTACACGCACTCGTCCCGAGTGCAAGGGACAGGCGGTAGCGACCCCGCCCATCCCGGTACCGGGACAGGTAACGTGCGCGAAGATCCCCCAGACTGGGACATTCGACAAGAATGTGCCGAACAGTCTGGGGCACGACGCAGTCGTTGCAATAGGGCGCAGGCAAGCGCTCCATCAAATAGCGATGCGTCACACGAGTGTGCCCGATTCGGAGACGACAGAAAGCAACCTTAAGCCGCCGCGGCATTGGGGGATAGGTCCATGGGAACAGTCGCGGCGCAATGGCATGCCACTTTAAGTTCCCTTCGACCGTCTCCCATCTTCTTTGCCAAGCAGTCCAAAGAGCTGCCCGTATTCCTGCCATGTAGTCAGTGTGAGGAAGAGCGAAACGCTGGTCCGGTCGCACAGTCCTCACAGACTCTTTGGCGCCCTCATTCCCCGCAATTCCTACATGTCCAGGAACCAGGCAGAAGATAATCTCGACATCTGCCCGGCTCGCCAAAACCGTGGCGTCACGGATTTCGCGAACCAGGGGATGCGGAGATTCCAATGCCCCGAGAGCACTCAGGGCGCTTTGTGAGTCGCTATAGATCACAATCCGGTCTCCGAACCGGGCACATCGCGTAATCTCCCGTACCGAGTGGTGTATTGCCACCAGCTCGGCCGTGAAGACAGGCGCAGCGCCTGGTAGAGCCCCGCTGACTTCAAACAGAGGGGATACGGCGTGGAAGCCGTCCCCTCTTGGGACTTGGAGCCATCCGTATACACTGGCACGGTACCAGCGTGACACGATGTGTGCTCCAAAAAGGTCGAACGCAATACTCCCGGCACAGTACAAGCTTTGGGAGCAGAGGCGTGACGACAAATAGCCAAATGTGGTACCCTCCAGGGTGGCGCCCTGGGCAGAACCAGGGGCGCCACCGGCCCGAGAGCTATATCTACCTCTCGAAGGAGTTTCCTGGCCCTAAACCCAAAGGGCTTAGGGTATGACTGGCGTCTCTCGGCGGCATAGGCACCATCGAGATCAGTTGCGGATGCAGTGAGAGCTGTTGGCGACTGAGGGAGGCGCCGGGCTCGCGCGTACAGGCGAGTGATGCACTGCACGCGGCGCAGAGCGAGTGGCATCTCCCCAGCATCGACCAACAGGCTCTCAATGGGGGAAGTGCGGAAGGCACTGGTCCCAAGGCGAAGGCCGGTGTGGTGGATCGAATCCACCTTCCGCAATAAACACTCGGCTGCGGCTGCATAAAACTCGCATCCGTAGTCGAGCTTCGAGCGAACAAAGGATCGATAAAAAAGTAAGGCAGTAGCCCTATCAGCGCACCAAGCGCTGAACGTCACGGAACGGAGAATGTCCATGGCGCGGGTACAAGAGACCCTAAGGCTGCGAATATGAGCCTCCCAGGTGAGGCGTCGGTCGAATACAAGACCACAAAACGGTGCGACTCAACCACATCCAGGCGCACCCCATTAAGAAACAAATCTGGGTCGGGGTGAAGCCGTGGATGGCGGCAGAAGTGCACAACCTTAGTCTTGGCCAAAGAAAACCGAAACCTGTGCGCTTCGGCATAGCGAGAGACGCGGTTCAATGCCTGTTGGAGTCGACGCTCCAGAGTTGGCATCTGGGCCGCGCCAAAAGAGATCGAAAGGTCGTCTACGTAGAGCGTAGCGAGAATATCTTCCGGCAGCACCGAGGTGATGCCGTTGATGCTCAGGGCAAAGAGTGTGACACTGAGGACACTTCCCTGCGGGACACCCTCTTCCTGCTCCTTTGGGCCGGAGAGGGTTCCCCCCACCCGTACGCGGAATCGACGATCTCGCAAAAATTCAGATATAAACATTGGGAGGCGTCCCCTCGCCCCCATCGTGTGGAGAGTCTCCATGATACCGTATCACCATGCGGTATCATAGGCCTTCTCCAGATCAAAAAACACCGTGGCGTAGTGCTGTCTACGAAGGAAAAGCCTCGCAGACGGCATTTTCCAGTCGGAGCAGAGCATCCGACGTGGAGTGGAACTTGCGGAAGCCGCACTGTGCAGAAGACAGATGGCCTCCGCTGTCCAGGAAATAGGCTAATCTAACATTTACCAATTTCTCCATCAACTTGCACACGCAAGAGGTTAGAGAGATTGGGCGGAAACCGGTCGGAGTAGAGTGATCTCTCCCCGGCTTGCGAAAGGCGAGCACAGTAGCGATTCGCCAGGAGTCTGGGAGAAGACCTTCCACCCAGATCCTGTTGAACAAATCTAACAGAAAGGCCATGCCTCGCTCACCCAGGTGTCGAAGCATGGCGTACGGGACATCGTCCGGACCATGGGCGGTGTCCGCGCACGAAGCGAGAGCGGAGCGCAACTCACTCACAGTAAACTTGTCGTTGAAGGGTTCTCCGCCTCTGGAGGTAAAGTCCAGCCGGCGGCCTTCCGCGACATCACGACGTGCATTGAATGCTGGCGGAGCAGCATCACGGCTAGAGAATGCGGAAAAAGCGGTCGCTAAGGATTCCGCCACGGACGCGGGGTCCGAGATTGCGGTCCCATTCTCCTGGAGAACGGGAGGGGGGTCCTGCGAGAACTTGCCCCGAATCCTTTTGACTCGCTTCCACACCTCAGCTAAAGGGGTCTTCCCGTTAAGTGAAGACAAGTATGCCCGCCAAGAAGAGCGGCGGGCGTGCTTCGAAATATACCGGAACCTAGCCCTAGCCCGACGAAATTCAGCGACAGTGAAATCGTTCGGGCGGCGCTTATAGCGCATGTAGGCATAACGCTTCTGTTTGAGAGCAGTCTCACAATCGGCCGACCACCATGGCTGTGGTCGTCGTACAAAACGGCCAGACGTTCTAGGAATAGTAGTCAGGCCCGCGGCGATGAGGTTGCCGAAGAAGAACTCAACGGCCTCATCTACCGACCTAAACTCCTCGAATGAGATAGAGAATTCAGTCATTTCCTGAAATGCAGGCCACTGCGCCCGCGCCAAGCACCACCGAGGTGGGCTCTCAGGCGGCAGTTGCCCTGAAAATGATATTTGAATGGGAAAGTGATCACTACCATGGAGGTCAGCGACCAGGCCCAATCAAAATCAGGCTGTGCATCCGAAGAATACAAAGATAGATCAAGGCAAGAAAATGAAGCAGTTCTCAGGCAGTGATGCGTAAACTCATCGACGTTTAGGACCCCCATCTCAAGCTCTTCGATCAGATCGGCAAGGACTTGTCCCCTGGGATTTATGGAGTAATCTCCCCAGAGAGGATGCCTGCCGTTCAGATCTCCAAGCAAGAGATAGGGCCTCGGCAACCGTGCAACGACGCGGCGGAAGTCCCCCGCGTCGAAGTCAGCTGACGGTGGAATGTACGCAGAAATGATAGTATACCTCCTATCCAGGTGCAGCTGCACAGCCACTGCCTGAAAGGAGGTATCTAAAGAGAAAGGAAGAACGGAGACATCATGCCGGGTGTAAACTGCGCTTCCCCCAGCCCGGCCATCCCGAGGTGGTGGGGTCGCAAGACCCTTATACCCCGGGAGGGCAGGGAGGGGGCACGCACCTAGCATGGTCTCCTGCAAAAAAATAGCTAACGGGGAACGGGTCGAGACGAGCCTCCGCAGCTCCTCCCAGTTGGCCCGGAGTCCACGGCAATTCCATTGAAGGAATATGCCCTCCAGGCCTAGCTCGGAGGAGACGCGGGGGCCCTCCTCGAATTGAAGACCCTCACGGGAATGGCCGTACGCTTCCCCGGGGCAGAATCCCGGGCGCTGTTGGCCGGACAAAGCGCTGAAGGCGCTGTCGCCTTCGAGGACTTATTGGGGGAGGTTGGGCTCGCCATGCGAGTCTTTTCCTCCCTCCGCCTCGAAACCTTAGGCGGGCGTTGCGGCTTCGGAGGCGGGGGGCCCTCTTTTCGAGGAACCACCGTCTCCGAGCCACTCGCTCCACCTCGGGACGTGGGCGAAGGAGCCGAAGCTCCTTTGTTGCTGTCCTCCTTTCGGGGGACAGCTTTAGGAACACCGGAAGATGGCCTAGCGACCATCTTCAGGGGTGTTGCCTCCTGTGAGTCTAACGACTCGGTGGAGGCGCGTGGCCGTTTCGCCTTACGGGAAACGGTCACGCTGGGGGAAGAGGGGGGAGCCCTGGTTTTAGCCGGGGCAGGGTATGAGCCCTTTTTGCCGCCAGCTTTACCAGGGGAGCGCCCGGGTTGGGTAGAGCCCGCAGAAGGGTTCCGAATGGGCGCGGAAACAACCGTGCTCGTTGGCCTGGATGGGCCGGGAGCAGAGGGTGCCTTCCTAACTATTGAGGCATATGACGTCCCAGGCAGAGCCGGGCGCGCCAGGACCAAGTCCTTAGCCTCGCGGAATGAGAGTCGATCCTGGGCCTGAACGGCCAGGATTTCTTTCTCAAGGAGATATGCACCACATTGCTTCGAAGAAGCAGGGTGCGGCTCTCCGCAATTGACACACTTGGCCACACACGATTTGGACTTATCGTGTGCGACCTTGGAGCAATTTACACAGACTTCGGGTGACCCCGACTTTGCACGTCTATATGAGCGATTCGTATGGCCGAAGCGGTGACAGTAATAGCACCGCCGCGGCAGTGGCACGAATGCCTTCACGCGGTAGCGGTACCAACCGGCACGCACCGACTCAGGGAGCTTGTCACAGTCGAACGTGACGAAGAGTGTAGGGGTGGGTCTCGAGGCCCCTCCCTGTTTTCTCATCACACGTTCGACCTTGACCGCCCCATGGTCGGCCAGCTCTAAGGTGATGTCTTCAATGGAGTAGTCAACGAGTTCCCTCGCATAAACTACTCCTTTCACAAAGTTCATGGTAGAGTGCGGCGTCACACTCACCGGGGTGCCATGAAGTGTCCGAAGAGCACTAATCCTGGCCGCCTCGGCGGGATTCGCCGCATTCGCCAGAAGGCTCCCGTCCGAGAAACGGGTTACCTTCGGCTCTCTACCAATTGCACTAGCTAATCCTCTCCGCTGATGGATCATGTTGCCCTTGGACAACATGGTGCCATCAGTGGAGCGAATAACGAGGAAGCGTTTGAAGCCAGCGGGCTCGAAAACGCCAGGTAACCTCTGAATCAGGGGCCCCGATGTCATCGAGGCTCCGCCCTGTGCACTCTTGGTAGTAGTCTTCTTTGTCAGGGGCTCCGCAACCAGGGGGGCAGAGGGGGCGGATGTGCCGATCTTGGCTTGGTCGCTTGCCAGAGTGGCAGCAGACCCATCCGTCCCCGCAGCCCCCGCGGATGGAGAGGAGCCCCGAGTCTTTTTGGTCTTTTTCTTTTTCGGAGAGGAGGGCGGGGAATGAACCCGCTTTTCACCTCCGCCGGCAGAAGTCCCCAGGCCAGATGGACCAGCCTCAGCCAGGTCCCTCTCCGAAATGGAGAAGGTCCTGGTTGTCGTAGGGGCACCTGTCGGAGGAGATCCCTCCCCTCCTTCTACTGCCTCGGAGCCCTCAGCCATTTGAGGAGGACCTTGCATAGGGGCGGATTCGGGTTCGGTGCTTGGCGCCGAGCCCGAATTCCCCCCCATGGAAGGCCCTACCGTCTGGGGCTGGGTCTCCTCAAGGACCATGTCTATCATAGGAGGGGCCTCCAATTGGCCATCCCCTCCCAGGACATCGCAGGTCCCCTTGGCAGTGTCACCAGTCTTGTATGGGGAGGCACAGGCCTTGACCCCGGCAAGGTTTAAAATTCTTGCCAGCAGGTCTTTTGAGGGAAGCGACCGAAGGGGCCTGGCTTCCCTCTCCCCCCTAAGGGGGTTTGCCCTACCGAGCCGCTTTGATGGGAAGCGGCTGGCTAAGGGCTGCCTGCTGGCTTTCTTGGCAGTCCCCTTGAAAAGAAAAGATGGGACTGCCGCTGGGAAAAGGGAGGTGCCCGAAAGCACCTCCAGAGAAGGGGGTGAGGGGGAGTCCCCTGCACCCGTAGGCGAAGGAGAGGAGTAAGCCTCCTCCCTGGTTAGAGAAATATGGAGGGTCCCCTGTGCAAGCACAGGGGGGGGGACCTCCATTTTTTCGGTGGAGCTGCCCAAGGGCGGCTCCGTCGATGAGCAAGGGGGAGTTAAAGGGGTTTGGGTTTTTTTTTTTTTGTTGTTCATCTATGGGCATGGTGACCCTATTTTTGCCACGGGACGCAATAGCTCATCACCCCTCGCAGTAGCCCGCACTGCGAGAGGTGCTTACAAGCCCGGCAGAGCCAGGCGCCGCCATTCGGGACCACCCCTCCCGCCTGGTGGCCTGGCAGTCCATCGGCATGGCGGCTCCACCTTGGACACGGCGTAAAAAATATAGGTTGTGAAGAGGAGAGGAAAAGGGATGTGAGGAAGGTATGGGTGGGGATGTAGCAGGTTGTTAAAAAAAACCCATCCCGAACCGGAGCTCAGGGGTTAGGGGACAATGTCCCCTCCCCCCTCAGCCCCGATCCGGGGTGGTTGACTTGAGAAGAAGGTCAGCATTCTACCCTTTGAAATTAGAGGCTGACCAGAGAAAGTTGTGGGAGAGGTTGTATGAAAAGCGACAAGGTAGGGGAGAAATCGGGCTATCTGAAGGAAGGAAGAGAGGCTAAGCTGGGGCCGGACGGAGCGCTGGATCCCGTCAGCACGGCGGCCAGGATGGCAAATCGCCGCGCCGCTTACGGGGGAAGTTGAATGCAAGTAGATTGAATGGTTTGAGGGTGTGTTTGCCGGGTGCTGGAGTGAGAGATCTGTCTGATAGGTATGAGGAGCTGGTGTCTGGCTGTGCAAGGGATGCGGTTGTGATTACACATGTAGGAGTGAATGATGTGAAGAAAGTGGGTGCATGTGAGTTACGCGAGAGGTACAAGAGGTTGATTGAAAAGGTGAAAGAAAGTAGAATGAAAGGTGTTGTGAAAGGTGTGCTTCCAAGAATGGATGTTGGGGCAGAATGGATGTTTTGTGCGATTGGGCTGAATGATTATGTGAGGAGGATGTGTGAGATGGAAGGTGTCATGTTTGTGGATGTGTGGGATAGGTTTGTTGGAATGAAAGAAATGTATGCGATGGATCGACTGCATTTGAGTAGGAGGTGGGTAGATGTGTTGTGGGAGGAGTATGATCATGTTATTAGGTCTTTGCGGGTGGGAAACTAGATACTAATAGTGGTCAGGGAATTATGAGAGGACATTATAGTACTGAAAGTAGAATGGACTTGGCAGATAACAGAAATAGGTTCCAAGGCGATAGAGGTGAGGTCATTCAAGTTTCAAGAGGTGCTTCAGGGATAGGGGGGTTAAATTGTTTCTATACAAATGCTCGTAGTCTTAGAAACAAGAAGGATGAGCTATTTAGTTATATTAGCAATGAGGATATAGATATATTATACGTTACTGAATCATGGGTTAATGAAATAGAATTTAGTGACACTATAAGTGAATTTGATTTACAGGGCTATAATATGTACATTAGTCAAAGGACAGGTAGGATTGGTGGAGGAATAATTATCTATATAAAAAACAACATTGTTTCAAGTTTAAATACTTCAATAAAGCAGGATGGAGTTGAGTCACTTTGGATAGATATTAGGTTCAGTAAAAATAGAATGGTGCATTTGGGAGTTTTTTACAGGCCACCTGGGCAGACTGATGATATGGATGAACTAATGATAAGGGAAATAAGTAAGGGATGTGAAACAGATGCAGTTATTATTGGGGACTTCAACTTAAACTCTGTGGACTGGGAAAATATGATAGGTAGGGATAGAACAAGTGGCAGGTTCATAGAATGCTTTGAGGATAATTTTTTTTAATCAATTTGTTAATGAGCCAACGAGGGGGAACAATATATTAGATTTAGTACTTTCTAACAGTGATCATTTAGTTCAAGAATTGACTGTTGGGGAAGCATTGGGAAATAGTGACCATCAGATAATTTGTTTTAACTTGGGAATTGAGAAGGGTAAAATAACTGAGAATGCTGAAAAAGTTCCAAATTTTCATAAGGAAGATTATGTAAAACTTCGAAGCTTGCTAAATTTGGTAGACTGGGATGTAGAATTCAGAGGTAAAAATGCTTATGGGATGTGGGATACTTTCAAGCATATAATAAATGTAGTCCAAGAACAATGTATCCCAATGAAGGCCATTAGGAACAAAAGTAGGAAACCATTATGGTGGAATCAGGAGATAGCTAGAAAAATTTCAGAGAAGAAAAGGGCATACTAAAAATTACAGGTACAAAATAATATTCAAAATTTAAGTGATTATAGATTGGCTAGGAATGAGTTAAATAAGATTATAAAGAAGAAAAAAAGGGTTTCAGAAATTAAATTAGCTCAGGATAGCAACAAAGATCCTAGAAAGTTTTTTAGTTACTATAAAATTAATAACAAGTCTGGCAGAGTTAAAATAGGACCTATCAAATATGAAGGGGTTGTGAGAGAAACTGATGAGGAAATAGTTGAGGTACTAAATGGTCGTTTTGCATCAGTATTTACAAAGGAGAAACTAAATAGTCCTATGTATAGTACTCATGGGTCAGGAAAAGAGGTGTTTACTAACATTAGTGTGGATCGGAGAATGATAAAAGGACTAATAGGTGATTTAGATACTACCAAGGCCTCCGGCCCTGATAATATTCATTCTAGGATACTTAAAGAAGGGGTAGAAAGTATCTCAATAGCTCTGGACAAGTTATATACTAGGTCATTGGAATATGGAGAAATACCCGATGATTGGAAGAGAGCAAATGTAGTCCCCATTTTCAAGAAGGGTAGTAAAGAGGATCCAAATAACTTTAGACCGGTTAGCCTAACTCCTGTAGTCTGTAAAATTCTTGAGAAAATAGTTAAAAAAGGGATTTGCCAACATCTAGAGAGGGAGGAGGGGTTAATCAGCGATGCTCAGCATGGGTTTAGATCAGGTAGATCATGTTTGACTAACTTACTAGACTTTCTGGAGTTTGTAACAGATCAAGTAGATAAGGGAGAGAATGTAGATATAATTTACTTAGATTTTAGTAAAGCATTTGATAAGGTACCACATAGGAGACTAGTTCATAAATTAAAAATGATTGGGATATGTGGGGGGGGTTTCAAATTGGATAGCTGAGTGGCTGAAAGACAGGAAGCAAAGGGTAGTGCTAAATGGTGTAAAGTCAGAGTGGAGGGATGTTATCAGTGGGGTTCCTCAGGGATCAGTTCTCGGTCCATTATTATTTGTCATCTATATAAACGATCTTGGGGAGGCAGTTAATAATAAAGTGTCAATTTTTGCGGATGATACCAAATTAGCAGCTGTAGTTAAAGATATTGATGATAATTTTAAAGTGCAGGGGGACTTAAATAAATTGTTATCCTGGGCACATAAGTGGCAAATGACTTTCAACCTTGATAAGTGCAAAGTTATTAACATGGGAAAAGATAATAGAGAATTTAACTATGAAATGGATGGGCATTGGCTGAGCTCAGTAGAGGATGAGAAAGATCTAGGAGTAGTAATAGATAAGTCATTAACGTTTTCTAAGCAGTGTATTGAAGCAAGAAATAGGGCAAATAGAGTGCTGGGTTTTATTAAGAGAAATGTCAGTTACAAAAGTAAGGAGGTTATTCTTAAACTCTATAACTCTTATGTTAGGCCACATCTAGAGTACTGTATACAGGCATGGTCCCCACATTTTAGACACGATATTAACCTTCTTGAGTCAGTGCAACGGAGGGCAACAAAGATTATTCCTTCCCTGAGGCACCTTGAATATGTAGATAGACTGAGGGTATTAAATATGTTCTCGTTCGAAAGGAGGTGTGTGAGAGGGAATATGATTGAGCTCTTTAAAAAATTTTCTGGGATAGATAAATTGGATGTTAGCAAGTTTTTTTAGTTAGATGATGGAAATCGGACTAGAGGTCACCACTTGAAAATTAAAAAGCAAGGGTGTAGGTTGGATTTAAGAAAATATTTTTTCACCAATAGAGTGGTAGACTTCTGGAACAAATTGCCGCAGAGGGTAGTAGGTAGTCCAAATCTAAATGTATTTAAGAGTAGGTTGGATGAGTTTATGGGAAGGGAAGGTTGTGATGGTTCCTAAGTTTTGTATATATTAATATTGTTTGTATATATCTATAGCTGCATGATTTAGTTCTTGACAAGCCTTGATTGGTGATACCCTTGTTTCTGGATGCAATCCTTTGGATGTAGTTTTACTGGGAGTGTGGGTGCCTTAAAAAAGAGGCTGTTTGACTCGGATGACCTATGATGAGCCCTTGTGGCTTTTGTCATCTGTTATATTATATTGTGGGGGACTTTGATTTTGTCTTTCCCTGGTGATGGTGCTTTTTGTGGGTGGGTTTTGACGGAGGCGGATGACCTTTGATAGGCCCTTGTGGCTTTTGTCATCCGTATAATTATGTTATGTTATGCTATGTTCCATGTAGATAAGGGTAATGAGAATAAATATTTATAAAGTATTGTATTTTTGTAAGAACATTTTATCTACGAATGAAATATATTTGAAAATGACTGATTTAAGAATCTAACACTTACATACAAAATAATGAGACAAGATTTTGGCAAAATATTCAATAATTCATTTTTAATATTTTGTTGAATTCTGAAATGAAATGCCGAACTCTGCTGTATAGTAATCCTAACTATACCAAATTGTATATTAAGTTATTTTCCTTTTGGAACTAGCGCCCATTGATATCAATTGGGAGGGGTGGGACACAGGAGTAGGCCTTCCAGGATTAAAACTAGACCTGAATCATCTCCTTTGGTCACCATCAGATAATTAATCTCTATACCATTAAATCTTATTTAGTAGGAATATTTTCAATCCTGTGGCAATGATATAAGAATTCTAACACCATGGGATAGCTGTGGGTTGAAGGAGTCTGAATAGGACTGAACACAGCAAAAATGCCACATTCAGGTGGTGCCATGGAGGCCCTCTCCCTGAGGGACCTGAACATGCACTCTTCACTATAAAAAATAATAGTTTTGGTCTCAGGGAGTGAGGAAGTGCAGCTCCTCTGGATAGTGGCACTCAGGGTGAGACACCATGTGCTTACACCTGGATAGGTAGGAAGAGCAACTTCCCAAGGGAACATTAATAGTTAAAGTCAACCCAGTGAGCAGGGCCATCCCTACTTGACTCAGACCAGGAGGGCTTACTGCTCCTTTACGTAACAAGTGTAACAGGCTACCTTCCCGCAGGGAGTCTAGAGGGAACCAAGTAGGCACTATAATAAAGTTCAGGGGCACAATCCATGAAATGTTGCTTTGTCCCCAAAATGCGCCCAATTAAGAGTCAATTTAGAATGACCTGAAGCTGTTGAGGCTCATTTTTTTTTTAGAGGCGCTTATCTGGCAAATGATATTAAAAGCATTGTCACTGAAATTACATCTTTGCTAATAAAAATTGCTAATAATCTTTGTTATCCATAGGCCAAATAATACTAAGATAAAGACAACTCACTCCCACCTGACCTACACCCAACTATAACAAAAAGAAATAAGCAGGCTTCAGGGTGTCAGATGGAGGCCCTTGTCCCTCCGATGTCCAAACACGCAACCAACACACAAAATCAATAGTCCGATCCCCACAATATCAGAATGCATGCATTTATAACACACGTTCCATAACTTTTGCCAAAAATCCAAGGTTACTAAAATTCATGTATGATAACCTACAGTTATAAACAAAATATGGGTAAAAGTTATGTAAATTTAGACAAATAAAACAAAGTTATCAGCAGCAAGCAATTTATTAGAAAAATTGAAATGTTCAAAATGATTTTAATAACAAGAGAAACAAATTTCTATTAGAATATAACAATTAAATTATCAGTGGAAAACATTTGTACAAATTATAAGTATTTAGTTTGGAGGCCTTTGTTCTCATTGATGCTTTGACATCTACTGCCACAGGAATTAACCAATTGTTGACACTTATGCAGTAAGCTTAGTTCATTTATCTTGAAGAATTTCCCAGCTTTCTTGAACTGTCTTCAGATTCCTTGCTTTAGACCTCTATCTTCAGTGTCTTCCAAACATTTTCAATGGGATTCAGGTGCGGACTGTGTGCAAGCCAGTTCATAAGTGCTCATCATCTAGGAAAATCTTCAAAGGCTAGCAAAATGGCAAAAGCATGCTATCAGTTATTCCTTGTACACTACTTGTGCATTCACTGTGCACAATTGGCCCAGTCTTCTACCCAGATCACCCCTCAGACCATGACACTTTCTCCACCAAACATCCCACACTTTTTGCTACAATGGACAATCTTTCGCCTGCTTAGTGATTTCCGAACCATATTGAAATTAGATTTGTCACTAAGGTGGACTTGTCTCCATTAGTCATCAATCAATGTAAGGTGCTCAGTGGCGAATGCAAGATGAGCCTCCTTGTTCTTAAGACTGCAGATGTGATCATGAAGATCATCATCTTCCAGCCAATATGACACATTTTGCCTTGAGAAATTGATGGCCAAGTCCTTCCTCACAATTTGGGGATAGAAGGCCTTCTCTTTTTGAGGTTTTCCTTGGCCTACTGTGTGATTTACCAGCCTTACATAAACCTATTTTGTCATACGCAAACCTAACCTATACAACTATTTTTATAGAAAACAAGCGAAGATTTAATTCAAAAGGTGAGTGTCCATTATTACTGTAAATTTTTTCTTGTAACTGGATTGGTTTAGCCTTTTTTTATAATTTTCATTATCTTTAATTTAAATATTCATAATTCAAAACCTGTTAACTAAAAGTTAGGATTTATCTGAATACTATTTTAACTTTTAATTTTAACGATAAATTCCTAATAAGATACTACTACTATAAGCTTCCTTGGAAAGTAAGAAAAACTCCTACAATGGCAGTTTATGTAGCTGCATCCACTCAGGTTCAAAACTGAGAAGTCAACTGACAATGCCTATACCCACTTGGATACAAAGACTCCATAAATTATCATTGCAATAATTAATATATATTATAACCCAATAGGTAATTTTTATTTAATAAAAAAAAATTTGATTAAAAAATTTTATTATCAGTAATAATTGGGAAAAATTTTAGTACCAAAAAAAGGAAAAGAAAAGTTACAAAGCCTGATGTACCCTGATTTTAAACTTTTTAAAAACATTTTGTAAGACAATTTGGGAGAATAGATGTTTCACAGCGAACAATTAAAAAGCATTCTACAGTATTGGCAGAATTATTATCGATTTTTCCCAAATTTGACTTTTTATATAAAAAAGCCAGTGAAACCAATTTCATTGATTGCAAATGGATTTATTTTATGCACCAATGCTGAGCAACTATTTAACTTTTATTTTAAAGAGCCTTAGGTTGCTTTGTAAGTTTAATTGGTAACACTGAAGGAACAAGAGTGCATTGAACCATTTCAATGAAGTCACAGTCAGTTGGTATCTTGGCTTTAGAGTGCAAATAGGATGTTTTCTGATATTTATTGACTGTCATTTTTTCATTGTTAACAATAGTGTTTTTATGTGCTTAAGATAGTTTATTAGTTATTTTAATAGTTTAAATCAAACCAAAATAGGTAAACAGTGATTTGAGTCCTCAAAAATTGGATAAATAAATGTTTTATTGAAAGGAACTAAATTAAAAAAGAAAGAAATAGCAAAAAAAATAGGTGTTTCAATCAACTCCAACACTCAGTGTCAAGAAAAAAAAATTATAATAGTTGATTTAAACTCAAAAGGGTTGGAAAATGTGGTCAAAAATGAGGATAGAAAATTAATACAACAGTCTCTTAAGAACAGAAAATCATCTTGAAGAAAGATATTGATTGAGCTGGCAGCATAGGGTGTTAGCCTTGCCCGAAAAACCACAGTTACCTGTAATTCATAAAAAAAGCATTAATACCTACTAACTTTAACAGTTCCGCATTTTTGGAATGGCTCCATTCTTTTCAAACCATAAAGTATATTTAATGATTCATTACTTCAATGGCTTTCCCAATACTTCTATGCAGGTACTTTTCTCTGACAATTCAACCATTGCAGTGCTAAATGGCTGCAGCAGTGTAAGAGAAAAATTTATGGCTGTATGTCTGAGGAAAACAGGAAAATTTCCAACAAAAATCATTGAATGGGGAGGCATTTCGGTGCATGAAGAAGTCGTTTGCACATTGTTGAGAAAACTATGAACCAAGAAAAGTATATAGAAGTTCTTAAAGGTTATTTACTGCCTCAAATAAGGAAATGGTATGGCGAAGACCTTGGATATTCCAACAAGACTCAGTCTCATGTCATACAGAAAAATCAGTGAAGGCATGTTGTACACAAAATGGTTACTAATGAATGTAGAAAACTTAACACTGTGCCAATGTGTCAAAATAAATCTATTTGCAATCAATAAAATTAGTTTTATTAGCATTTTTGTAGAAAAATTTAAATTTTTTAAAAAATCCATAGAAATTCAGCCAGTACTGTATAGCTTTGCTAATGTTCAATGGTT
This sequence comes from Ceratothoa steindachneri, assembly GCA_963969495.1. Taxonomy (NCBI): domain Eukaryota; kingdom Metazoa; phylum Arthropoda; class Malacostraca; order Isopoda; family Cymothoidae; genus Ceratothoa; species Ceratothoa steindachneri. Next base: position 113,807,864 of record OZ018328.1, read on the forward strand.
TACTCAACTTTATATTATACTCTATAGTAACTGCAAATCATAACTTTAGAATGTCAATTAACTTTAATTTAGGAATTTTGAGCAATATACAACAATTAAAGTGTCAGATGTTTCAAGACAAGCTAGAAATGGGATGAAAAAAAAAAGCTAGATATTGGGTGGTAAAACATATGCCAAATGGCTACAGGATGCCCTGTACATCCTTAATTTTGTGTGCTCCACATCCACACACACACCTTAGGGGAAACGGGTGGCTATCCTTTAGTAATGAAAGATTCCCTGCAGCTTGCAGGCATAAAACAGTACTACCATTGCATGAAAGTACACCCCCTCCTGAAGATCAATGATTGCATACTGATCTTAAAGGAAATTTACTATCAGGTCAGGGGATCTTGTCTGGGTGGCCCAATGAACTTCCTGTTCCGATCCAGATCCTCATTAAACTTCAAATGAAAATTAATCATTTGTTTCACCACTCATTTCTACCCCTTCATCTGCAGCAGAAGGCATGCTTACCAGCACATTTGGGCATCTGAAACAATGCCTTTTGTGATCGCTCTGTTGCACATTTTTGTACATGATTCCACTAAACAAGTCTTCTTTTCATTTCTAGATATATTGCAACCTCTAAATTTGTTACACATTTGCTCTATTCCTATGTTCAGTTCACAATTCCTCTTTATTACTTTCAAGGATTCTTACATTCTCTTACCTCTGGCTGATTCCACAGCTTTCTACTTTTGATTCTACATTCCTTTCAATTGTCTTCATGGCTTTTCTTTGACTACAGCCATCATATAGGTATAGGGCTATCTGACCACAAATCTCACACATTTTTTCACGGGGAGCATATAAATCATAGTCATACATTCACCCTGTAGGGAAAGAGGAAAAAAAAAGAGTTGAGAAGTTAATCCTCCCCAAGTGGATATGACCCCACCTAGATGCAATCCTGAAGTGGGACCACCCCACTTGGATGTATTCCACGTGAGGTTAAGTTGTGATAGAACTTCCACTTCCTAGTTGTTGTATAGATCTCTAGCACAGGGGGAAAGCTAGAAAATTCCTGTCATCACATAAATAGCCACTCAAACACTGCTGACTCTTTTTTCCGCAGTCTTCACACACATAACATTCACTCTTCAATCCAGGAACCTGCCAAAGGGGTATTTATATCCAGGCACCTTTGATATGGAACAGCCCTCTCCCCTCACCGTCCTGGGTTCCAAAGGGTTTTCTGCACACTGGTTGGTGTAAAAACTGACCTTCGGCACACAAGGATTTAGCACCCTCAAGCTTGTAAAAACTGACCTTTGGCACACAAGGACTTAGCACCCTCAAGCTTTCCAGTGATGACCAATCTGATATCTATGTGAATTTCCTTATCCATTTGGACGATATTATCCATGATTTGAGGGAAATAGCTGGCGGAAATAACTTCTTGTGCAGAAACTGTTTGCCACACGCTAAAGTTAATAGCAAAGAAAACTACCCCCTTCTCCATTATCATGGCAGATAGGTGTACCAAAATTTCCAGTTATCTCATAGTCCATGTGGAACTATGCATTTGTGATGCCTTGAAAAGGTACATTAGTTGCACATGGCAACCAAGGAGGAAGTTGGAAAGCAATATTTATGGAAAAGATGTATTGAGTACTTGGTAGACAAGCATATGGAGTGCAAAGGTTTGAGACTTTCTTCAGCCTACCTCATTTTGAAGACTGAAAAAAGTGAGAGATCATAGACAGATTAACATATAACTGGGCATTGTGTACAACGGCGTTCCTTACAGTGGTGTCCACTGTAAGGATGTGGAGAGAGATGCCACCCAGAAAACATCCTCATTCTGACAAAACTGCATTACTCATCCATGCCAACGAAAGCTGCTGGCTACCACACATCCAAGCTCCCCTATGTACACACCCCAGGGCAGTCAGAAGAAGTGGACAGGCAATTCCTGCTTCATCACACAAGTGACTTTCCAAATGTGACAGCTGCCTCAGATACACTGAGTACTGGGTTTTGGGGGAAAAACTCCATCAACCAAATTAATTGGGCATCGATGGCCTCACTCAATAGTACAGGATGAGAAAAATAGTAGAGATAAAAGTGTGATAGGTCATTTGAGTTTAATGAATAGAGGACATTCAATTTCACATACATGTAGTCCCATTTAGCCACCTTCTACGTGTAACTGAAGCCACAAAGAATAAATACACAAAGATCTCACCGTAAGTAGAGCCAATTGATTTGTAGAAACAGAAATTTGACTTTGCTTTACAGCTTCGCCTATTACTTTCTCCAGGCGTGCCTGTTGACTAGGAGGGAGAGAGCCAACAAGCATACAGACATACAGACGAAGCCAACTAGTCTCCATGCTTTGTACAAGCAGCTGTGGATGAAGATTTTAATATCAGAATTTTTTTTTAATTCTAGATTATTTATTGCAACCACCAAAAGGGAAGGACAGTGAAAACACAAAGACAAGCAAGCCCATCCTTAACCCTTTACGGTCCAGATAACCCAAATGGGATACTTAAATGACGAAAGTTCGTTTTAATTTGTGCGCCAAACGAGCTTCCTAGAAGGCTCAGGAAAGCGTTGTCAGTTAGCTAAGATCCTCCTCTTTCAATTTCGACCAATCAGAAAGATAACCCCAAGTTCGTCCTACACTGTGGCATCACGGATATCATGAACCAGGGGATGCGGAGATTCCAATGCCCCGAGAGCACTCAGGGCGCTTTGTGAGTCGCTATAGATCACAATCCGGTCTCCGAACCGGGCATGTTGCGTAATCTCCCGTACCGAGTGGTGTATTGCCACCAGCTCAGCCGTGAGGACGAGGAGGAGGATAGCCAGCCAAGTAAGTGGAAGCGGGAACAGAAGTGGCTCAAGGAAGATATCGGCATTCGCCCGCTCCTTCCTTACATCCATCCAAAGCCTGATTTCATATGTGAACCGTATGAATACTTCAAGCAGTTCTTTACAGAGGACCTAAGGAAGCACATACTCGTAGTCTACCAGACTAACCTCTATGCCCGTCAGAAGAATGTCAGCAGTACATTCACTCTCAAGGAGGAGGAGTTGAATGTATTTATTGTGAAGACGCAGGTCCCTCAGGTGGTGGCTGACTACATGTCCAAGAATAGATTCAAGATTATTCGCGAAGGTCACCTGGGAGTTTCTCAAGGTTCCTGAAACTCCTGTCAAAAATAAAGTAATGGTTGCTTACAAGCCGACCAGGAGAGGCAACCTTCGTCAATATATCCAGTCCAAGCCAGACAGGTAGGGCTACAAGCTGTTCTGCAGGTCAAGTGATGATGAATTTTTCCATGACATCCTAGTGTACCAAGGGGATGTCACCTCCAATACCCACCACCAGGAACTCGGGAAGAAGGAGAAGACCATGACTGTGACTGTGACATCGAAGTTCGTGGTTGCCCTTGTGAAGAGCATGAAGGGCCTAGAGAAGTATCTATGCCAACAATTACTTCACAAACCTCAGAGGAGACGCGAGGGGCCTCCTTGACCTGAAGACCCTCACGGGAATGGCCGTACGCTTCCCGGGGGCAGAACCCGGGCGCTGTTCGCCGGACAAAGCGCTGAAGGCGCTTTCGACTTCGAGGGCTTATTGGGGGAGGTTGGGCTCGCCATGCGAGTCTTTTCCTCCAACCGCCTCGAAACCTTAGGCGGGCGTTGCGGCTTCGGAGGCGGGGGGGGGGGCCCTCTTTTCGAGAAACCACCGTCTCCGAGCCACTCACTCCACCTCGGGGCGTGGGCGAAGGAGCCGAAGCTCCTTTGTTGCTGTACTCCTTTCGGGGAACAGCTTTAGGAACCCCGGAAGATGACCTAGCGACCATCTTCAGGGGTGTTGCCTCCAGCGAGTCTAACGACTCGGTGGAGGCGCGTGGCCGTTTCGCCTTACGGGAAACAGTCACGCAGGGGGAAGAGAGGGGAGCCCTGGTTTTAGCTGGAGCTGGGTGTGAACCCTTTTTGCCGCCGGCTTTACCAGGAAAGCGCTCGGGTTGAGTAGAGCCCGCAGAAGGGCTCCGAATGGGCGCGGAAACAACCGTGCTCGTTGGCCTGGATGGGCCAGGAGCAGAGGGTGCCTTTCTACCTATTGAGGCATATAAAGTCCCAGGCAGAGCCGGGTGTGCCAGGACCAAGTCCTTAGCCTCACAGAATGAGAGTCGATCCTGGGCCTGAACGGCCAGGATTTCTTTCTCAAGGAGATATGGACCACATTGCTTCGAAGAAGCGGGGTGCGCCTCTCCGCAATTGACACACTTGGCCACACACGATTTGGACTTATCGTGTGCGGCCTTGGAGCAATTTACACAGACTTCGGGTGACCCCGACTTTGCACGTCAAAAAGAACGATTCGTATGGCCGAAGCGGTGACAGTAATAGCAAAGCCGCGGCAGTGGCACGAAGGCCTTCACGCGGTAGCGGTACCAACCGGCACGCACCGACTCAGGGAGCTTGTCACAGTCGAACGTGATGAAGAGTGTAGGGGTGGATCTCGAGGCCCCTCTCTGTTTTCTCATCATACGTTCGACCTTGACCGCCCCATGGTCGGCCAACTCTAGGGTTATGTCCTCACTGGAGTAGTCAACGAGTTCCTTCGCATAAACTACTCCTTTCACAAAGTGCATGGTAGAGTGCGGCGTCACACTTACCGGGGTGCCATGAAGTGTCCGAAGAGCACTAATCTTGGCCGCCTCGGCGGGATTCGCCAGAAGGCTCCCGTCCGAGAAACGGGTCACATTCGGCTCTCTACCAATTGCACTAGCTAATCCTCTCCTCTGATGGATAATGTTGCCCTTGGCCAACATGGTGCCATGAGTGGAGCGAATAACGAGGAAGCGTTTGAAGCCAGGGGGCTCGAAAATGCCAGGTAACCTCTGAATCCGGGGCCCCAATGTCATCGAGGCTCCGCCCTGTGCACTTTTTGTCTTTGTCATAGTCACGGGCTCCGCACCCAGGGAGGGGGGGGGGGGCAGAGGGGCCGGATGTGCCGATCTTGGCTTGGTCGCTTGCCAAAGTGGCAGCAGACCCATCTGTCCCCGTAGCCCCCACGGATGGAGAGGGGCCCAAAGTCTTTTTAGTCTTTCTTGTCTTTTTCTTCTTTTTAGGAGAGGGCAGAGAATGAACCCGCTTCTCACTTCCGCCGACAGAAGCCCCCAGGCCAGATGGACCGGACTCAGCCAGGTCCTTCTCCAAAATGGAAATGGTCCTGGTGGTCGCAGGGGCACCGGTCAGAGGAGATCCCTCCCCTCCTTGTAATGCCTTGGAGCCCTTAGCTGTTTGAGGACCTTGCATAGGGGCAGATTCGGGTTCGGTGCTTGGTACCGAGCCTGGATTCCACCCCATGAAAGGCCCTACCGTCTGAGGCTGGGTTTCCTCAAGGACCATGTCTATCACACGAGGGGCCTCTAGTTGGCCATCCCCTTCCAGGACATCGCAGGTCCCCTTGGTAGCGTAACCAGACTTTTATAGGGAGGCACAGGCCTTGACGCCGGCAAGGTTTAATATACTTGCCAGCAGGTCTTTTGAGGGAAGCGTCCGAAGGGGCCTGGCTTCCCTCTCCCCCCTAAGGGGGTTTGCCCTTCCAAGCCGCTTGCACGAGGGGCGGTCGGCAATGGGCTGCTTGCTGACTTTTTTGGCAGTCCGCTTAGAAAGAGAAGCAGGGAAAGCCGCTGGAAATAGGGAGGTGCCGAAAGCACCTCCAGAGAAGGGGGTGAGGGGGAGTCGCCTTCACCTGTAGGCGTAGGAGAGGAGTAAGCCTCCTCTCCGGTTAAAGAAATATGGAGGGTCCCCTGCGCAAGCACAGGGGAGGATACCTCCATTTTTTCGGTTGAGGGTTGTTGTTTTTTTTAGGTTGTGCATCATTGGGCATGGTGACCCTAAATTTCTGCGGGACGCAATAGCTCATCACCTCTCACAGTTGCCCGCACTGCAAGAGGTGCTTACAGGCCTGGCAGTCCATCGACATGGCGGCTCCACCTTGAACACGGCGTAAAAAGAGGAGAGGAAAAGGGGATGTGATGAAGGTATTGGTTGGGAATGAAGTAGGTTGTTAAAAAAATTTATCCCGAACCGGAGTTCAGGGGTTAGGGAACGTTGTCCCCTCCCCCCTTAGCCCCGATCCGGGACGGTTGGCTTGAGAAGAAGGTCAGCATCTACTCTGTGAAATTAAAGGCTGACCAGAGAAAGTTGTGGGAGAGGTTGTATGAATAGCGACGAAGTAGGGGAGAAATACAGGCTATCTGAAGGAAGGAAGAGAGGCTAAGCTGGGGCCGGATGGAGCGCTGGGTCCCGTCAGCACGGCGGCACGGATGGCAAATCGCCGCGCCCCTTATGGGGAGAATGCGGAGAAAGCGGCCGCGAAGGATTCCGCCACAGACGCGGGGTCGGAGATTACGGTCCCATTCTCCTGGAAAATGGGAGGGGGGTCCTACGAGAACTTGCCCCGAATCCTTTTGACTCGCCTCCACACCTATGCTAGAGGGGTCTTCCCGTTAAGTGAAGACACGTATGCCCGCCAAGAAAAGCAGCGGGCGTCCTTCGAAATATACCGGAACCTAGCCCTAGCCCGACGAAATTCAGCGATAGTGAAATCGTTCGGGCGGCGCTTATAGCGCATGTAGGCATAACGCTTCTGTTTGAGAGCAGTCTCACAATCGGCCGACCACCATGGCTGTGGTCGTCGTACAAAACGGCCAGACGTTCTAGGAATAGTAGTCAGGCCCGCGGCGATGAGGTTGCCGAAGAAGAACTCAACGGCCTCATCTACCGACCTAAACTCCTCGAATGAGATAGAGAATTCAGTCATTTCCTGAAATGCAGGCCACCGCGCCCGCGCCAAGCACCACCGAGGTGGGCTCTCAGGCGGCAGTTGCCCTGAAAATGATATTTGAATGGGAAAGTGATCACTACCATGGAGGTCAGCGACCAGGCCCAATCAAAATCAGGCTGTGCATCCGAAGAATACAAAGATAGATCAAGGCAAGAAAATGAAGCAGTTCTCAGGCAGTGATGCGTAAACTCATCCACATTTGGGACACCTATCTCAAGCTCTTCGAACAGATCGGCAAGGACTGGTCCCCTAGGATTTATTGAGAAATTAACCCAAGAGAGGATGCCTGCCATTCAGATCTCCAAGCAAGAGAAAGAGTCTCGGCAACCATGCCACGACGCGGCGGAAGTCCCCCACGTCGAAGTCAGCTGATGGTGGAATGTATGCAGAAATGATAGCATACCTCCTATCCAGGTGAAGCTGCACAGCCACTGCCTGAAAGGAGGTATCTAAAGTGAAAGTGAGAATGGAGACATCATGCAGGGTGCAAACTAGGCATCCCCCAGCCCGGCCATCCCGCGGTGGCGGGGTCACAAGATCCTCATACCCTGGGAGGGCGGCCAGGGGGCACGCGCCTAGTATGGTCTCCTGCAGAAAAATAGCTAACGGAACATGGGACGAGACGGGCCTCCGCAGCTCCTACCAGTTGGCTCGGAGTCCACAGCAATTCCATTGAAGGAATATGCCCTCTACGCCTAGCTCGGAGGAGACGCAGGAGCCCTCTTCGAACAAAAGACCCTCACGGAAATAGCCGTACGCTTCCCGGAGGCAGAACACCGGGCGCTGTTGGCCGGACAAAGCGCTGTTGCCTTTAAAGAATTATTGGGGGAGGCGTGGCTCGCAATGCGAGTCTTTTCCTCCCTCCGCCTCAAAACCTTAGGCGGGCATTGCAGCTTCGGGGGCGGGGGCCCTCTTTTCGAGGAACCACCGTCTCAGAGCCACTCAGCCCACCACTAGGCGAGGACGAAGGAGCCGAAGCTACTTTCTTGCTGTCCTCCTTTCGGGGGACAGCTTTAGGAACCCCGGAAGATCGCCTGGCGACCAACTTCAGGGGTGTTGCCTCCTGTAAGTCTAACGACTCGGTGGAGGACCGTCACGCTGGGGGAAGGGGGGGAAGCACTGGTTTTAGCCGGGGCTGGGTATGAACCCTTTTTGCTGCCAGCTTTACCAGGGAAGCGCTCGGGTTGAGTAGAGCCCGCAGAAGGGCTCCGAATGGGCACAGAAACAACCGTGCTCATTGGCCTGGATGGGCCAGGAGCATAGGGTGCCTTTCTAAATAATGAGGCATAAGACGTCCCAGGCAGAGCCGGGCGTGCCAGGACCAAGTCCTTAGCCTCGCAGAATAAGAGTCGATCCTGGGCTTGAACAGCCAGGATTTCTTTCTCAAGGAGATATGCACCACAATGCTTCAAAGAAGCGGGGTGCGGCTCTCCGCAATTGACACACTTGGCCACACACGATATAGACTTATCGTGTGCGGCCTTGGAGCAATTTACATAGAGTTCAGGGGACCCCGACTTTGCACGTCTACAAGAACGATTCGTATGGCCGAAGCGGTGACAGTAATAGCACCGCCGCGGCAGTGGCACGAATGCCTTCACGCGGTAGCGGTACCAACTGGCAAGCACCGACTCAGGGAGCTTATCACAGTCGAACGTGATGAAGAGTGTAGGGGTGGGTCTAGGGGCCCTGTTTTCTCCTCACACATTCGACCTTTACCGCCCCATGGGCGGCCAGCTCTAAGGTGATGTCCTCTATGGAGTTTTCAACGAGTTCCCTCGCATAAACTACTCCTTTCACAAGGTTCATGGTAGAGTGCGGCGTCACACTCACCAGGGTGCCATCAAGTGTCTGAAGAGCACTTATCTTAGCCGCCTCGGCGGGATTCGCCGCATTCGCCAGAAGGCTTCCGTCCGAGCAACGGGTCACCTTCGGCTCTCTACCAATTACACTAGCTAATCCTCTCCTCTGATGGATCATGTTGCCCTTGGCCAACATGCTGCCATCACTGGAGCGAATAACGAGGAAGTGTTTGAAGCCAGCGGGCTCAAAAACACCAGGTAACCTCTAAATGAGGGGACCCGATGCTATTGAGGCTCCGCCCTGTGCACTTTTGGTCTTAGTCATAGTCACGGGCTTCGCACACGGGGGAGCAGATGGGCCGGATGTGCCGATCTTGGGTTGGTCGCTTGCCAAAGTGGCAGCAGATCCATCCTTCCCCGCAGGCCCAAGTCTTCTTAGTCTTTTTTTTTATGTTCTTTTTCTTTTTTGGAGAGGAGGGCGGGGAATGAACCCGCTTCTCACCTCCACCGGTAGGAGCCCACAGGCCAGATGGACCGGCCTCAGCCAGGTCTTTCTCTGAAATGGAGAAGGACATGGTGGTCGCAGAGGTACCGGTTGGCGGAGATCCCTCTTCTCCTTGTACTGTCTCAGAGACCCCAGCCATTTGAGGAGGACCTTGCATAGGGGCGGGTTGCGTGCTTGGCACCGAGGCCGGATTCCCCCCCCATGAAAGGCCCTACCGTTAGAGGCTGGGTTGCCTCAAAGACCATGTCTATCACAGGAGTGGCCTCCAGTTGGCCATCCCCTCCCAGGACATCGCATGTCTCGTCGGCAGCATCCCCAGTCATGTTTGGGGAGGCACAGGCATTGGGCTCGGCAAGGTTTAGTATTCTGGCCAGCAGGTCTTTTGAGGGAAGTGGCCGAAGAAGCCTGGCTTCCCTCTTCCCCTTAAGGGGGTTTGCCCTACCGAGCCGCTTCACTGTGGGACAGTCGGTTAAGAGCTGCCTCCTGGCTTTCTTGGCAGTCCCCTTGGAAAGTAAAGAGGGGACTGCCGCTGGAAAGTGAGGTCCCCGAAAGCACCTCCAGAGAAGGGGGTGAGGGGGAGTCCCCTGCACCCGTAGGCAAAGGAGAGGAGTAAGCCTCCTCTCCGGTTAGAGAAATATGGAGGGTCCCCTGCACAAGCACAGGGGAAGGGACCTCCATTTTTTTAGGTGGAGCTGCCCGAGGGCGGCTCCGTCGTTGGTACATGGGGAATTAAGGGGATTTTTGTGATATACTCATGATTGGGCATGGTGACCCTCTTTTGTTTACGGGATGCAATAGCACATCACCCCTCGCAGCCATTCAGCATGGCGGCTCCACCTTGGGCACAGCGTAAAATCAAGGATAGATGGTGAAGTGATAAGGAAAAGGGATGTGAGGAAGGTATGGGTGGGGAGGAAGGTATGGGTGGGGATGAAGCAGGTTGTTAAAAAAAACACATCCTGAACTGGACCTCAGGGATTAGGGAATGTTGTCCCCTCTCCCCTCAGCCCCGATAGGTTGTATGAAAAGCGAGGAAACAAGTGTTTTGAAGGAAGGAGAAGAGTCTAAGCTGGGGTCGGACGGGGTGCTGAGTCCCCAGAAGGTTGCAGCTACTGAACCTAAACTTTGTGCATTCATTGGTGAACACAATTTGCCTATTGCTCTTTTAGACCATTTGCCAGGTCTTATTACTAATGTATGCCCAGATTCGAATATTGCTAAAGATATAAAGTGCGCAAGAACCAAAGAGACAAGTATTTTTTCCAATGTGATTAGCGTTTATGCTTTGAATAATCTATTGTCAGGATAAAAACAGAGAAATTTTCACTTATAATTGATGAAACAACCGATTTATCTACACTGAAACAGCTTGTTTTGATTGTCAGGTATTATGATGAAAAAATGAAAAAAAACTGTGGACAAATTTCTGACCCTAACAGAAATCAAAGACGCAACTGCTATTGGCATTTATAATGCTATAATAAAGTTTTTTAATGAACATGAAATTGCTTTTGAAAACCTAATCAGTTTTGATAGTGTTAATGCTAGTGTGATGGTAGGAAGGAAGAGTGGGGTTCAAAAACTACTTAAAGATAAAAATCCTGATATATTTGTTCAACCATGTGTGTGTGTGTCATTCTATACAACTGTGTGCTTTCAAGGCCTGTCTCGCATTGCCTCGCCAACTAGAAGAGTTAATAAGAAATATTTCTTCATACATTAGCAATAGCCCAAAGAGCTTAATGGAATATCAAGCATTTCAAAGTTTTACATAAATTTGCCAGCATAAGTTTCTTCAATTAGCTCTACTAGATAGCTATCTTTGGAAAATGCAGTTAAACGAATATTGGATCAATGGCCAGCAAGTTTTGAGGATGAGAAGGCAATGGCTATGAAAATACTTGAGGAATTGCAGAAGCAAATAACAAAAATATATTTTGCCTTTTTAGCCTATATATTGCCATGTGGTAATAAACACCTAAGTTGGAGTTTCAGGCTGAATCATTTAGACTGCACAAATTGAAATATTCTATAACTAGCGTCATGAAAGCCATTTTGGGAAATTTTATAAAGCAAGAAATTGAGGACATTGATATTAGCAATTTTGCAAATTACATTAAACAAGGAAAATTTTATTGTGATGCTATTCCTGAAAGCATTTACATGCAAGACTCAGACACCATTAGTCAGGAAGAACTTCAAGAATTTTAAATTAATACATTCAACTCTTATGTGCATGTTTCAAAAGAAATGATGAATCGCTTCCTATCTTCGAATTTGCTTTCTAATTTAAAGTTAGAAGCATTAGATCCAACCAATGTTTCTGAAGGAAAACCAACGTCAATCATCCCTTTGACAATGAAGTTTCCAAATCTTTTGAGTACAGATCAATATGAAGCCCTCAATAGTGAAAGGAGAGAACCGACTCATCAGGATAAATCTTGTTTCAAAGAAAAAGAACCTGAAATATTTTGGCATCTTATTTCCTTGCGGAGATCAACATCGCTATACTTTGTTAAGTATATTTATGTTTCACATATTGGCTTTACCCAACTCTTCAGCAGCTGCAGAAAGAATATTTTGTCTTTTGAATAATATCAAAGTAAAAAAATCGTTCAAGTTTAAAGACAAGCGCAGTAAATGCATTGATGCAGTCCAAGTCAATGCTTAATGAAATAAAGCAAAAAGCATTGGTATGTGCAAAAAAAGGATGAAGAAAAGGATGAAGATGACTTTATAAGCAAAAAATAAGGTAAATACATTAATTTTTTATGGCATTAATAATATTTGTCTTTAATATGAATATTACAAAAGTGGTTACATTTTGAAATATTTTTGGCTACAATTGCCCCCAAAATTTCAGCAGCCCTGGGTAACAGTAATAGCACTTCTACAGCACTGGCATGAATGCCTTCACGCGGTAGCGGTACCAACTGGCACGCACCAACTCAGGAAGCTTGTTACAATCGAACGTGACAGAGTGTAGGGGTGGGTATCGAGTCCCCTCCCTGTTTTCTCAACACACATTAGACCTTGACCGCCCCGTGGTCGGCCAGCTCATGTATGGAGTAGTCCATGAGTTCCCTCCCATAAACTACTCCTTTCATGAAGTTTATGGTAGAGTGTGGCATCACAAACATGGGGTGCCATCACGTGTCCAAAGAGCACTAATGTTGGCCGCCTCAGAGGGATCCAACTCATTCTCCAGAAGCCTCCCGTCCGAGAAAGGGGGTCACCTTCGGCTCCCTACCAATTAAACTAGCTAAAGCTCTCCTCTGATGGATCATGTTGCCCTTAGCCAACATGCTGCGATCAGTCGAGGAATAACAAGAAAGCGTTTGAAGCCAGCGTGCTCGAAAACGTCGGGTAGTCTCTAAATGAGGGGGCCTTGAAATAATCGAGGCTCCGCTCTGCGCACTTGCACTTTTCGTCTGTGTCATGGACTCCGGACGGAAGGCAGCGGGGCCGGACGTGCCGATCTTCGCTTGGTCGCTTACCGAAGTGGAAGCAGACGCATTCGTCCCGTCAACCCCCGCCCCGAGTCCTTTTCCTTTTTTGGAGAGGGCAGGCAATGAACCCGCTTCTCCACTCTGCCGGCAGGAGCCCACATGCCAGATGGACCGGCCTCAGCATGGTCCTTCTCAGAGATGGAGAAGGTCCCAGCGGTCGAATGAGCACCAGCCAGATGAGGAGATCCCTCCCCTCCTTGTAAAGTATTGGAGCCCCGAACCATCTGAGTAGGACCTTGCAAAGGGTTGGACTTGGGTTCGGTGCTTGGCGCCGATTCGCCCCCATGGAAGGTCCTACCGTCTGGATGTGGCTGGGTTGCATCAAGGAACATGTCTATCTCGGAGGGGGCCTCCATGTGCCCTTCCCCCTCTCCTCCCAAGGCATCACAGGTCCCAGTCTCTCTCTAGTCGGGTTAGTTTGAAGAGCACGTGCCTTGACCCCCGCTAAGTTCAATATTCGAGCCAGTAGGTATTTCGAGCGAAGGGGCCGATGGGCCTTGTCCTTCCCTCTCCTCCCTAAGGGGGTTTGCCCTACCGAGCCGCTTCAACGGGGAGCTGCCAGTTATGGACTGCCTGCTGGCTTTCTTGGCAGGGCCCTGAGACACTAAAAGTGGAGTTGCCAGTTGTAAGATGGAGTCACATAAAGGTGACTCCAAAGATGGGGGTGAGGGGGAGGAGGCCCCTACGTAGGCAATGGAGAGGAGTAAGCCTCTTCTCCAGTCACACATGGGGGAGGACCTCCATTTTTTCAGTGGAGCACATTAATATATAAGACATACCACGCAGCGACAGGCGTGCCAAGACCAAGTCTATAGCCTCGCCAAATAAAAGACGATCCTAGGCCTGAACGACCAGGATTTCCTTGTCAAGGACATAGGCAACACATTGCTTGGAAGAACGGGGTGCAACTCTCGGCAAATGACACACCTGGCCATACATGATTTGGACTTATCATGTGCGGCCTTAGGGCAACTCACACAGACTTCGGGTAACCCCAACTGTGCACGCCTACAGGAGCGATTTAAATGGCCGAAGCGGTGGCAGTAGTAGCACCGCCGCGGCAGTGGCACGAATGTGTTCACGCGGTAGCGATACCAACCGGCACGATCCGACTCAGGGAGCTTGTCACAGTCGAACGTAACTAAGTGTAACAAAGAGTAACAAGGAAAGAAGGTACCTTAGAAGACCTTACAGCCCATTCAATGAGGGTACCTTTGGACTAGCAGTCGAGCGGGCACATCTCTGCTCAAATGCTTTAAGTCCTTAAACGGCCATTTTTCAAGACCCTGTCTAGTCTTGACTTGAACTGGTGAACAGATTCACTGTTGACAACATCCAATGGAAGTGCGTTCTAATTACTGCAGATACTGTACGTGAAATACTTTCCACACAGATCGCGGTTGTAACGCTTCATTCAAGTTTAAAGCCGTGATTTCTTGTTCCGTTCTCAGCAAGTGTGAAAATATCCCTGTAGTCAACATTGTCGAACCCTCAAAGTATGTCTGATAGAGGAAATCAGTTTGGTTGCCCTGGCTTGCACGCGTTCCAATCTAGCGATGTCCTTTCGAAATGAAGGACAAGTGAGTTGTACAAACAGAGTACAATCTCCATGTTACTGTATCCAAACTGGCGCTTTATGTAGCCTAGCATCTTTTGGGCCTTATTCTCCGCTTCAATGCACTGTTTTGAGAACTTAAGGTCACTAGTGATAGTTACACCCAGGTCCTTCTCAGTGTCGGTGGATTCAATACCAGTGCCCTTAAAAATATCCTGAGATTGGGGGTTTCGGTGGTCGATATGCATCACTTTGCATTTGCTCAGGTTAAAAGGCATTTGCCACGTGTCCGACCACTCCCCAATCTTCCCAAGATCTTCCTGTAGGCTTGCAGTATTTCCATCCTTTGCAACGTTCATACCAAGCTTGGTATCGTCGGAAAATTCAGAAATCTTGGCAACCATGCTACCGTCCATGTCGTTGACGTAGATGATGAATAGTAGTGGTCCCAGGACAGAACCTTGAGGCAGCCCACTAGTAACGGGCATCCACTCAGAAGCCTGTCCATTCACCACCACCCGTTGCCGTCTGCCACTTAGCCAGTTCTTGATCCAGCCAGCTACTTTTCTTTCCATGCCCAGCGCTCGCACTTTTCGGAGAAGGCGGCGGTGTGGTACCTTATCAAAGGCTTTCTGAAAGTCTAAGTAGACCACATCCACCGCCTTGTCCCGATCGTGCTCACTGAACACGAAGTGGAAGAATTCCACAAGGTTCGTCAGGCATGACCGTTGCCTTCGGAAGCCGTGCAGCTTTCACTCTAAAAGTGCCGCAATTTTGTCCACCATCATGCTTTCCATGAGTTTACCGCCTTCGAAGTCAGACTGATAGGTCGGTAGTTCGACAGTTGGCTACGGTCTCCTTTCTTGAAGATAGGAGTCACCTTCGCTTCACGCCACTCTCTAGGAACGCATTCGGTCCGGATTGACATGTTGAAGATTGCGCTCAGGTGTCGTGACACTTGATCGCGCACTTCTTTCAACACTTTAGGTAGAAACCCATCCGGGCCAGGTGACTTATTCGTCATTAGGTCAGTGATCTTTTTTATTTCTCCTTCAGTGAAGTTCATATCCTCCAGCTTTTCCCCCGAGTAGGAACTCGTAGGCTAGGGAGTGGGACCACACTCCTCAGTAAACACTGAAGAGATGTACTCGTTGAGGAGGTTAGCATTTTCTGCATCTGAGTGCTTTAATGTCCCCTCCTCATTCCTCAAAGTGCCAATCGTTCGACGGATTGGTTTACGGCAATTTACATATCCAAAGAACTCCTTGGGATTCTCTTTACAAAGTTTCGCCACTCGGAGTTCCTCAGACCGCTTAGCCGCCATTATGCTGGACTTCACTCTCCTGGATAGCCTCTGGTATTCGTCATAGTCACCCGAGATCTTCAATTGCCGGTACACAATTCTCTTCTCCCAAAGCAGTTAGCCGATTTCTCGATTAAACCACTTTGGTTGAACAGAAGACCGACGGGAGCATTTCAAAGGGATGAAATGCGATTGAAGACTCAAGAATGTGGTTTTGAAACTGTTCCACGAGTCTTCAACAGCATCGCACACTTCTAACCTCGCCTCAGTCAGTCCAGCACGAAAACCTGCAAAGTCTGCTTTCTCAAATCAAGTTTCCTCGATTTACTAGTTGCAGGCCCTGCCTTCGGGACTTTGACTACAAATCTAATTAGTCGGTGGTCACTGCTACGGAGCTCTTCGCCAATAGAGAGGTCCTCAACTATGTCATCCTCAGAGGTGAAAACCAAGTCGAGGATATTGTCTCCTCTCGTTGGCTCTCTCAGGAACTCGTTCGCGAACTCCAGGAGTAGTGTGTTCTCGCCACAGGGTTCTCTGGTTTCCCAGTCAACTTGTGTATTGAAATCCCCCATGACGATATACACTCTGTTTTCGACAAGTTCGCCTAACAGCTGGTACACTCCTGTCCTGTTCGAGAGTTGGGCAGGGGGTCTGTATAGCACCAGGGTCCTGTATCTGGCAGGACCTATCTCTAGGTCAACACCTAGTAGTTCATGGCCGGATACGATGTTGCAATCCGTCGAGTTGAGAGTATCCTTGACATACATCACACCACCACCCTCTCTGTCTGGCCTATCTTTTAGGAAGAGCTGGTAACCGGGAATCGTGAATTCACCTTCAAAATTTCGGCTTGAGGTTTTTATCTACGACTCCGTTATGGCCACCATCTCAGGTTCTTCTGTTGCTACGAGGCCACGAAGTTCAAGAAACTTGTTTCTGATAGACCTCGCATTAAACAAAGAACCTTGAGGGAGTCCCCGACTCTAGGACTCCCTACGCTCTTCCGTTTCCCGCTTTCTTTCTCTGTGGTGGGGTCACTCCCCTCTTTGTGACCTCAGAATAAGTCGTTCCTGGAGTAACACGGGTGTACTGGCGTACGTCCTCCTTTACTCGGGGCCTGACACTTCTTTGGGTCCGCTCCACAACATCCTGGATCATGTTGGCGAGTACAGCTTTTCCTTTAAAGGAAAGATGCACTCCGTCCCTATTATACAGGTCGTTTCTCCCGTAAAAGGTGCGGTAGGGGTCAACAAAGAAGACTCCTTCTGACGTGCAGAGATCCGCCAACCGTCGGTTTACTGGGACGTTTCTCTGGTGAGCGGTTCGGGATGGACCTCTTCTCGGAAGCATCCCAACCACGACACGTTTTCGGGTTTTAAGCCCAATGTCATCCACGGCTCCCATCACCGTTTGGATGGTCTCGCCACTGAGGTCAACCTTACCTCCTCTGAGGTAGAAGTCGTTGCCACTCACCATCTGAGCGACAACTGAATTCTCAGAAATCTGAGCTTTCTCTGCATCTACTCTCTGATGTTGTGGTTACCTCGTCCTGGCAGGCAGCTTACCTCCACGTTAGTGCGAAGGCGGGCCGCTAGCAGCGGCTGCAGATCCCGTGTTTGCGAGTCATCAATGAGGGTGACCTTCGGACACTTGGTCTCTGAAGACAGGGTCTTCCCTTGTGGAAGAGGCCTTTCCTTTTCCTCTTTACTCTCCCCATTCTTATCCTTATTTTTCTTCTTGTTTATGCGTTTTTCTTCTATTTTTGGTTCTTCTTCTTTTGTTTCAACTTTATTCTTTTTCTCTTGCCTCAGCTGGTTTAACCTCGGATGATGCCGGAATTTCCCTTGGGCAAGAAATACACCAGAAGATTCCGACACGTCAGTGAGCGATGCCTCTTCTAGGCATCGAATATGAGCTGCGTGAAGGGCTTCGAATTTCACCACCTTTCTCTCCAGAATTTGAGCTCTCTCCTCTGAGGATCTATAGAGATCTTTTAGTTTCTCCACCTCTCGCGTCAATATGCAAGTAGTGCAGATACTTTCAGGGCTGCATTTTGAGTAGCAGCCCTCCGGAAAGTCAACGCACCACTTTTCTAACTGGCATGTTGCACAGTTATGTTTTAGACGAACAGGTCCTTTTTTGCTTGTCATTTTGAGCGCTTTCTCTCTTTCTGAAAACTCGTGACCAATCAATGATAAAAAAGGGGGGTTGGTGAGTTCTCCCCGCGTGAGTGGCTCCCGCCTATCCATCGGAGAGGTTTCGGATCTTTTAGAAGGCACGCTCCATGTGCTGCTGTTCGTCCGACCGAGTCGTCAAACCCCGGCGTGCCGTGGCTCCCAACCAAGCAGCACTGACGGTTCCCGAAGGGGCCATCGATTTCTCACCAAGTGAACAATGGAGCACGCCCCGTACTAAACTCCTACTAGTTCCCTTCACGACGGCAAAGATCTCGGAGCAGCGTTCCATGGATATCCCGCCAAGAGACTCGACCCGAGGCTTTTTATTGGCCTGGCAACCAACCTGGGAACAAAGGGCCGTCACCTCGGACCGATGCTACCAGAGGCACCAGTCAACGTTCTCTGGGAATGGTCAATAATTACGCACCAGGAAAGGGGTTAACGGAAAACTACCCTCATCCCATTCATCGTGCCCCAACACCTAGGATACCTCTAGTCCTAGTCTCTCACAACCAGAGAGCGTCGATTGGCGTTGTTTATAGAGGTTCCAAAGCCTCTCTTCTGACGCATGAGGTAGCTGCCAGGTCCTTATATGTAGATAGATGGAAAAAAAGGGTAAGAGTGACATGATAGTAGTAGAGTTTTTTTTTTGTTTTTTAGTAGGTTTTTTTTGTTTTTGTATAATAAGTCGAAGATAGGATAAAAGTGAAAAGGAAGAAGGATAGAGTAGAAAAAAGAACGACGCACTTAGTCTGGAACCTCGTTTCCGACCAAATTGACAAGGGAAGCCCTACCAGGGGTAGCCAGAAGAGGTACCCCCGCCGACATAGCTCGAAAAGTCAAAGGTACACACAAGCTCTCTTCCCGCGACAAGGGGGCGTCACCTCTCCCTCTACTTTCTCTCTCTCTCTCAAGAGAGAGAGAGAGGGAGAGAGAAAGAGAGTTTTGTTGTTATTTTTAGCAACAAAATGTAATCAAAATAATATGTAACACTTCTTTTTTCCTATTTACATTTTCTCGGCCCATGGTCTTGAGCCCCCCCCCATCTGGGAATATGTCCCCCCCCCCCAAATTCAAGACATCACAGATCTCATTCGAGGAACGTTTTGTCATGTCTATAGCCATCGAATCGGCATCCGTCGGGAAAGAGAGGGGGCAAGTACACTGACCCCTTATAATCTTGAGATACATGACGTTACAGGGCACGGACCGACGGGCCCTGCTATCCCTGAGAAAGCACAGACGGGGGTAGCTATTTTTCTGGGGGGGAGCTGTTCGAGAGCAGCTCCGAAGATGCTAAATAGGGGTAAAGGGGAAGAGTTTTTTTGCATTTTCTATGGCCATAAGCAAGATTTCACCTCCCTGCCTGTGCAGGGTGGTATATACCTTCTCCCCCACCCCTTGGAAAAGCCGGACAAAATCATACAGGTGTTGTGGTAGGCAGATTGGGAAAACGGATCCAGCTTGTGACTTGCTTCTGAGTTGTTATGGTCACCACACATAACATTTTGTCATATGAATGTTCAGTTCCCTGGTTCAGGTGAGCGATGGGTTGTGAATGAGAAGGTCCAGGAGCAGGAGAAGAAGGGGCCAACAAAAACTAGAGAAAAGGTGATTTTAAAGGGATGCCGGAAGGGCAGGAGCAAGATGAGGGAGAGTTGATACAGGAGACAGATTAAGGGTTAGTAGAGGAAGGAAGAGAGGCTAAGCTGGGGCCGAACAGGGTGCTGAGTCCCATCAGAACGGAGGCCAGAGAAACACATTGCCTTGTCTCTTATGGGGGCAACTAAGGCCAGAAGTGTAGTTGTCAATCACAGGAATCCTCAATAGATAGGTTAGGGTACAGAGATTAAACAGTGCAGCTTCCAATAAATCTAAGAAATGAGGGAAAGCTTGGAACAGTTGCAAGCCATCTAAATATACAATTGAGACCATGTACCACATTTCGCAATGAACCTCTTTTTAAAGGTTTTGGGTCACAGTTACCGTGATTAATTATCTCTTTATTTTTTTAATGCAATGAATATCAACTTCCTCCAATGAATCACTATTATCCAACTGACCCTTAATCTGTTATTAATCTCCTCTTTCTTAACCAGATACTTGTCATGATCATTTTGCCAGTAGTTGTTGATCACTTTGTTCTCTGCCTTGATTAGTTCCATCTCTTGCAGAATGCTCCGGATGTTCTTCTGACCAGTGGGAGGCTCAACTTTCTGTAAACAAATATGAATCAAAAAGGGTGAAGTCGGAGGGGTGGGGGGGAGTAACGGCTCACTTTCTCTCCCGAAGTACTACTATTATAGTGGATCCCTCTACACTGATTTACCCCTAGAACACACACTAAACCCCCGGGTGATTTTCACCTGATGCTATGTGCATCCACATGGGCACAGCATGGGTAGTGAACTGAGGGGCGCATTATTGCATATATCTTCAGTGCACATTGTGTTGTGGCTGAGACTGTATGTGCTACAGAGACTGCTGCATGGGATTTTTCCACACAGTGGATTTAGGGTGATTTCCACCCGACGTTTGTGATACATGGTGTAATATTTTACAGGTGGAAACCACCCAAGGTTAGTAATGGTGCTTATTTTGTGGTTCATTATTTACATGTTTTATCTTTGCATGTATTGGATATTAGTTTACAGTAGAGATGGGAAAATTCCGAAAATAATTGCGATTCCGATTCCAATTATAAGTTACAATTCTGATTCCTTCACAAAATAAAATATTGAATATATGATGCGACAAATTAAGAATTTGGCCATAATGTAGCAAAGAATAAAAATACAAGAAGTTAGGATTAATTGTCAATAAAGATTATTATATAATAAATATAAAACATTTAATTTCTTTACATACCATCAATTCATAATTCATTCATTCCTTCAATAATAATGAAGAAAGTTAGTTGTTACATAAAGAAAATAGAATATAATAAACAAATAAATGTAAGATGAACATTGTGCCAAGTTTACATAGTATCTGCTAACAACTAATCTTCTGATAAAGTGCCGTATGATAGAAGTTTGGTATCATCAGTAGTTACAACCAAGTGAATTTACATCTTTGAAGGTGAATAATGCACAGTTTAGGTGGAAATTGTAAACCAAATCAGACTAATGTGATAATGTCAACTAATAAAGACTAATGTATTAAATATTATTAATATTCAGCTATTATGATATTGTTACTCAACATTTAACATACGCTGGGGAGTAGGAAGCGCAAGCAGCATAAGTTACCTCTATGGTGGCTGTTAGTCAACTAAATAACTGGACTGCCCGCTGCCGAAAGAATTCTAGCAATAGTACCAAAACTTACTCTGAAAACTAAACAAATTTGCTAAAATTGTACCAAATCTAATTAAAACATAAAACAAAAGTAAAATGGTATAAAAAAGTGTTTCTTTACGGCAAAAAGGTACCAAATATATACAAGCATGCCAACTTCACCAGCGCTGCTGAATAAAGCTCTAACATCTTAGAATTGCATCAGCTGTTCTAAATGATGCCTGAACCCTGAGCACGCCTTCATTTCACAAATATGAAAAATTAAAAATACATTTCTTATACATCAGATCTTTGAATATTAATTGATATTAAAGTGATGAATTCTTGTCAACTAATCTAAATCTATTAGTAAATAACAAATTAACGTTAGAATTTTACTGAATAATAGGACTGATGAGTAGATACAAACTTGATTGACACTAACGGGAAATAAACAATGTTTAAAATTTTGATTCAGCTATTTGGCAAGTAGGAAAGAAAGTTAAAAACTTTAAAAAACACTGTTAAAAGAGTCTCTGTACTGAAATTTTGAAGGAATTGTTTTTGGAATCGGAAAACTGGGATTATTTTTAGCGATACCGATTCCTCCAAAATTCACGATTCTTACAATTCTGATTCATTGTCCCATCTCTGGTTTACAGAGACAATAAAATTAATATTGTAAGAAAGTGAATGTGAGTGTGTTTGTAGGGCCATTCTCCCACCACTTTTCCAATACCCTCTCCCTCCCTCCCTCTGTGCAAGCGTGTGTGTGAATAAATGGCATTTAAATTTTGTTTATTTTCTCGCAATTTTTTATTAGTTTGTTTTCTATTTTCAGAGAAAAGAGTTAAAGTTAATCATAGGTTGAAAGCCTAATATTTATGTAATTTCTATTTAATTTTGAGCAGTGTTTGTTCAGAAGATTTACCGAGTTTGAATATAGAGTGAAGACTGTGTGGATGCAACCGTGGGACAATGAACTTCAATCGGAAGTTAGAAAGAGGCTGAGATTGCTTCTACACCCGCCCTGATAGGAGGGTTTACACAACCTCTCATTGGAAACCATGACCACACCTGGTTTACCCACCTCTCGTCTTGAACCGAGAACTATACAGCCTTGGCTAACCTTGCCCTAACTCATGAGTGATGCCCCTCCCTTTTTTGAAAGCATCATAGGGTGTTGATTGGAATATCTTGTACTGTTGTTTTTCTTTTCTTTTCTTTTTTGCGAGCGCATTATTTGACCCAGTACCGATTGGTGTTATTGTACAATCTTTTTTTCTTGGCCTGTCGTAGGTTGTTTGTTTTGGGTATTTTGTTTATTTTTATTGGGGAATTTTGGCCTTGTTTTATTGTGTACACACATTTTTTTTTAAATTGAATTCTTATATGAAAATTTAATTATCTCTTGTAAATATACTTGTAAATTTTGTTGTAAATACAGGACTGAATATCTAATCATTTCATTCTCCCTCGGATTTTCATGTCAAATTTGGTGTAAGAAGCGGGTTTGATCAATTGGGGTTTGGTGTAGATTTGAGGTAATTGCGGAAAGGCTGGTCATTATGCGAGGATGTGTCATGACTAGAGTGAAAGGTGTTGGATTAAAATGAGAGTGCAAGGTGTGAATGGAAAATCTGAAGCGGGACACTAAATTGTAAGAGGGTACCTCAGTAAGGGCAATCTGGATTTCAGGGTTGCAAAGCTTCCTGAAGGAGGACACCCCAATCTACTAGCGGCCGAGACATTTCCTGCATCCAGGTTAAAACAGTTAAAGCTAAGTGAAAGTTTAAATGCACTTGCTACATCCAGCAGCACTGATTCTGGTGATGAAAGTGAAGGGTTTCAAGTCTTCTGATGATCTTTGTGACACAAACACTGACTCTGGTGATGAAAGTGAAGGGTTTCAAGTCTTCTGATGATCTTTGTGACACAAACTTTGATATGTGTTGTGCTGAGGTAATAGCTAGTAGCAAGGACCAGTCATCAACTCACTCTGGTCCAAAATCTTATAAATCATAATCTTCACAATCTACGCCAGTCAAAGAAAACTCTCTTTTGAACAATGCTCTCAGTAATGAGATTCAACAATATTTGGCAATGGATTTAATTAATTCAAATGAAGATCCTATGAAGTAGTGGGAGAACAATGATCTACTCTTGCCATGTTTAGCAAATATGCTCTAAAGTTCTTATTGAGAGTGAATGTATATTCAGCATTGAAGGAAATATTTACACACTACAGAAAAATGGGCTATCAACAGATCATGGAGAAATGCTCTGTTTCTCAATTATAATCTTAGAATTTTTTACTTGAAATACTCTCAGTGCAATGGAAGTATTAGTAGATAGATTTTTTGTGATATAGATGCATCTATTTTATACCTAGCTAATTACTTTTAACACATGCTGAAGTCTTGATTAGTTTTTATTTCATTATAAATCAATTTTCTTTCAGCTTTCTTTTCATTCAATCATTATAAATTTTAGACCTCATAAATGAGGTGCTAATTTCTATAGATTTGCACTTTGCAGCTAAGGGAAGTATCAGTAAATCTCCATGGGTGGCTACCTATTTTTATACCAGTATATGATAAGAGTATGAGAAGATTGGAGGCAGCAGAAATGTGTTTTTTTGAGAAGGATGTTGAAAATACCATGGATGGACGGAGTTAACAATGAAGTAGTGAGGAGAGTGGGGAAAGAGAGACAGGTAATGGAGAATATAAGAAGATAATTGATGTTTGGGGGACATATATTGAGGGAGAGAGAATTGGAGAGTTAGTGTGTGTTGGGAAGAGTGGAGGGGAGAAAAGTGGGGAGTGAGTGGGAATAGAGGATGAAATTTATGAATAGCTTACTGGAAGACTTGGGAGGACACTGCAGGATGGTGGATTTGGTCAGGATGGGGGACATAAATTGAGGGAGAGAAAATTTGGAAGAGTGGAGGGGAGAAAAGCGAGTGGGGACAGAGGATGAAATTTATGAATAGCTTAGTGAAAGACTTGGGAGGATACTGCAGGATGGTGGACTTGCTCAAGATGTCACAGGATGGACAACATCAGTGGAAGAACATGGTTAATAACATCACATGACTGACACATCAGTAAGGTAAGGATAAGAAAAATAGCAAAAGTACAGGTATCCATAATGAGTATCTGCCTGCCTGGGTATCAGTATCGGCCAAAAATCTGGTATTATCCCATTCCTATTGTATACTGCAGTACCTACATATATTTTAACAATGCTACCCTAAATCAAATTACATGGTTATATTTTCACTTCATACTCCGAGTGTTACCTATTCTTAATTTTGTTTAATAAAATTTAGAATATCAGTGAATATATGTATATAATATAACCTTCAATGTCAATGAATACATAATCAGTTAAAACAAATTTCTACAATGAGTAATTTAGGTTTACAAGTAAGAAAGAACTACAAGGAATAAACTTTTCCAACTTAATAGACCAATTTTCCCCACCTGGATGATTAGAGTTGGTGTGGAGCCACCTGTGCACCGTGAAATATACATGGATGGAATGTATGAAGGTTCATCAATGCGCTTCCAAGTCATTTCTTTACCTCTTTGTCTTCCTTCACTTGTGATTTGAATGACAGTCCAATCTAGCAAGAACCAAGAAAGGATTCTTTACATTATGGTCTTCAAAAAGTTTACAAAAAATTCAAATTAATAATGTTGTGTATTAGCAGGAAGTGATTTGCTGGATTATCAATGAATAAGCAGCAGTTCTCATTCAAGCAAAAGGACTTTGGTAATAATTGTGGCAAGAACAAACATCAAATCCTTGGTGGAGATGGGTTGGAAGAGTAGAATCAATGATGCTTTTGTGCATTGTCTCATTAAGCTTTCCTTGAAACATCATTGATTCTACTCTTCTTCCACCCCAACTCCATCAACAATTTGATATTTATTCTTACTTCATTTTTAACAAGTCATGTTTCTCCAATTGGGGATTTTTCCTTCTTCAGTAATCAATTAAAGTTCATCATTTTCATCAGAGTTGTAGGAATTAAACTCTCGGGGACAACAATTGAGGCCAAGTTTTGGATTGATTCATATTTTCTGTTTGAAGACCCTAATAAAGTGAAACAAACATTTATATCACTAAGACAATAGGCATTGATTGCTAGAAGGAAAATGATTTGATTAATGTTTTGAAGCCTTTCAAAGATTCATTCAGATGAAGCCATATCGCTCAATTTTGGGGAGTTATGGGTGAGAGAAGGACAAGGAGTCACAATAGGGAACTTTTTTTTAGTCAAAGCATAGTAAAGGTGGTTAGCAGTGAGGCACATGGTAAGTTTAAATCTAAGTTAGATCCCTGTATGGATAGGTTAGAAATGATCTAACAAAGAGTGTTTGGTCATTTATTCTGCATAAAGAAATTTGGTTCCATTTTAAATGGATAACATCCAGTGGATATATTGTTTGGAGTTTTAGTAATATAAATGAGTGTAGCCTTTTGATAGTTTTAAAAGTTAGGTTGTAGTTTTGTTGGTCAGGAATATTTCAGCAGGTGGTTCACATAGATAGGCTCCAGTGAATTTAATGAAATGGACATTTTAATTTCATATATTCTTAATTCAGCCTTCTATCAATATTCTCTATCCAAAACAAATTCACATTATTAAACCATGTTTTATGCAGTCATTCAAACCTCCAGCAGTAAATTTAAAAGCCTCTTTTCATCCAAATTTCTTCTTTTCTTGTAACTCATCAAGACATTCTCAGCCACAACCAACCTTGCGCCTTTCGACAATATGACTACTTCTTACCTAATTGTTCTTCAAACTATCTATCCAACATCCTTCTCAAATTGTCAATTAGCATTACTTTATCAGTGTTCATCTATGACAAATTTCTCATGCACAATAATTGGTACCAACATATAGTGAGTGCCATAATACTTGGTGTGAAAACAGCACACGCAGACTATAAGGTTTTCCATAAAGGGCACCAAATTTAAATTGGGTGACACTTTTGTGTTTTGAAGTTTGAATGCATGCTTTTACCATGTTTGCTATCTCTCTTCACTCTGATTAATAGTTTTAGGTTTGTTTTTCAGAATACTTGTGTGGTGCATCATGAAGCTGTTTACAACTGTTCTTATTGAGAGGACATTTTACAAAAATGAAGAAAATGAGACGCTGTAGTAGTTTGGTTGTCTGCCTCCCCTCCCCTATGTCTAATCCCTTTCTTATTTTTAGGAATGTGTGTGTGGATTGCCTGATCATCGTCTTTGCTTTGTGTGGGGGGACTTTATATACCTCTATCGTGCTCCCCCATTCATCTCTATTTTCTTTTTAGACAGAATCTTTCAGCTAATTTTGGGTTTAGTAATAGTATAAAAGTCATTATTTGTGACTGAAGAAGGAAAAGCCGCCGGGATGGAAAATAGGTGAGTGAAAATTGTGTGAGTGTGGGTATGGTTGAATGTGTTAGGGAGGTTGTTTTGTTTTTTTAAAGAGTTCATCTGGTGACTGCCTAATTGGGCATTAGTCGATGTATTAAAAACTGGCCTAGTACTAAGCTACTTTAAAATAAAATTCAAGATAAAAAACAACCCACCCCCCAAAAAAAAGGAGAGGGAAGCGAGCAGTAAGCAAGCTCCTGAGTCGGGGGGAGGTCTCACTGGCGCAGGAGCGTGCGACGTATAAGGGGAAAAAACAAAGACAAAACAAAAAAACCTGCTTAAATAATAGGGAGGCTGGCCTGCCCCCAAAAGTCAACAAGTCCACCAGTCAATGTGCACACACTCGTCCCGAGTACAAGGGACAGGCGGTAGCGACCCCGCCCATCCTGGTACCAGAACAGGTAACATGCGCGAAGATCACCCAGACTGGGACAATCAACAAGAATGGACCTTACAGTCTGGGGGACGACCAGTCGTCACAAAGGGCGCAGGCGAGCGCTTCATCAGATAGCGATGCGTCACACGAGTGTGTCCGATTCGGAGACGACAGAAGGCGAGCTGAAGCCGCGGGAATGGCACGCAACTTTAAGTTCCCTTCGACCGTCTACCATCTTCTTTGCCAAGCAGTCCGAAGAGCTGCTCGTATTCCTGCGATGTAGTCGGTGTGAGGAAGAGCGAAACGCTGGTACGTTCACAGAGTCCTTGCGGACTCTTTGGCGCCCTCATTCCCAGCAATTCCTACATGTCCAGGAACCCAGCAGAAGATAATCTTGGCATCCGCCCGGCTCGCCCAAACCGTGGCGTCAGGGATATCGCGAACCAGGGTATGCGGAGATTCCAATGCCCCGAGAGCACTCAGGGCGGTTTGTGAGTCGCTATAGATCACAATCCGGTCTCGACAGTGCCTATGACGCCGAGAAAAGGCAGTCATACCCTAAGCCCTTTGGGTTTAGGCCAGGATACTCCTGTAGAGCTAAGTATAGATCTCACACGAGTGGCGCCCCTGGTTCGGTCCAGCACGCCACCCTGGAGGGTACCACATTTGGCTATTTGGCGCCAGGCCTCTGCTCCCCAAGCTGCTACGGTGCCGGGAGTATTGCCTTCGACATTTTTGGAGCAGACCTTGTGTCACGCTGGAACCGTGCCAGTATATATGGATGGCTCCAAGTCTCAAGAAGGGGTTGGCTTCCACGCCGTATCCCCTCTGTTTGAAGTCAGCGGGGCTCTGCCAGGCGCTGCGTCTGTCTTCACGGCCGAGCTGATGGCAATACATCACTCGGTACAGGAAATCACGCGACCTGCCCGGTTCGGAGACCGGATTGTGATCTATAGTGACTCACAAAGCGCCGTGAGTGGTCTCAGGGCATTGGAATCTCTGAATCCCCTGGTTCTCGATATCCCTGAAGCCGCGGTTTTGGCGAGCCAAGCGGATGGCAAGATTATCTTCTGCAGGTTGGCATAATGCTTCTGTTTGAGGGTTGTCTAACACTCGGCCGACCACCATGGGAGTGGTTGGTGTACAAAACGGCCAGACGTTCTGGAAATAGTAGTCAGGCCCATGGCGATGAGGTTGCCGGAGCAGAACTCAACGGCCTCATCTAACAACCTAAACTCCTCGACTGAGATAGAGAATCCAGTCATTTCCTGAAAAGCAGGCCACCGACCCCGCATCAAGCACCACGGAAACGGGCTCTCAGGCGGCAGTTGCCCTGAAAATGATAATTGAATGGGAAAGTGATCACTAGAATGGAGGTCATCAACCACCCCCCCAATCAAAATCAGGCTGTGCATCTGAAGAGCACAAAGATCAAGGCAAGAAAATGAATCAGTTCTCGGACAGTGAAGCGTAAACTCATACACGTTTAGGACACCTATCTCAAGCTCTTCTATAAGATCGGCGAGGACTTGTCCCCTGGGATTTATCAAGTAATCCCCCCAGAGAGGATGCCTGCCGTTCAGATCTCCAAGCAAGAAAAAGGGCCTCGGCAACCGTGCCATAACGCGGTGGAAGTCCTCGCGTCGAAGTCAGCTGACGGTGGAATGTACGCAGAAATGATAGTATACCTCCTATCCAGGTGAAGCTGCACAGCCACCGTCTGAAAGGAGGTATCTAAAGTGAAAGGATGAACAGAGACATCATGCCGGGTGTAAACCGCGAATCCCCCAGCCCGGCCATCTCGCGGTGGTGGGGTCGCAAGACCCTTATACCCCGGGAGGGCAGGCAGGGGGCACGCGCCTAGCATGGTCCCCTAGAGAAAAATAGCTAACGGGGAACGGGACGAGACGAGCCTCGGCAGCTCCTCCCAGTTGGCCCGGAGTCCACGGCAATTCCATTGAAGGAAAATGCCCTCCAAGCATAGCTCGGAACCTTAGGCGGCGTTGCGGCTTCGAAAGCGGAGGGGCCCTTTTTTCGAGGAACCACCATCTCCGAGCCACTCAGCCGAAGCTCCTTTGTTGCTGTCCTGCTTTCAAGGGACAGCTTTAGGAACTCCGGAAGATGGCCTGGCGACCAACTTCAGGAGTGTTGCCTCCTGTGAGTCTAACGATACTGTGGATGCGCGTTGCCGTTTCGCTTTACAGGAAATGGTCAGCCTGGGAGAAGGGGTGGGAGCCCTGGTTTTAGCCGGGGCTGGGTGTAAGCCCTTTTGGCCACCAGCTTTACCATGGGAGCGCCCGGGTTGAGTAGAAAGCGTAGAAGGGCTCCGAATGGGCGCAGAAACAACCATGCTCGTTGGCCTGGATGGGCCAACACCAAGTCCTTAGCCTCGCGGAATGAGAGTCAATCCTGGGCCTGAACAGCCAGGATTTCTTTCTCAAGGAGATATGCAACACATTGCTTCGAAGAAGCAGGGTGCGGCTCTCCGCAATTGACACACTTGGCCACACATGATTTAGACTTATCGTGTGCAGCTCTGGAGCAATTTACACACACTTTGGGTAACCCCGACTTTCTACATCTACAAGAACGATTCGTATGGCGGAAGCGGTGAAAGTAATAGCACCTGCCGCAGCAGTGGCACGAATGCCTTTACGAGGTAGCTTTACCAACCGGCACACACTGACTCAGGGAGCTTGTCACAGTCGAACGTGATGAGTGTAGGGGTGGGTCTCGAGGCCTCTCCCTGTTTTCTGATCACACATTCGACCTTGACCGCCCCATGGTCAGCCAACTCTAAGGTGATGTCCTCTATGGAGTAGTCAACCGGTTCCCTCTCATAAACTGCTCCTTTCACAAAGTTCATGATAGAGTGTGGCGTGACACTCACCGGGGTGCCATGATGTGTCTGAAGAGCACTTATCTTGGCCGCCTTGATGGGATTCGCCACATTCACCAGAAATGGGTCACCTTCGGCTCTCTACCAATTACACTAGCTAATGCTCTCCTCTGATGCATTATGTTGCCCTTGGCCAACATGGTGCCATCAGTGGAGCGAATAACTAGAAAGCGTTTAAAGCCAGCGGGCTCAAAAACGCCAGGTAGCCTCTAGTTGAGGGGCCCTGATGTTATAGAGGCTCCGCCCTGTGCTTTTTAGGTCTTAGTCATAGTCGGGGGCTCCAGACCTGGGGGGGCAGAGGGGCCGGATGTGCCGATCTTGGCTTGGTTGCCTATCAAAGTGGCAGCAGACCCATCCATCCCTGCAGCTCCCGCAGATGGAGAGGAGCCCCGAGTCTTTTTCTTATTAGGAGAAGAGGGCAGGGAATGAACCTGCTTCTCCCCTCCACCGGCAGAAGCCCCTAGGCCAGATGGACCGGCCTCAGCCAGGTCCTTCTCCGAGATGGAGAAGGTTCTGGTGGTCGCAGGGGCACCGGTTGGAGGAGATCCCTCCCCTCCTTGTACTGCACACAGCCATTTGAGGAGGACCTTGCATAGGGGCGGATTCGGTTTCGGTGCTTGGCGCCGAGCCCAGATCCCCCCTCCCCCATGGAAGGCCCTACCCCTACCGTCTGAGGCTGGGTTGCCTCAAGGACCATGTCTATCATAGGAGGGGCCTCCAGTTGGCCATCCCCTCCCAGGACATCGTAGGTCCCATTGGCAGCGTCACCAGTCATGTGTGGGGAGGCACAGGCCTTGACCCCAGCAAGGTTTAGTATTCTGGCGAGCAGGTCGTTTGAGGGTAGGACCGTAGGGGCCTGGCTTCCCTCTCCCCCCTACTAAGGGGGTTTGCCCTACCGAGCCGCTTCACCGGGGGGCGGTCAGTTATGAGCTCCCTGCTGGCTTTCTTGGCAGTCCCCTTGGAAAGAAAAGAGGGGACTGCCACTGGAAAAAGGGAGGTGCCTGAAAGAACCTCCAGAGAAAGGGGTGAGAGGGAGTCCCCTGCACCCGTAGGCGAAGGAGAGGAGTAAGCCTCCTCTCTGGTTACAGAAATATGGAGGGTCCCCTGCGCAAGCACAGGGAAGGGAAGACATCCATTTTTTCGGTGGAGCTGCCCGAGGGCGGCTCCGTTGATGAGCAAGGTGAATTGGGGAGAGATTTGGGTTTTTTTAAATTTTCATCTATGGGCATGGTGACCCTATTTGTTCCACGGGAAGCAATAGCTCATCACCCCTCAAAGTTGCCAGCTCTGCAAGGGGTGCGTACAGGCCTGGCAGAGCCAGGTGCCACCATTTAAGGCCACCCCTCCCAACTGGTTACCTGGCAGCCCTTCAGCATGGTGGCTCCACCTTGGGCACGGCGTAAAATTGATAATGTGTGAGAAAAGGAAAAGGGATGTGAGGAAGGTATGGGTGGAAATGAAGCAGGTTGTTAAAAAACCACCATCCCGAACCGGAGCTGAGGGGTTATGGGACGTTGTCCCCTCCCCCCAGAGCCCTGATCTGGGATGGTTGGCTGAGAAGGTCAGCATCTACCCTGTGAAATTAGAGACTGACCAGAGAACGTTGTGGGAGAGGTTGTATGAAGAGCGTTGAAGTAGGGGAGAAATACAGGGTGTCTGAAAGATGCTAAGCTGGGGTCGGATAGGGTGCCGAGTCCCGTTAGCATGGCGGCCAGGATGGCAAATCGCCGGGGTGTGTTAGGAGTAAAGATGTTTGAGTGTGGCAGTGAATCAGTGACTGAATGTGCCTTCTGTTTTCCAGTTCTATGGTACTGATAGTCAGCCACATCTGGCTTTCGGAGTCGGCTGAATCCAATCCTGACCCTCACACGTGCGCCTACCTAACGGTGTGATTTTCTAAGTGTGGAACTTGGAGGGCACTACCAGTCTCCAGGGAGTAATTGAAGCAGCGCCTCACAGACTATGACACAGCAGTTGGGACTAACAAGCGTACCAGGTCCCTAAAGTCCTTGGCTTTGCCAAGTCCCGGACCCCTAGGAATCACGCAGAAAGTGAGCCACCTCCCATTTTACCTGACTCGCATTTCGGGCACTTCGCGATTTGGGGGGTCAACATAATCGACCAACCGAGAGTGCAATTGGGAAAAATTGTTCATAAATTCAAACAAACAGGGTCGGTGGTAGATATGAAAATGCCATTGCATGCTCGTTTACCCGTTCAGCTGAAAACATTGCTGCAGTGCACAAGAATGTGGTGGAAGATCCAGACACCTCTATTCGTCATCGCACTCAGGAATTGAACCTCTCCACAACAGCGTTACATCGAATTTTTACAGAAAAATTGTCTCCACACGCTTACAAAATTCAATTGACACAAGAAGTGAAGACTGCTGACCATTTGAAGCGCCATACATTCGTCAATTGGGTGCACGAGCAAAGACAATCCGATGATGATTTTTCGCAAAAAATCATCTTTAGTGATGAAGCCCATTTTCATCTTCGTGGATTCATTAATAAGCAGAATTGTCGCATTTGGGCTGATGAAAATCCCAGGAAGATTGTTGAAAAGCCACTGTATCCACACAAGGTCACTGTTTGGTGTGCATTTTTTGCTAGCAGAATCATTGGTCCATACTTCTTCGAAAATGATGCCGGGAATTCGGTTACGGTGACAGGTGAGTGATACTGTGCCATGATAACCAACTTTTTATGGCCTGAATTGAATTCTATGGATGTCGAAGATTTGTGGTTTCAACAGGACGGCGCCACATGCCACACAGCCAATGAAACAATGGCTTTATTGAATGAGAAGTTCCCAGGTCACATCATCTCTCAAAACAAAGAGGTCAATTGGCCACCACGATTGTGTGACTTGACGCCTTTAGATTTCTTTCTTTGGGTTCATCTCAAAAATAAGGTCTATGCCAACAAGCCAACAACAATTCAACAGCTGAAGGATGAGATAATAAGGCATATTGGTGAGATCGAGGAGCAACTATGCAGAGACGTCATAAAAAATTTTGACCAGCGACTGGAGGTGTGCCGCCGAAGCCGTGGCGGACATTTAGGCGATATTATTTTTTACACATAATTTCCATGACTCAAATAACATGATCCAATAGTGAAATCAATAAATTTTCACCAATAACACTGTTTTATTTACTGCTAACTTTGATCCGTCTTAATGGAACACCCTTTATTTTGGTTGATTATTTGGGGTTTTATTATTTACTGGGGTTGTGGTGGATTGCCATTATTTACTGTTTCTAAATAAAATTAGAAAATACTCTCTCCTCAATACCCTCTCCTTGAACCACCGAGCAGACCTTGTTGGGGCAGCGGGAAGAAATGGTGAGGAAGTTGCAAATCCGCTGCCACAATGTATCAGTTCAAGCATTTTGTACCATTTGGGGGAGAAATGAAGCGCCCAACGAGTCTACAGTTTGCCTACTAATGACAAAGTTTAAAACAACTGGTTCAGTTGCAATGGCCAAATTGCCGGGGCAGAATCATTCTTGTTGGACAGAGTTGTTGGACAGAGCAACAAATTGCTCTTGTGCGAGACAGTGTCACTCTGAGTCTGGCAAAATCGATTCACCGTCATTCGCATCAGTTGGAAATCCTGACCACTTCATTACATCAATTCTGCATAAAGCTCTCCAAATGGATGCATACAAAATTCAACTTATGTAGCATCTTCAGTCACCTGACCAAGGGAGGTGGAAACAATTTGCTGACTGGGAGAAACTTGTAGCCGCAGAAAATTTTGCAAAGAAAATTATCTTCAGTGAGCAGGCCCACTTCCACTTGAGTGGATTTGTCAATAAACAGAACTGCCAGATTTGGGGAAATGAAAATCATCAAAAAATGCAAGAGCATGAAATGCATTCACTGAAAGCGATTGTGTGGTGTGGTTTGGGGGCAGGTGGAGTGCTTGGAATGTTCTTCTTTCAAGATGATGAGGGAAATTCAGTTATCATTAATGGAGAATGTTACCAAGACATGATATCCACTCAGTTATGGCTGGGAGCCGGACTTGGAAGATACAGAGATGGACCTCTGGTTTCAGTAGGATGGAGTGACTTGCCACACTTCACGCCAAACGTTTGTATTACTCCACAAAAAATTTCTGCAACTATATATATCCTTGCATATTGATCAGGATTGGCCACCAAGGTCCTGCGGTCTTATACCTTGTGATTTCTTTTATAGGATTATGTGAAATCGCAGGTATAGGCCAACAAACCAGGCAAAATTCCTGAACTCAAGGGTGAAATCAGCCATGTGATTGGAGGGATGAAGCCACACATGTGAGAGATTTATCGAAAATTTTGAGGAGTGCATAAATATAGACACTCACTGCATTTGTTTTTTCAAGGGGCTATCTGGAGAATGTGCAATTGGGCATAAGTAGCCGCAAACAAACAGCCCAGTTCTATGCTACTTTAAAATAAAAATTTTAACAGAAACAACAATAAAAAGGGGATAACAATCAAGAAGAGAGGCAACCAGCTCGGCCATGGAGACGGTCTCAGCGCATGGCAGAACTTCAAACGAACAAAGGATGGATAAAAAAGTGAGGCAGTAGCCTTATCAGCGCCCCATGCGCTGAACGTCACGGAACGAAGAATATTATCTATGGAGGGGGTACAAGAGACCATAAGGCTGCGAATATGAACCTCCCTGGTGAGGCGTGGATTAAATACAAGACCAAGGAAACGGTGTGAGTCCACCACATTTAGAAACAAGTCTGGGTCAGGGTGGAGGCGTGGATAGCGGCAGAAGAGCACCACCATAGTCTTGGCCAAGGAAAACCGAAGCCTGTGCGCTTCGGCATAGCGAGAGACGCGGTTCAATGCTTGTTGGAGTCGACGCTCCAGAGTTGGCATTTGAGCCGGGCCGAGAGATATCGAAAGGTCGTGGACGTAGAACGTAGAGAGAACATCTTCCAGCAGCACCGAGGTGATGCCATTGATGCTCCATTGGGCCGGATAAGGTTCTCCCCCCCCCCCCGTACGTGGAATCGA
Source organism: Ceratothoa steindachneri (assembly GCA_963969495.1). Classification (NCBI taxonomy): domain Eukaryota; kingdom Metazoa; phylum Arthropoda; class Malacostraca; order Isopoda; family Cymothoidae; genus Ceratothoa; species Ceratothoa steindachneri. Next base: position 113,842,595 of record OZ018328.1, read on the forward strand.
CGTCAACCTCTTCCTGCTCCAAAGGGCCGGAGAAGGCTCCCACCCACCCATACGTGGAATCAACACGGGTGGGGGTGAACCCTTTGTGCCACCATCTGTACCAGCGGAGCGCCTGGGGTGGGATTACTTGCAGAACGGTTCCGAATGGGCGCGCAAACGACCATGCTTGTAGGCCTGGAGGGGCCAAGAGCAAAGGGTGTCTTTCTTAACATGGAGGCATAAGACGCCCCAGGCAGCGGCGGGCGGGCGAGGAACAAGTCCTTAGCCTCGCGAAATGAGAGACGATCCTGGGTAAGTACGCCAGGATTTCCTTCTCAAGGAGATATGCACCACATTGCTTAGAAGAAGCGGGATGCGGCTCTCCACAATTGACACACTTGGCCACACACGATTCGGCCAAGTGTGAGGCCTTGGAGCAACTTACACAGACTTCAGATAACTCCGACTTTGCACGTTTACAGGAGTGATTCATGTGGCCTAACCGGTGGCAGTAGTAGCACCTCCGCTGCAGTAGCAAGAATGCCATCACACGGTAGAGATAACAACCGGCACGCACCGACTCAAGGAGCCTGTCACAGTCGAACATAATGAAGAGTGTAGGGGTGGCTCTCGAGGGCCCTCCCTGTTTTCTCATCACACGTTCGACCTTGGCCAGCTCTAATGTGATATCATTTATAGTGTAGTTCACGAGTTCCTAGCATAACCTACTACTTTTAGAAAGTTCATGGTTAGAGTGCAGCGTCACACTCACCGGGGTGCCATCAAGTGTCCGAAGAGCACTAATTTTAGCCGCCTCGCCAGAAGTCTCCCGTCCGATAAACAGGCCACCTTCGCCTCTCTACCATTCAGGCGCTAGCTAGTGGTCTACTCTAATGGAACATATTGCCCTTAGCTGAGATGCTACCATCAGTGAAGTGGATAACTAGAAAGTGTTTGAAGCTAGCCAACTGGAAAACGCCAAGTTACCTGTGAATAAGGTGCCCTGACGTATTCGAAGCTCCGCTCTGTGCACTTGCAATTTTGGTCTTAGTCAAGGACTCTCTACCCATGGAAGCCCCAGGGCCAGAGGTGCCAATATTGGCTTGGTCGCTTATCAAAACGGCAGCGGACCCGTCTGTCCCTGTGGCTCTCGCGGAGGGAGAGGAGCCCTTACAATGTTTATTTCTTTTTAGGAGAGGAGGGTTGGGAATGAACCCACATTTCTCCGCCGGAAGGAGCTCCTAGGCCAGATGGATATGCTTCACACAAGATCCTTCTCTGAAATAGAGAAGGTCTTGGCTGTCACAGGGGCATCAACCAGGAGAGCAGATCCCTCCTCTCCTTGTGAGGACTTAAGGACCAGAGCCATCTCAAGAGCTTACACAGGGATGGAAGATCTTACTGCCTGGGGCTAGGTGTTACACTCCATGAAGTCCCAAGGGCTAGTATAAGGATGGAGTCCAATCATATGCAAAACAAACCCTTGGTAGAAGATGCTCTTGTGGACCACTGAGCAAGGGAGCTGATAAATATGGAAACTATACCGTTTACAAACCTGGAGGTGGTGGTGATGGATCAGGAAAATTGCTCCTCCAGCATAAAAGAGAACAGAATGCAACAATGGATAGACAGAGGAACATGCAACATATAAAAAAAAAGAAGGAAAAAAGGTCAAATAACTGGGTGGAGGTGGCCAGCTCTTCAAAAAAAGTCAGTCAACATGTTGGTGTGTACGAACCAGTCCCGAGTACAAGGGACAAGCGGTAATGACCCCGCTCATCCAGGTAGGTAACATGCGCAAAGATAGCCCAGACTGGGACATTCAAAAAGAATGTGCCGAACAGTCTGGGGGACAATGCAGTGCTCACAGTAAGGCGCAGGCCAGCACTCCATCAAATGGCAGTAGGTCCTGCGAGTGTGTACAATTCGGAGACGACAGAAAGCAACCTGAAGCCGTCGCGGCATTGGGGAGTAGGTCCATGGGAACATTCAAGGCGCAATGGCACGCAACTTTAAAGTTCCCCTCGACCATCTTTGCCAAGCAGGCCGGAGAGCTGCCCGTATTTCTGCCATGTAATCGGTGTGAGGAAGAGCGAAACGCTGGTCTAGTCACCCAGTCCTCGCGGACACTTTGGCACCCTCATCGGAGCGCTCAGTCCCCTCAATTCCTACTTGTCCAAAAAACAAGCAGAAGATAATCCGCCATCCGCACAGCTCGCCAAAACCGTGGCGTCACGGATATCGCGAAACAAAGGATGCGGAGATTCCAATGCCTAGGGAGCACTCGGGGCGCTTTGTGAGTGGCTATAAATCACGATCCGGTCTCCGAACCGAGAACGTTGCGTTACCTCCCATACCAAGCGGCGTGTTGCAACTAGCTCGGCAGTGAAGACAAACGCGGGGCCTAGCATAGCCCCGCTGACTTCAAAGAGGATACGGCGTGGAAACCGACCTCTTCGTGGGTCTTGGAGCAATCAGTATACACTGGCACAGTTACAGCGTGACATGAAGTCTGCTCCAAAGAGGTCAAGCAAGGCGTGGCGTCAAATAAAGGTGGTACCCTCCACGGCGGCGTCATGGGCAGAACCAGGGGCCGCAGATGGTGGCAGAAATGAGCCACGTTATTCTTGGCCAAGAGACGCGGTTTATTCTTGGCGAGAAACGCGGTTTAATGCCTGTTGGAGTCGACGCTCTAGAGTTGCTATCTGGGCCGCGCCAAAAGAGATTGAAAGGTCGTCCACATAGAGCGTAGCGAGAACATCTTCCGGGAGCACTGAATTGATGCTCAGGGCAAAGAGTGCAACACTGAGGACACTTCCCTGCAGGACACCATCTTCCTGGTTCATTGGGCTGGAGAGGGCTCCGTTCCCCATAAGCGGAAGAGCGTGCTTCGAAATATACTAGAACCTAGCCCTAGCTCCATGAAATACACCAACAATGAAGTCATTCGGGCAGGGTTTATAGCGCATGTAGGCATAACGCTTCTGATTGAGGGCTGTTTCACATTCGGCTGACCACCACGGGAGCAGTCAGTGTGCAAAATGGCCAGAAGTTGTAGGAATAGTAGTTAGGCCCACAGTGATGAGTTTGCCTGACAAGAAGTAAACGCCCTCATCTATCAACCTAAACTCCTCAACTGAGACAGAGAAATTAGCCACGCCTCAGCTAAGCACCACCGGTGGGGGCTCTTGGGCGGCAGCAGACTAGAAAATGATATTTAAATGAAAAAGTGATCACCACCATGGGGGTCATTGACCACACCCCAAATCAGGCTTTGCATCCAGAAAACACAAAGATAGATTGAGGCAGAAAAATGAAGCGGTTCTCAGGTTAAGACACCTATCTCCAGTTCACTGATCAGATGAGCAAGAACTTTATCTCTGGGATTAATCAAGTAATCCACCATTAAGATCTCCGACAAAGAGAAAGGGCCTCGGCAACCATGTAAATACACAGTGCAAGTCACCCGCATCAAAGTCGGCTGAAGGTAGGATGTACGCAGAAATAACAATATACTGCCTATCTAGGTGCAGCTTGGGAGGTTGGGCTTGCCATGCAGTGTGTTTTCCTCCCTCTGCCTCGAAACCTTAGGCAGGCTGGGCTGACTCAGAGGCCGGACTCCCTCTTTTGGAGAACCCACCATCATCAGGCCACCCAGCTGTCCTTCTTTTGGGGGGGCAACTTTAGAAACCCCGGAAGATGTACTCACTACCAACTTCAGGGATGTTGCCTCCTGTGAGTCTAGTGACTCGGAGGCGCAGGGCTCTTTGGCTTTAAGGGAAACGGTCACACTGGGGAAAGGAGGGAAACCCTGCCAGCTGTAGCAGGGAATCGCCCAGGGTAGGTAAAATCGGCGGAAGGATTCCAAATGTTCGTGGAAATTACCGTGCTCATAGGCTTGGAGGGGCCAGGAGCACAGGGTATCTTTCTTAACATTCAGGCATAAGATGTCCCAGGAAGAAATGGGCGCGCCAGGACCAAGTCCTTAGGCTCGCGAAATGAGAGACTGTCCTGGGGCTGAATGGCAGGATTTTTTCTTCAAGGAGATACGCACCACATTGCTTCGAAGAATGTGGGCTGTAGTTGTCCACAATTGACACAGTTAGCCACACACGATTTTGAGTTATTGCATGCAGCCTTAGAGCAACTTAGACAGACTTCGGGTAACCCGACTTCGCACGTCCACAGGAGCGATTAGTATGGCTCAAGCAGCGACAGTAGTAGCACCTCCATGGCAGTGGCACAAATGCCTTTATGCAGTACCAATACCAACCTACACGCACCGACTCAGGGAGCCTGTCACAATCGAACGTGATGAAGAAGAGTGTAAAAGTGGATCTGGAGGCCCCTCCCTGATTTCTCAGCTCGACCTTGACCACTCCATGATCGGCCAGCTCTAAGGTGATGTCATCTATAGAGTTGTCCATGAGTTCCCTTGCATATACCACTCCTTTCATGAAGTTCATGGTAGAATGCGGCGTCACACTCACCGGCGTGCCATCAAGTGTCCAAAGAGCACTAATCATGGCCGCCTTGGAGGGACTTGACAGAAGCCTACCATCCGAGAAACGGGTCACCTTTAGCTCTCTCCTAAATCACACTAGCTAAAGCTCTCCTCTGATGGATCATGTTGCCTTTGGCCAACATGCTGCAATCCGTGTAGCGAATAACGAGGAAGTGTTTGAAACCAGCAGGCTCAAAAATGCCAGGTAACCTCTGAATGAGGGGCCCTGACATAATCAAGGCTCCGCTCTGCGCACTTTTGGATTTCGCCCGGGACTCCCCACCCGTGGAAGTAGCAGGGCTGGATGTGCCGATATTGGCTTGGTCCTTTACCAAAAGGGCAGTGACCTAATCCTTTCCCATGGCTCCTACATAGGGAGAGGAGACCAGAGTCTTTTTCATCTTTTTTAGCAGAGGAAGGTGAGGAATACACCTGCTACTCCCCTCTGCCAGCAAGAGCCACAAGGCCAGATGGACCAGCCTAAGCAAGATCCTTCTCAGAAATAGAGAAGGTCTTGGCTGTCACAGGTGCACCAGCCAGAGAAGGAGCTTCCTCCCCTCTTTGGAGGCTTCAGGGACCCGAGTTATCTGAGGAGGAGTTAGCATAGGGGGCAGACACAGGTTCTGTGGTTGGCACCGAGCGCAGCTTCGACCCCATGGAAGATCCTACCATATGGGGCTGCGTCACCTCATGGACCATGTCTATCTCAGGGGGCGCCTTTGTGTGCCCCCCACCCCCCACCACTAAATGCCAGCAAACCAACATCCAGCAAGGAAGAGAGCAGGACACAAACAGTGAGCCCATGTAGGCTCTTAGCGCACAAGTGCAGGATGTTAAGGGGCGAGGACCAATGGGTCATGCCATGCCTTGCTCCTCTGAGAAGGTTGTCCCTATCGATGCACTCCAACCTGGAGCAGTCAATTTTCAGCCACCTGCGTGCTTTCTTGGCAGTCCTGTGTGAAAGAATAGGAGGAAATGCCCCTGGAAAGAGGGAGGCACCCAAGGGTGCCTCCAGAGAAGGGGGTGTGTGGGAGTCTATTACACCGTAGGCCTGGGGGAGTTGTAAGCCTCTGCTCCAATAGAAGAAATTTGAAGGCTCATCTGAGAAAACACAGGAGAGGGATGAGCTCCATTTTTTCAGTGGAGCTGCCCAAAGGCGGCTCCGGTGATGGTTGAGGGAAAGGTAGAGGGGGAATATTATAAATTTTTTTTTTAATCATCATTGGCCATGGTGACCCTGTAAATGTCAAGGGAGGCAAATACTCATCACTCCCATGCAGTAGCCGCTCTGCAAGGGGTGAACACAGGGCCAGTAGAACCAGCTGCCGACATTTGAAGCCACTCCTCCCACTTAGTGACCTGGCAGCCCATTAGCATGGTGCACAATTGATTGATAGACAGAGAAAGGAGGAAGAAAGGGTATGTGAGGAAGATGTGAGTTGGGATGAAGCAGGTTGTTAAAAACCCACCATGCCAGGCCGTAGCTCAGGGATAGTTAAGTGAGAGGAAGCTGGTCGGCATCTACCCTCTGAAATTAGAAGCAGACCAGAGAAAGTTGTGGGAGAGGTTGTAGGAAAAGTGAGGAAGTAGGGAAGAAATACAGGAGAAGAGGCTAAGCTGAGGCTGGACAGGGCACTGAGTCCTGTCAGCACAGCGACCAGAAAGAAATATTGATGCCCCCCTTATGGGCTAGAACCCGCAGAAGGCTCGCAAATGCGTGTGATGCATAAGACGTCCCAGGCAGCGCCTGGCCTGCCAGGAACAAGTCCTTGGCCTCGCGAAATAAGAAACGATCCTGGAACTTAATAGCCAGAATTTCCTTCTCAAGGAGAAACGTATCACATTGCTTGGAAGAAGGGTGTAGCTCTCTGCCATTGACACACTTAGCCACACATGATTTGGACTTATTGTGTGCAGCCAGCCTTGGATCAACTTATACAGAGCTTGGGTAACCCTGACTTTGCAAATCTACAGGAGCGATTTGTATTGCCAAAGTGGTGGCAGTAGGAGCACCTCCGCAGTAGTGGCACGATTGCCTTCATGCAGTAGCAATACCAACTGGCACACACAAACTCAGGAAGCCTGTCATGTTCGAACATGCTGAGTATAGGGGTGGGTCTCGAGGCCACTCCCTGTTTTCTCATCACACATTCGACTTTGACCGCTCCATGGTCAACCAGCTCTAAGGTGATGCCATATATGTAGTAGATCCTTCTCTGAGATGGAGGAGGGCTTGGCTTGCAAAGGGAAGCCAGCTGCGGGAGGAGGTCCCTCGTCTCCTTGTTACTCTACAGGGGCATGAGCCACTTGATGAAAAACTTGCACTGGAGCAGATCTAGGTTCAGTGTTTGGCACCAAGCCCAGGTTCGCCCCTGTGAAAGGTTTTGCTACACATGGCTGGATCGCCTCCAGGACCATGTCAATTACATGGGAGGCATCCATTTGTGGCCACCACACTACCAGAGGCATAACAGATCCGTATCAAAGTCTTTGTCTCTTCATTTTTTGTCAAACCTGCAGGCCCAACATGCAGTACATTAGAGGGCATGGACCGAGGCCCTGCTCTTCCCCATAAGGGGGTTGGCCACTTCCACAAGCGGCAAATGTTAGGCCTTTTCCTTCTCTCTCTTTTGGAAAAGGAGGGACTTCTGCTGGTAGGGAGATGAAGTCGCCAGAAGGTACCTCCAAAGAGAGGAATGGCCCTGCACAGGTAGAAAGTTGGAAGGGCCCCTGAGAAAGTAAAGGGGTGGGTGTCCACCTCCTTTGCAGAGGTGAAGCTGCCTGTGAGTGGCTCCAAAGATGGCTTATTTTTCTTTCTTTTTTTTTATTTAAGGAACTATCTGGCGACTGCCGACTTAGGCATAAGTTGCCGTAAACAAACAGCCTAGTTCTAGGCTACTTTAAAAAATTGAACAGGAAACAACAATAAAAAGAAATAACAATAACAATGACAAAACAATAACAAAAACAATAACAAAAACAACAATTAAACCTGGTTAAATGAAAGGGAGAAGGCCGGCCTCCCCCATAAAGTCAACAAGTCCACCAGTCAAAGTGCACGCACTCGTCCCGAGTACAAGGGACAGACGGTAGCGACCCCACCCATCCCGGTACCGGGACAGGTGTCGTGCGCGAAGATCACCCAGACTGGGACATTCGACAAGAATGTGCCGAACAGTCTGAGGGACGACGCAGTCGTTGCAATAGGGCGCAGGCGAGCGCTCCATCAAATAGCGATGCGTCACACGAGTGTGCCCGATTCGGAGACGACAGAAAGCAACCTGAAGCCGCAACGGCATTGGGGGATAGGTCCATGGGAACAGTCGCGGCGCAATGGCACGCAACTTTAAGTTCCCTTCGACCGTCTCCCATCTTCTTTGCCAAGCAGTCCGAAGAGCGGCCCGTATTCCTGCCATGTAGTCGGTGAGGAAGAGCGAAACACTGGTCCGGTCGCACAGTCCTCGCGGACTCTTTGGCGCCCTCATTCCGCGCAATTCCTACATGTCCAGGACCCAGCAGAAGATAATCTCGACATCTGCCCGACTCGCAATAACCGTGGCGTTACGGATATGGCGAACCAGGGGATGCGGAGATTCCAATGCCCCGAGAACACTCAGGGCGCTTTGTGAGTCGCTATAGATCACAATCCGGTCTCCGAACGGGGCACGTCGCGTAATCTCCCGTACCGAGTGGTGTATTGCCACCAGCTCGGCCGTGAAAACAGACGCAGCGCCTGGTAGAGCCCCGCTGATTTCAAACAGAGGGAATACGGCGTGGAAGCCGACCCCCTCTTGGGACTTGGAGCCATCTGTATACATTGGCACGGTACCAGCGTGACACGATGTGTGCTCCAAAAAGGTCGAACGCAATACTCCCAGCGCAGTACAAGCTTTGGGAGCAGAGGCGTGGCGACAAATAGCCAAATGTGGTACCCTCCAGGGTGGCGTCCTGGGCAGAACCAGGGGCGCCAATGGCCTGAGAGCTATATCTACCTCTCGAAGGAGTTTCCTGGCCCTAAACCCAAAAGGCTTAGGGTATGACTGGCGTCTCTCGACGGCATAAGCACCATCGAGATCAGCTGCGGATGCAGTGAGAGCTGTTGGCGACTGAGGGAGGCGCCGGGCTCGCGTGTAAGGGCGAGTGATGCACTGCACGCGGCGCAGAGCGAGTGGCATCTCTCCAGCATCGACCAACAGGCTCTCAATGGGGGAAGTGCGGAAGGCACCGGTCACAAGGCGAAGGCCGGTGTGGTGGATCGAATCCACCTTCCGCAATAAATGCTTGGCTGCGGATGCATAAAACTCGCATCCGTAGTCGAGCTTCGAGCGAACAAAGGATCGATAAAAAAGTAAGGCAGTAGCCCTATCAGGGCCCCAAGCGCTACAAGAGACCCTAAGGCTGCGAATATGAGCCTCCCAGGTAAGGCGTCGGTCGAATACAAGACCAAGGAAACGGTGCGACTCAACCACATCCAGGCGCACTCCATTAAGAAACAAATCTGGGTCGGGGTAAAGCCGTGGATGGCGGCAGAAGTGCACCACCTTAGTCTTGGCCAAAGAAAACCGAAACCTGTGCGCTTCGGCATAGCGAGAGACGCGGTTCAATGCCTGTTCGAGTCGACGCTCCAGAGTTGGCATCTGGGCTGCGCCAAAAGAGATCGAAAGGTCGTCCACGTAGAGCGTAGCGAGAACATCTTCCGGCAGCACCGAGGTGATGCCGTTGATGCTCAGGGCAAAGAGTTTGACACTGAGGACACTTCCCTGCGCGACACCCTCTTCCTGCTCCTTTGGGCCGGAGAGGGCTCCCCCCACCCGTACGCGGAATCGACGATCTCGCAAAAATTCAGATATAAACATTGGGAGGCGCCTCCTCGCCCCCATCGTGTGGAGAGTCTCCATGATACCGTATCGCCATGCGGTATCATAGGCCTTCTCCAGATCAAAAAACACCGTGGCGTAGTAATGTCTACGAAGGAAAGCCTCGCAGACGGCATTTTCCAGTCGGAGCAGAGCATCCGACGTGGAGTGGAACTTATGGAAGCCGCACTGTGCAGAAGACAGATGGCCTCCGCTGTCCAGGAAATAGGCTAATCTAACATTTACCAATTTCTCCATCAACTTGCACACGCAAGAGGTTAGAGAGATTGGGCGGAAACCGGTCGGAGTAGAGTGATCTCTCCCCGGCTTGCGAAAGGCGAGCACAGTAGCGATTCACCAGGAGTCTGGGAGAAGACCCTCCACACAGATCCTGTGCCTCGCTCACCCAGGTGTCGAGGGTGTCGTAAGGGACATCGTCCGGACCATGGGCGGTGTCCGCGCAAGAAGCGAGAGCGGAACGCAACTCACAGTAAACTTGTCGTTGAAGGGTTCTCCTCCTCTGGAGGTAAAGTCAAGCAGGCGGCCTTCCGCGACATCACGACGTGCATTGAATGCTGGCGGAGCAGCATCACGGCTAGAGAATGCGGAAAAAGCGGTCGCTAAGGATTCCGCCACGGACGCGGGGTCCGAGATTGCGGTCCCATTCTCCTGGAGAACGGGAGGGAAGGCCTGCGAGAAAGTGCCCCGAATCCTTTTGACTCGCTTCCACACCTCAGCTAAAGGGGTCTTCCCGTTAAGTGAAGACACGTATGCCCGCCAAGAAGAGCGGCGGGCGTGCTTCGAAATATACCGCAACCTAGCCCTAGCCCGACGAAATTCAGCGACAGTGAAATCGTTCGGCGGGGCTTATAGCGCATGTAGGCATAACGCTTCTGTTTCAGGGCCGTCTCACACTCGGCCGACCACCATGGGAGTGGTCGGCGTGCAGAACGGCCAGACGTCGTAGGAATAGTAGTCAGGCCCACGGCGATGAGGTTGCCGGAGAAGAACTCAACGGCCTAATCTACCGACCTAAACTCCTCGAATGAGATAGAGAATTCAGTCATTTTCTGAAATGCAGGCCACCTCGCCCGCGCCAAGCAACACCGAGGTGGTCTCTCAGGCGGCAGTTGCCCTGAAAATGATATTTGAATGGGAAAGTGATCACTACCATGGAGGTCATTGACCACCTCCCAATCAAAATCAGGCTGTGCATCCGAAGAGCACAAAGATAGGTCAAGGCAAGAAAATGAAGCGGTTCTCGGACAGTGATGCGTAAACTCATCCACGTTTAGGACACCCATCACAAGCTCTTCGATCAGATCGGCAAGGACTTGTCCCCTGGGATTTATGGAGTAATCTCCCCAGAGAGGATGCCTGCCGTTCAGATCTCCAAAGAGATAGGGCCTCGGCAACCGTGCCACGATGCAACGGAAGTCCCCCGCGTCGAAGTCAGCTGACGGTGGAATGTACGCAGAAATGATAGTATACCTCCTATCCAGGTGCAGCTGCACAGCCACTGCCTGAAAGGAAGTATCTAAAGAGAAAGGAAGAACGGAGACATCATGCCGGGTGTAAACCGCGAAACCCCAAGCCCGGCCATCCCGCGGTGGTGAGGCAGGGCAGGCAGGGGGCATAGCATGGTCTCCTGCAAAACGATAGCTAAAGGAGAACGGGATGAGACGGGCCTCCGCAGCTCCTCCTAGTTGGCCCGGAGTCCACTGCAATTCCATTGAAGGAATATGCCCTCCAGGCCTAGCTCGGAGGAGACGCAGGGGCCCTCCTCGAACTGAAGACCCTCACGGGAATGGCCGTACGCTTCCCGGGGGCAGAACCCCGGGCGCTGTTCGCCGGACAAAGCGCTGAAGGCGCTGTCGCCTTCGAGGACTTATTGGGGGAGGTTGGGCTCGCCATGCGAGTCTTTTCCTCCCTCCGCCTCGAAACCTTAGGCGGGCGTTGCGGCTTCAGAGGCGGGGGGGCCCTCTTTTCGAGGAACCCCCGTCTCCGAGCCACTCGCTACACCTCGGGGCGTTGGCGAAGGGGCCGAAGCTCCTTTGTTGCTGTCCTCCTTTCGGGGAAAAGCTTTAGGAACCCCGGAAGATGGCCTAGCGACCATCTTCAGGGGTGTTGCCTCCTGTGAGTCTAACGACTCGGTGGAGGCGCGTGGCCGTTTCGCCTTACGGGAAACGGTCACGGTGGGGGAAAAGGGGGGAGTCCTGGTGTTAGCTGGGGCAGGGTATGAACCCTTTTTGCTGCCAGCTTTACCATTTGAGCGCCCGGGTTGGGTACAGCCCGCAGAAAGGCTCCGAATGGGCGCGGAAACCGTGCTCGTTGGCCTGGATGGGCCAGGAGCAGAGGGTGCCTTTCTAACTATTGAGGCATATGACGTCCAAGGCAGAGCCGGGCGTGCCAGGACCAAGTCCTTTGCCTCGCGGAATGAGAGTCGATCCTGGGCCTGAATAGCCAGGATTTCTTTCTCAAGGAGATATGCACCACATTGCTTCGAAGAAGCTGGGTGCGGATCTCCGCAATTGACACACACGATTTGGACTTATTGTGTGCGACCTTGGAGCAATTTACACAGACTTCGTGTGACCCCGACTTTGCACGTCTACATGAGCGATTCGTATGGCCGAAGCTCCGGTCAGAAGGCTCCCGAAGGCTCCCGTCCGAGAAACGGGTCACCTTCGGCTCTCTACCAATGGCACTAGCTAATCCTCTCCTCTGATGGATCATGTTGCCCTTGGACAACATGCTGCCATCAGCGGAGCGAATAACGAGGAAGCGTTTGAAGCCAGCGGGCTCGAAAATGCCAGGTAACCTCTGAATCAGGGGCCCCGATGTCATCGAGGCTCCGCCCTGTGCACTTTTGGTCTTTGTCATAGTCGGGAGTTTCGTACCCGGGGGGGGCAGAGGGGCCGGATGTGCCGATCTTGCCTTGGTCGCTTGCCAAAGTGGCAGCAGACCCATCCGTCCCCGTAGCCCCCGCGGATGGAGAGGAGCCCCGAGTCTTCTTCGTCTTTTTCGTCCTTTTCTTTTTTGGAGAGGAGGGCGGGGAATGAATCCGCTTCTCACCCCCGCCGGTAGAAGCTCCCAGGCCAGATGGACCGGCCTCAGCCAGGTCCTTCTCCGAAATGGAGAAGGTCCTGGTGGTCGCAGGGGCATCATCCGGAGGAGATTCCTTCCCTCCTTGTACTGCCTGAGAATCCCCAGCCGTTTGAGGAGGACCTTGCATAGGGGCGGATTCGGGTTCGGTGCTTGGCGCCGAGCCCGGATTCCTCCCCATAGAAGGCCCTACCGTCTGAGGCTAGTTTTTCTCAAGGACCATGTCTATCACAGGAGGGGCCTCCAGTTGGCCATCCCCTCCCAGGAAATCGCAGGTCCCCTTGGCAGCGTCATAAGTCTTTAGTTGGGAGGCAAAGGCCTTGACCCCGGCAAGGTTTAATATTCTTGCCAGCAGGTCTTTTGAGGGAAGCGACCGAAGGGGCCTGGCTTCCCTCTCCCCCCTAAGGAGGTTTGCCCTACCGAGCCGCTTTCACGAGGGGCGGTCAGCAATGGGCTACCGCTTGGCTTTCTTGGCAGTCCCCTTAGAAAGCAAAGGAGGGACTGCCGCTGGAAATAGGGAGGTGCCCGAAAGCACCTTCAGAGAAGGGGATGAGGGGGAGTCCCCTACACCCGTAGGCATAGGAGAGGAGTAAGCCTCCTCTCCGGTTAAAGAGGTATGGAGGGTCCCCTGCGCAAGCACAGGGGGGGGAGACCTCCATCTTTTCTGTGGAGCTGCACGAGTGCGGCTCCGTTGTTTTAGGAGGAATTAAGGGGAGATGGGTATTTTTTGGCATCATTGGGCATGGTGACCCTTTTTGTTTTACGGGATGCAATCGCTCACCACCTCTTGCAGTAGCCTGCACTGAAAGAGGTGCTTACAGGCCCGGCAGAGCCAGGCGCCGCCATTTTGGACCCCCCTCCCGCCTAGTGGCCTGGCAGTCCTTCGGCATGGCGGCTCCACCTTGAACACGGCGTAAAAAAGATAGATTTTGAAGACGAGAGGAAAAGGGAAGTGAGGAAGGTATGGGTGGGGATGAAGCAGGTTGTTAAAAGCCAACCACCCCAGACCGGAGCTCAGGGGTTAGGGGACATTGTCCCCTCCCCCCTCAGCCCCGATTCGGGACGATTGGCTGAGAAGAAGGTCAGCATCTACCCTGTGAAATTAGAGGCTGACCAGAGAAAGTTGTGGGAGAGGTTGTATGAAAAGCGACGAGGTAGGAGAGAAATACAGGCTACCTGAAGGAAGGAAGAGAGGCTAAGGTGGGGACCGGACGGAGCGCTGGATCCCGTCAGCACGGCGGCCAGGATGGCAAATCGCCGCGCCCCTTACGGGGTCCAAAGATGGCAATGGTAAATGTTAAATGTTAGAGGAAATGTTAGAGGAGAGCCACTCCACCTGTTTAAGTGGTTCCTCAATTTTCCTAATCCTCCCTGAAACCTAAGGAGGGTGAGGCCCCACTTAGAGGAGGATATCCATACATTTTCCCACTATTGCCTTCTGTTGTCACCAAGAGAAAAAGTGCAGAAGGAAAGTAGATACATTGACTGCCTTTGGAGGTTAAGTGAAAAGTCTCCATAGGATCAGACATTCCAGAATGTGATCATTTACATATAATCAGTCCCAGTCTAGCATTGAGATGACATTGACCTTGAGCTTTAACCATAAAGGATGGTGCCGGCATAGCACCCTTATATATGTAATGGAGAGAAGAGCCAATGGCTCAACACACTCATACCTAATATTTGCTGTAGCCAGCAGACTTTAGACCCTCACAGCAGTTAGGGACCTTACAAGATACACTGCCATTCATCTAAGGTTCCATAAGAGGATGAAAGTGCGCCGAGCAGTCAGAACCTCTGTGGATAGAAGCGCAAGTATGGAAGAGGGTAGGTGGGTATGTAATAAAGAGAAGTAAAGATAGGTGGGTCAACTAACAAGTAGGGTGGGTGATCACTGATTATTATCATACCCTGTTGCTAAGTGATCCCAGAATAGAATGCAGTCCATCAAGGCACGATGGCTAGCTGACTGAACTCTGTCCAACTGGGAACAGTTTCCCTAGTACAAAGCGTGGGTAGAAAAGGTTAGGGGATAGCCATAATAATAATAATAATAATACACAAAACATTATAACATAAATAATGATAAATATTAATAAAGATATATAATAATAATAATAATAATAAGAATGATATTAATAATTCTAATAATAATAATAAAAATAATTAATATGATAATAATAATAATAAAAGGTAAATTAATTTTGCAAGAGTTAAAATCAACCCAGGATAGGGCCTCCCTAATTAGCACTCAGACCAGGGGGATGTGCAGTTCCTCAGGATACCAAGTGTAAGGGGTCCCCCCCTGCAGGGCCATAATAATAAATAATATTATTAAATAATAATAACATACTAATAATAATATAAAATAATAATACACTAATATAATAATAATAATAATAATAAGAATGATATTAATAATTCTAATAATAATAATAAAAATAATTAATATGATAATAATAATAATAAAAGGTAAATTAATTTTGCAAGAGTTAAAATCAACCCAGGATAGGGCCTCCCTAATTAGCACTCAGACCAGGGGGATGTGCAGTTCCTCAGGATACCAAGTGTAAGGGGTCCCCCCCTGCAGGGCCATAATAATAAATAATATTATTAAATAATAATAACATACTAATAATAATATAAAATAATAATACACTAATACTAGTACAGCAATACCCCGATTACTGCGGGTTCGATTACTGCGGTTTTCGATTTAGTGCGATTGGTAGTTTGACACCAAAAGTTCAAATACAGCGTGTAGAATTCGATTTAATGTGGTACCCGAGAATTTTGCTTGTTTGTTCGTGCGTAAGTATGCAAGTCCATTAATGTAGACTTTAAAATTCTATTAATTTTGGACAATGCTCCGGGTCACCCAACGGCACTTAGTGACTTATGCAAAAATGTTAAAGTTGTATTTTTACCACCAAACACAACATCTCTGTTGCAACCGATGGATCAGGGGGTGATAGCAACTTTCAAGGCCTATTATTTGCGAAAAACATTTGCCCAGGCAATTGAAAAACAACAGAAGAAAATGCTATGAACCTTACGGAATTTTGGAAAAACTTTAACATAAAGAACGCTGTGGAAAACATTAATGATGCATGGCGTGAGGTCACAGCTAGCAATATGAGGGCAGTGTGGAAAAATATAATTCCTCACTGTGCAAATGATTTTGCAAGCTTCGAGGCGGAAGTTACAGGGGCTGTAACGGAAATTATGCAACTTGGGCTAGAAATGGGAATGGCGGATATGGACGATGGCAACATTAGGGAATTGCTCGACTCGCATAATGGAGATCTCAATGACGACGAACTTCTAGATTTAGAGCAAGAACGTGCATACGATGACGAAGACAATGACGAAACGGAAGAAATGGCAAAAACGAAGGAATTCACGATAAAAGAACTCGATTCTATTTTTCGGACATTTGAAGATGGAAAGCAAATGATAATGGATGCAGACCCGAATGTAGAAAGGGCAATACAAGTAAGAAGACAGATAGAAAATGCGCTAAGTTGTTATCGGGTGATGTACAAAGAGAAGAAGAAGGCATCGAGAATGCAAACAACACTTTTACAATATTTTCATAAAAAATGACATTTACTGTATCTTTTTTTCATATGCTCATGAAACTTAATAAACAGTAATACTGTACATTATATGGTGTCCAATTCATTTGTTTCCTTATTTATTTACATCGCATCTATATTGCATTTTTCAAAAGTCTAGACATCAATCTACGATTTTACATGTATTTATATCTTCGATTAATGCGGTTTCGCTTACTGCGGTGTTTTTACTGGACGAATTAACCGCAGTAACCGGGGTATTGCTGTAATACAAATTATATAATAATACTAAGTAATAATAGAAAATAAGAAATACTACTACTAAAGAATAATAAATAAGAACCATAATAATAATGTTAATACTAATAATAAAAGTTAAAGTAATGCTGAAAGGGGGTGAGGGAAAAGCGCACCAATAACTTTCACAGCCCCCATCAGAGAACTCATATCAGCCCAGTGAGAGACAGGGTTTCCCTAATTCCCACTCAGGCTGGGAGGATGTGTAGCTCCTCATGGCCATGTACCAAGTGTAAAATGTTATGCAGAGTACCCCCCCTGTGGGGTAACCAACACCAAGATGATACCAAACATTTTGACTGCTCTAACCTTGCATGAACACAAAACACACACTATTATCTTATTGAGGGACCCATGAAGCCACCCAGGGGCATTCTTTGGAGGTTGTTCACTTTACTCAAGAGAGAGAGGGAAGCCACAAAGGTAAGGTTAGAGCTTATCAAAACTAAATTTACCTGAAGGTAAGTATGGAAACAACATTTTTGTTTCATTTGCTGTTGATGGTCTTAGAACACTTATGTTAGTGGAGAGTTCATCTGGGAACTGAAATCCATTCTCTTTAATGTGACTGCCATTTGTGGAAGACTTTGTGCACCCAATAATTCTAAAAAAAAAATAAAATAAAATAAAATAATCTTTACACACTTACCTTCACATTTTGGGGGACAGCTATAAATGAGGCCAAAAAAAGCAGTTATTAAAGGAAGATGAATAATTTTTGTATAGATTTTATATAAAACTGGAAAAATTTACAGGACTAAATTTATTATCATTCTTGGCTAAACAGTATATGAAGTTCTTCCTCTTTAAAAGCTCCACTGTTGGGTGCATAATATAATAAAAAGGAGACCCAGGTGGCTTAATAACACCCATATGATTTTAATCTTTAATTCTAGGTGAAATCTACTTGTGAAACCTAAATATAGGGGTAGCTACCAAAAAATTAATTTAGCCTAAAAATAGTGTTTTATCTGATAAAACAAAAACAAAAAAAATGCACACTGGCAATGAGGTAGAGACACACTCTCAGGGACCTGAAAATATAACCAACACTCAAAATCTATATACCAAGGGAAGAGACCCACATCCTTCAAATTACTCATTCTTTGTCCAAGATTTTCATAGGGATAATTCTCAAACCCTTTTGTAATATATTTTACATCAAAAGAAGGGGTTCAAAATTAAAGTTATTGCTATATATCAAATGATTTAAAGCACACCAACAATAGCTAATGGAATCCTGTAATGGGACCAACCCACTTGGATGCAAGTGGTCAGAGTGAGCGGAGATGCCATCTGCTTCCAGAATTAAAAAAAACAACAAAATCTTACTAAAATTTACTTCTTTAATGTTTAATGATGGGTGTGGTACCCAGTACAAGAATCACTTTAATCTTATTCATTTAAATCATCATTTTAAATATTTTAGTACTTATAAATGTGGAATGGAACTTCTTTGCTACATCACATATAAATGCATGTGATGGTATTAGAGGAACAATTAAAAGGCCCATATCTAAAACCAGTTTGCAGTGGGCCATGAAATTTTAACCCCAGAAGCTGTTTTTGAATAGTGTATGGTAATTTACAAGATTTTTTGTATGTAGCAGAAAATTAAGGAAAAAAGTAAGAACAACTAGAAGATCAATTTCATTTGGCTAATACCTTAGGGAGAACAACGATTTCACAAATTTGTTCCTCAAAATGAAAAACAGTTAAAAATATTTCAATATCTATCTACAGCTCAATCTGGTTACATAAAAGCAATAACTATTCTTGCTAGAGAGGTCTCCCATTAAGTGAAAAGACGTATGCCCAGCAAAAGGCATCTGTTTGAGGGCCACATCATACGGGAGGGGTAGGCATGCAAAGTGGCCAGACGTTCTAGGAATAGTAATTAGGCCCACAGTGATGAGGTTGTAGGAGAAGAACTCAACAACCTCATCTACCAACCTAAATTCCTCAAGTCAAGTGAGACAGAAAAATCAGTCATTTCCTAAATGTAAACCACCATGGGTGGGCTATAGGGCGGCAGCTGCCCATAAAAGGATATTTCAATGGGAAAATGATCACTACCATGGAGGTCATCGACAACACCTCACCCAAAATCAGGCTGTGCATCCGGAGAACAAAGATAGATCAAGGCAGGAAAATTAAGCGTTTCTTGGGCAGTGATACGTAAACTAATCCACATTTAGGACACCTATCTATAGCTCATCGATCAGGTCAGCAAAGACTTGACCCTTGGGATTAATCAAATAGTCTCCCCAGAGGGGGTGTCTACTGTTCAGATCTCCAAGCAAGAGAAAAGGGGCTCGGCAAATGTGCCACAATGCGGCGGAAGGCCCCCACTTGAAGTTGGCTGATAGTGGAATGTACACAACAATAAAAAATAACAGTATAACTCCTATCCAGGTGCAGCTGCACAGCTACTGCCTGAAAAAGAGGTATCTAAAGCAAGGAGAAGAATGGAGAAATCATGCTGGGTGTAAATCGTGCATCCACCTGCCCAGCTCTATCCTGTGGTGATGAGGTCGCAAAGGCTTTATACACTAGGGAGGGTGGGCAGGTGGCACGCACCCAGCTCCTCCAAGTTGGCCCAAAGTCTGCAGCAATTCCATTGGAGGAATATGCCGTCCAGGCTTAGCTCAGAGGAGATACGGGGGGGATCTCTTCGAAGAGAACACCCTCACAAGAACAGCATATGTTTCCCGGAGGCAGAACTCCAGGCGCTATTAGCCGGACAATGTGCCGAAGGCGCTGTTGGCCGGACAATGCAGTGAAGGTGCTGTTGGCCGGAGAATGCGGTGAAGGGGTTGTTGCCTTCGAGAACTTATTCGGGGAGGTTGGGTTTGCCCTACGAGTCCTTTCTTCCCACCACCACAAAACATAGAGACGAGCGGGGCGGCTTCGGAGGCAGGGGTCCCTCTTTTGGATGATCCACCATCTCCAAGCGACCCAGCCTATCACTACGTGTGGCCGTAAGAGCCGAAGCTCCTTTAGTGCTGTCCTACTTTCGGGGGGCAGCTCTAAGAACCCTGGAAGATGGCCTCACAACAAAATTCAGGGGTGTTGCCTCCTGTGAGTCTAACGACTTAGTGGAGGCGTGCAGCCATTTCGCCTTACGGGAAAAGGTCACACTGGGAAAAGGGGGGAAGAGCCCTAGTTTTAGCCGGGGCTAGCTAGGTGTGAACCCTTTGTGCCACCAGCTTTACCATGGGGGTGCACAGGGTTAGTAGAACCCGCACAAGGGTTCCGAATGGGCACAGAAATGACCGTTCTCGTAGGCCTGGAGAGCCAGTAGCAAAGGGAGTCTTCTTAATAGTGAGGCATAGGACGTCCCAGGCAGCTCCAGGCTTGTCAGGACGATAAATGAGAGAGAATCCTGGGCCTAAACAGCCAGGATTTCCTTCTCAAGGAGATACGCACCACATTGCTTCGAAGAAGCAGGGAGCGGTTCTTCGCAATTGACACACTTGGCCACACACAATTTGGAGCAACTTACACATATTTGGGGTAACCCAAAATTTGCATGTCTACATGAGCGATTTGTGTGGCCGAAGCGGTTGCAGTAGTAGCAGCTCCATGGTAGTGCCACAAATGCCTTCTTGCGGTAACGATACCAAGTGGTAGACACCGACTAGAGGAGCTAGTCACAGTCGACTGTAACAAAGAGTGTAAAGGTGGGTCTCGAGGCCGCTCCCCATTTTCTCATCACACATTCAACTTTGAGCTCTCCTTGGATGGCCAGCTCTAATGTGATGTCATCTATAGAATAGTCCACAAGTTCCCTCACATAAACTACTCCTTTCACAAAGTTCATGGTAGAGTGCAGCGTCACACTCACTGGGTTGCAATCAAGTGGCAAAGGAGCACTAATCTTGGCCGCCTCGGAGGGATCTGACGCATTCATCAGAAGGCTCCCTGTCCAAGAAAGTGGTCACCTTCGGCTCTCTATCAATCAGGCTAGCTAGTGCTCTTCTCTAATGGAACATGTTGCACTTAGCCAACATGCTGCCATCATGTTGGGTAACTAGAAAGCGTTTGATACTAGAAGGCATGAAAACGGCAAGTAACGTCTAAATGAGGGGCCCCGACATAATCGGGCGTCTAATCTGCCCACTTTTGGTCTTTGCCAGGGACTCCCCCACTCGAGTGATGTGCTGATCTTGGCTTGGTCCCTTACCGAAAAAGCAGCGGCCCCATCTGTCCTGTGCCTCCCGCAGAAGGAGAGGAGCCATGTCTTTTTTTCGGGGGGTGGGGGGTTGAAACCGCTTCTCCCTTCTGCCGGTAGGAGCCCCTAGGCCAGATAGACCAGCCTCTGCTGCAGGATCATTCTCCGAAATGGAGAAGGTCTTGGCTATCAAAGGTACACCAACTGGGGGTGGAGATCCCTCCTCCCTTTGTGAAGCCTTAGGGGCCCCAAGTCGTCTGAGGAGGAGCTTGCATTGCACCAGGGACAGACTTGAGGTCCTGTGCTTGGCACTGTGCCCAGGTTTGACTCCATGGAAGATCCTACCATCTGGGACTGTGTCACCTTGAGGAGCCTCCATGCCCCCCGCCCCCCAGACATCACGGATCCCATTTGATGAACCTTTTGTTGTCTTGTATAGGGCCTACGAGCCAACATCCGCTGGAAAAGAGGGGTTGGGGGGCAGGTACACTGAACCTCTGCAAGCTATTTGAACATGCATGCAAGACATTTGGGGGCACAGGCTGATGGGCCCTGTCATCCCTTGCTTTCCTTTTTGGGATTGGCCCTATCAAGCCGGTGGGAGCGGTCAATTATGGGCCACCTGCCTGCTTTCTTGGCAGTCCCCTCGGAAAGTGAAGATGGAACTGCCACTAGAGGGGGAGTCCCCTGCACTCGTAAGCCTCCTCTCTGGTCAAAGAGGTTTGGAGGGTCCCCTTCAAAAGGATGGGGGGAGGGGGGACATCATTTTTCTGGTGGAGGTGCCCGAAGGTGACTCCGGTGATATTACAGGGGAAGTAAAAGGGGGGGGCGGTATTTATCATCGTCTGGCATGGTGAACCTATAGTTTTCACAGGACACAAACGCTAATCACCCCACGCAATAGCCCACTCTGCAAGGGGTAAACACAGGGCTGGCAAAGACAGCTGTCACAATTTGAGACCACTCCTCCTGCTTAGTGACCTGACAGGCCATCGGCATGGTGGCTCCACCTCAGGCACAGCATAAAATTGTGAAAAGGAGAGGGAAAGGGTATGTGAGGAAGGCGAGGGTTGGGGTGAAGCAGGTTGTAAAAACTCCCTTCCCAAAACTGGAGCACAGGGGGTGAGGAAGCATTGTCCCCTCCTCCCTTAGCCACAATCCTGGATGATTGGGTGAGAAAAAGCTGGTCGGCGTTTACCCTGTGAAATTAGAGGCTGACCACAGAAAGTTGTATTAGAGGTTGTATGGAAAGTGAGGTGCAAGGTAAGAGGACAGGATGTCAGAAAGAAGGAAAAAGAGGCTAAGCTGGGGCTGGACGGGTGATGAATCCTATTAGCACAGCACCCAGCAAAACAAATCACCATGTCCCTTAAGGGAGGAACTGAATGGGAGGGTGTGCAGTCATCCAGGTAATTTTTTTTTCAAAAAGGGGCTCATCTGGTAACCTAAGCTACATTTTTTCAGTGTCCATCTGGTGACTGCCAACTAAGATAACAGTACAAAAACAAAACAAGAAGCAAAATAGTAAAGAGTCTCTCCCACACCAACACCCAAATTTTTTTTTAATTTATCAACCACATGGGCAAAAGTCATGCAAAGGCAAAAAAACAAAACCAAAATAAAGGCAAGAAGAAAGAAGCACACTCTAGCAATGGGGGTGGGGGGAGGCCCGCCTCTCTCCATGAAGAACATGCGACTTAAAAACAGTTAAAAAAAATGGAGGCCAGCCTTCTCTAAAATGTTGGATAGTCCACAAGTCTGAGTAGACAACTCCGTCAAGAGTACCAGTGTAGTAGTTTGGTTGTCCGCCTCCCCTATGTCTAATCTCTTTCATCTTTTGCAGAATGTGTGTGTGTGGATCGTGTGATCACCGTCTTTGCTTTGTGTGGGGGGACTCGATGGATCTCTATAATGCTCCCCCATTCACCTCTGTTTTCTTTTTAGGCGGATTATTTCAGCTAATATTTTTCTTTATTAATAGTTTGGAAGTCATTAGTTGTGACTGAAGAAGCAAGAGCCACCTAGATGGAAGATAGGTGAGTGAAGATTGTGTGAGAGTGGATATGGTTGAATGAGTTAGAAGTAAAGATGTTTGAGTGTGGCAGTGAATAGTTGACTGAATGTGCCTTCTCTTTTCCAGTTCTGTGGTACCGATTGTCGCCGACATCTGGCTTTCGGAGACGGCTGAAGCCAATCCTGACCCTCGCAAGTGCGCCTACCTTTTTGGGCGATTTTCTAAGGTGTGGACCTTGGAGAGCACCTCCCAGTCTCTAGGGAGTAATTGGAGCAGCGCCCCACCGACTGTGACCCAGCAGTTGTGACCAACAAGCATCCCAGGTACCTGAAATCCTTGGCTTTGCCGAGTCCTGGGCCCCTCAGAATCCTGCAGAAAGTGAGCCACCTCCCACTTTCTCCAACACGTCTCACTCCATTAGTTAGTTAAGGGTGCACCCATCTTTCGCGATATCTTGGTTGTACTATTCGTTTGCGTGGCCAAGATCTTATGTAAGGCCTTTTGTAAATATATACGTGTGGTGGTTGGCCAGAGTATTGTAAGGCCAACTGTATGTATATATATATATATATATATATATATATATATATATATGAGGAATTAAACCACATTCTCCGAAGACAATTTAATTCAGAACAGTTTCGGTGCATCTCACACCCTTTTTCAACTGACACTGGATAGAAAATATAAGAAAAGTGCTTACAAACATAACACAGGGTCAGGTCGTGAAAGATCCCCTCTTTTTTCCCCCAATCCCCTACTTGTGGCTAATCAGGATGGGGGGGTTAGGCCTAAACATATTGAAGGGCTGACATTTTACTCTTTTGTTTATTTGCTTTCGTATTACCGGATTAAAAGAAAATTGACCCTCAGATAGATTTAAATTAGGAATCGTAGAATCGAGCTTGATATCGTCAGTTCCTAATTTAAATCTATCTGAGGGTCAATTTTCTTTTAATCCTGTAATACGAAAGCAAATAAACAAAATAGTAAAATGTCAGCCCTTCAATATGTTTAGGCCTACCCCCCCCCTAATTAGCCACAAGTAGGGGATTGGGGGAAAAAAGAGGGGATCTTTCACGACCTGACCCTGTGTTATGTTTGTAAGCACTTTTCTTATATTTTCTATCCAGTGTCAGTTGAAAAAGGGTGTGTGAGATACACTGAAACTGTTCTGAATTAGATTGTCTTTGGGGAATGTGGTTTAATTCCTCATCTTTTCTTGCAATATTGCATTAATTTTCATCATATATATATATATATATATATATATATATATATATATATATATATATTGTATTTTGGTTTAGGTTGAGGGTTGTAAAATATTTTGGGTTGATTATTTTGCTTTAATTACTGTTTCTAAATTAAAATAGAAAATACTCTATCTCCTCAATACCCTCTCCTTGAACCACTGAGTGGACCCTTGTCAGGGCGGCAGGAATTTTTGGCTGGGGATGCGCGTGCCCGCCGCCACATATTTTTGGTGCCCGAATGGGGACTGCCCAGTGGTTTGAGGAAGGAGAGGAGTGAGAGCCTGTATTTTTTGTCCCTAATGGAGGAGGAACAGATTGGGGCCATGGAGTTGGAGATGAGAAGACTAAATGAGTTAGTGCGGCAGAAAGACAGAGAAAATGCGCAGTTGAGAGAAGAGAATGAAGGTTTGAACAGGAAAATGAGGGAGATGGAAGTGAGAATGGAAGAGAGGATTAAAGACAGTGAGGTGTGGATGGAGGAATCATTGATGCGAATGCTGAATGAGAAAATGGGAGAATCAGGTGCAATTGGTGGGGGTGTGGCCTTGACTCCACTTGGAATGGACACAACTGACAAAAAGGGATTGACAGGCGTAAACGAAACCCCGCAAATGACTAGGCACCGAAAAAAGAAGACCCCAAAGACTAGATGCCCAGACTGACAGGAAAGGACCCGACTGGCTAGTATTGACTCCTTGTATTTCAGCTCGAATGAAGGCATGAGTGAAAGGGGGAAAGAAGTGAGTGATTGTGAAAGTGATGCTGAGGTTCATAGGAGTATATTGATCAGAGAAGTACCAAAGTTAAGTAAGTTTAGAGTGGAAGGAACAAAAGATGTGAAAGTGTTTTTGAAAGAGTATGAAAGTTATTGTAAGGACAAATTTGGAGAGAATAATAGGTTTTGGGTGAAAGAGTTGTGCCAGTTTCTGGATGGGCGTATGAAGGATTTTTACCGGACGATTATGAGTGTGGGTGAGCCTAAGTGGGAGGTTATGAAAGAGAGAATAATAGAGCAATGTAAGAGGATGAAGACAAGTGTGAAATATAAGAAAACAAATGGGTTTGAGAATGCGAGAATGGGGAAGAATGAGGATGTGAATTCTTATGCGCATTGCTTAGAGTCCTTGGCACGTATAGGATTTGGAGATGACGGAATAAATGGGAATAAGTAGCTGATGAAGAAGTTTTTAAATACGGTTCTGAATGAAGTGAGTGAGTATGTGATGTATAAGAGGAAAGAGAAGATGAAATGGGCTGGTGAAAGATTGCTATGGAAGGATGTACTAGAGATGTTAGAGGACCATGAATTTGAGAATTATGGAAGGGAGGATGCCTCGATTCACACTGTGCGCAACTCAAGTAGTAAGTTGCCCCAGTTCCAGTCCTATCGGGACGCATTGACAGAGAACCCGTTCGAAATGATGTCGAGATTTTTGGAGAATTATTACAGGCAGAATGAACAACAGAGTGTGTATGTTGGCCACGAACCGAGAGGGAGTAAAAGTAGGAGTGAGAGGTGGAATGGTTGGAGTAGGGTTCAGAATGGTCGGAATAGTGGTCGCACGAATGGTAGGAATGACAGTAGATCTAGAGTAAATGAGCCTAGGTGTCTGAGGTGCAAGAAAGTTGGGCATATGAGGGCTGACTGTCGCTGGTCACAAGGAAGTTGCTTTGGCTGCGGGCAAATGGGTCATATAATAAAAGATTGTAGTCAAGCAAGGGAAAGAGTGTGTTATGGATGTGCAAGAATGGGCCACTTGGTACGAGATTGCAGATAAGGTGGTCGAGTGAATATGAGTGGACCTGGAAAGTGTGGTAATTGTGGGCAGATAGGGCATTATGCCAGGATGTGTGCCAGTCCAAGAGCTACCTGTGGTAAATGTGGAATGGTAGATCATGCAACAAGGTTGTGTAGGACTGGTGAAAGATGCATGAATGAAAGAATGGATGGGAATGATGCAAGTAATCGTGAGGATACAACTCAGGGAAACTAAGGAATGAGAGGGTTCCTTATGCGGAATTCTCTAGAGTGCAAGTGATGAATGTGAGAGAAGGATTGTCAAATCGTGGAGTGAATTGGGGTCAGAGAGTGAATAGGTGTTTGTGTGTTAAAATTAAGTGTGGAGAATGAGAAGTTTGTGCATTGATTGATACAGGATGTAAGGTGAATGTGGTGTACTATGAAGCATTTGTAGGAATAAAAGTAAGTGAAGTTAAGGATTGTGGATATCAATTGACTGGATTAGGTGAACAGGATGTGCCGATTGTTGCAAGGTTTAGAGAGTGTTTTGATTGCCGGTGTCCAGATGAATGAAGATGAATTTTGTGTAGCAGAAGGTGCAAACAAGAAGTATGACATGCTATTAGGTTATAAGTTTTTGAAAGCGAATGGCATCATGATTCACCCTGATTTAGAGATGATTGAATGTAAGAAGAATGGAAGTATGAAGTGTCAATGGTATGTGAATCCAGATGGAAGTGTGAGAGTGAACATCATGAAAGGTCTGGAGGTATGTGCGATTGAGAGTGTGCCTGTCAAGCAGAATGAAACATTGAGTGTAAGGATTGGATGGAATTCGGAAGTTGAGATAAGTGAGAATGATAGGAATATTTATGTCTTGGATGGTAGTGCTGCGAAATATCGATTGAGGCGAGTGGTGCATGTGTTTGATGGTATAATTGATATGAAAGATACACGTGTCTGCATACAAGTTTGGCCTGATCTGCGAAGGAAGAGTCTTAGAGGAGTGCAAGTGGGAGATAAATTGGGTGAGTTAAATACAGTGGTGAATATGGAGAATGATACGCATGTGGTGAACGCAAGTGTGTTTTCCGTGAGTGTCACGTCGAATGTTTGGAAGTATGAAGATTTGATTGAGCAAGTGAATTTCAAAGAAAAGTTGAGTGAATGTGAGAAACAAAAAGTTTACAGGATGTTGTGGAATAGGAGAGGTGCTTTGAGTCAAGGGAATGAGGACTTTGGCTGCGCTCGCTTGCTTGAGTTCAAAATAATTTTGAGCGACGATATGCCAATTTATCAAAGGCCTCGTCATTTCCCTGCCCCTGTGGCTCAAGAGATTGAGGAACAGTGTGAGGAATAAGAGAGAATTCATGTGATTGAGCCGAGTGTAAGTGCCTGGAAAAGTCTGATTGTACCTGTACGAAAGCCAGATGGACGTTTGCGACTGTGTATTGACTATAGAAGAGTGAATGAACGAACATTGAAAGACAAGTTTCCTATGAGTGTTGTGTTTGAATGTGTGTACAGTATGTATGGAATGAAAGTGTTTTCTAAGATGCATCTGGTACGTGGGTACTACCAGATGCCTGTGGCTGAAGAGAGTAGGTCTATTACGGCGTTCTCAACCACAAAGCACCATTCACAGTTCAGAAACCTGAGCTTTTGGTTGGCGAATGCCCCAGCTGCTTTTCAGCGTGCTATGAATGTAGAGTGAGTTGAGTGGTTTTCCGTGTAAGAATGTACAAGTGTTTTTGGATGATATTTTGCTGATGAGTGAGAACATGGAAGAACATATGACCTTGGTGAATGATGTTTTAAGAAAGTTAGAAGAGGTTGGGGTGAAAGTGAAGTTGTCTAAATGTGTATGGTTTGCTAGTGAATTCGAGTTTTTAGGATATAAGGTGAGTGCGGCTGGATTGCGTAAGTCGGAGAAGTTTGTGGGAAAGGTTAGGAATTTCCCTAAGCCTACCACAGTGAGAGAGTTGCGGGATTTCTTGGTTTAGTTGAGTTTGGAAGAAAGTTCATGAAAGATTGTTCAGGTGTAATGAAACCGTTGAGTGTATGGACTGGGAAAAAGAAGAGTACTGTGATTAAGTGGAATGACTATTAATGCAGCATTGGAAAAGTTAAAAGCGGAAGTTGCAAAAGATGTGGAACTTGCGTATCCAGCATATGGAACAAATGCAGGAATGCTTGAAGTGTATATGGATGCAAGTGGTCATTCGCTAGGTGGATGTTTGATGCAAGATCAAGTTGTGAATGGGATTGAAAGAAAGCGAGTAATTGCGTATGTTTCTAAGGCGTTTAGTGTGGCAGAGCGTGCATATTCGATGATTGAAAGAGAGTTGGCTGCGTTAAGATTCTGTCTCAAGTCATTACAAACATTTCTGTATGGAGTATGGTTTGTAGTGAGAACAGATCACCAGCCACTAGTGTATTTGAGGCGTATGAGGTTAGTTGATAGTAGGCTTGCAAGGACGATAAAGGATTTGAGTGATTTTGATTTTGTGGTTGAGTATTTACCAGGTGAAAGGAATGTGATTGCTGATTTGATGTCACGTTTGCCATGTAGTTTGAATGAGAGTGAGACCTGTAAGCGTAAATCCTGAGTATTTGCCAGCAGGTGTAGTTGTTGAAAGGAAATGTAAGGGTGGAGGTGATTCTATGTTCTAAAGTGTGTTGTATGGTTTACAAGATTTGATGAAAGATGGATTGCTTGAAAAGGTGCCAGAAAGTGTGAATGCATTACAAAAGGTGGTTATGGAAGAAGCGCATAAAAGACCAGAGCAATTGGGAATGGAAAATTCAAGTAGATTAAGAAAAGAGTTAAGAAGTATGGGTATGCCAGGAGTGATGATGTTTCAGGAAGTATTAGCGATAGTGAGTAAGCTGTTTGGTGTGAGAGTATATGTGCATTATGGTGTGGAGAAGCCAGTGATGTATCGTGGTAAAGGTGTAGACCGAGTGAATGGGTGTGAGTTGCATCTGCAATGTTTGAGTGGTGTGCATTATAATTAGCTGATTGAGAAGAAGAATTATGTAAGAAGAGAGATTGATTACGTTTGCGAAGAAATTGTTCCTGTTAGTGAAGAGGAAGGTTTAGATGCTGCAGAAGTGCTTAATATAATGTGTGAACATAGACTTAAAGAGAGAGTGCAAGTTACCTTGAGTATGACTGGGAAGAGCTATTGTGGAATGATTGACACAGGTGCGCAAATTTCCTTGGTGAATGCAAAAGTTGTGTGTGGTGTTGATAATATGAGTAGGAATGTTTCTAGAAAAGGTATGACAGTTTCGATAAGTGGACTCAGAAGTGGACGTATTATGGCATGGGAGGAAGTGAGTTTGTCTGTAAGCATGGGAAAGTTGAATGACATAATGCATGAATTTGTTGTGCTAAGCGAGAATGAGTTACCTTATTGTTTTCTGTTTGGGATTGATTTTCTGCATAAGAATAGGATTTCAGTGGATGTATGTAATGAATGTTTAGTGAAAGATGATGTAACAGTTGGGAAGTTGCAGAGTGAGCTTGTAGGCTCAACTGGATTTGTAGGAGTGGCAGATGTCGATTTGAGTGAAGAGCTGTTGACTGCTGAAGATTTAGAGAGCATGCAAGAGTCATGTTCGATGGTGTGTGAATTGAAAGATAGCTTGATGACCAGTGTTCCTGTGAATGAATGGAGTTGCATATTAAGAGAGTTTAGAAGGTTTGCTGGAAAGTATGTAGTGTGCAAGGGTTTAGTGTATTTTGTGCAATATATAAATGATGAGGATGTATATATTCCAGTGTTTTCCATGTGTTGCACGATTGGAATGGTGAAGATTGTGCATGATGGGTTTGGACATATGGGTAAGAATAAATTGTGGGAATGTATGAAAGGATGTATATTTAGTCCCTTTTTGAGAAAGATCTGTGTGGATGTAGCGACTACATGTGAAGTGTGCCAGAAGAGAAAGTATCAGAGAGTGTATGTTGCCCCACCTGTATTAAAGTTGTGAATGAACCCTTTGAAATAGTAGCGATCGATTGTGTGTCTTTTCTGAGGACTGCAAGAGGGTATGTAGGGATGATTGTGATGGTGGATCATAAGAGCAAATTTGTGTATGCTGCACCTGTGACAAATAAATCTTCATTGACTGTTGCTAGAGAAGTGAGTGAGAGAATGTTGCCTATGTGCATGTGTAAGCCTGTGTGAATGTTAAGTGACAATGGACCTGAGTTTGTGGGACGTGCTTTTGAGGAGATGTTGAGTGAATGGGGAATAGACCATGTGCGAACGCCGCCGTATATGCCTAGTGCGAATGGTTTAGCTGAAAGAACGATAAGAACTTTGAGTGAGATGTTACGATTGATGGTGAAAGAATGGGATGAATGTTTGGGAAGAGTGCTTTGGGCGTATAATATGACAGTGCATAAGGCGATTGGAATGTCACCATGTAAGTATTTGCTGAACTTTGAACAAACGATTAGGCCACATGTAGGACTTAGTGAGAAGGACCGTGAGTTGTGGAGAAAAGGGAATGAAAGGTTTGAGTTTTTCTGTGGGTGATAAAGTACTAAAGGAGATTGAGACAAAAGGTAGACTGAATGTGGATAAGTTGAAAGAGAAGTTTGAAGGTCTGTTTGTAGTAAGAAAGGTTTGGTCGAATGGGGTAAGTTATGTGATAGTTCGTGAAAGAGAAGATGGAAGTTTGGATGAATGTAGAGCGCATCAATGTCAGTTGCGAAAGTGGCGTGAACCTCCTGAATATTTGGTCCAACATCCTGTGAATGAATATCTGTCTGAAAGAATGGAAGACTGTGAAATGGTGGATGATATAGCTAGTGCTTTAGAGGGGAAGCAGTTAGTGTTAGTTGAACATGGAAGGGGGAAGCGTAAGAGTAAACAGTTGAGAAAGGATGAATGGATGGAACAGTTCGGTAAGAGTGATGTGGTAGAGTTTTCTGGATTTGTGCAAGATCGAGATGGAGTATATGATAGAACGTAGAGTATTTGTAAGTTTCCTTTGAATGAGTCTGAGTCTATGCTAGAGAGTATAAATGGGATAAGTGCGCAATTGGAACAAGAGTCGATAAGTGCTATGAAAGAATGGGAAGGTTTGATGGATGTAGTAGAGTGGTTAGTTGAGGATTTGAGTGAGATTGGTCAGGAAATGTTAGATGTGTGTGTGGATTGCAACCAGCTCAGCTGTGCAGATAGATGTAGCCCCTGGAAGAGCCCCACTCACTTCAAACAAAGTAGATACAGCATGGAAACTGAACCCCCTCCTTGAACTTGGAGCCATCCTGTACACTGGCATGGAGCCAGCGTGACACGAAGTATGGTCCAAAAGGGACGAATGCAATACTGCCGGCACTGCAGAAGCTTTACAAGCAGAGGCATGGTGACAAATAGTCAAGGGTGGTACCTTCAATGTGGTGCCCTGGGCTGAACCAGTTGTGTTTTTTTTTTTACTTCACCCATCTGGCGACTGCCTTCAAGTGTATAAGTAACTCAATTAAAATTCTAGCCTAGTAATAGTAGGTCAATTTGAAGACAACATGAAGCCATCACAGCATTAGGGGGTAGGTCCATGGGAACAGCACAGCACAATGGCACACAAATTTAAGTTCCCTTCCGCCATCTCGCATCTTCTTTGCCAATCAGCGCAGAGAGCTGCCCTGATTCCTGCCATGTAGTCAGTGGGATGAAGAGCTAACAATGAGATTTGGGGATTCTAATACACTGAGAGGACATAGGACACTTTCTGGGCAGAAACCGGCTGAGGTACATTGATCTCTCCCTGGTTTGCAATAAGCGAGCAAGGTAGCAATTCAACAGGAGTCTGGGATGATACCCTGTGTCCAGATC
Organism: Ceratothoa steindachneri; assembly: GCA_963969495.1. Lineage (NCBI taxonomy): Eukaryota > Metazoa > Arthropoda > Malacostraca > Isopoda > Cymothoidae > Ceratothoa > Ceratothoa steindachneri. The sequence continues at coordinate 113,873,951 of OZ018328.1, forward strand.
CTGTTGAACAAATCTAACAGAAATGCCATGCCTCACTCACCCAGGTGTTGAAGCATGGCGTACAGGACATTGTCCAGACCATGGGCAGTTCCGCTAATAAAACGAGAGCAGAACGTAACTCACTCGAGTAATCCTGTCATTGAAGGGTTCTTCACCTCTGGAGGTAAAGTACAATCAGCAGCCTTCTGCGACATCATGACATGCATTAAATGCTGGCCGAGAAGCATCCCGGCTAGAGAATGCGGAGAAAGCAGTCGCGAAGGATTATGCCACGGATGCAGGGTCCAAGATTGAGGTCCCATTCTCCTGAAGAATGGGAGGGGGTGCTGCAAGAACTTGCCCCAAATCCTTTTGACTCACTTCCACACCTCTGTTAGAAGGGTCTTCCCATTATTGGCAGGAAGATCACCCCATTTATTATAACAAAACTTTTACAAAAGAATAAGAAAGGAATAGGACCAAAGATTATGGAATACAAAACAATTAATAAAAGTTGAAAGTATTGAGTATAATAAGGGGCCTGAGTGTAGGAGGAGAGAAAGAACATTAATAAATAAAAGTGAGTACATAGAAGAAGATGTAATGAGGTGCTGGGCGGGTGGATGGGGTGCAATGAACGTAATAGTAGGCTTCAAAAAAATAGTATGGAAAGCACGGGAGATTTTTACACCATGTGATGACCGTCCTGGGTTCTGTGGCCTTACATAAGCCAAGGTCTAGGCCCACTAGGACCGGGCCATATGGTCAGTCTTCCTTTCATGCTGAGTTTAGGAATTTTTTAGAGAACCCTAGAAAGTGTTAGTTGAAAGTTGGTTCAGTATGACTCGGGAGTTTTCCTCTATCCATGTTGTAAATAGCTGGAAGGCAAGCAGAAAGGATTCTAGCATGTGGGAATAAAATGAGCATCAAGAGTAGTATCAGCGATTCATAGTAAAAGGCTATCCTGGGCAAGTTGAGAGGATCCATAGTTATCGCCAGGCTATGTTGCTCAGTGGTTATTGCTGGCGCATGTGTCGTAGCTAACTGTGAGGGTCGGCGATCCTTTCCTTTTCCAGTTGCGCCATCTAACATCGATAAGTGGGATCAAAGCCAGGAAGCTCTCATTTTTATGGCCAGATGACATGTTGTTGCACAACTACACTGAAAGGAAAGGCAAGTAAACTATAGGAACCACAGTTAAGTAGGTCTTCCAATCTTTGCCGTCCAATAGGGGATGAGTGCAGTAGCTAAGGGCACTGCAGACTTTGCTGGCTATCTTATCAGTCAAGGAGATTCGCTGTTTGTGGAGTTGGATCTTTACTCCCAAGTATTCCAGAGTATTCGTTGGTGTGAGAACTGATTTCTCCTTGTTAACCTGTAGGCTACTTGCCAAGAATTGATGGAGGGTGTTCAGTACTGAGTCGAGGTCTCCCAATATTAAGACATTATCGAGGTAGGTAAAGGCCCTGGCCGCATGCTTTTTGGCCCAAGCATTAGCAATAGAGCACATGATTATCTGCATGAGATAGGAGGCCCCACAGAACCCCATGGGCATTCTTTTAAACCTCCACCTTTTTCCACCTATGATTATTCTGAACTGATGTCTAGCCGAAAGATGTAGAGGTAGAATCCATTTTGATTGCAACATCATTGGGGCCAGAGGCTCGTAACACATTTCCAAATGCTGGTAACGTAAAGGATGGTGGTTTGTAATTTGGAGTTAACGTGGACATATCGTAGATAACCCTCATGCTTCCATCAGGTTTTGGTACGCCGAATAGTGGATGAGCCCTGATAATTTCTGTGGATTCATCCAGGACATCCATTTCTACCAGTCTGTTGATGGCATCCAGGAGCTTGGAACTTGCTGCCGGTAAGTGATGGTATCTTTAAGGAAGAAAGACCTTGATACCGGCCAGCCATGCACACCTGATAATGTTGTTTGCTGGGGGCACATTTTTGAGATTACCCAGCATCGGCATGTTGATTTTTCCAGAATTTTGTTATCTTCGGTTGTAATGGGTCGATTACGGGGCTTACTAATTCATTTTGGCCATTACCATTCTGACCATTACCCCACTGATTACCATTCTGTTGTTCAATATTATTGTAGGCGGTATTCCCACAGTTGAGATCCCTAATACCTGGTGAGCCACTGGATGCAAAGCCCGAATCCAGAGTTGATACAGTGGAATCTGTGTCCAGGGATCCACTGGTGATGTTGGTCTGTTGACTTCCAAAACTGTGGGGAGAGCCAATCCAGGTTGCAGAATAACCATTATGAGAGGTGGCACTTCATAGATATAAAGACCGCCCAATTCATTGGCAATGCGGTCTATGTATTCTCATAGTTCTTATCGTGTATGGAGAGGCCACTAGTGCAAGAGGGAGTTCTTTTTATGTTCCAGACCACATGGTCATCTAGATTAACATCAATAATTTCACTGACAGTTACCCTTGGGGGTGAAATTAAGTGGAGCATCCGAGGAGAAGGCACTTAATAGATAGGCACATACTGCCCATCGTAGAGCATGATATCACTTTGACTATTAAAGGAACTATTAACACAAGAATTCACTAAGCTCACTTGTAAGATCGTTAAGCAACGCACTGAGAGAATAGGTATCACTGGTATCCAAAGGGTATATTGACGATGTCGACGAGGAAGGTCCCAGTGATGAGGATCTCGTAGAAGTAGAGGAGCTAGTGGAAGACGGTGGTGTCCTCCAGGATTCATCTTGCGAGGCCTAGCCCTTCCTGCCTACGCTGTTCCACAGCCACGGCCCACAGGGGGCCAGATAGGCAAAAACAACCTGCTGTGGAGCGTAAGTCGGCCATCCTGTTCTGGTGTTGAGGGCTCACTCTGACAGCTGGATGTTCGAGGCCTGTATTGCGTGATCCTTGGCGTCGCATAGCGCCAGTCCCCACCCATAGTGCAGGATGCAGTAGTATAGGTGAAGGCGCTGGTAGGTGGTCTAAAATTCTGTGAACGTCAGTAGCTCACGGATCCTGAAGAGGGTTAACAGGAGGGAAATTTCTTCCCTGTCCCGTCTCTTTGAAGGCGGGGCTGTTGATATGTTTGGTCAGATCGCCAACAACGACGACTGACCACCTCGTAGGGTGCCTGGCTGCAGCCACTGCAGCAACTTGTTGTGGTTCCAGTGGCTCCGGGACTGGTGTATCCGGCGTTGGCGGCAGCCGATTGGGTTGCGGCTGAAGAGGATAGGGGAAAAGAATCTGTTGATTGAATTCCCGGAGGTTCTTTCCTGACGCCGCCATGGTTAATGTCCCCTACAATGTCCCCTAGTATCCTGTGCAAATAAACGTAGTGGAGGGGCTTCTGATGTCAGCGAAATTCCCGAGGAGTTTGAGCTTCCTGGGTCTTCTGAGTCTGAATGCTGAGATTCCGACGTTCTACGATTTGCGCTCTGATAAAACGATTCCGGGGTCTTCTGAGGGATAAGGTTCCGTGAGTGTGAACCCCTCAAACATAACGCTTGGTAGCTCTCACGAGGGCCCAGTAGAAGGAACGTGATGTAGGAGTGGTGTAAAAATAGTATGGAAGGCACGGGAGGGGCTTACACCACGAGGACCGGAGAGTGGCTGCGTGCTTCGAAATATACCGGAACCTAGCCCTAGCTCGACGAAATTCACCGACAGTGAAGTCGTTCGGGCGTCGCTTCTGTTTGAGAGCCGTCTCACACTCGGCTGACCACCACGGGAGCGGTCGGGGTGCAAAACGGCCAGACTTACTAGGAATAGTAGTTAGGCCCACGGCGATGAGGTTGGCGGAGAACTCAACAGCCTCATCTACCGACATTACCTCATTGACAGGGAAAGAGAAATCAGTCATTTCCTAAAATGTGGACGACCGTGCCACTGCTACGCACCACTGGGGCGGGCTCTCAGTGGCACAGAAAATGATCACTAACATGAAGGTCATCGAACAGCCCCCCCCCCAAAAAAAAAAAATCAGGCTGTGTATCCAGAGAGCACAAAGATAGATTGAGACAGGAAAATAAAGCGGTTATCGGGCAGTGATGTGTAAACTCATCTACATTTAGGAAACCTATCTCCAGCTGGTCGATCAGGTGGGCAAGGACTTGACCCTGGGGATTAATCAAGTAGTTTCCCCAGAAAGTGCTTTCTCAGGGCAAGAGAAAGGGCCTCGGCAACCGTACCACGACGCGGCGGAAGTGCAAAACGACGAAGTCGGGTGACGGTGGAATGTACGCGGAAATAACAGTATACCTCCTATCCAAATAGAAGAACGGAGACATCACGCCGGGTGTAAATCGTGCATCCTCCCACCCGGCACCCATTGCAAGGTGTCAGGGTCATAAAACCCTTATACTCCAGGAGGGTGGGAAGGGGGCACGTGTCAGCAGGTCTCCTTCAAAAAGATAGCTAATGTGGAACGGGAGGAAACGAGCCTCCGCAGCTCCTCCCAGATGGCCCGGAGTCCATGGCAATTCCATTGAAAGAATATACCCTCCAAGCTTAACTCAGAGATGCAGGGGGCCTTGTTCGAAGAGAAGACCTTCACAGGAATGGTCGTATGATTCCTGGAGGCACAACTCAGAGCACTGTGGGCAGACAATGCATTGTCACCTTCGCAGACTTGTTGCCGGAGGTTGGGCTCTTCCTGCGAGTCTTTTCCTCAATCCGCCAAGCTTACCAATGTGTGTGGGTGAAGGAGGGATTCGACGCATTCGCCAAAAGGCTCACGTCCGAGGAACGGGTCATCTTCTGCTCTCTACCAATCACACTAGCAAGAGTTCTCCGCTGAAGGATCATGTTGTCCTTAGCCAATATGCGGCCATCAGTGGAGTGAATAACAAGGAAGTGTTTGAAGCCAGCGGGCAAAAAGGGGCATGCTAACTAAGGCTCTCCTCTGATAGATCATGTTGCCCTTATCTAACATGCTGCCATTAGTGGAGCAAAGAATGAGGAAGCATTTGAATTCAGCCAACTCAAAAATGTCAGGTATCCTCTGAATGAGGGGTCCGGATGTAGTTGAGGCTCCACTCTGAGCAGTTGCACTATTGGTCTTGGTCAGGGACTCGCCACCCAGAGTAGCACCGGGGCAGGATCTGTCGATCTTAATTTGGTCAATTGCCAAAACGGCAGCAGCCACTCCATCCCCGTGGCTCCCACGGAGGGATAGGAGCACCTTGTCTTTTTCCTAGTTTTTTTTCTTAGGAGATTAGGGCAGTGAATTAACTTGCTTCTCTCCTCCATCAGTGGGAGCTTCTAGACCAGATGAGTCAGCCTCGGCAAGATCCTTCTCCAAAATGGAGAAGGTCCTGCCTGTCACAGGAGCACCAGTCGGGGGAAGAGATCCCTCCTCTCCTTGTGAGGCCTCAGGGACCCGAGTCGTTTGAGGAGCAGCCTGCATAGGGGCAGACAAAGGTTCTGTGCCTGGGTTTGATCCCATGAAGGATCCTACATTCTGGGGCTGGGTTACCTCAGGGACCATGTCTATCTCAGGTGGGGGCCTCCATACAGCTGTGGGGGAGCGGTGTGTGTGTGTGTGTGTGTGTGTGTCTGTAGGGCCATTCTCCCACCCCCCTTTACATATATCTTTCCCTACCCCTGTGTGAGTGTGTGAGTATAATTTGCCTTACGATTTTTTATTATGAATACAAATAATAACTGATTGTACTCTCTTTTCAGAGATATGATTTTCTAAACATAAATATAAGAGTAAATATTTAGAGTGTTAAGTTAAATTTATTTGTCCAGCGCATTGGGATATTACCCTAGGTAAGATTGGTTTATTAAGAAAATACTAATAGGCTCAACATTAATTTTAACAACGAGGGATAGCAAAGTCCATCACCAGATTTTTCTTTGTAAACGCTATACCCAAAATTTCTCTGGCTCTTTTTAGTATTTCATCCTGTGTCTTCAAAGAGTGAAGCTTCAGCGGACTGTGAGAGGAATCCTCGAGGCGAGTGCTCCACCCAGCCCAGCCCTGAAACCCAGGGTGTTACCTGCATTGGCTGACAAGCCTGTGCCCCTTCTTATTGGACACTACGACTACTACACCCGCCCCCCCTTCAAGTGATAGTCCTGTACCCCTTCTTATTCAGGTGTTGTTTTGATTGATTTGTTGTGTGGACCTTGTTTGGGTTGTTGAAATTTGTTCTCTGTGCCTGTCATATTTTATTTTTGTTTTCGGTTGGGAAAATTGTAATATGTATAGAATATTTATTTTGAATGCGCACCGGTGTTTATTTATTTTGTTTGTAAATATAAACTGTAATTATAACTGTATTTTTTTGTTAAAGTAAAGGACTGTATATCAAATCGTATCAATTCTTCCTCAGGGCTCTCAAGGTCCATAAATCCTAGGATAAGGTTGGAACGCTGGTTTAGTGTTGCTTTCGGCCTGCTACACAGCCATCACAGGTCCCATTTGGGGTACCTTTGGTCATCTCATCTTTGGCCAACAAACCAGCATCCTTTGGGTAAGAGAGGGGGGCACATACAGTGACCTCTTATAAGCTTATTAGATGCACCTGCACCTCTTTGGAGAGCATGGGCCAACGGGCACTGTCTTCCCTCACCCCCCCTAAGGGGGTTGACTTTATCGTGTCACGCCCACTGGGAGTAGTCAATTATGGTCCGCCTGCCTGATTTCTTGGCAGTCCCCTTGGAAAGGAAAGAGGGGACTGCCACTGGAATGAGGAAGTCTCCCAAAGGCGACTCCAGAGAAGGGGGTGAGGGGGAGCCCCTGCACTCGTAGACAAAAGAGAGGAGTAAGCCTCTTCTCCGGTAGTAGGTTGGAGGGTCCTCTGTCAAATTACATAGGGAAGTAACTAATTTTTTTCATTGGAGCTGCCTGAAGGTGGATCGCTCGCTGGTGAAGGGCGAGTTAAGGAGAAGATTATTTTTTTTCATACATCGGCATGGTGACCCTTGTCTTTTCACAGGATGCAAACACTAATCCCCCCACGCAGTAGCCGGTTCTGCGAGGCGTGAAGACAGGACCAGCAGACACCATTTAAGGCTGTGGTGGAGCGAATGTGTGTGTGTGTGTGTGTGTGTGTGTGTGTGTGTGTGTGTGTGTGTGTGTGTGTGTGTATGTGAAGGGCCATTCTTCCACCCCTTTCTCAATACCCTCTCCCTCCCTCTGTAAGAATGTATATATGAATGAGAAATTTTTTTCCTCTTTTTTTTATATATATAATATTTATTTGATTTCATGTTTTGTTTAAAATGGTTCTTTTCTCTTCCTTAGCTATTTACCCGTTGTTTGATATTTTACGATAAGCCACTATATGATAGATAAAGATTTGTAAAATTTAATCTTTCCTTTTTGTAAAGTTATTGTATGTCCCATTTGAAGGAGGAGGGCTTCTATATAGCCTCAATATTGCAACAAGATCACAATATATTATATCGAGCTCAGAAGTGCCAGTTTTTCTTGATAAGTCCTAGGCATTGTGAACACTGGCAGGAATTCCCTCCTGGGATATCACGTGAGGCCTTCCTTTTCTTGTATTGTTTTTTTGATCAAGTATAGTTGTTAGGCCTCCTTGATATGATTTTGTAGTACTGTGGTGGAGCAAATGTGAGTGTGTATGAAGGGCCATTCTCCCACCCCCTTTTCCCAATACCCTCTCCCTCACTCTGTAAGAATGTGTGAGTGGGAATGAGTTTTTTTTATATTTTCTTTTTGTATATATATGCATTTGATTTCATGTATTAAAATTGGGTTTTTTCTTTCTCAGATATTACTTTGTATTAAGTAAATTTAATGAAATATTACTTTGCCCTAAGTAAATTTAGCGAACTAAATGTTGAATAGTTTGTCGAAAGACCACTCCAGTAGACTTAATCGCCACCATTTGTAAGAAGTGGTGGAGGTGGTAGGGTTCCGATAACTGAGCAGAAAGAAGAAATTGTCAAGTCCCACCAGGACAGAGAGAGAGAGGGCTTTGATAGCTTCAAGACGTTACCAAATTATATTGCATGTTCGGAGGCACCGGTTTTTGTTTGTAAAACGCTTGAGATGCCAATACCCACCTGGGTAACATGTGAGCCCTTCCTTCTTTTTTCTTGGTCCTCTAGTTTGCTTTAGGCCTCCTGTTAGTGACTTCTTGTCTACTGTGTGATCGTTAGTGGCAAAGATATTTTGTTGTTAGAATTAGGTTATCCCTTTTACATATACATATAGTCTAATTAAAGGTTGGTTATATAAATTTTGATTGGTATTCTGGTATTCATCAGATAATATTGTGTGTATAGGAGAATAGCTATTTATATATATTTGTTGTGTGAATATTTACCCCATATTTATGTAAATATTGTATTTTTTTTTGTAAGTAAAGGGACTGTATATACAATCTGTTTCATTCTCCTTCGATTTCTCACGTCCGGATCAGTGTAGGAAGCGGGTTGGATTGATTGGGATTAGAGTATATATTTTCAGCCCACTACATTTGGCGCCCGAATAGGGACATGAGACTTCGAAACCGGGAGCGTGATGGGATTGGATTGCAGTCCATACCCAATTAGCGTGGCAGGTAGTTTGTTTTTTTTTCACCTTTGTCTATCGGTTACTAACCTGGGAGGATGGCTTCTGTGGAACAGGGTCTCCATGATGAGATTGTGAGACTGAGGCTGGAATTGAGGCAGAAAGAGGAGGAATGTATGATGTTGAGGAACGTGATTGATGGATTAAAGAGTGATGTGATGAGTATGGATGAGAAGACAGACAGGATGAGGAAAGAAATGGACGAGAGACGGAAGCAGGTCGACCGACCAACGGATGAAGGACTTGTATGACATGATGAAGGGGTCAGGACCGGCCCCAGGACCCTCGAACTTGACCCCTGCTCCAACTGAAGGGGATAAGACTAATGGGATCAATGGGAGTGTGTGCGAGTCTAGAGAGGATAGGGTGATTATGAGTGATTGGAAGGACGCAGAATGGAAGAGAGTTGAATGCAGGAGAGGAAGGAAGAGTGGTGCAAAGGGGAAGGAAAGGAAGGTAAGAGGCAAGAGTGAGGACTCATTGTACTCGGATGAAGGAGAGAGTGAGGGGATGATTGGTATGGGTGAGAGTGAAGGCAGCTCAAGTGAGAGTGAAGTGAATGTGGGAAAGGGTATTTTGATAAGGGAAGTGCCAAAGATAGATAGATTTAGGTTACATGGTGGGAAAAGTGTGAAAGAATTCTTCGGGGAATTTGAGTGATATTGTAAGCTCAAGTACCCGGAGAATAAGGGATACTGGATGAATGTTTTGGGGGAATGTTTAGAGGGAAAAGTATTGGAGTTTTTCCGCGTGATTACAAGTGTGGGGGAACCAAGGTACGATGTGGTGAAGGAGAGATTGATTAGGCAGATGAAACGAATGAAAGAGAGTGTGAAGTATAAAAGGGTGAATGAATTTGAGAAGGCTCGAATGGGAAAAAGTGAAAGTGTGAATATGTATGCACATAGGCTTGAGAGTATGGCAAGAAAGAGGTATGGTGATGATGATGTAAATGAATGTAAACCACTGATGAGGAAGTTTTTGGACACGACCCAGCGAAAGGTGAGTGAATGGCTGAGTGGAAAGAGAAAGGAGAGAATGAGACTGACAGGTGAACGGTTGGTGTGGGAGGATGTGTTGGATTGGGGCTGTTGGAAGATGGACGATTTGATGACAAAAGCGATCTAGAAGAGGATGGATGGTACAGTGTGAATGTTAGGGGTAAGAAGCCCAGGAGCTTTCATCCACCCCGGCAGTTTGTAAGCTACAGGGATGCCTTGAAGGATGCACCAGCTGGAGTGATGTCGAACTTCCTGGTCCGGCAGAATGGATGGGTAAATGGAGGGTGGTCGAATGGAAGGGGACAGATGAATTTCAAGCGCTGGAACGCATATATGAGAGAGAAACCGAGGTATGTCCCAGCAAACGAGAGATAGAATGGTGGGAGAAAGATTGTGGAATGTCATCGGTGTGGAAGGAAAGGTCATATGTTGGCAGAATGTAGGTGGACGTCTGGTGCGTGTTTTGGTTGTGGTAAGAAAGGGCATATGATAAAGGATTGCCAGGAAAGTGTGAAAGTGCTTCGAGTGTAAAGAAATAGGCCATTTGAAGAAAGATTGTCCGAGGTTGAATGGTGGAGCAACTGCTGGGGGGGAGTGTGAAGTATGCTTGTGGTAATTGTGGAAAGGCTGGTCATTATGCGAGGATGTGTTGTGACCAGAGGAATGTATGTAGCTATTGTGCGATGGAAGGACATTCAAGTGAAAAGTGTTGGATTAGACTGAGAGCGCAAGGTGTGAATGGAAAGTCTGAAGCGGGAAACTGAATTGTAAGAGGGTACCTGCTGAAGTATCCTCTGGGTGCATGAGTGTGAGTAATCTGTTGGTAAGTCTGTCTAGTGTGAAAGTGCTGTCTGGTAGGAAGTATGAGTGTCTGAGTGTGAAGGTGGAATTGAATGTAATCGAGTGTTTGGCTTTAATAGATTCTGGATGCAAGGCAAACTTGGTGTATAAAGATGTGTAGGACAGGGTTAGCGGGAAAGCCTTCCTGTCTGAGTGCAAGGGTAGTTTGGTAGGTATTGGTAATAGGAGAGTGCCTGTGATTGGAATGATAAGGTCACCTGTTCGAATGCATGGTATATTGATGAATGAATGTGAATTCTCGGTGATTGATAAGGTGAGTAGTGAGTATGGTGTGATTTTGGGCTATGATTTTATGAAAATGAATCGTATGGTTGTGCATCTTGCAAGTGATCAGATTAAGGGAAAGATTGGTAAAAATGGGGTGTATAAGTTATATGTAGGGAAAGATGGTAGTGTTTTGAGGGGTGTGTTTACTGGTATTGAGGTGACTGCTATGAAGAATGTAAGGCTTGTGAAGGGTGAAAGGGTGACGGTTAGAGTGAGTTGGAGTAGGAATGTTAGTTTGAATGTGGGTGAGAACACTGTGATATTGGATGGAAAGGATGCATGTTGCTTGTGTGTTTGATGGCTTGATGAGAATGAATGATCCTTTTGTATGTGTGCAGGCGGACCCCAGGGTGAAAGGACAGGTGAGGGGTATCCAAGTCGGAGATGTACTAGGACACCTCTCCACTGTCACTGAGGTAGGTATGGATGATAGCACGGATATCAGGGTGAATATTGCGAAAGAAAAGACATGTGAATGGATGTATAATGAAGTGAAGGGCATGGTGAAATTGGATGGATGTTTGACTGAGTATGAAAGGGAGAATGTGTATCGAATGATATTTGAACGAAAGGGAGCCCTCAGTAAGAGTGATCTGGATTTCAGGGTTGCAAAGCTCCCAGAATTCAAGATTGTCCTGAAGGAGGACTCCCCAATCTATCAGCGGCCGAGGCATTTCCCATGTCCGGTTGCTGATGAGATTGAGGAGTAGTATGTAGAATTAGAGCAATTGGGGGTGATTGAAGAGAGCGAGAGTGCATGGAATAGTCCAATTGTGCCTGTATGTAAGCCGGATGGAAGATTGCGTCTGTGTGTGGATTATCAAAAGGTGAATGAAAGGACTGTGAAAGAAAGGTTTCCGATGTGTGTGGTATCTGAGTGTGTGTATAGTATGCATGGGATGGAGTGGTTTACGAAGCTGGATCTGGTACAGGGGTATTACCAGATGCCTATTGCTGAGGAGAGCCGGCCGGTAACTGCCTTCTCTTCCACAAAGAGGCATTACCAGTTCTGGAACCTCAGCTTTGGGTTGGCTAATGCTCCCGGAGCCTTCCAGCGGGCAATAAATGTTGTGTTGAGTAAGTTTGCGAGTAAGAATGTGATTGTGTTTATAGATGATATTTTGATTATGACTGAGAGTTTTGAGGAGCATATGAGATTGGTGAATGATGTGTTGAGAACGTTGGAGGGTGTTGGTGTGAAAGTGAAAGTGGCGAAGTGTGAATGGTTTGCGAAAGAAGTGGAATTCCTTAGGCATATGGTGAGTGAGAATGGGTTACGAAAGTCGCCGAAGTATGTTGAGAAGGTGCGAATGTTTTCGAAACCGGTGACTGTGAAGCAACTGAAGTCGTCTTGGGGTTTGATTGAGTTTCAGCGAAAGTTTATATGTGATTATTCGGGTGTGAGTAAGCCTCTGAGTGAATGGATGGGCATGAAAGGTAGTACGATTGTTAGGAGGAATGATAAGATAAATGAAGCGTATGAGAGACTGAAAGAGGCAGAAGTTGAAGATGTTGAATTGGCATACCCGGACTATAGTGTAAATGCTAAGATGCTTGAATTGCATACGCATGTGAGTGGGTACTGTATGGAAGGTTTTCTGATGCAACAGCAGCATTTGAATGGAGAGAATCTCAGGCAAATAATTGGGTATGTATCCAAGGGTATGAACGGGGCAGAATGAAAGTATTCGACTGTGGAGCGAGAGTTGGCTGCAATATGGTATTGTTTGAAAGTGATGCATCCGTTTTTGAATGGTGTGAGGTTTGTGATCAAAACAGATTACCAACCTCTTGTGTATTTGCAATGTATGAAATGGGCTGATTGTAGAATTGCAAGGACTTTGGAAGATTTGAGTGATTTTGACTATGTGATTGAGTATGTGCGTGGTAAATGAAATGAAGTGGCTGATTTGATGTCAAGGTATCCTGGTACGAATGATGAAAATGTGTGTGGAGTTAGGGATCCTGAGTATTTGCCGAAAAGGATTATGAATGGAAAGGGGAGTAAGGGTGGTGGTGATTCCTTGTTTGAGTGTGTATGGAATGGTTTCCAAGATTTGAAGAGTGATGGAATAAATGTGAAAGTGCTGATAGTGTGGATGACTTAAGGAAGGAGGTAATGAGTGAAGTATGTAGGAAGCTTGAAAGTATTGGTATGGCGAGGGTGTGGAACTTTATGAAAGAATTGAAAGCGATGTGTATACAAGGGGTCCCGCCATTTCAGGAAGTGTTGATTGTAGTGAGTCGTTTGTATGGTGATTGTTTATGTGCACTTTGGTGGTGAGAGGCCGATTGTGTACAAAGATGAGAAGATGAAGGGTTTGAATGCTAATGTGGTACATCTACAATGTTTGAGCAGTGTGCACTACAATTGGGTGATTGAAAAGTGTTCATATATGAGAGAGAAGAAGGATTGTCTGGATGAAGATGAGTGTGTGGCGAGTGATGATGTGGGAGTTGATGATGGTGCGGATGTCAGTGCTGATGTTGGGGTGCTTGTTCCTTCTGTGTATTGCAAACATGGTGGACATGATATGATGGAAGCAAGAGTGAAAGTTGGTTGAGGATTCTTCTGTGGTTTGATTGATACTGGTGCGCAAGTGTCATTAGTGAATGAGAGGATTCTGAGTGAGTATGATGAGTTTAGATGTCGCGAGCGTAAGCCTGTGAAGTTACGGATAAGTGGATTGGGGAATGGAATAATAGTGGCATGTGAACAGGTTAGTCTGAGAGTGAATTTGGGCAGCGGTGTGAATGTGAAGCATGAGTTTGTGATTCTGAAAGATGAGCAAATGCCATGTTGTTACGCAGAAATGATAGTATACCTCCTATCCAGGTGCAGCTGCACAGCCACTGCCTGAAAGGAGGTATCTAAAGAGAAAGGAAGAACGGAGACATCATGCCGGGTGTAAACCGCGCATCCCCCAGCCCGGCCATCCCGCGGTGGTGGGGTCGCAAGACCCTTATACCCCGGGAGGGCAGGCAGGGGGCACGCGCCTAGCATGGTCTCCCCTCAAAAAAATAGCTAACGGGGAACGGGACGAGGCGAGCCTCCGCAGCTCCTCCCAGTTGGCCCGGAGTCCACGGCAATTCCATTGAAGGAATATGCCCTCCAGGCCTAGCTCGGAGGAGACGCGGGGGCCCTCCTCGAATTGAAGACCCTCACGGGAATGGCCGTACGCTTCCCGGGGGCTGCTGTCCTCCTTTCGGGGGACAGCTTTAGGAACCCCTGAAGATGGCCTAGCGACCATCTTCAGGGGTGTTGCCTCCTGTGAGTCTAACGACTCGGTGGAGGCGCGTGGCCGTTTCGCCTTGCGGGAAACGGTCACGCTGGGGCAAGAGGGGGGAGCCCTGGTTTTAGCCGGGGCTGGGTATGAACCCTTTTTGCCGCCAGCTTTACCAGGGAAGCGCCGGGGTTGGGTAGAGCCCGCAGAAGGGCTCCGAATGGGCGCGGAAACAACCGTGCTCGTTGGCCTGGATGGGCCAGGAGCAGAGGGTGCCTTTCAAACTACTGAGGCATATGACGTCCCAGGCAGAGCTGAACGCGCCAGGACCAAGTCCTTAGAGTCGCGGAATGAGAGTCTATCCTGGGCCTGAACGGCCAGGATTTCTTTCTCCAGGAGATATGCACCACATTGCTTCGAAGAAGCAGGGTGCAGCTCTCCGCAATTGACACACTTGGCCACACACGATTTGGACTTATCGTGTGCGACTTTGGATCAATTTACACAGACTTCGGGTGACCCCGACTTTGCACGTCTACATGAGCGATTCGTATGGCCGAAGCGGTGACAATAATAGCACCGCCGCGGCAGTGGCACGAATGCCTTCACGCGGTAGCGGTACCAACCGGCACGCACCGACTCAGGGAGCTTGTCACAGTCGAACGTGACGAAGAGTGTAGGGGTGGGTCTCGAAGCCCCTCCCTGTTTTCTCATCACACGTTCGACCTTGACCGCCCCATGGTCGGCCAGCTCTAGGGTGATGTCCTCAATGGAGTAGTCAACGAGTTCCCTCGCATAAACTACTCCTTTCACAAAGTTCATGGTAGAATGCGGCGTCACACTCACCGGGGTGCCATGAAGTGTCTGAAGAGCACTTATCTTGGCCACCTCGGCGGGATTCGCCGCATTCGCCAGAAGGCTGCCGTCCGAGAAACGGGTCACCTTCGGCTCTCTACCAATTGCACTAGCTAATCCTCTCCTCTGATGGATCATGTTGCCCTTGGACAACATGGTGCCATCAGTGGAGCGAATAACGAGGAAGCGTTTGAAGCCAGCGGGCTCGAAAACGCCAGGTAACCTCTGAATCAGGGGCCCCGATGTCATCGAGGCTCCGCCCTGTGCACTCTTGGTGTTAGTCTTGGTCAGGGGCTCCGCACACGAGGGGGTAGAGGGGCCGGATGTGCCGATCTTGGCTTGGTCGCCTACCAAAGTGGCAGCAGACCCATCCGTCCCCGCAGCCCCCGCGGATGGAGAGGAGCCCCGAGTCTTTTTCGTCTTTTTAGTCTTTTGTCTTTTTCTTTTTTGGAGAGGGCGGGGAATGAACCCGCTTTTCACCTCCGCCGGCAGAAGCCCCTAGGCCAGATTGGCAGGCCTCAGCCAGGTCCCTCTCCGAAATGGAGAAAGTCCCGGTTGTCGTAGGGGCACCTGTCGGAGGAGATCCCTCCCCTCCTTTTACTGCCTCGGAGCCCTCAGCCATTTGAGGAGGACCTTGCATAGGGGCGGATTCGGGTTCGGTGCTTGGCGCCGAGCATGAATTCCCCCCCATGGAAGGCCCTACCGTCTGAGGCTGGGTCTCCTCAAGGACCATGTTTATCACAGGAGGGGCCTCCAGTTGGCCATCCCCTCCCAGGACATCGCAGGTCCCCTTGGCAGTGTCGCCAGTCTTGTGTGGGGAGGCACAGGCCTTGACCCCAGCAAGGTTTAAAATTCTTGCCAGCAGGTCTTTTGAGGGAAGCGACCGAAGGGGCCTGGCTTCCCTCTCCCCCCTAAGGGAGTTTGCCCTACCGAGTCGCTTTGATGGGGAGCGGCTGGCTAAGGGCTGCCTGCTGGCTTTCTTGGCAGTCCCCTTGGAAAGAAAAGAGGGGACTGCCGCTGGGAAAAGGGAGGTGCCCGAAAGCACCTCCAGAGAAGGGGGTGAGGGGGAGTCCCCTGCACCCGTAGGCGAAGGAGAGGAGTAAGCCTCCTCTCCGGTTAGAGAAATATGGAGGGTCCCCTGTGCAAGCACAGGGGGGGGGGACCTCCATTTTTTTTGCTGGAGCTGCCCGAGGGCGGCTCCGTCGATGAGCAAGGGGAAGTTAAAGGGGTTTTAGGTTTTATTGATTCATCCATGGGCATGGTGACCCTATTTTTGCCACGGGACGCAATAGCTCATCACCTCTTGCAGTTGCCCGCACTGCAAGAGGTGCTTACAAGCCCGGCAGAGCCAGGCGCCGCCATTTGGGACCACCCCTCCCGCCTGGTGGCCTGGCAGTCCATCGGCATGGTGGCTCCACCTTAGACACGGCGTATAAATGATAGATTTTGAAGACGAGAGGAAAAGGGATGTGAGGAAGGTATGGGTGGGGATGAAGCAGGTAGTTAAAAACCAGCCACCCCAGACCGGAGCTCAGGGGTTAGGGAACATTGTCCCCCACCCCCTCAGCCCCGATGCGGGACGGTTGGCTGAAAGGAAGGTCAGCATCTACCCTGTGAAATTAGAGGCTGACCAGAGAAAGTTGTGGGAGAGGTTGTGTGAAAAGAGAGGAAACAAGTGTTTGAAGGAAGGAAGGAAGAGAGGCTAAGCTGGGGCCGGACGGAGTGCTGAGTCCCGTCAGCACGACGGCCAGGATGGCAAATCGCCGCGCCCCTTACGGGGCATACCGTCAACATATGACCCTTCCTTCTACACCTACGACATTCCACAATCTTTCTCACACCATTCGGTCTCTCATTTGCTGGGACATACCTCGGTTGCTCCCTCATATACCTATTCATGCACTTACCACTCATCTGTCCGCTACCATTTGCCCATCCAGTCTGCCGGTCCAGGAAGCTCAACATCACCTCAGCTGGTGCAGCCCTCAGGGCATCCAGATAGTTGACAAACTGCTGGGGTGGAGGAAAGCTCCAGGGCTTCTTACCCCCAACATTCACACTGTACCATCCATCCTCATCAAATCACCCATCTTCCAACAGTTCACCTGTCAGCCTCATTCTCTCCTTTCTTTTCCAATTCAGCCATTCACTTACCTTTTGCGGGGCCGTATCCAGGAACTTTCTCATCAATCGTTTACTTCATTCACATCATCATCACCATACCTCTTTCTTGCCATACTCTCAAGCCTATGTGCATACATGTTCACACTTTCACTCTTCCCCATTCAAGCCTTCTCAAATTCATTCACCCTTTTATACTTCACACTCTCTTTCATTCATTTCACCTGCCCAATCTATCTGTCCTTCACCAACTCATACCTTGGTTTCCCCACACTTGTGATCACACAGAAAAAATAATACTTTTCCATCCAAACAGTACCCAAAACATTATCCAGTATCCTTTATTCTCCGGGTACTTGAGCTTGCAATACCGCTCAAATTTCCCAAAGAATTTTTCCACACTTTTACCACCAAGCAAACTAAACTTATCCACCTTTGGCACTTCCCTTATCAAAATACCCTTACCCACATTCACTTCACTTTCACTTGAGCTGCCCTCACTCTCACTCCTACCAATCATACCATCACTTTCTCCTTCATCCGAGTACAATGAGTCCATATTCTTCCCTCTCACCTTCCGATCCTTCCCCTTTGAACCAGTCTTCCTTCTTCTCTTGAATTCAACTCTCTTCCATTCTCCATCCTTCCTATCACTCACAATCATCCTATCCTCTCTAAATTCACACACACTCCCTGATCCCATTATTCCCTTCGGTCAGAGCAGGGGTCAGGGTCAAGGGTCCTGGGGCCAGTCCTGACCTCTTCATCATGTCATATAAGTCCTTCATTCATTGGTCAACCTGCTTTTGTCTCTCATCCATTTCTTTCCTCATCCTGTCTGTCTTCACATCCATACTCAACATATCACTCTTCAATACCTCAATTATGCTCAACATAAATGATAGAAAAAGGGGAAAGACAACCAAACTACTTGTCACTCTAATTGGGTGTGGACTGCAATCCAATTCTGTCATGCTCCCAGTTTCGAGATCTCACGTCCCTATTCGGGCAGCAAATGTAGCGGGCCGAAAATCTAGATTCTAACCCCAATCGCTATAACCTACTTCCTACACTAATTTGGACATGAGAAATTAAGGGAGAAATGAAACCGATTGTATGTACAGTCCTTTACTTACCAAAAATATGGGGTAAATATTTACAAGAGAGGGGTGAATAAATTTGAGATCTCGTAAAAATAATCCTACTTAGAAAGCCAATCTTACTTATGAATACCAATTAAAATTTATACAAAAAAACAACATTCAATTAGACTATATATACAAAAGGAAAACAACTACTAATCCGAAAAAACAATTCTATGTAAAAATTGAACAAAAAGTATTTGTGACAACAAAAAGAAAAAGCCTCTCATGGTGCCAAAGGGAGGAAGTCCTTCCAGCTGCCACTCGAGTGGGCCTAATGCCTAGGACTTATCAAAAACAAACTGCCACCTCTCAGCTAGGTATTAGTGATCCAGACGCGTCTTGAGGCTATTAAAGCCCCCTCTGCCCAGTCAGGACTCACAATAACTTCTTGACGTACAAGGTATATTCTATTTAAATATTGCAAATCTTACAATCTCAGTTTACAATAGACATATATCAAAACTACGTCTTTATAAAAGTTAATTTAAGTAAATTTTGTAAAATTTAAAACCTCTCCAATCACACACATTCTTACAGAGGGAGGGAGAGGGTATTGGGAAAGGGGTGAAGAATGGCCCTTCACACACACACTCCCATTCGCTCCACCACAGCACCACTGGAGCAGGCTCTTAGGCAGCAGTGCTCCAGAAAAATGATATTTGAATGAGAAACTGATCACTACCATGGAGGTCATTGACTATCCCCTCCCCCGAAAAAATCACATTGTGCATCCGGAGAGCACAAAAATATATCAGGACTGGAAAATGAAGCGGTTCTCGGGTAGTGATGCATAAATTCATCCACATTTATGACACCTATCTCGGCTCATTGATCAGGTCGGCAAGGACTTGACCCCTCGGATTGATTGAGTATTCCCCCTAGAGGGGATGTCTTCAAATCCCAGAGTAAGAGAAAGGGGCTCGGCAACCGTGCCATGATGCAGCAGAACTTCCCTGCATCGAAGTCGGCTGATGATGGAATGTACACCGAAATAACAGTATACATCTTATCCAGGTGCAGCTGCACTGCTATCAGGCTAGTTAGTACTTTCCTTTGATAGAACTTGTTGCCCTTGACCAACATGCTGTCATCACTGGAGCGAATAACCCTGACGTAATAGGGGTTCCGCTCAGCGCACCTGCAACTCTAGTCTTGGTCTGGTCCTCTCCACCCAGGAAAAAATCGTTTTCTCACGTCCCAATCTTGGCCTGGTCGCTTGCCGAAGCGGCGGCGGTCCCATTAGTCCCTAGAGCTCCCACGGATGGAGAGGAGGGTGGGAAATGAACCTGCTTCTCTCCACCGCCAGAAGGAGTGGCCTCAGCAAGATCCTTCTCTGAAATGCATAAGGTCTTGGTTGTTAAAGAGGTACCAGCCAGAGAAGAGGTCCATCCACCTACTTGTGAGTCCTCAGGGTCCCAAGCCATCTGAGGAAAGCCTGCACAGGGGTGGACTCGATTCAGTGCTTGGCACTGAGCATGGGCTCAACCACATGGTAGATCCTACCCTCTGGGGTTGGGTCACATCCAGGACAATATCTATTTCAGGGGGCCTTCATGTGAACCCCCTCACACCCCCAAGACATCACAGATCCCATTCGAGGAACATTTTGTCATGTCTATAGCTGGTGAACTGGCATCTATTGAGAAAGAGAGGGGAAAGCACATCTTTCTCCAAGCTGGGAAAAATCTTGGCAGTCAAAGACCAGGTGGGGGTGAGGGGTCTCTTGCGATCTATCGGGGGCCTGCACTACCTAAGAAGGGCCTTGCAGAGGGCCAGACTTATGTTTGGTTCACTCCCTTATAAGATCCTACCATCTGGAGTGGGGTCACCTCTAGGACCACTTCCAGCTGGCTACCCCAACTCTTTCAGTGGGCTCATAGAGGCTATGGCACATAACACCTACCCACATTGGTAAGAATGGGGAAGCGGGCATGCCGGCTCACATCAACTTGGCAAACCTCAGATTGACAACCTGCATTTGGCAAATTCCATGGAACAATGCGGCCTCTTACCCTTCTAAATCAGTTGTGGTTCAACTGAGGTAGTGTGTCCCCTGTCTCACTGTGTTATTATGTAGGAGAGGAGCCACTCCACTAGTCAGTAATGGTGTATCCTAGCTCCTAGTCTACAATCATCAGGCAAGGATTGAAAAAGAGAGAGAGAGAATCCAAAATTTTGATGAAGTTGTAAAATCTGAAAGCCCACCTGCACAAGGTAATTTCCTAAACTTGTTACTACTAAAATGAAAAAATGGAGCAGGTAATATATCCCACATCCAGCAGCTCCCGCCTATCCTGTTGCAAGTTTTGGGAGATGGCTTTGAATGCAGCAGAAGAAAGTACTCAGCAGTACTCAGGATACCCTTCTCACCACACATTCTGGGAGAACATATCAGAATAAGTAATAGTGTGAAGGATTGGAGAACTGCATAAAAATTGGAGATTATGTGCATAAGATAAAGGGGACCTAGAAGATAGGCCTTCATACTAGGAAGAGACAACTACATGAAAACTTACTTGTATTTGCCAGCCCTCACCCTATCACTGTGAGGTGGGTGGCCCCTAGGAAGGCCACCACACTCCTATGTGGGTCCACAGGCCCCAAAGAGAAGAGATGCTGTATGTAGTGTGAGTTTGTGAGAGGTTTGGGCAATTTATGAGTAGATGTTTAATGTTGTCTGGGCTTTGGTTGCATCTGGTGCTTGTTGGTGTTGGGTCAAGGTTTATTCTGTGTTTGTATTGTTAGATTTTTTTTTGTTTAAGAGGCTATCTGGCAACTGCCCACTTGGGAATAAGTCGCTGCAAACAAACAGCCTAGCTTTGGGCTACTTTAAAATAAAAATTTGAAAACAAAACAACGATAAAAGGGAAGATGACAATTAGGAAGCAAGATCCAGCATCAGGGGGAGGGTGCAGGAGCATGTGACCTACTATGAAAACAACAATAATAAAAAAAAACTAGTTAAATAAAAGGGGGAAGGCCAACCTCCCCCCAAATGTCTATCAGTCTACCAGTCAATGAGCACGCACTCATCCTGAGTACAAGGGACAGGCGGTAGCAACCCTGACCATCCCGGTACCGGGACAGGTAACATGCACGAAGATCGCCAAGACTAGGACATTCAACAAGAATGTGCCGAACAGTCTGGAAGACAATACAGTCTTCACAGTAGGGCACAGCGTGGAAGCCAACCCCCTCTTCGGAATTGGAGCCATCCGTATACACTGGCACGGTTCCAGCGTGACACAAGTGCGCTCCAAAAAGGTCGAACGCAATACTCCCGGCGCTGTACAAGCTTTGGGAGCAGAGGCGTGGCGACAAATAGCCAAATGTGGTACTGTGGTGGGGCGAATGTGAGTGTGTGTAAAAGGGCCATTCTCCCACCCCTTTTCTCAGTACCCTCTCCCTCCCTCTGTAAGAATGTGTGTGAATGGGAATGGGTTTGTTTTATTTTTGTTTATTTCATGTATAAAATGATTACCATGTTTTTCTTTCTTTCCAGGCGTTATTCTGGAAAGATAGTAGCTAACTTTGAAATATCACTATAATAAGATAGTTCTTTGTTTAAATTAACTTTTATCAAAGCGTCATATTCTGGAAAGAGGTAAGCTAGTCGATGTATTTTCGAGTAATGCCCACTTATTAGTTTCGCCATCCATGTATAAATAAATGGGTCATAAAAGGAGGATATATCTCTTCTACAGAGAGTGGAAGTGTGGACTGGTAGCAAGAGGGGTTCTATAGACGAGTGCTCCACCCAGCCCTGAGAGGAGGGCTTTCGTGCCTCGCCAACCACCTGAACCGCCATACCCGCCTTCGTTGACAATCCTGCCTCCTTCTAAGTTAGCCAACTACCACCCACCTCCAGCAAGTGATAGCGCGTGCCCCCTTTTCGTTCGGTTGTGGTTGTGTTTTTTTGTTTTGTGTAGAATATAAGTAAATTGTTGTATCCGCCGGGTATAAGATTTTTGTTTGGTATCGTATTTTGATTGGGGAATTTAGCCTCATTTTGAAGTGTGCACACTTCCCTAGTAAATATAAAATTGTTGTAAATATAAACTGTAACTATCATTGTATTTTTTTTGTAAGTAAAGGGACTGTATATACAATCCGTTTTATTCTCCCTCGATTTCTCACATTCGGACAGTGTAGGAAGCGGGTTGGATCGATTATCGATTGGGATTAGAGATCTATTTTCGGCCAACTACATTTGGCGCCTGAATAGGGACGTGAGACTTCGAAACTGGGAGCGTGACTGGATTGGATTGCAGTCCATACCCAATTAGTGTGACAAGTAGTTTGATTGATTTTTCCCTTCTCCTATCTTTTTACTAACTTGGGAACAATGGCTGTAGCGGAAACATTGAATGAAGAAGTAGTGCGATTGAGACTGGAGTTGAGAAAGAAAGAAGAGGAGTGTGAAATGTTGCGGGGAATGATGGAGGGAATGGAGAATAAAATAAAAGGGATGAATGAAAAGACTGATAAGATGAAGAAGGAAATGGGGGACCGACAGGATCAGACGGACCGACGGATGCAGGACCTGTATAACATGATGACCGGGGCTGGATCAGTCCCAGGACCTACAACCCTGACCCCTGCTCCTACTGAAGGGACCCCGCTAAATGGAATGGATGGCAGTAGGATTGAGTCTAAAGAAGATACTGTGAGTGGTAGGAAAGGGGGTGAATGGAAGAGAGTGGAAAGTAAGAGAGGAAGTAAGCATGGTTCTAAGGTTAAGGATAGGAAGGCGAGAGGGAAGAGTGTGGATTCGCTATACTCAGATGAGGGAGAGAGTGACGATATGATTGGAATGAGTGAGACTGAGAGTAGCTCTTCGGAGAGTGAAGTGAATGTGGGGAAAGGAATTTTGATTAGGGAAGTGCCAAGGATTGATAAGTTTAGATTGCATGGGGGAAAGAGTATGGATGAGTTCTTCGGGGATTTTGAGCGGTACTGCAAGCTCAAGTACCCGCAGAACAAGGGTCACTGGGTGAGTGTTCTGGGAGATTGTTTGGATGGGAAAGTGTTGGAGTTCTTGCGAGTGATAACGAGTGTGGGAGAGCCAAAGTACGATGTAGTGAAGAAGAGATTGATTGGGCAGGTGAAACGAATGAAAGAGAGTGTGAAGTATAAGAGGGTGAATGAATTTGAGAAGGCTCGAATGGGGAAGAGTGAAAGTGTGAATATGTATGCACATAGGCTTGAGAGTATGGCAAGAACGAGGTATGGTGATGATGATGTAAATGAATGTAAACCACTCATGAGGAAGTTTTTGGACACGATCCCGCGAAAGGTGAGTGAATGGCTGAGTGGAAAGAGAAAGGAGAGAGTGAGACTGACAGGTGAACGGTTGATGTGGGAGGATGTGTTGGAACTGTTAGAAGATGGACGATTTGATGATGAAAGTGATCTAGAAGAGGATGGATGGTACAGTGTGAATGTTGGGGGTAAGAAGCCCAGGAGCTTTCATCCACCCCAGCAGTTTGTCAGCTACAGGGATGCCCTGAAGGCTGCACCAGCTGGAGTGATGTGAAACTTCCTGGGCCGGCAGAATGGATGGGCAAATGGAGGGTGGTCGAATGGAAGGGGGCAGATGAATTTCAAGTGTGGGAACGGATATATGAGAGAGAAACCGAGGTATGTCCCAGCAAATGAGAGACCGAATGGTGGGAGAAAGATTGTGGAATGTCGTCGGTGTGGAAGGAAAGGTCATATGTTGGCAGAATGTAGGTGGACATCTGGTGCGTGTTTTGGGTGTGGTAAGAAAGGGCATATGATAAAGGATTGCCAGGAAAGTGTGAAAGAGTGCTTCGAGTGTAAAGAAATAGGCCATTTGAAGAAAGATTGTCCGAGGTTGAATGGTGGAGCAACTGGTGGGGAAAGTATGAAATATGCATGTGGTAATTGTGGAAAGGCTGGTCATTATGCAAGGATGTGTCATGACCAGAGGAATGTATGTAGCTATTGTGCGATGGAAGGACATTCAAGTGAAAAGTGTTGGATTAGACTGAGAGCGCAAGGTGTGAATGGAAAGTCTGAAGCGGGAAACTGAATGGAAAGAGGGTAACTGGTGAAGTATCCTCTGGGTGCATGAGTGTGAGTAATGTGTTGGTAAGTCTGTCGAGTGTGAAAGTGCTGTCTGGTAGGAAGTATGAGTGTCTGAGTGTGAAGGTGGAATTGAATGGAATTGAGTGTTTGGCTTTAATAGATTCTGGATGAAAGGCGAGCTTGGTGTATAAAGATGTGTATGACAAGGTTAGCGAGAAAGCCCTCCTGTCTGAGTGCAAGGGAAGTTTAGTAGGTATTGGTAATAGGAGAGTGCCTGTGATTGGAATGATAAGGTCAGCTGTTCGAATGCATGGTATGATGATGAATGAATGTGAATTTTCTGTGATTGATAAGGTGAGTAGTGAGTATGGTGTGATTTTGGGGTATGATTTTATGAAAATGAATCGTATGGTTGTGCATCCTGCGAGTGATCAGATTGAGAGAAAGATTGGTAAAAATGGGGTGTATAAGTTGTATGTAGGGAAAGATGGTAGCGTTTTGAGGAGTGTGTTTACTGGTATTGAGGTGACTGCTATGGAGAATGTAAGGCTTGTGAAGGGTGAAAGGGTGTCTGCTAGAGTGAGTTGGAGTAAGGATGTTAGTTTGAATGTGAGTGAGAACACTGTGATATTGGATGGAAAGGATGCATGTTATAAGGTAAGGCGTGTTGCTTGTGTGTTTGATGGCTTGATGAGAATGAATGATCCTTTTGTATGTGTGCAGGCGGACCCCAGTGTGAAAGGGCAGGTGAGGGGAATCCAAGTCGGAGATGTACTGGGCCACCTCTCCACTGTTGATGAGGTAGGTATGGATGATAGTACGGATATCAGGGTGAATGTTGCGAATGAAAAGACATGTGAATGGATGTATAATGAGGTGAAGGACATGGTGAAATTGGATGGATGTTTGACTGAGTATGAAAGGGAGGATGTGTATCGAATGATATTTGAGCGAAAGGGAGCCCTCAGTAAGGGTGATCTGGATTTCGGGGTTGCAAAGCTCCCGGAATTCAAGATTGTCCTGAAGGAGGACTCCCCAATCTATCAGCGGCCGAGGCATTTCCCACGTCCGGTTGCTGATGAGATTGAGGAGCAGTGTTTGGAATTGGAGCAATTGGGGGTGATTGAAGAGAGCGAGAGTGCATGGAATAGTCCAATTGTACCTGTACGTAAGCCGGATGGAAGATTGCGTCTGTGTGTGGATTATCGAAAGGTGAATGAAAGGACTGTGAAAGAAAGGTTTCCGATGTGTGTGGTATCTGAGTGTGTGTATAGTATGCATGGGATGGAGTGGTTTACGAAGCTGGATCTGGTACGGGGGTATTACCAGATGCCCATTGCTGAGGAGAGCCGGCCAGTAACTACCTTCTCTTCCTCAAAGAGGCATTACCAGTTCCGGAACCTCAGCTTTGGGTTGGCTAATGCTCCCGGAGCCTTCCAGCGGGCAATGAATGTTGTGTTGAGTAAGTTTGCGAGTAAGAATGTGATTGCGTTTATAGATGATATTTTAATTATGACTGAGACTTTTGAGGAGCATATGAGATTGGTGATTGATGTGTTGAGAACGTTGGAGAGTGTTGGTGTGAAGGTGAAAGTGGCGGTGTGAATGGTTTGCGAAAGAAGTGGAATTCCTTGGGCATATGGTGAGTGAGAATGGATTGCGAAAATCATCGAAGTATGTTGAGAAGGTGCGAATGTTTCCTAAACCGGTGACTGTGAAGCAACTGAAGTCATTTTGGGGTTTGATTGAGTTCCAGCGAAAGTTTATACGTGATTGTTCTGGTGTGAGTAAGCCTCTGACTGAGTGGATGGGCAAGAAAGGTAGTACGGTTGTCAAGTGGAATGATAAGATGAATGAGGCATATGAGAGACTGAAAGAGGCAGCGGCTGAAGATGTTGAATTGGCTTACCCAGATTATAGTGTAAATGCTAAAATGCTTGAATTGTATACAGATGCGAGTGGGTATTGCATGGGAGGTTTTCTGATGCAAGAGCAGCGTTTGAATGGAGAGAATGTCAGGCGAATAATTGGGTATGTGTCCAAGGCTATGAATGTTGCAGAACGAAAGTATTCGACTGTGGAACGAGAGCTGGCTGCGATAAGATATTGTTTGAAAGTGTTGCGTCCATTTTTGTATGGTGTGAGGTTTGTGATAAAAACCGATCATCAACCTCTTGTGTATCTGCAGCGTATGAAGTGGGCTGATAGTAGGATTGCAAGGACTTTGGAAGATTTGAGTGACTTTGACTATGTGATTGAGTATGTGCCTGGTGAACGGAATGGAGTGGCTGATTTGATGTCAAGGTATCCTGGTACGAATGATGAAAATGTGTGTGGAGTGAGTGATCCTGAGTATTTGCCGAAAGGAATTATGAATGGAAAAGAGAGTAAGGGTGGTGGTGATTCCTTGTTTGAGAGTGTATGGAATGGTTTCCAAGATTTGAAGAGTGATGGAGTAGATGTGAGAGTGCCCGATAGTGTAGATGATTTAAGGAAGGAGGTAATGAATGAACTGTGTAGGAAGCCTGAAAGCATTGGTATGGCAAAGGTGCGGAACTTCATGAAAGAATTGAGAGCGATGTGTATGCAAGGGGTCCCGCGATTTCAGGAAGTGTTGATTGTAGTGAGTCGTTTGTATGGAGTGATTGTTTATGTGCACTTTGGTGGTGAGAGGCCGATTGTGTACAAGGATGAGAAGATGAAGGGTTTGAATCCTAATGTGGTACATCTGCAATGTTTGAGCGGTGTGCACTACAATTGGGTAATTGAAAAGTGTTCATATATAAGAGAGAAGAATGATTGTCTGGATGAAGATGAGTGTGTGTTGAGTGATGATATGGGAGTTAATGACAGTGTGGATATCAGTGCTGATGTTGGTGTGCTTGTTCCTTCGGTTTATTGCGAACATGGTGGACCTGATATGATGGAAGCGAGAGTGAAAGTTGGTGAAAGGTTGTTCTGTGGTTTGATTGATACTGGAGCGCAAGTGTCTTTAGTGAATGAGAATATTCTGAGTAAGTATGAAGAGTTTAGATGTTGCGAGCATAAACCTGTGAAGTTACGGATAAGTGGATTAGGGAATGGCATGATAGTGGCATGGGAACAGGTTAGTCTGAAAGTGAGTTTGGGTAATGGTGTGAATGTGAAGCATGACTTTGTGATTCTGAAAGGTGAGCAAATGCCTTGTTGTTTCTTGCTTGGTGTAGACTTTATGAGATTGAATGATTTGTCTTTGGATGCTGATAAGGATCGTCTTATGAAAGGTGAATGTGAGGTGATGAGGTTGAATGAGTGTGCAAAGAATGTTGTCAAGTTTTGCGGTATGATTGAGTTGGTCATGGATGATGAGAATGAGATTTTAAGTGATGATGATATTCTAGAGATGCAAGAGATGTGTCCTTTTGTTAGTGAGTTGAAGAGGTGTGTAATGATGCGTGTTGATTTGAATGAATAGCCAGAGTGTTTAAGTGATTTTAAAAGGTATGCTAAGGATTTTGTTGTTTGTATGGATGTTGTATATTTTGTGAGGCATGTGAAGGGTGGTGATGATATGTATGTACCTGTGATGTCCTTAGTTGGTATGATTGGTCTGGTGAAGGTTGTGCATGATAATTATGGGCATATGGGTAAGTTTAAGCTGTCGGAGTGTATGAAGGAGCGTGTGTTCCACCCGTTTCTGAGAACTGTTGTGAATGATGTTGCAACTACGTGTGAAAGGTGTCAGAAGCGAAAGGTGCAAGGTGTGCAAGTGAAACCACCGATGTTGAAAGTTGATGCGAAAGAACCGTTTGAATTGGTAGTGATTGATTGTGTGTCTTTGCCACGTACAAGTGCTGGGAATGTTGGTATGGTTGTGATGGTTGATCATAAAAGTAAGTTTGTGTATGCAGCGCCTGTGAGAGATAAAAGGAGTGTGACTGTTGCGCGTGTGGTTGAGCAGTTGTTTTTTCCTATGTGTGTATGGAAGCCTAGAAGATGTCTGAGTGATAATGGGCCTGAATTTGTAGGAGAAGTGTTTGAACAAATGTTGAGAGAGAATGGTGTGGAGCATGTGAGAACAACTCCGTATGTACCGTCTTCAAATGGATTGGCTGAACGGACTATAAGAACCTTGTGTGAGATGTTGAGAATGATGAGTACGACAGTGAATGACTGGGATGTGTGTCTGGGGAGAGTGTTGTGGGCATATAATTCAACTGTGCATAGTGCAACTGGAATGTCCCCATGTCAGTTTGTGATGAATTTTGAAAGGCGAGTGAAAGATAGGTTTCGTTTGAGTGAAAGTGAGCAGAGTGTATGGCGTGAGGCGCATGAAAGGTTCCGTTCATTTGAATTAGGTACAAAAGTATTGAAGGTGAAAGAAGTGAAGGGTAGGTTGAATGTATCAAAGATGAGTGAGAAGTTTGATGGACCTTATAGAGTTGTGAGAGTTTGGGAAAATGGGGTAACGTATGTTTTGGAGAGTTTGAATGACGGCATGACTGAGAGAGTGCGGGCTCATCAGAGTCAGTTAAGGAGATGGAGAGAACCTCCTGACTACCTGGTGAGCCATCCGGTGTATGGACTGTGTAGAGAGAGAGGTAAAGTGCATGATGATGAGATTGAATGTGATAGTATGGATCTGTCTGGGAAAGAGCTAGTCTTAGTCTCGAGGAGTAGAAAGCGTACAAAGAAGAGTGAAAGGAAGAATGCAAGTACGAATGAAAGTAAGTCTGAGCAGAGTGTTTCTGGTATGGGGGATCTTGAAAGGGAGATTGAGTTTTTGCGTAAACAGGTGAGTGATCTGGCTGGTATAAGTAGACGAGTGAGTGAGCTGCCTGTGCCTGATTTTTCTGGTTTTGGGAACAGTATGAATGATAGTGTGTTTGGGCAGAATGAACCTAGTGTGGCTGATTTTTCGGGTTTTACGAATGGTAATAGTAGGGATGAGTTTGATGTAGTGAATGATGAAGTGGCTGATTTTTCAGGTTTCTGGTGGGAACCAGTCGAAGGGTTTTCTGGTATGCCTGTTGAGAATACAGGGGATGTGAGTGACCTGTCTGTTTCGCAAGAATGTACCTTGAGTTGGATGAGAGCTGTGAGTGAGGAGCTGATGAATGGGGGTATGAAGAGTGAGGGTTCTGAACGGAAGAGTATGAAAGAATTCTGTCGTGAGATGGGAGAACTGGTAATGAGGGTTAAGAGTATGGTTGATGAGATGATAAATAGTGATGATGAGACTGACAGGACGACTGACGAACAACCCCGACTAATTGCTACGCGTAGCCAGGGACCAGTAGAAGAGTGTGAATGGGTGCAGAAGGGTGCGATTGAGCACAAGTGGTACCGTGAAGAGTGATTGAAAGGGTTTAGTGAGTGGCTGGTCGAATGGCTTAAGGAAGGAGGGGTGTGGTGGGGCGAATGTGAGTGTGTGTAAAAGGGCCATTCTCCCACCCCTTTTCTCAGTACCCTCTCCCTCCCTCTGTAAGAATGTGTGTGAATGGGAATGGGTTTGTTTTATTTTTGTTTATTTCATGTATAAAATGATTACCATGTTTTTCTTTCTTTCCAGGCGTTATTCTGGAAAGAGAGTAGCTAATTTTGAAATATCACTATAATAAGATAGTTCTTTGTTTAAATTAACTTTTATCAAAGCGTCATATTCTGGAAAGAGGTAAGCTAGTCAATGTATTTTCGAGTAATGCCCACTTATTAGTTTCGCCATCCATGTATAAATAAATGGGTCATAAAAGGAGGATATATCTCTTCTACAGAGAGTGGAAGTGTGGACTGGTAGCAAGAGGGGTTCTATAGACGAGTGCTCCACCCAGCCCTGAGAGGAGGGCTTTCGTGCCTCGCCAACCACCTGAACCGCCATACCCGCCTTCGTTGACAATCCTGCCTCCTTCTAAGTTAGCCAACTACCACCCACCTCCAGCAAGTGATAGCGCGTGCCCCCTTTTCGTTCGGTTGTGGTTGTGTTTTTTTGTTTTGTGTAGAATATACGTAAATTGTTGTATCCGCCGGTTATAAGATTTTTGTTTGGTATCGTATTTTGATTGGGGAATTTAGCCTCATTTTGAAGTGTGCACACTTCCCTAGTAAATATAAAATTGTTGTAAATATAAACTGTAACTATCATTGTATTTTTTTTGTAAGTAAAGGGACTGTATATACAATCCGTTTTATTCTCCCTCGATTTCTCACGTCCGGACAGTGTAGGAAGCGGGTTGGATCGATTATCGATTGGGATTAGAGATCTATTTTCGGCCCGCTACAGTACCCTCCAGGGTGGCATCCTGGGCAGAACCAGGGGCACCACCAGCTCAAGAGCTATACCAAGCAGTCAAAGGATTTTACTGGCCCTAAACAGCTTCGGATGCAGTGAGAACTGTTGCTGACTGAGGGAGGCGCCGGGCTTGCACGTACAGGTGAGTGATGCACTGTACGTGGTATAGAGGGAGCGGCATATCCCCAGCATCAAGCAACAGGCTCTCACTGGGGAAAGTGCGGAAGGCATCGGTCACCAGGCGAAGGCTGGTGTGGTGGATCAAGTCCACCTTCCGCAATAAATGCTCTAGTGCGGATGCATAAAACTCACATCCATTGTTGAGCTTCAAATAACAAAAAAACGATGAAAAAGTAAGGCAGTAGCCCTATCAGCGCCCCAAGCACTGAACATCACAGAGCGGAGAATATCCATGCCGCGGGTACAAGAGAACCTTAGGCTGCAAATATGAGCATCTTAGGTGAGGCGTCGGGCATATACAAGACCAAGGAAAGGGTGCGATTCAACCACTTCAAGGCACACCCAATTAAGAAAAAATCTGGGTCGGGGTGGAGCCATGGATGGCGGCACAAGTGCACCACCTTAGACTTGGCCAAAGAAAACCAAAACCTGTGCGCTTCGGCATAGCAATGTGGTGGAGCGAATGTGAGTGTGTGTAAAAGGGCCATTCTCCCACCCCTTTTCTCAGTACCCTATCCCTCCCTCTGTAAATATGAGTGTGTGTGTCTGAATGGGAATGGGTTTGTTTTGTTTTTGTTTATTTTATGTATAAAATGATTACCATGTTTTTCTTTCTTTACAGGCGCCATATTCTGGAAAGATAGTAGCTAGTTTTGATATATCACTATAATTAAAACAAAATAGTACTTTGTTTAAAATAATCTTTTATCAAAAGATTATATTTTGAGGATTGTTTGGATATACATTTAGAGGTAAGCTAGTCGATAAATTTACTCGGGTAATGCCCACTTATTAGTTTCCCTTCCATGTATAAGTAAATGGGTCATAAACGGAGGATATCTCTCTTCTACAGAGAGTGGAAGCTTGGACGGACGGCAAGAAGGGTTCTCTAGACGAGTGCTCCGCCCAGCCCTGAGCTGGAGGGCTTTCATACCTCGCTAGACACCTGGACCACCATACCCGCATTGGCTGACAATCCTGCCTCCTTTTATGTTAGCCTACTAACACCCACCTCCAGCACACAAGTGATAGCGTGTGCCCCTTTTCGTTCGGTTGTTGTTGTGTTTTTCTATGTTTTATGTAGATATATAAGTAAATTTGTTATATTCACCTGTTAGATAATTCTCTTTTGGTATCCTATTTGGATTGGGGAATTTGGCCTCATTTTGAAGTGTGCACACTTCCCTTGTAAATATAAATTGCTGTAAATATAACTATTCTTTTGTAAGTAAAGGGACTGTATATACAATCCGTTTCATTCTCCCTCGATTTCTCACGTCCGGACAGTGTAGGAAGCGGGTTGGATCGATTAGGATTAGAGATATATTTTCGGCCCGCTACAGCGAGAGACGCGATTCAATAACTGTTGGAATCGACGCTCCAGAGTTGACATCTGGGCCACGCCAAAAGAGATCGAAAGGTCATCCACGTAGAGCGTAGCGAGAACATCTTCCAGCAGCACAGAAGTGATGCCGTTGATGCTCAGGGCAAAGAGTGTGACACTGAGAGCACCTACCTGCTGTCTACGAAGGAAGGGCTCGCAGACTACATTTTCCAGTCAGAGCAGATTTTTTTTTTCAAGGGGCTATCTGGCGACTGCCCACTTGGGCATAAGTGACCGCAAACAAACAACCAAGTTCTAGGCTACTTTAAAATAAAAATTTTGACACAAACAACAATAAAAAGGGGATAATCAGGAGCTTGCTACCTACAAAAAAAAACAAGTTAAATACAAGGGAGAAGGCCGGCCTCCCGCAAAAAGTCAACAAGTCCACCAGTCATGGTGCACGCACTCGACCCGAGTACAAGGGACAGGCGGTAGCGACCCCGCCAATCCCAGTCAAGGGACAGGTAACATGCACGAAAATCACCCAGACTGGGACATTCGACAAGAATGTGCTGAACAGTCTGGGGTACAATGCAGTAATCGCAATAAGGCGCAGGCGAGCGCTCCATCAAATAGCGATACGTCACATGAGTATGTCCGATTCGGAGACGAGAGAAAGCGACCTGAAGCCGTCGCGACATTGGGGGATAGGTCCATGGGATACAGCGTGGAAGCCGACCCCATCTTGGGACTTGGAGCCATCCGTATACACTGGCACGGTTCCAGCGTGACACAAGTGCGCTCCCAAAAGGTCGAACGCAATACTCCCGGCGCTGAACAAGCTTTGAGAGCAGAGGCGTGGCGACAAATAGCCAAATGTGGTACCCTCCAGATGGCTTCCTGGGCAGAACCAGGGGCGCCACCGGCCCGAGAGCTATATCTACCTCTCGAAGGAGTTTCCTGGCCCTAAACCCAAAGGGCTTAGGGTATGACTGGCGTCTCTCGGCGGAATAGGCACCATCGAGATCAGCTGCGGATGCAGTGAGAGCTGTTGGCGACTGAGGGAGGCGCCGGGCTGGCGCGTACAGGCGAGTGATGCACTGAACGCGGCGCCAGGCGAGTGGCATCTCCCCAACATCGACCAACAGGCTCTCAATGGGGAAAGTGCGGAAGGCACCGGTCGCAAGGCGAAGGCCGGTGTGGTGGATCGAATCCACCTTCTGCAATAAATGCTCGGCTTCGGATGCATCAAACTCGCATCTGTAGTCGAGCTTCGAACGAACAAAGGGTCGATAAAAAAGTAGGGCAGTAGCCCTATCAGCGCCCCAAGCGCTGAACGTCACGGAACGGAGAATATCCATGGCGCGGGTACAAGAGGCCCTAAGGCTGCGAATATGAGCCTCCCAGGTGAGGCGTCGGTCGAATACAAGACCGAGGAAACGGTGCGATTCCACCACATCCAGGCGCACCCCATTAAGAACCAAATCTGGGTCGGGGTGAAGCCGTGGATGGCGGCAGAAGTGCACCACCTTAGTCTTGGCCAAAGAAAACCGAAACCTGTGTGCTTCGGCATAGCGAGAAATGCGGTTCAATGCCCTTTGGAGTCGACGCTCCAGAGTTGGCATCTGGGCTGCGCCAAAAGAGATCGAAAGGTCGTCCACGTAGAGCGTAGCGAGAACATCTTTCGGCAGCACCGAGGTGATGCCGTTGATACTCAGGGCAAAGAGTGTGACACTGAGGACACTTCCCTGTGGGACACCATCTTCCTGCTCCTTTGGGCCGGAGAGGGCTTCCCCCACCCGTATGCGGAATCGATGATCTCACCCCCATCGTGTGGAGAGTGTCCATGATACCATATCGCCATGCGGTATCATAGGCCTTCTCCAGATCGAAACACACCGTGGCGTAGTGATGTCTACGAAGGAAAGCCTCGCAGACGGCATTTTCCAGTTGGCCATTCCCCCCCCCCCCAGGACATCACAGGTCCCGTTGACATAGCTGTCTCTAGCAATGCCTGGGGAGGCACAGGCCTTGACCCCGGCAAGGTTTAATATTCTTGCCAGCAAGTCTTTTGAGGGAAGCAACTGAAGGGGCCTGGCTTCCCTCTTCTTCTAACGGGGTTTGCCCTACCAAGCTGCTTTAATGGGGAGCGGTCAGCTATGGGATGCCTCCTGGCTTTCTTGGCAGTCCCCTTGGAAAGAAAAGGGGGGACTGACACTGGAAAGAGGTAGGTGCCCTAAAGCACCTCCAGAGAAGGGGGTGAGGGGGAGTCCCCTACACCCATATGTGAAGGAGAGGAGTAAGCCTCCTCTCCAGTTAGAGAAATTTGGAGGGTCCCCTGCTCAAGCACAGGGGTGGGGCCTCCATTTTTTCTGTGGAGCTGCCCGAGGGCGGCTCTGTCGATGGAATAGGGGGAATTAAGGTTATTTTTTTGTGTGGCTCTTCATTGGGCATGGTGACCCTCTTTTTATTACGGGATGCAATAACTCATCACCCCTCACAGTAGCCCGCTCTGCAAGGGGTGAGGAAGGTATGGGTGGGGATGAAGCAGGTTGTTAAAAAAACACCATCCCAAACCAGAGCTCAGGGGTGAGGGAACACTGTCCCCTCCCTCCCTAGCCCCCATCCGGGATGGTTGGCTGAGAAGAAGGTCAGCATCTACCCTGTGAAATTAGAGGCTGATCAGAGAAAGTTGTTGGAGAGGTTGTATGAAAAGCAAGGAAACACAAGTGTCTGAAGGAAGAAGAGGCTAAGCTGGGGTCAGACAGGGTGCTGAATCCCATCAGCACAGCGGCCAGGATGGCAAATCACCGCGCCCCGTACAGAGTTGTATTGTTGGAGTATAGTGGAGTGACCTGACCTAAATTGAGAAAGGATTACTCAGTATGTTCTTTGTAGGAATTTCTCTGCTTGGTTTGTTAGGGGCAGAGAGGCTTACTTAGGATGATGTTAGTGGTAGTGGATTCAAGTGTCTTTGTGTAAACGTCAAATGTGGATGTGTTTGATTAAGTTGGGGTTTGCTGCTGGGGTAGACATGTGTTGTAATTAGTGTGTTGGGGCTTGTATGAAAATATTATGGTAACTTTGCAGTCTATAGAGAATATATGGGAATGATATTTTTAAAATTATCTGCTAGCAGCCACCAGCAAGAAGGGCACATACACAAAAGCAAAGTAGGCAGATGGAGGGAAATTGGAAAATACACAGGCAAACAATATTTTACTTACATGTATGAGTATTTGCGCTTACAATCTTTTTAATATTAAACAAATTATTTATATAAAGGAGCATTTTTGGTGATGTCAAAGATGCATTATTTAGTATTATTACTCAAAACTGAGAAGTCAAAACAACAAGAACATCTCAACCAGAAAAAAAGGTATGGAGAGGTCTGTAAAGAAACACCCACAGATGTATGTTTGTTCATTGAGGCTAGGAGGGAACAAGATCCTACAGATGTAAGCTGCATAAGTTTCATATGCTACACCTGACACTCCCTTGGTAAGGGGGAGGAGGCAAATATGTACAAAGCTAGAAGGTAAGTAAATGGTATTTATACAAGATAATAGGTGTGCCCGACAGTAAGGGAAAATGTATTTTTTTAACAAGTATTTGAAATTTTTGTTGTGTGAAGCAGAAGGTATTTAGTGTTTTTATTACTTTTCTCAATTCATTTTCACATTTTTTTACTTTGTTTGAATATGCTTTCTTCTAAGAGTCATCATTTTCTTGTCTTTTAAGAAAATGACAAAATATAAAATTAATGATTCAGATGACGTAGTATGAAGGTTGGTGAGAAATGCATATCCTCCCTGTCCATAGCGCTCTAAGAAATCTTTAGAACTAGTTGAGATACATACACCTATCTACTTTTGCTTTGTCTAACTTCAACTTTTCCTTTACACACTTTAATAAACTTTCTGGAAGATGCATAATTAGATGCCAATGAAGCAGGCTTCTATTTAAAAAATAATTAATTCTCTGACTCAATTTCAGAATCAAAGAAAAGTCAATATGCAGAGGCATTTGCTCAATGATGCAGCTGAAACAAAAAAAGAGTAAATAATAAATAAAATCATCACTTATATAATGGACCATTACCATAGTTAGACTTCAAGCACCTTTGTACAGAATATTTCTATATCTTTTTCAATAAAAAAAGCAAATAAAACCTCCATCGGGAGATTTGCTTTCAATATTATACCTCTTGGGCCGATATAACTTGTGGAAAATTCTGTGATACATCAGAGTTGAGTGTGTGAGTGAAAGATGGTGAAAAGCCTCCCATTTCCTTTCTTGAGAATAATATTCTTCAGCCTTTAAAATATGCACACCTGTAAGTGGATAAAAGTTTAGCTTTTGTCAAGTAACCCTCTAATTTAACCAGCTTTGGGAGAGTAGCTCTCAAATTTAGTTAGAAAATAATGATATCAGCAAACCCAGAGCATAACTACTTTTCCATTATTAGGGAAATGCTGTCTGACATTGTGATTTAGCAACTTAGTGCAGAGATGAACAGATTTGCTTTATACTGTTTACTTATATTCTCATTTATGTTGGTAGGTCTAAACATGTTAACCAAATTATAAAACAAATTTTCAATCTCTAGTCTACTCTTGTCATTATCATCATCAAATGCTTTCCTACAAAGCGAGGCAGAGGGTATAGCAATACTGTGTTCTAACATCTTGTAAAAGTCAACTGAGTCTGGATAAGGCCATTGGCTAAGGAGGCTGTGCATGCAATAGTTTTGTTCCTGCAAGTGCAATTCTTTATAAGCCAACACTGAAAATTTGAGAAATACAGTAGACCCTCGATATAATGAATTTAGGATTAACGAACCTAATTTCCTGGCTGAACTCCATGCTGCGACTCACTGGCTCACAGCTCAGTCAGCTGTGAACATCGCACGGAAGAGGTTGTTCTGGCGTTCTCTTCCTCCCCATCCTTCCTCTCTTCACTAGTGCTACTTACTACTCCATAGAACGAACAAACCATCGGATATAACAAACTTGATTCATTATTTCCATCACTTTCAACGACCATCGGGTTTAACAAACTTTCGGCTTTAATGAACGACTCCCTTCCCCATATAGTTTGTTATAGAGGGTTTTTTGCATGTTAAATCTTCATTCACATCTCCCCCCCTTGTTTTGTTTTAATTAAAGTTTTGGCATCTACGCTCAAGGGTAGAGCAAATGAAACCCAACTAAAAGGGCAATAAGAAAAGACATATGCTCAAGTCCCAGGAGTTCTGCTTCCTCGAGGGCTGAAGCTAGCAAGGCATTGGCAGGTAGGTCATGGTACAATGGCACGCAACTTTAGATTATCTGTGTTGTCCAGAGCGCCTCTTCTTTGCCTGCAAGGGGCTGACCTAATTTCTGATATGTATAGTCACAGTGGGTGACAGCAAAATAAAACACTGGTTGAGTTGCATAATCTTTGCAGTGTTTGGCCATCTCTACATGTCAAGGAACCCAGCATAAGATAATTTTGACATCCTACCTGCTTGAGGCAGTTGTGACATCACAGATACTAAAAAATAGGGAAAGGAGATTCCAATGTCTCAATGGCACTCCTGAGTCGCTATATATCACAATCTCCTATACCAAGATATATTGCAACCAGTTAGCACGTGAAGACAGATGCAGCACCTGGAAGAGCTCCATCAACTACAAACAGGAGAATGTATGTGTGGAAGCGAACCCATCTTTGGATATGTTTGTTTTTTTCTAAATAAAGTTACCCAATTGGTGACTGCCATCAGAGGATAGTTGCCATAATTACAGTTCAGCCTATTCTTAGGCTATTTCAAAAAACAAAGAAAAAAGAAAAAAAGACAACCAAAATGAAAGGAAAAAACAGACAAACCTGAACTTACAAACGCATGCCCAGGCACTGAGGAAGGCCTGCCACCCTCTGGCAGCTGGGCATGCAGCCAACACACCTAAAACTATACAGTGAAGGAGACCTACCTCCTCCAAAAAGTAAGAGTCTACAAGTCTGTGTGCATGAATCCATCCCAAGTACAATGGAAATGCAGTGCGAATCCACTCATTCAAGTACTGGGATAGGTAATGTGCACAAAGATCCCCTAGATTGGGACACTCAACAAGAATGCGCCAAAGTTGCAGCACTAAGATGTAGGGGAGCACTCCATTAAATGGCAGTGTGTAGAGCGAGTGTGCCTGATTCAGTTTGGAGATGACAGAAAATGTCCTTAAACCATCAGGGCATTGGAGAGGAAGAGGAGGAGGAGGGGGGGGAGATGCTCATCAGCAGGTACATTTACCATAATCCCAGCATGCCCTGGACTAAGCAGAAGAATCTCAACATCCATCCAAATACAAAAAAAAGCAAGATCCTTCCTTGGAATGGAAAAGGTCTTGGCTTTTACAAGGGCACCAGCCAGGGAAGAAAATTCCTGCTCTCCTGGTAAGACCTGAGGAGCCTGAGATGTCTGAGGAGGACCTTCCACAGGCGCGGACTTAGGTTCAGTGTTTAGCACCGAGCCTGTGTTCCACCGTATGGAAGGTCTTACCATCTGGGGCTGGGTCACCTCAGGGACCATGTCTATCTCTGGGGTGAGCCTCCGAGTGGACATCCCCCTGCAAGATATCACAGGTCCCCTTCAAGGTATCTTTTAGGGTATTCTGAACTGGTGAGCAGGCATCCATCAGGAAAGCTGAAGCCGCTCCCACCAGGAGCAGTCAATTCCCATGTAGAGCAGCATTTATAAGCTCGGCGGACATATGAGCCGATTACGCTTATTTTATACCCTTCAGGGCATATCACTCTCCTCATTGAGGCAACTTCCCATGTCCATACTTTTTCTATGTACTTTAGTGATGTAGCTGCCATTGATGTTTTGAACCTCAACATCCAAGAAAGGGAGTTTATTGCCCGTGCTCAATTCATAAGTGAATTTTCACACTGAGTTCTCCTCAAATTGCTACTTGATGTTTATCAGATGTTCTTCATTTTGGACGTTGATGTAGATGTCATCTATGTATCGGCAATATGTGTGTGGCTTATTTTCCATGATGTCCAATAATCACGATGTTCATTAATAATTACTTAGTATAATAATTATATTATAGTAAGAAAAGATCACAGTAAAAGATCACTGATCGAAAATTGTGGGTACCCATGATAGCCATAACCTGTACATATTTGTGTAATTTAAAAAAAAAAACAGGGTTTTTTAAAATTTCATTTGAAAAAGCAAAAAAAAGGTAACAAAACCCAGGTTTTGGGGGGGCTGGGTTTTTGATTTGCCAACTCTGTTGTAGGGAGAATGAGGAAGTAGGGTAAAAATGCTGGCTGTCATAAAGAAGAAGCTAAGCTGGGGCCGGATGAGGCGCTGAGTCCCTACCCCTTATGGGGTAGGGCCAACACAATATACTACACTGCCATTCAACTAAGGCTCATAAGAGGATGAAAGTGTGCTGGGCAACCAGACCATCTGCGGAAAAAAGTAGAGATAGGCCCATTAACTAACTAGTAAGGTAGTAATTACCTATTATTATCATACCATGGTACTAGGTATCCAGAATGGTATGCAATCCACCAAGGCACCATAGCTACCAGACCTAACTCTATACAGGCGGAAACAGTCCTCTTGGTACAAAGTACAGGTGGAAAAGGTTGAAGGTATAGCTGTAATGATAATAATAAATATTATGAAATAATTATTAATATTATTGAACAATAATAATAATTATTAATACTAATTATAATACATAAATAATGATAAATAATAATATATCATAATAAATACTAATAAATAATATAACAATCATACTCAATAATAAGAATGATAATAATAATAATGCTAAGAAAAAAGGTAAAGTAGTAGTGCTGAGTGGGGGCAAGGGGAAAGTGCACCAACAACTTTCCCATGCCCCAATAGTTCAAATCAAAGCAGTGACAGAATGGGCTGTCCTAATTTGCACTCAGGTCGACAGGATGTGCAGCTCCTCCAGGTACTAAGTTTATGTTAGGCTACACAGGGTACCCACCCTGCAGTGCCATCAGCTTTCCTTTGAAACCTAGAATTGTCATTTAAAATTACTTTATCTTCTTACTCCTTTTGCCTTTAAGCATATTGAGGTAGCACTCTGTGAAAGCTTACACCCTCAAAAATATCATATAAAAATGCATTATCATCATCATACCTGTTGAAATTGCTGAAGGTAAAGTTTCTGCCAATTCATCAAGAGAAGGATTATTAAATTTTCTTAAAATTCTTTCAGAGAATTTATCCATTTTAAATGCTGAAATAAAAAGATGAATTGTAAGCAGTACTGGAAAAATATTAGGGATTTTTCGAAAACTATTTATTTTATAAAAAAAGGCTATTTGAATTAGACAAATCAGTTTAAATCATGTTAAATCTCACAGAATTCCATAATTTTTTTTTTTTTTAAGAACTCATCTGGCGACTGCCTACTTGGGCATTAGTCGCCATATTAAAACTGGCCTAGTTCTAGGCTACTTTAAAAGAAAATTAAAGAGAAAAAAGAAACACCCCAAAAAGAGGGAAAGGAAGCAAGCTGGTGCATCAGGGAGAGGTCCCCCCGGAGCAGGAGCATGAAACCAAAGGAAAAACAAAACAAAAAACAAATGCAAAAAAACAAAAAAACAAAAAAAAACAAACCTTGCTTAAATAATAGGGAGAAGGCCGGCCTCCTCCAAGAAGTCCACAAGTCAATGTGCACGAATCTGTCCCGAGTACAAGGGACAGGCGGTAGCGACCTCGCCCATCCCGGTAGCAGGATAGGTATCGTACGCGAAGATCACCCAGACTGGGACATTCAACAAGAATGTGCCGAACAGTCTGGGGGACGACGCAGTCGTTGCAATAGGGCGCAGGCGAGCGCTCCATCAATTAGTGATGCGTCACACGAGTGTGTCCGATTCGGAGACGACAGAAAGCAACCTGAAGCCGCCGCGGCATTGGGGGATAGGTCCATGGGAACAGTCGCGGCGCAATGGCACGCAACTTTAAGTTCCCTTCGACCGTCTCCCATCTTCTTTGCAAAGGCAGTCCGAAGAGCTGCCCGTATTCCTGCCATGTAGTCGGTGTGAGGAAGAGCGAAACGCTGGTCCGGTCGCAGAGTCCTCGCGGACTCTTTGGCGCCCTCATCGGCGCGCTCATTCCCCGCAATTCCTACATGTCCAGGAACCCAGCAGAAGATAATCTCGACATCTGCACTGCTCGCCAAAACTGTGGCGTCACGGATATCGCGAACCAGGGAATGCGGAGATTCCAATGCCCCGAGAGCATTCAGGGCGCTTTGTGAGTCGCTATAGATCACAGTCCGGTCTCCGAACCGGGCACGTCGCGTAATCTCCCGTACCGAGTGGTGTATTGCCACCATCTCGGCCGTGAAGACAGACGCAGCGCCTGGTAGAGCCCCGCTGACTTCAAACAGAGGGGATACGGCGTAGAAGCCGACCTCCTCTTGGGACTTGGAGCCATCCGTATACACTGGCACGGTTCCAGCGTGACACGATGTGTGCTCCAAAAAGGTCGAACGCAATACTCCCCGCGCAGTACAAGCTTTGGAAGCAGAGGCGTGGCGACAAATAGCCAAATGTGGTACCCTCCAGATGGCGTCCTGGGCAGAACCAGGGGCGTCACCGGCCCGAGAGCTATATCTACCTCTCGAAGGAGTTTCCTGGCCCTAAACCCAAAGGGCTTAGGGTATGACTGGCGTCTCTCGGCGGCATAGGCACCATCGAGATCAGCTGCGGATGCAGTGAGAGCTGTTGGCGACTCAGGCGAGGGGCCGGGCTCGCGCATACAGGCGAGTGATGCACTGCACGCGGCACAATGCGAGTGGCATCTCCCCAGCATCGACCAACAGGCTCTCAATAGGGGAAGTGCGGAAGGCACCGGTCGCAAGGCGAAGGCCGGTGTGGTGGATCGAATCCACCTTCCGCAATAAACGCTCGGCTGCGGATGCATAAAACTCGCATCCGTAGTCGAGCTTCGAGCGTACAAAGGATCGATAAAAAAGTAAGGCAGTAGCCCTATCAGCGCCCCAAGCGCGGAACGTCACGGAACGGAGAATGTCCATGGCGCGGGTACAAGAGACCCTAAGGCTGCGAATATGAGCCTCCCAGGTGAGGCGTCGGTCGAATACAAGACCAAGGAAACGGTGCGACTCAACCACATCCAGACGCAACCCCCTTAAGAACCAAATCTGGGTCGGGGTGAAGCCGTGGATGGCGGCAGAAGTGCACCACCTTAGCCTTGGCCAAAGAAAACCGAAACCTGTGCGCTTCGGCATAGCGAGAGACGCGGTTCAATGCCTGTTGGAGTCGACGCTACAGAGTTGGCATCTGGGCCGCGCCAAAGGAGATCGAAAGGTCGTCCACGTAGAGCGTAGCGAGAACATCTTCCGGCAGCACCGAGGTGATGCCATTGATGCTCAGGGCAAAGAGTGTGACACTGAGGACACTTCCCTGCTGGACACCCTCTTCCTGCTCCTTTGGGCCGGAGAGGGCTCCCCCCACCTGTACGCAGAATCGACGATCTCGCAAAAATTCAGATATAAACATTGGTAGGCATCCCCCTCGCCCCCATCGTGTGGAGAGTCTCCATGATACCGTATCGCCATGCGGTATCATAGGCCTTCTCCAGATCGAAAAACACTGTGGCGTAGTGCTGTATACGAAGGAAAGCCTCACAGACGGCATTTTCCAGTCGGAGCAGAACTTACGGAAGCCGCACTGTGCACAAGACAGATGGCCTCCGCTGTCCAGGAAATAGGCTAATCTAACATTTACCAATTTCTCCATCAACTTGCACACGCAAGAGGTTAGAGAGATTGGGCAGAAACCGGTCGGAGTAGAGTGATCTCTTCCCGGTTTGCAAAAGGCGAGCACAGTAGAGATTGGCCAGGAATTTGGGAGAAGACCCTCCCACAGACACTGTTGAACAAATCTAAGAGAAAGGCCATGCCTCGCTCACCCAGGTGTCGAAGCATGGCGTACGGGACATCGTCCGGACCATGGGCGGTGTCCGCGCACGAAGCGAGAGCGGAACGCAACTCACTCACAGTAAACTTGTCGTTGAAGGGTTCTCCGCCTCTGGAGATAAAGTCCAGCCGGCGGCCTTCCACGACAGCACGACGTGCATTGAATGCTGGCAGAGCAGCATCACGGCTAGAGAATGCAGAAAAAGCAGTCACTAAGGATTCCGCCACGGACGCGGGGTCCGAGATTGCGGTCCCATTCTCCTGGAGAACGGGAGGGGAGTCCTGCGAGAACTTGCCCCGAATCCTTTTGACTCGCTTCCACACCTCAGCTAAAGGGGTCTTCCCGTTAAGTGAAGACACGAATGCCCGCCAAGAAGAGCGGCGGGCGTGCTTCGAAATATACCGGAACCTAGCCCTAGCCCGACGAAATTCAGCGACAGTGAAATCGTTCGGGCGGCGCTTATAGCGCGTGTAGGCATAACTCGAATTCCAATATTATAAGACTATATGTGGAGCAGCCACATTTTTTCCAGTTGGTAGGTAGTCCGGTCAGGGTCAGCATGGTGTGTTTGTATTCTAAAGATTTTTTAAGTTATACTTTGTTGTTTTAGTTACAAATTAATTTATTAAAGTCCTTTTAAAATGTAAATAACCTGATATTTCAACTCAAACCTAAGATAGATAAATAACAATAATAATCCCCATAAAACAGGACAAATAGAAGTGTATGTGAGTGAAACCACATCTAAACAGAAGTCAAATGATTAGTACAATTAAGTAAAAAATTTAGAGAGAGGATATGTTGGCAAAGGTCAGAAACAAATAACAACCCATAGGCTTGGTAGAAAAATTAAAAAATATCTCTTGATGATAGTAGAGCATCTTTTAGTAAGATTTCATGTTAATTAAAGAAAGACAACATTAATGTTCCACCAAGAAAAAAAGCTAGGCTTACTCTGGTGATAAAGACTTCACACTATACTTGGACTACTAAGAAATAGGAGCAGGTAAGATGGTGGATCAGGGTATTTATATAATTTATGATTGATAAAATATAATATAAAATTTTGAAAAAAAAGAATTTTCTTACACTGATTGTAATACTGTAAAAGTGACTTGTTCTGGATGTCCTATTCATAGATTGTTTTCAATTATTGTAGGTAGTTTTCTGAGGAATCAACTTTGCAGTGTTTGATGATCATGGACAAATTGTAAGGAGGAGGCTTGATGAAGAATTTAAACCTGAATCCTGCACATTATAGAGTGAAAACAATTTTATTATTATTATTTTAGGAGCCCATCTGGTGACTACCTATTTGGGCATAAGTGACAGTATTTATGACAGCCTAGTACTATGTTACATTAAAATAACAATATGTAAAACAAAAAACAATAGCAATAAAAAAAGGAAAAAGAAAAGGGCAAAAAGCACAAAGCATGCTCAGGTGTCGGAGGGAGGCCCACATCACCCCAGCGCAGGAAAGTTCAACCTACAAAGAAACAACAAAAACAGTTAAATAAAGTGGGAAAAGTCACAAAGGCAACAAGACAATGTGCACGAACAGTCCCAGTCAAGGGAAAAGCGGGAGCGACAACAATCATTCCGGTACTAGGACAGGTAGCGTGCGCAGAGATCATCTAGACTGGGACATTCAACAAGAATGTGCAAAGCAGTCTAGAGGGACAACACAGTAGTAGCAGTAAGGCTACGCAGTAAGGTGAGCCGCTCTATCAAATGGCAGTGCATCACGCAAGTGTG
This sequence comes from Ceratothoa steindachneri, assembly GCA_963969495.1. Taxonomy (NCBI): domain Eukaryota; kingdom Metazoa; phylum Arthropoda; class Malacostraca; order Isopoda; family Cymothoidae; genus Ceratothoa; species Ceratothoa steindachneri. Next base: position 113,918,522 of record OZ018328.1, read on the forward strand.
CCCAATTCAGAGATGACAGAAAGCAACCTGAAGCCGTTGCGGCATTGGGGTGTTTGGGGAGGGGGGGGTTTAGGAAGCCTATCTGGCGAATACCTGCTTGGGCATAAGTCGCCATACACGACACAGTTTACCACTAGGGTATATTAAGAAACAAGTAACAAAAAACAAGAAAACAAATAATGTGTAAATAACAAATAACACTAAAAAGGACAAGGGCTGAAAAAAATAACAACAAGAAAACAAAGCAAGGAGAGGCGCGCTTTGGCATCAGAGGTAGGCCCACCTCCCACCCGGCACAGGAACATGCAACCTACAATAAAAACTAAGTTAAATAAGGGAAGGCCAGCCTCTTTCCCCGGTATTCAGGAGGGGGATGGTAAGTCCATTGGAACAGTTGAGGCGCAATTGCACGCAACTTTAGGTTCCCCTCGACTGTTTCCTATCTTTGCCAAGCAACCCAGAGAACTACTCACATTCCTGTAATCGGTGTGTAGAAGAGCCAAGCGCTGGTCAGGTCACCCGGTCCTTGCGGACTCTTTGGCACACTCATTCCCCAAAATTCCTACATGTCCAGGAACCCAGCAGAAGATAATCTCGACATCCACCCAACTCGACAACAGCATGGCATCACAGATATCACAAACCATGGGATGCAGAGATTCCAATGTCCTGAAAGCACTCAGGGAGCTTTGTGATCTCTATGAATAACAAAGCAGTCTCCGAACTGGGCAAGTCGCGTAATTTCCTGTACCGAGCGGTGTATAGCAACCAGCTTGGCCATGAAGACACGCAATAGCTGGCAGAGCCCCCGCTGACTTCAAACAGAGTGGATACAGAAAGGAAACTGACACTGGCTTGGGACTTGGAGGCATCTGTATACTCTGACACGGTTCCAGCGTTACAAGAAGTGTGTTCCAAAAAAGCCAAACATAATATTCTGGACGTTGTACAAGCTTTGAGAGAAGTGGTATGGCGACAAATGGTCAAAGGTGGTACCTTCCTGGGTGGCATCCTGGACAGAACCAGGGGCGCCACTGGCCCGAGAGCTATAACTAGATCTTAAAGGAGTTTCCTAGCCCTAAATCCAAATGGATTAGTGTATGACTGGCGTCTCTCTGCGGCATAGGCACCTTTGAAATCAACTGCAGATGCAGCGAGAGCTGTTGCCGAATGAGGGAGACACCGAGCTCATGCGTACAGGCAAATAATGCACTGTGCACAGGGCTGAGCGAGTGGCATTTCACCAGCATCAACAAATAGTCTTCACACTCGGCTGCTGATGCATAAAACTCGCATCCGTATGCAAGCTTCAAACGAACAAAGGATCGATAAAAAAGTAAAGCAGTAACCCTATCAGCGCTCCAGGCGCTGGAGGTCACGGAACAAAGAATATCCATGGTGTGAGACAGGAGACCCTAAAGCTGCGAAGATGAGCCTCACAGGTGAGCCCCCGGTCAAATACAAAACCAAAGAAACGGTGCGAATCTACCACTTCCAGGCGCATTCCATTTACAAACAAGTCTGGGTCAGGATGGTGCCCTTTGATGGCGGCAGAAGTGCACCACCTTAGTCTTGGCTCAGGAAAACTGAAGCCTGTGCACTTCGGCATAGCAAGAGACGCAGTTCGATGACTGTTGTAGTCAGCGATCCAGAGTTGGTATCTGGGCCACCCCAAAAGAGATCAAGAGGTCATCCATGTAGAGCGTAGCGAGAACATCTTCCGGTAGCACTGAGATGATTGCGTTGATGCTCAGGGCAAAAAATGCGACGCTAAAGGATACTTACATGCAGGGCAGCCTCTTCCTGCTCCAATGGGCCAGAGAGGGCTCCCCCCACCCGTACGCGTACGCAGAATCAACGATCTGGCAAAAATTCAGATATAAATATTGGGAGGCGTACCCTCGCCCCCATCGTGTGGAGAGTCTGTATAATACCGTATCACCATGTGGTATCATAGGCTTTCTCCAGATCAAAAAACACTGGCATAGTGCTTTCTACTAAAGGCGTCACAGACATTTTCCAGGCATGGAGTGGAACCTGCGAAAGCTGCACTGTGCAGAAGACAGATGGCCTTCGCTGTCCAGAAAAAAATTTAATTAACATTTACCAATTTCTCTATCAACTTGCACAAGCAGTACATTAGAAAGGTTAGGAGGAAAACAGCCGGGGTATAGTAATCTCTCCCTGGGTTGCAAAAAGCGAGCACAGTAGTCATTCGCCAGGAATTTGGGAGGATATCCTCTTGCCAAATCTTGTTGAACAAATCTAACAGAAAGGCTATGCCTCGCTCACCAAGGTGTCTAATCATGGCGTACAGGACATCGTCCAGACCAGGGAAGTATCTGCGCCCCCTGAGAATAAACCTGTCATTGAAGAGTTCTCCACATGCAATGAATGCTAGTGGAGCTGCATCTCAGCTAGAGAATGAGGTCGGGAAGGATTCAACCATGGATGCAGGGTCAGAGATTTTGGTCCCATTCTCCTGGAGAATGGGAGGTGGCTCCTGCAAGAACTTGCCCCGAATCCTTTTGACTCCCTCCAATACATATGCTAGAGGGGTCCCCCCCATTAACTGAAGACACGTATGCCCGCCAAGATGAGCAGCAGGTGTGCTTCAAAATATACTGGAAATAAGCCCTAGCTCAACAAAATTCACTGACAGAAGTCGTTCAGGCGACGCTTATAGCGCATGTAGGCATAACACTTCTGTTTGAGGGCTGTCTCAAACTCGGCCGACCACCATGGGAGTGGTCGGTGTGCAAAACGGCCAGACGTCCTAGGAATAGTAGTCAGGCCCACGGCGATGAGGTTGCCGGAGAAAAACTCAACGGCCTCATTTACCGACCTAAACTCCTCGACTGAGATAGAGAATTCAGTCATTTCCTGAAATGCAGGCCACCGCGCCCACGCCAAGCACCACCAAGATGGGCTCTCAGGTGGAAGTTGCCCTGAAAAAGATATTTGAAGGGGAAAGTGATCACTACCATGGAGGTCATCGACCACTTCCCAATCAAAATCAGGCTGTGCATCTGAAGAGCACAAAGATAGGTCTAGGCAAGAAAATGAAGCGGTTCTCGGACAGTGATACGTAAACTCATCCACATTTAGGACACCTATCTCCAGCTCATCGATCAGACCGGCCAGGACTTGACTCTGGGGATTAATCGAGTAGTCTCCACAGAGGGGATTTCTACCCTTCAGATCCCAGAGCAAGAGAAGGGGTTGCGCAATTGTGCCACGGCACAGCGGAAGTCCCCCCACGTCGAAATGAGCTGATGGTGGAATGTATGCAGAAATAACAGTATACCTCCGATCCGGGTGCAGCTCCACAGCTACTGCCTGAAAGGAGGTATCTAAAGCAAACAGAAGAATGGAGACATTATGCCGGATGTAAATCACGCATCCTCCTACCCAACCCCTATCTCGTGGTAGTGGAGCACACCCCCAGCATTATCTCCTACAAAAAGATAGCTAACAGGGAATGGGAGTAGACGAGCCTCCACGGCTCCTCCTAGTTGGCCCAGAGTCAGCTGCAATTCCATTGAAGGAATATGCCCTCCAGCCCTAGTTCTGAGATGCGGGGGCCCTCTTTGAAGAGAAGACAGTCACGGGAATAGCTATACGCTTCCCGGATGCAGAACTCCGGGCGATGTTGGCCGGACAATGCACTGTCGCCTTCAAGGACTTATCGGGGGAGGGAGGTTCAGCTCACAATGCAAGTCTTTTTGTTTCTCTCAAAATCTTAGGCTTAGGGTGTGGGGGTTCCTATTTTCGAGGATCCACCAGCTCCGAGACACCCAGCCTCGGAATATGGCCTCACACCCAACTTCAGGGGTGTTGCCTCCTGTGACTCTAACGATTCTGTTGAGGTGCGCAGCCTTTTCGCCTTTCAGGAAAATGTCACGCTGGGGTTAGCCGGTGCTGGGCATGGATCCTTTGTGTGCGTGGGATGGGTAGAACCTGCAGAAGGGCTTCAAATAGGGGCAGAAACGACCATGCTCCTAGGCCTGGAGGGGCCAGCAGCAGAGGGTATCTTTCTTAGAATTGAAGCAAAAGGCATCCCAAGGCAGAGCCTCATGAAATGAAAGATAATCCTGGTTCTGAACAGCCAGGATTTCTATCTCAAGGAGATACGCAGCACATTGCCTCAAAGAAGCGGGATGCAGCTCTCAGTAATTGGACTTATTGTGTGGGGGCCTTGGAGCAACTTACACAGACTTCAGGTAACCCCAACTTTGCACATCAACAGGAGCAATTAGTTTATCTGAAGCGGTGGCAGTAGTAGCACCTCTGCGACATTTTTTTTTTTTTAAGGGGCTATCTGGCGACTGCCCACTTAGGCATAGGTCGCCGCAAACAAACAGCCTAGTTCTAGGCTACTTTAAAAAATTTGAACAGGAAACAACAATAAAAAGAAATAACAATAACAAAAACAACTAAACCTGGTTAAATGAAAGGAAGAAGGCCGGCCTCCCTCAAAGAGTCAACAAGTCCACCAGTCAATGTGCACGCACTCGTCCCGAGTACAAAGGAAAGGCGTTAGCGACCCCGTCCATCCCGGTATCGGGACAGGTAACGTGCGCGAAGCTCAACCAGACTGGAACATTCGACAAGAATGTGCAGAACAGTCCGGGGAACGACGCAGTCGAGTGCTACATCAAATAGCGATTCGTCACACGAGTGTGTCCGATTTGGAGACGACAGAAAGCGACCTGAAGCCACAGCGGGATTGGGGGATAGGTCCATGGGAACAGTCGCGGCGCAATGGCACGCAACTTTAAGTTCCCTTCAACCGTATCCCATCTTCTTTGCCAAGCAGTCCGAAGAGCTGCCCGTATTCCTGCCATGTAGTCGGTGTGAGGAAGAGCGAAACGCTGGTCCGGTCGCAGAGTCCTCGCGTACTCTTTGGCGCCCTCATTCCCCGCAATTCCTACATGTCCAGGAACCCAGCAGAAGATAATCTCGACATCTGCCCGGCTCGACATAACCGTGGGGTCACAGATATCGCGAATCAGGGGATGCGGAGATTCCAATGCCCCGAGAGCACTCAGGGCGCTTTGTGAGTCGCTATAGATCACAATCCGGACTCCGAACCGGGCACGTCGCGTAATCTTCCGTACCGAGTGGTGTATTGCCACCAGCTCGACCGTGAAGACAGACGCAGCGCCTGGTAGAGCCCCGCTGACTTCAAACAGAGGAGATACGGCGTGGAAGCCGACCCCCTTTTGGGACTTGGAGCCATCCGTATACACCAGCACGGTTCCAGCGTGACACGATGTGTGCTACAAAAAGGTCGAACGCAATACTCCCGGCGCCGTACAAGATTTGAGAGCAGAGGCGTGGCGACAAATAGCCAAATGCGGTACCTTCCAGGGTGGCGTCCTGGGCAGAACCAGGGGCACCACCGGCCCGAGAGCTATATCTACCTCTCGAAGGAGTTTCCTGGCCCTAAACCCAAAGGGCTTAGGGTATGACTGGCGTCTCTCGGCGGAATAGGCACCATCGAGATCAGCTGCGGATGCAGTGAGAGCTGTTGGCGACTGAGGGAGGCGCCGGGATCGCGCGTACAGGCGAGTGATGCACTGCACGCGGCGCAGAGCGAGTGGCATCTCCCCAGCATCGACCAGCAGGCTCTCAATGGGGAAAGTGCGGAAGGCACAGGTCGCAAGGCGAAGGCCGGTGTGGTGGATCGAATCCACCTTCCGCAATAAACGCTTGGCTGCGGATGCATAAAACTCACATGCGTAGTCGAGCTTCGAACGAACAAAGGATCGATAAAAAAGTAGGGCAGTAGCCCTATCAGCGCCCCAAGCGCTGAACGTCACGGAACGGAGAATGTCCATGGCGCGGGTACAAGAGACCCTAAGGCTGCGAATATGAGCCTCCCAGGTGAGGCGTCGGTCGAATACAAGACCGAGGAAACGGTGCGATTCCACCACATCCAGGCGCACCCCATTAAGAAACAAATCTGGATTGGGGTGAAGCCGTGGATGACGGCAGAAGTGCACCACCTTAGTCTTGGCCAAAGAAAACTGAAACCTGTGCGCTTCGGCATAGCGAGAGACGCGGTTCAATGCCTGTTGGAGTCGACGCTCCAGAGTTGGCATCTGGGACGCGCCAAAAGAGATCGAAAGGTCGTCCAAGTAGAGCGTAGCGAGAACATCTTCCGGCAGCACCGAGGTGATGCCGTTGATGCTCAGGGCAGAGTGTGACACTGAGGACACTTCCCTGCGGGAAACCCTCTTCCTGCTCCTTTGGGCCGGAGAGGGCTCCCCCCACACGTACGCAGAATCGACGATCTCGCAAAAATTCAGATATAAACATTGGGAGGCGTCACCTCGCCCCCTTCGTGTGGAGTCTCCATGATACCGTATCGCCATGCGGTATCATAGGCCTTGTCCAGATCGAAAAACACCGTGGCGTAGTGCTGTCTACGAAGGAAAGCCTCGCAGACGGCATTTTCCAGTCGGAGCAGAGCATCCGACGTGGAGTGGAAATTGCAGAAGCCGCACTGTGCAGAAGACAGATGGCCTCCGCTGTCCAGGAAAAAGGCTAATCTAACATTTACCAATTTCTCCATCAACTTGCACACGCAGGAGGTTAGAGAGATTGGGCGGAAACCGGTCGGAGTAGAGTGGTCTCTCCCCGGTTTGCGAAAGGCGAGCACAGTAGCGATTCGCCAGGAGTCTGGGAGAAGACCCTCCACACAGATCCTGTTGAACAAATCTAAGAGAAAGGCCATGCCTCGCTGACCCAGGTGTCGAGCATGTCGTACGGGACATCGTCCGAACCTAGGGCGGTGTCCGCGCACGAAGCGAGAGCGGAGCGCAACTCACTCACAGTAAACTTGTCGTTGAAGGGTTCTCTGCCTCTGGAGGTAAAGTCCAGTCAGCGTCCTTCCGCGACTTGACGAACGTGCATTGAATGCTGGCGGAGCAGCATCCCGGCTAGAGAATGCGGAAAAAGCGGTCGCTATTGATTCCGCCACGGACGCGGGGTCCGAGATTGCGGTCCCATTCTCCTGGAGAACGGGAGGGGGGTCCTGCGAGAACTTGCCCCGAATCCTTTTGACTCGCTTCCACACCTCAGCTAAAGGGGTCTTCCCATTAAGTGAAGACACGTATGCCCACCAAGAAGAGCGGCGGGCGGGCTTCGACCGACCACCATGGGAGTGGACGGCGTGCAAAACGGCCAGACGTCCTAGGAATAGTAGTCAGGCCCACGGCGATGAGGTTGCCGGAGAAGAACTCAACGGCCTCATCTACCGACCTAAACTCCTCGACTGAGATAGAGAATTCAGTCATTTCCTGAAAGGCAGGCCACCGCGCCACGCACCACCGAGGTGGGCTGTCAGGCGGCAGTTGCCCTGAAAATGATATTTGAATGGGAAAGTGATCACTACCATGGAGGTCATCGACCAACCCCCAATCAAAATCAGGCTGTGCATCTGAAGAGCACAAGGATAGGTCAAGGCAACAAAATAAAGCGGTTCTCGGACAGTGATGCGTAAACTCATCCACGTTTAGGACACCCATCTCAAGCTCTTCGATCAGATCGGCAAGGACTTGTCCCCTGGGATTTATGGAGTAATCTCCCCAGAGAGGATGCCTGCCGTTCAGATCTCCAAGCAAGAGATAAGGCCTCGGCAACCGTGCCACGATGCGGCGGAAGTCCCCCGCGTCGAAGTCAGCTGACGGTGGATTGTACGCAGAAATGATAGTATACCTCCTATCCAGGTGCAGCTGCACAGCCACTGCCTGAAAGGACGTATCTAAAGAGAAAGGAAGAATGGAGACATCATGCCGGGTGTAAACCGTGCATCCCCCAGCCCGGCCATCCCGCAAGGGTGGGGTCGCAAGACCCTTATACCCCTGGAGGGCGGGAAGGGGGCATGCGCCTAGCATGGTCTCCTGCAAAAAAAGATAGCTAACGGAGAACGGGACGAGGCTCCGCAGCTCCTCCCAGTTGGCCCGGAGTCCACGGCAATTCCATTGAAGGAATATGCCCTCCAGGCCTAGCTCGGAGACGCGGGGGCCCTCCTCGAATTGAAGACCCTCACGGGAATGGCCATACGCTTTCCGGAGGCAGAACCCCGGGCGCTGTTGGCCGACACAAAGCGCTGAAGGCGCTGTCGCCTTCGAGGACTTATTGGGGGAGGTTGGGCTCGCCATGCGAGTCTTTTCCTCCCTCCGCCTCGAAACCTTAGGCGGGCGTTGCGGCTTCGGAGGCGGGGGACCCTCTTTTCGAGGAACCACCGTCTCCAAGCCACTCGCTCCACCTCAGGGCGTGGGCGAAGGAGCCGAAGCTCCTTTGTTACTGTCCTGCTTTCAGGGGACAGCTTTAGGAACCCCGGAAGATGGCCTAGCGACCATCTTCAGGGGTGTTGCCTCCCGTTAGTCTAACGACTCGGTGGAGGCGCGTGGCCATTTCGCCTTATGGGAAACGGTCACACTGGGGGAAGAGGGGGAAGCCCTGGTTTTAGCCGGAGCTGGGTGTGAACCCTTTTTGCCGCCAGCTTTAGCAGGGGAGCGCCCGGGTTGAGTAGAGCATGCAGAAGGGCTCCGAATGGGCGCGGAAACACCCGTGCTCGTTGGCCTGGATGGGCCAGGAGCATAGGGTGCCTTTCTAACTATTGAGGCATATGACGTCCAAGGCAGAGCTGAACGCGCCAGGACCAAGTCCTTAGCCTCGCGGAATGAGAGTCGATCTTGGGCCTGAACGGCCAGGATTTCTTTCTCAAGGAGATATGCACCACATTGCTTCGAAGAAGCGGGTTGCGGCTCTCCGCAATTGACACACTTGGCCCCACACGATTTAGACTTAGTGTGTGCGGCCTTGGAGCAATTTACACAAACTTCAAGTGACCCTGACTTTGCACGTCTACAAGAACGATTCGTATGGCCGAAGCGGTGACAGTAATAGCAACGCCGCGGCAATGGCACGAATGCCTTTCCGCGGTAGCGGTACCAACCGGAACGCACCGACTCGGGGAGCTTGTCACAGTCGAACGTGACGAAGAGTGTAGGGGTGGGTCTCGAGGGCCCTCCCTGTTTTCTCATTACACGTTCGACCTTGACCGCCCCATGGTCAGCTAGCTCTAGGGTGATGTCCTCAATGGAGTAGTCAACGAGTTCCCTCGTATAAACTACTCCTTTCATAAAGTTCATGGTGGGGTGCGGCGTCACACTCACCAGGGTGCCATGAAGTGTCCGAAGAGCACTTATTTTGGCCACCTTGGCGGGATTCGCCGCATTCGCCAGAAGACTCCCGGCCGAGAAACGGGTCACCTTCGGCTCTCTACCAATTGCACTAGCTAATCCTCTCCTCTGATGGATCATGTTGCCCTTGGCCAACATGCTGCCATCAGTGGAGCGAATAACGAGGAAGCGTTTGAAGCCAGCGGGCTCAAAAACACCAGGTAACCTCTGAATAAGGGGCCCTGAAGTCATAGAGGCTCCACCCTGTGCACTTTTAGTTTTAGTCAGTGGCTCCGCAACCGGAGGGGCAGAGGGGCCGGATGTGTCGATCTTGGCTTGGTCGCTTGCCAAAGTGGCAGCAGACCCATCCATCCCCTTAGCCCCGAGTCTTCCTAGTCTTTGTCTTTTTTGTCTTTCTCTTTTTTGGAGAGGAGGGCGGGGAATGAACCCGCTTCTCACCCCAGCCAGCAGAAGCTCCCATGCCAGATAGAACGGCCTCAGCCAGGTCCCCTCTCCGAAATAGAGAAGGTCCTGGTAGTCATAGGGGCACCTGTCGGAGGAGATCCCTCCCCTCCTTGTACTGTTTTGGAGCCCTCAGCCGTTTGAGGAGGACCTTGCATAGGGGCGGATTCGGGTTCGGTGCTTGGCGCTGAGCCCGGATTCCCCCCCATGGAATGCCCTACCACCTGAGGCTGAGTTTCCTCAAGGACCATGTCTATCACAGGAGGGGCCTCCAGTTGGCCATCCCCTCCCAGGACATCGCAAGTCCCCTTGGCAGCGTCGAGTCTTTTGTGAGGAGGCACAGGCCTTGACCCCGGCAAGGTTTAATATTCTTGCCAGCAGGTCTTTTGAGGGAAGCGACCGAAGGGGCCTGGCTTTCCTCTCTCCCTATGGGGTTTGCCCTACCAAGCCGCTTACACGAGGGGCGGTCGGCAATGGGCTGCCTGCTGGCTTTCTTGGCAGTCCCCTTAGAAAGAAAAGGAGGGACTGCCGCTGGAAATAGGGAGGTGCCCGAAAGCACCTCCAGAGAAGGGGGTGAGGGGGAGTCTCTTTCACCTGTAGGCGTAGTAGAGGAGTACGCCTCCTCTCCAGTTAATGAAATATGGAGGGTCCCTTGCGCAAGCACAGGGGGGAGCAACCTCCATTTTTTGGTGGAGCTGCCCGAGGGCAACTCCATCAATGAACAAGGGGGAATTGGGGGAGGGTTTTTTTTTTTTACATCATTGGGCATGGTGACCCTAAATTTTCTGCGGGACGCAATAGCTCACCACCTCTCACAGTTGCCCGCACTGCAAGAGGTGCTTACAGGCCTGGCAGAGCCAGGCGCCGCCATTTGGGACCACCCCTCCCGCCTCGTGGCCTGGCAGTCCATCGGCATGGTGGCTCCACCTTGAACATAGCGTAAAAGGATAGATTGTGAAGAGGAGAGGAAAATGGATGTGAGGAAGGTATGGGTGGGGATGAAGCAGGTTGTTAAAAAAAAAACATCCCGAACCGGAGCTCAGGGGTTAAGAAACGTTGTCCCCTCCCCCCTCAGCCCCGATCCGGGACGGTTGGCTTGAGAAGAAGGTGAGCATCTACCCTGTGAAATTAGAGGCTGACCAGAGAAATTTGTGGGGGAGGTATGAAAAGCGAGGAAACTAGTGTTTTGAAGGGAGGAGAAGAGGCTAAGCTGGGGTCGGACCGGGTGCTGAGTCCTGTCAGCACGGCAGCCAGGATGGCAAATCGCCGCACCCCTTATGGGGTACCTCTGCGACAGACGTGAATGCCTTCACGTGGTAGAGGTACACACCGGCAGCACCCACTCAGGGAGCTTATCACAGTCAAACGTGACAAAAGAGTGTCGGGGTGGGCCTCAAGGCCCCTCCCTGTTTTCTCCTCACACGCTTGACCTTGACCGCCCCATGGTTAGCCAGCTCTAAGGTGATGTCATCTACGGAGTAGTTCACAGGTTCCCTTCCACTCACTACCAATCATGTTAGCTAGGCTCTCCTCTGATGGATCATGTTGCCCTTAGCCAACATGCTCCCATTAGTGGAGCAAATAATGAAGTGCTTGAAGTCAGATGGCCCAAAAATGCCAGGTAGCCTCTGGATGAGGGGATCCTGCGTAATCGAGGCTCCACTCTGCGCACTTGCACTATTGGTCTTGGTCAGGGGCTACCCACCCAGGGAAGGACTGGAGGTGGATGTGCCGATCTTGGCTTCTTTATCATATACTGTAACAGCATCGGTCCCATCCATCCCCATGGCTCCCACAGACAGACAGAAGACCTGAGTCTTTTCCTATTTTTTTTCTTAGGAGAGAGGAGCTCCAAGGCCAGATGGGCCAGTCTCAGCAACATCCTTCTCCTAAATGGACAAGGTTCTGTCTGTTACAGGATCACCAGACAGGGAAGGAGATCCCTGCTCTCCTTGTGAGGCTTTGGAGACCCATGCTGTCTGAGGAGGAACCTAAATAGGGCCAGACACAGGTTCTGTTGTTGGCACTGAGCCCGGGGTTCGACCCTATGGAAGAGACTTAGTCTGTGGCTGGGTCACCTCAGGGACCATGTCTATCTCAGGGGTGGCCTCCATGTGGCCATTTCCCCCCCCCCCCAATACATCACTTGTCCCATTTAAGGTACCTTTGGTTATTATGAGCGCCTGCATGTCTTTGGAGGGCATGGTTCAACAGGCCTTGCCTTTCCTCACCCCTCTAAGGGGATTGGCCCTATTGTGCGCCTCACACCACCAGGAGCAGTCTACTATTGGCCGCCTGCCTGCCTTCTTGGCTGTTCCCTTGGGAAGCAAAGCGTGAACTGCCGCTGGAGAAAATGCTAGAAGTGGTGACGGGGAGTCCCCTACACCTTTAGGGAAAAGAGAGGAGTAAGTCTCCACTCCAGTTGAAGAGTTTTGGAGGGTCCCCTGCAAAAGTACAGGGGAGGGACCACCATTTTTTCGGTAATGGCCCGAATGCGGCTCCATCGATGGTCAAGGGGAAAGTAGAAGGGGGGGTATGTTTTATTATTGATATCATCATTTGGGATGGTGACCCTGTAATTGTCATGGGATGTAAAAAGGGCACTAATCATAAAACTGCCTCAGAATGAAGGGCACTAATCATGGCTGCCTCAGAGGGATTCGGCACATTGGTCAGAAGGCTCCCATCCGAGAAACGGGCCCGCTTCAACTCTCTGCCAATCACACTAGCTAGAGCTCCCCTCTGATGGATATCTTAGCTAACATGCTGCCATCAGTGTAGTGAATAACAAGGAAGCATTTGAAGCCAGCGGGCTAAAAAATGCCAGGTAGACTCTGAATGCAGGGCCCCAATATAACCGAGGCTCCACTCTGCGCCGTTCTGGTCTTTGCCTGGGACACCCCAACCGTGGGAGCAACGGGGCCAGATGTGCTGTTCTTAGCTTGGTCACTTACCGAAACGGCAATGGCCCCGTCCATCCATATGGTCCACACAGAAGGAGAGGAGCCTTCTTTTTGTTTTTTTTCCTTTTAGGAGAGGATGGTGGGCAATGAACCCACTCCCCCAACACACACACCCTGCTGGCTTCAGCAAGAGCCCTCCTAAAAATGGAAAAGGTCTTGGCTGTCACAGGAGCACCAGACAGGAAAGGAGATCCCTCTCACAGGGGCAGACTAGGGTTCAGTGCTTAGCACCAAGCAAGTGTTCAACCCCATGGAAGATCCTGCCATCTGGGCTTGGGTCGCTTCAGGGACCATGTACATCTCAGGGGATGCCTCCATGTGGCCATCACCCCCAAGACATCACAAGTCGCATTTGAAGTACCTTGAGTGATTTCATCTTCGGGCGGCGAACCAGATCCATCGGTGAAGAGAAGGGGGCAGATATACTGATGCCCTGCAAACTGGTCACAAAAGTACACAGGATATTGGGGGGCAGGGGCTGATGGGCAAGGTCATCCTGTGCTCCCTTAAGAGGGTTGGCCCTATTTAGTCACTCCCACCAGGAGCAATTAATTATGGGCTGCCCTGTCTTTCTTGGCAGTCCCCTTACAAGGAGCTACAAGGAAAATAAGTACCCCAGAAGACCTTACGGTCCATACAAGGAGGGTACTTTTGGCGCAATCCTCGAAGGTATCCGTTGGCAACCTCGAAGATCACTCCCGAGGATCTTAACGGTGATTTCGCAAGACTTTATCTAGTCTTGACTTGAACTGGTCAACAGATTTATTGTTGACAACTTCCATCGGAAGTGCGTTCCAACAGATACTGTATGTGAAGAATTTCCCGCACAGATCATGGTGGTATCGCTTCAGTTTAAGTTTGTAGCCGTGATTTCTTGTTCTCCCCTCGCTGAGCTGGAAAATGTCCCCGTAGTCCAGTCTGTCAAAGCCTCAAAGTATTTTAAACACTTCGATAAGCTGACCACGTAGTCTCCGGGTCTCCAGCGAGAACATATCTAAGAGATGTGTCCTTTTGTTAGTGAGTTGAAGGTGTGTAATGACGCGTGTTGATTTGAATGAATGGCCAGAGTGTTTAAGTGATTTTAAAAGGTATGCTAAGGATTTGGTTGTTTGTATGGATGTTGTATATTTTGTGAGGCATGTAAAGGGTGGTGATGATATGTATGTACCTGTGATGTCCTTGGTTGGTATGATTGGTCTGGTGAAGGTTGTGCATGATAATTATGGGCATATGGGTAAGTTTAAGCTGTCGGAGTGTATGAAGGAGCGCGTTTTCCATCCATTTCTGAGAACTGTTGTGAATGATGTTGCAACTACGTGTGAAAGGTGTCAGAAGCGAAAGGTGCAAGGTATGCAAATGAAGCCACTGATGTTGAAAGTTGATGCGAAAGAACCGTTTGAATTGGTAGTGATTGATTGTGTGTCTTTGCTGCGTACGAGTGCTGGGAATGTTGGTATGGTTGTGATGGTTGATCATAAAAGTAAGTTTGTGTATGCAGTGCCTGTGAGAGATAAAAGGAGTGTGACTGTTGCACGTGTGATTGAGCAGTTGTTTATTCCTATGTGTGTATGGAAGCCTAGAAGATGTCTGAGTGATAATGGGCCTGAATTTGTAGGAGAAGTGTTTGAACAAATGTTGAGAGAGAATGGTGTGGAGCATGTGAGAACAACTCTGTATGTACCGTCTTCAAATGGATTGGCTGAACGTACGATAAGAACCTTGTGTGAGATGTTGAGAATGATGAGTATGACAGTGAATGACTGGGATGTATGTCTGGGAGGTGTGTTGAGTGAAAGTAAGCAGAGTGTATGAGGTGAGGCACATGAAAAGTTCCGTTCATTTGAATTAGGTGCGAAAGTATTGAAGGTGAAAGAAGTGAAGGGTAGGTTGAATGTGTCAATGATGAGCGAGAAGTTTGATGGACCTTATAGAGTTGTGAGAGTTTGGGAAAATGGGGTGATGTATGTTTTGGAGAGTTTGAATGACGGTATGACAGAGAGTGTGGGCTCATCAGAGTCAGTTAAGGAGATGGAGGGAACCTCCTGACTACCTGATGAGCCATCAGGTGTATGAATTGTGCAAAGAGAAGGGTAAAGTGCATGATGATGAGAAGGAATGTAGTAGTATGGATGTGTCTGGGAAAGAGCTTGTCTTGGTCTCGAGGAGTAAAAAGCGTACAAAGAAGAGTGTAAGGAAGAATGCAAGTACGAATGAAAGTAAGTCTGAGCAGAGTCTTTCTGGTATGGGGGATCTTGAAATGGAGATTGAGTTTTTGCGTAAACAGGTGAGTGATTTGGCTGGTATAAGTAGACGAGTGAGTGAGCTGCCTGTGCCTGATTTTTCTGGTTTGGGGAACAGTATGAATGATAAGTGTGTTTGGGCAGAATGACCCTAGTGTGGCTGATTTTTCGGGTTTTACGAATGGTAACAGTAGGGGTGAGTTTGATGTAATGAATGATGAAGTGGCTGATTTTTCAGGTTTCTGGTGGGAACCAGTCGAAAGGGTTTCTGATATGCCTGTTGAGAATACAGGGAATGTGAGTGACCTGTCTGTTTCGCAAGAATGTACCTTGAGTTGGATGAGAGCTGATGAATGGGGGTATGAAGAGTGAAGGTTCTGAACAGAAGAGTATGAAAGAATTCTGTTGTGAGATGGGAGAACTGGTAATGAGGGCTAAGAGTATGGTTGACGAGATGATCAATAATGATGATGAGACTGACAGGATGACTGATGAACAATCCCAACCGATTGCTACGTGTAGCCAGGGACTAGTAGAAGAGTGTGAATGGGTGCAGAAGGGTTTGATTGAGCACAAGTGGTACCGTGAAGTGATTGAAAAGGTTTTGCGTGTGACTGCGGTCGAATGGCTTAAGGAAGGAGGGGTGTGGGGGAGCGGTGTGTGGGTGTCTGTAGGGCCATTCTCCCACCCCCGTTTACATATATCTTTCCCTACCCCTGTGTGAGTGTGTGGATATAATTTGCCTTCTGATTTTTTTTATTATGAATACAAATAATAACATTGTACTCTCTGTTCAAAGATATAATTTTTCTAAACATTTAGATAGTTAAAATATATCTATATAAATAATTGTTTGTCCAGCGCATTGGGATATTACCATAGTATTGCATCCGGTATCTTCAAAGAGTGAAGCTTCAGCGGACTGCGAGAGAAATCCTCGAGGCAAGTGCACCGCCCAGCCCTGCCCTGAAACGGAGGGCATTACCTGCATTGGCTGATGAGCCTTTGCCCCTTCTTATTGGACACCAACTACTTCCACCACCACCCCAGCCTTCAAGTGAAATTCATATGCCTCTTCTTGTTCGGGTGTTGTTGTTTTGATTTGTCGTGTGGAGTGGTGTATAGTGTGGACCTTGTTGTATAGCCTGTCTTATTTTGTTTTCGGTTGGAGAAGATTAATTTGTAAAGAGTATTTATTTTGAACGTGCACCGGTGTTTATTTATTTTGTTTGTAAATATAAACTGTAATTATAACTGTACTTTTTTTTTGTAAAGTAAAGGACTGTATATCAAATCGTATCAATTCTTCCTTGGGGTTCTCAAGGTCCATAAATCCTAGGATAAGGTTGGAATGCGGGTTTAGTGTTGCTTTCAGCCCCGGAAAAATATGGGATACTTTCAAGCATATAATAAATGTAGTCCAAGAGCAATGTATCCCAATGAAGTCCATTAGGAACAAAATTAGGAAACCATTATGATGGAATCAGGAGATAGCTAGAAAAATTTCAGAGAAGAAAAGGGCATACAAAAAATTACAAGTAGAAAATAATATTTAAAATTTAAGTGTTTATAGAATGGCTATGAATGAGTTAAATAAGATTATAAAGAACAAAAGGGTGTCAGAAATTAAATTAGCTCAGGATAGCAACAAAGATCCTAAAAAAGTTCTTTAGTTACTATAAAATTAATAACAAGTCTGGCAGTTAAAATAGGACCTATCAAATATGAAGGGGTTGTGAGAGAAACTGATGAGGAAATAGTTGAGGTACTAAATGGTTATTTTGCATCAGTATTTACAAAGGAGAAACTAAATAGTCTTAAGTATAGTACTCTTGGGTCAGGGAAAGGTGTTTACTACCATTAGTGTGGATTGGAGGACGATAAAAGGACTAACATGTGAGTTAGATGCTACCAAGGCCTCTGGCCCTGATAATATTCATTCTAGGATACTTAAAGAAGGGTAGTAAAGAAGATCGAAATAACTTCAGACCGGTTAGCCTAACTCCTGTAGTCTGTAAAATTCTTGAGAAAATAGTTAAAAGAGGGATTTGCCAACATCTAGGGAGGGAGGGGTTAATCAGCGATGCTCAGCATGGGTTTAGATCAAGTAGATCATGTTTGACTAATTTACTAGACTTTCTGGAGTTCATAACAAATCAAGTAGATAAGGGAGAGAATGTAGATGTAATTTACTTGGATATTAGTAAAGCATTTGATAAGGTACCGCATAGGAGACTAGTTCATAAATTAAAAATGATTAGGATATGTGGGAGGTGTTTCAAATTGGATAGCTGAGTGGCTGAAAGATAGGAAGCAAAGGGTAGTGCTAAATGGTGTAAAGTCAGAGTGGAGGGGTGTTATCAGTGGGGTTCCTCAGGGAACAATTCTCAGTCCATTATTATTTGTCATATATATAAACAATCTTGGGGAGGCAGGTAATAATAAAGTGTCAATTTTTGTGGATGATTTTTTTTATTGTTTTTATAGAGCCCATCTGGCAACTGCCCACTTGGGCATAAGTCGCCGGAAACACGACAGCCTAGAACTAGGCTACTTTAAAATAAAAATATGAAAACCTAACAATGATAAAAAAAAAAACTTAACAATTAGGGAGCACCTCCGGCATCAGGGGGAGGTCCCCCTCACCCTGGTGCAGGAGCTTGCAACCTACAAGGAAAACAATAACAAACAAAAAAAAATAGAACCTTCTTAAATAAAGGGAAGAAGCCCGGCCTCTCCCAAAAGTCAACAAATCCACAAGTCAATGTGCACGAACTCATCCCGAATAAAAGGGACAGGCAGTAGTGACCCCGCCCATCGCGGTACCGAGACAGGTATCATGCGTGAAGATCACCAGATTGGGACATTTGACAAGAATGTGCCGAACAGTCTGGGGGACGACGCAGTTGTCGCAATAGGGCCCTGGCGAGCGCTCCATCAGATAGCGATGCGTCACACGAGTGTGCCCAATTCGGAGAAGACAGAAAGGGACCTGAAGCCGTCGTGGCATTGAGGGATAGGTCCATGGGAACAGTCGCAGTGCAATGGCACGCAACTTTAAGTTCTCTTTGACCGTCTCCCATCTTCTTTGCCAAGCAGTCCGAAGAGCTGCCCCTATTCCTGGCATGTAGTCAGTGTGAGGAAGAGCGAAACACTGGTCCGGTCGCAGAGTCCTCGCTGACTCTTTGGCGGCCTCATCGGCGCGTTCATTCCCCACAATTCCTACATGTCCAGGAAGCCAGCAGAAGATAATCTCGACATCTGCCCGGCTCGCCAAAATTGTGGCGTCACGGATATCGCGAACCAGAGGATGCGGAGATTCCAATGCCCCGAGAGCACTCAGGGCGCTCTGTGAGTCGCTATAGATCACAATCCGGTCTCCGAACCGGGCACGTCGCGTAATCTCCCGCACGAGTTGTGTAATGCCACCAGCTCGGCCGTGAAGACAGACGCAGCATCTGGCAGAGCCCCACTGACTTCAAACAGAGAGGATACGGCATGGAAGCCGACCCCCTCTTGGGACTTGGAGCCATCCGTATACACTTGCACGGTTCCAGCATACACGAGGTGTGCTCCAAAAAGGTTGAACGCAAAACTCCTGGTGCCGTACAAGCTTTGGGAGCAGAGGGGTGGCGACAAATAGCCAAATGTGGTACCCTACAGGGTGGTGTCCTGGGCAGAACCAAGGGTGCCACCGGCCTGAGAGGTATATTTAGCTCTCGAAGGCGTTTCCTGGCCCTAAACCCAAAGGGCTTAGGGTATGACTGGCGTCTCTCGGCGGCATAGGCACCGTCGAGATCAGCTGCGGATGCAGTGAAAGCTGTTGCCGACAGAGGGAGGCGCCGGGCTCGCGCATACAGGCGAGTGATGCACTGCACGCGGCGCAGAGCGAGTGGCATCTCCCCAGCATCGACCAGCAGGCTCTCAATGGGGAAAGTGCGGAAGGCACCGGTCGCAAGGCGAAGGCCGGTGTGGTGGATCGAATCCCCCTTCCGCAATAAACGCTCGGCTGCGGATGCCTAAAACTAGCATCAGTAGTCGACCTTCGAACGAACAAAAGATCGATAAAAGAGTTGGGTAGTAGCCCTATCAGCGCCCTAAGCGCTGAACGTCACGGAACGGACAATATCCGTAGCGCTGGTACAAGAGAACCTAAGGCTGCGAATATGAGCCTCCCAGGTGAGGCGTCGGTCGAATACAAGACCAAGGAAACGGTGCGATTCAACCACATCCAGGCGCACCCCATTAAGAAATTTTTTTTTTATTATTTAAGGGGCTATCTGGCGACTGCCGACTTAGGCATAAGTCGCCGTAAACAAACAGCCTAGTTCTAGGCTACTTTAAAAAATTGAACAGGAAACAACAATAAAAAGAAATAACAATAACAATGACAAAACAATAAAAAACAACAATTAAACCTGGTTAAATGAAAGGGAGAAGACCGGCCTCCCCCAAAAAGTCAACAAGTCCACCAGTCAAAGTGCACACACTCGTCCCGAGTACAAGGGACAGGCGGTAGCGACCCCGCCCATCCCGGTACCGGGACAGGTGTTGTGCGCGAAGATCACCCAGACTGGGACATTCAACAAGAATGTGCCGAACAGTCTGGAGGAAGACGCTGTCGTTGCAATGGGGCGCAGGCGAGCGCTCCATCAAATAGCGATGCGTTACACGAGTGTGTCCGATTCGGAGACGGCAGAAAGCAACCTGAAGCCGCTGCGGCATTCTGGGATAGGTCCATGGGAACAGTCGCGGCGCAATGGCACGCAACTTTAAGTTGTCTTCGACCGTCTCCCATCTTCTTTGCCAAGCAGTCCGAAGCGCTGCCCGTATTCCTGCCATGTAGTCGGTGTGAGGAAGAGCGAAACGCTGGTCCGGTCGCAGAGTCCTCGCGGACTCTTTGGCGCCCTCATTTCCCGCAATTCCTACATGTCCAGGAACCCAGCAGAAGATAATCTCGACATCTGCCCGGCTCGCCAAAACCGTGGCGTCACGGATATTGCAAACCAGGGGATGCGGAGATTCCAATGCCCCGAGAGCCCTCAGGGCGCTTTGTGAGTCGCTATAGATCACAATCCGGTCTCCGAACCAGGCACGTCGCGTAATCTCCCATACCGAGTGGTGTATTGCCACCAGCTCGGCCATGAAGACAGACGCAGCTCCTGGTAGAGCCCCGCTGACTTCAAACAGAAGGGATACGGCATGGAAGCCGACCCCCTCTTGGGACTTGGAGCCATCCGTATACACTGGCAAGGTTCCGTGTGTGACACGATGTGTGCTCCAAAAAGGTCGAATGCAATACTCCCAGCGCAGTACAAGCTTTGGGAGCAGAGGCGTGGCGACAAATAGCCAAATGTAGTAACCTCCAGAGTGGCTCATTTGTTGCTGTCTTCCTTTCGGGGGACAGCTTTAGGAACTCCGGAAGATGGCCTAGCGACCAACTTCGGGGGTGTTGCTCCCTGTGAGTCTAACGACTCAAGGGAGGCGTGTGGCCGTTTTGTCTTACATGAAACAGTCACGCTGGGGGAAGCCCTGGTTTTAGCCGGGGCTGGGTAGGAACCCTTTTTGCCGCCAGCTTTACCAGGGGAGCGCCCGTGTTGAGTAGAGCCTGCAGAAGGGCTCCGAATGGGAGCGTAAACAACCGTTCTCGTGGGCCTGGACGGGCAAGGAGCATAGGGTGCCTTTCTAACTATTGAAGCATATGACGTCCCAGGTAGAGCCGGGCGCGCCAGGACCAAGTCCTTAGCCTGGCGTAATGAGAGTCGATCCTGGGCCTGAAAGGCCACATTGCTGCGAAGAAGCAGGGTGCGGCTCTCTGCAATTGACACACTTGGCCACACACGATTTAGACTTATCATGTGCGGCCTTGGAGCAATTTACACAGACTTCGGGTGACCCTGACTTTGCACGTCTACAAGAACGATTCATATGGCCGAAGCAGTGACAGTAATAGCCCTGCCGCGGCAGTGGCACAAATGCCTTCACGCAGTAGCGGTACCAACCGGCACGCACCGACTCAGGGAGCTTGTCACACTTGAATGTGGCGAAGAGTGTAAGGGTGGGTCTCGGGGCCCCTCCCTGTTTTCTCATCACACGTTCGACCTTGACCGCCCCATGGTCGGCCTGCTTTAAGGTGATGTCCTCAATGGAGTAGTCAATGAGTTCCCTCACATAAACTACTCCTTTCACAAAGTTCATAATAGAGTGAGGCGTCACACTCACTGGGGTGCCATGAAGTGTCTGAAGAGCACTTATCTTGGCCACCTCGTCGGGATTCGACGCATTCGCCAGAAGGCTCCCGTCCGAGAAACGGGTTACCTTCGGCTCTCTACCAATTACACTAGCTAATCGTCTCCTCTGATGGATCATGTTGCCCTTGGCCAACATGCTGCCATCAGTGCAGCGAATGACGAGTAAGCATTTGAAGCCAGCGGGCTCGAAAATGCTAGGTAACCTCTGAATCAGGCACCCCGTCTTATTGAGGCTCCGCCCTGCGCACTTTTCGTCTTTGTAATAGTCGGGGGCTCCGCACCCGGGAATGCAGGGGGGAAGCGGATGTGCCGATCTTGGCTTGGTCGCTTGTCAAAGTGGCAGCAGACCCATCCATCCCCTCAGCCCCCACAGATGGAGAGGAGCCCCAAGTCTTCTTTGTCTTTTTCTTTTTCGGAGAGGAGGGCAGGGAATGAACCCGCTTCTCACCTCCACCGGAAGGAGCCTATGCCAGGTCCTTTTCCAAAATGGAGAAGGTCCTGGTAGTCGTAGAGTCACAGGTCGGAGGAGATCCCTCCCCTCCTTGTACTACCTCAGAAACCCTAGCCATTTGCGGAGGACCTTACATAGGGGCGGATTCGGGTTTGGTGCTTGGCCCTGAGCCCAGATTCCCCCCCATGGAAGGCCCTACCCTCTGAGGCTGGGTTGTCTCAAGGACCGTGTCTACCTCATGGGAGGCCTCCCCTCCCAAGATATCGGAGGTCCCATTGGCAAAAAATCCTGCATTCTCATCCCCTCTAAATCTACAATTCATTCACGCAGCCTACATACAACACATGTATACCCCTCACCAACTGCACCACAACCAATGCATACATTACGACACTCATGCTCACTTTCATCCCCGAACTCCATCACGTATTCAAACAAAGAAAGAACTTAAGTAGTAATAAGAAAAAAAAGAGCAACTTAGCTTTCGCTGATTCTGTGGTGAAAAAAAACTGTAGAAAAATCTGAAAAATAAATCAACAGACCGAAACGAGATTTAAGGCACAACACAATCCAAATCAGTCACTAATTAAACCATCAACCTAGAAACGAGGTTTCAAAACACTAATTTAATTTAGCTACTAGGTACTTTCCCGCACAAAATAAGGTAAACAAAAGAACCTGGCCGAAAAATTAACAATGCTAAACAACTTCGTTATATTAACCAAATATACGATCTAATAACTTAATATTTATGTTTACTATGTCACTAGACTATACATAATACTATTTTGCGTAAAAACTTCTATCAAACACCAAAGTATAGCAAATAATCAAAATATTCCGAGAGCTCTACAAAACACGTGCTGCCTGTTCGAAGTTGCAGGACAGTATTTTAGATTTAGTATTAACCTCAAATGATAATCTAGTGGACAATGTTAAAGTAAAATCACATTTTAATAGCAGTGATCACAATATTGTGCAATTTAGTATATCTTTGCCAACATTGGATTTGAATTGGAAAGAGAAATATCTTGATTATAGGAATGCTGACTTCAAAAAATTAAAAAAATTTAGAAAAGTTGACTGGATCAAAATTTTAAAAGATAAAAATACATATGAAATGTGGGATTATTTAAAAAAGAAAATGACAGAAAGATAAGAAGCAAAGCGAAACCTAAGCCACCTTGGTGGAATATACATATAGCAAGAAAAAGAAAAATATAACTAGATGGTGGAAAAGATATAGAGAAAATACAGACTTTAAGCACAATGAAAGATATAAAAAATGCAATGAAAGAATTACAAAGAGAATAAGAAAAGCCAAGAGAAAGTTTGAACGGAAAATTTCACGGCAGATTAAGAGAGACCCCAAAATCTACTATAAATATGTAAGAAGCAAATTAACTGTTAAGGAGGAGGTTGGACCTTTAGAAAATGAAAATGGTGAAACTGTAACAGAGTATCTCCAAATGGCAAATAAATTTAATGAATATTTTACATCTGTTTTTACAAGTGAAAGGCTAGAAAACATTCCACAACCAAAAAAAACGTATGATGGAAATGATATGTTGAATGATGTTGATTTATCCAAGACTGCTATACATAAAATTATAGCAGACTTAGATCCAGAAAAAGCACCTGGAAATTAACAAATTTTTAATATAGTCCTTAGAAACCTTAGACATTTGATATCAAAGCCATTGGAAATTATGTTTAATCACAGTTATGTGCATGGATAAATACCAAGTGACTGGAAGGAAGCGAACATTACTCCAATCTATAAAGGGTCAAGAGCACCAAAAAATTCAGTATCGTCCTATAGACCAGTCAGTTTAACATCACAAGTCAGCAAAGTTTTTCTAAAAATTACTTAGAAAAGATATGTTAAAACACCTATTAGAAAGGAATATAATTAAAGATAATCAACATGTTTTTTTACCTAAAAAGTCTTGTCTGACAAATCTACTTACATTTTTTGAAAAGGTAACTAAATATGTTGATGAGGGTACCCAGTAGATATCATATACCTGGATTTTGCAAAAGCATTTGATAAGGTGCCTCATCAGAGATTATTACTCAAATTGAGGAGTCATGGTTTTGGAGAAGGAATAGTGAGATGGATAGGTGAATGGCTAACTTCCAGAAGGCAAAGAGTTGTAATACAAGGGCAAAAATCGACTTGGAGTAATGTAAGTAGTAGTGTGCTGCAAGGTTCAGTATTGGGGCCGATATTATTCCTAGTATTTATTAATGATATTGACAAAAATATTAAATCAAATATTCTAAAATTTGCTGATGATATAAAGATCTTCGGGACTAGCTCAAATGATGAGGAAATTAGGAAATTAGTGCTCTTCAGGAAGACTTAAGAAAACTTCATAAATGGTCAGAGGATTGGCAGATGATTTAATAATGTAAATGCTGTTACAGAAAAGGATTTAGGTGTAATAGTACATAATACTTTAAAACCAAGTGAGCACATAGCCAAAATTGTTTATAAAGCAAATTATGTTCTGGGGACAATAAAAAGAACAATTGACAAGTCAAAATTTAATATTATAAATCTTTACAAAAGCTTAGTCAGACCTATTTTGGAATATTGTTCACAGGCATGGAGGCCTACTAATCAACAAGACATAGATAATAAGGAAAAAGTGCAAAGAACTACTAAAATGATTACTGATTTAAGAAATGAATCATATGAAAATAGACTAAGAAGTTGCAATCTTATGACATTAGAAATGAGACGACATAGAAGTGATTTAATAGAGATTTTTAAGATAATGCATGGTTATGAAGGATTAAGAAAGGAAGTTTTTTTTTACAATGAGTGATGATAGAAGAACTAGGTCATGGCCTAAAAATCTTTAAGTATAGATCAAGAGTGAATATCAGAAAGTTCTCCTTTAGTCAAAGAGTTATTGATGAATGGAACAATTTAGATGATCAAACGGTCTATGCAGTCAATAAAGGTAAATATGTAGACGAGCGGCCCGGCCGATAAGATGTACTATTTCGTCTGTGTTCTAAGGGGGGTCTGGGGGGCACAGCCCCCCAGTATATAATCCTAATTTTTATAATGTTCTGACATTTACAGAGGTGAATGCTTTAACTACATCATGTCAGCGCCTTTAATCGTTTTGCGAATTATAATAGGGGCAAAAGGATAAAGTGACAAATAACCTACCTGTACAAGAAAAGAAGAGGAGACATAGTGACTTATGTTCGGGGTGTGGAGAAATGGTAAAAGATAACAGCAAGTCCGTCCGATGTGAGGTATGTGAGCTATGGTTCCGTTCCATATAGAATGTGAGGGCATACCAGAAGCAGTATACAACTTTATAAATGATGAAAAAGAAGGAAAGCAATTTCTTTGGCTATGCAACTCATGCAAAAATGGGTACAACAAAATGTTTAAAACCATCCAGCAACTAGGAGAGCAACAATTGGAGCAGGAATCAAAACAGAAAGCAATGGAAGTTGAGATAACAGAGTTAAGGGAAAATGCAGATCGGGAAAAGAAAGAAAGAAAAGATATGGAAATAAGATTGGGTAGCTTAGAGGCTAAATGCATGGATTTAGAGAACACACATAGTAGAGACCAACAACAAGGCAAAGGCACTACTTCTACTGTAAGTGTTGACAGTCATACTGACATAACCTCGGAAATGAATAACATGAGAGAGAGAGTTATGAGTGACTTAAGGGAGGATGAGCAGAGAAAGCTCAATATTATTGTTTATAGAGCTAAGGAAAGTGTCTCAACCAACTTGAAAGAATTTAGAGGCCATGATAAAGCTTTTATTCAAGAATTATGTCAGGGTCCACTGGAAATGGATGATTTCAGTGCAGACAATATCACTAGATGTTTCTGACTTGGCAAATGGGAGGAGGGAAAAATACAACCTCTGCTTGTCTCACTGGATTCAGTCTTAACCAAAAATAAGGTCCTCAATAATGTAACAGGGCTAAAACATGCAGAAGAGAAATTTAGGAGAGTGAGCATTGATATTGATTACACTCCTAACCAGAGGGCCCGGATAAAACAGCTGAAGGATCAAGCCAATGAAATGGAACAGAATGGCCAGTCGAGAAATTTCCAATACAGAGTAAGAGGCCCCCCCAGGACAAAAGAAAATAGTAAAAATCAAAATAAATATGTAGCATCTAGTGGATTAACCTCTACTGTAAAATGTCATGTAAGGCAGTTAGAATTAAAAAGTTGATGCACAAACTCAATGTATTATACACCAATGCAGATTCATTACCTAATAAAATGCATGAGTTGAAGATTAAAATTTAGTTACATAAGCTAAAAGTAATAGCAGTGACGGAAGTTAAACCTAAAAATCCTGGGAGAACAATGTTAAAATCTCAAAGAGAAATTGATGGTTATTATTTATTTACAAACTTGAAAAAAGAAAATGGAAGGGGTGTTGCTTTGTATATCGATAATGATATCGATGCAAGTGATATGGAAATTAACACTGATTTTGAAGATAGTATATGGTGCAGCTTAAAACTTACAGGTAATGATTGTCTGCTACTGGGATGTATTTATAGAAGTCCCAATAGCAGTGAGGAAAATAATTCAGCCTTATGTACAGTATTAAGACAAGTGGCAGAGTCAAGGGAATATACCCACATTATGATAGTAGGTGAATTCAATTACCCTAAAATAGATTGGACAAATTGGCACTCATCAGAACATCCCAATCATAGAGCAAACAGATTTATTTTGGCAATGCATGACTCATTCTTATTCCAGCATGTCACTCAGTTTACAAGGTATAGAATACATGAGCAACCAAGTCTATTGGATTTAATAATTACAAACGAAGAAGGTATGGTCACTAACATAGATTATGATTCATCATTGGGTATGAGTGATCATCTGTGTTTAATATATGATATGAATCTTTATACTAATATGCAGAAAAGTGAAATAAAAAGATACAACTATTTTAAAGGTAACTACGAACAAATGGCATAGAAGCTTGGGGAAATAGACTGGACAAATTGCATGATGAACATGGATGTGCATGAGGCATGGAGCTTTTTCAGCAATCATTTGAGGGAGCAGATGGATGAGAACATTCCTGTAGTGAAGGACAAGAAACATGGTAGATCTTACATAAATCACAGGGTGGAGAAAATAAGAAAACGTAAGTTTACTAAATGGAAGCGTTTTAGACTCACACATGATAGTGAAGATGAAAGGTTATATAAGGCTGAAGTGAATGCA
This sequence comes from Ceratothoa steindachneri, assembly GCA_963969495.1. NCBI lineage: Eukaryota > Metazoa > Arthropoda > Malacostraca > Isopoda > Cymothoidae > Ceratothoa > Ceratothoa steindachneri. The sequence goes on from OZ018328.1 coordinate 113,945,331, forward strand.
CTCAGAAACTTAACAAGAAATTTAAGAAAAGACTTTGAAAAGAAACTGGCTAGTGAGATTAAGCATAACCCCAAAGCATTTTGGAAATATGCTAATAGTAAACTCCGGACAAGATATAGGATTGGTGACTTGGACTGTGGCAATGGTAACACAGCAAGAGATGATATTGATAAAGCAGCAACATTAAATGACTTCTTTTGTAGTGTTTTCACTGAGGAGGATCAAAGAAATATACCACAGTTAGAAAACAAATATGTCGGCAGTAACACATTAGAACATGTGGTAATTAGTGAAGAAAAAGTGAGAAAGAAACTAATCAAACTGAGAAAAAACAAATCAGCCGGACCAGATGGTTTTCACCCAAAAATGCTTAGTGAAATAGCACCTAGTATTAGCCTACCATTAAATATTATTTACAATAAATCTCAAGAAACTGGTGAAATTCCACAAGGCTGGAAAGATGCCAATATCAACACAATCTATAAAAAAGGAAGTCGACGGCAGCCTGGAAATTATAGGCCAATAAGTCTAACAGCAGTTGTGTGTAAGATTATGGAGACAATAGTAAGAGACGATATTGTCAAACACATGATTGATAATGGTCTTTTTGCTGATCAGCAACATGGTTTTGTCCCGGATAGATCATGTATGACTCAGCTACTCTTATGTTTGGAGGAATGGTCACTGTTTGTGGAGCATGGAAAGAGCTTTGATGTTGTGTATTTGGACTTCCAGAAGGCTTTTGACACAGTGCCTCATAAAAGACTTAAGTAAACTGAAAGCTTATGGGATAGAAGGAAAAACTTATTATTGGATAGAAAGCTTCTTGACAGGCCGAAGACAACAGGTAGTCATGAATGAAGACAGATGACTGGACAGCAGTGAAAAGCGGTATACCATAGGGAAGTGTTCTGGGACCAATTTTGTTTGTGTTGTTTATCATAAGAACATAAGAAAAGAAGGAGACTGCAAAAGACCATTCATGGCCTACACTTGGCAGCTCCTGTTCCAGTCAACACACAAAAGATTTCTTACCAGAGAAAAGTCATCAACATTGTCACCCTTTACAGGAGTTCGTCAGATCTAATCTACAATATACATAAAATGCATCCAGAGGATTATGTCCATTCATGCAACTGCAAAATAATCTCCCCACTCCTTAGAAAAATATATACATATGTACATAAAAAAGTCAGTCCCATCTAGCAGCTTCATTCATATATTTATCTAATCTATTCTTAAAACTACCCAGAGAGGAGGCTTCTATCACATGTCTAGTGAGCCTATTCCATTCATCTACCACACGATTTGTAAACCAATTCCTCCCAATCTCCTTCCTAAACCTATACTTATCAAGCTTAAACCCATTGCTACGTGTCCTGTCATGTTCACTAAGTATAAGAACCTTACCCAGATCCCCTTTATTATATCCTTTTACCCATTTGAAGACTTCAATCAATTCCCTCTGACTCTTCTCCTTTCCAATGTATGTAGATTTAGTTTTCTGAGCCTTTCACCATAAGGTAAGTTCCTTAGCCCACCAATCATCTTTGTCATCCTTCTCTGCACAGACTCAAGCAAATCAATATCCTTCCTATAATATGGTGACCAAAATTGTACTGCATAGTCTAGATGAGGCCTAACTAGCGCCAGATACAGTTTTAGAATGACTTCAGCACTCTTATTGCTTACACTCCTCCTAATGAATCCCAATATCCTATTAGCTTTATTCTTAGCATTTAGGCATTGCTTTCTAGGACGAAGGTCTGAACTTACCAAAATACCGAAGTCCCTCTCACAATCGGTCCTCCCTAAATTTCTCCCATTTAATTTATAACTATTCAGTGGATTATTTCTACCTATACTAAGTACACTACATTTGTCTATGTTAAACTTCATTTGCCATTTCTCAACCCAATTGGACAGAATGGTCAATTCCTCCTGCATTACAACAGCATCAGAATCAGCCCTAATGGCCCTACCTAGCTTAGTATCATCAGCAAATTTACTCAGGTCACTACTTATACCTATGTCAAGATCATTAATATAAATTAAGAATAGCAAGGGACCCAAAACAGATCCTTGCGGAACTCCACTGCTAACACACCCCCACTCAGATTTAACTCCATCTATACTAACTCTTTGCTGTCTGTCACCAAGCCATGACTGAATCCACCTAAATATACTGCCATCGATCCCGTGTGCTTTAACTTTGCTCAGAAGCCGTAAGTGTGGCACTCGATCAAAAGCCTTACTAAAGTCCAAGTATAAAATATCATAGTTTTCATCCTTATCTGCTGCTTCATACACCTTACTATAAAAAGACAGCAAATTAGTCAGGCAGGATTTACCCTTACTAAAGCCATGCTGTGATTCTTTTATCAACTTATGCTTATCCAAGTGATCCCTAATATTCCTTGCTATAATAGATTCCATCATTTTCCCTACCACTGATGTCAAACTTACTGGTCTGTAATTAGACATATTTGTTTTATCCCCTTTCTTAAATATAGGTATCACATTGGCTTTCTTCCATGCCACTGGCACAATGCCACTCTCCAATGATTTTCTAAAGATGCATGATAGGGGCTCACTTAACACATCCTTACATTCTTTCAAAATTCTAGGAAAGACCTCATCAGGACCGGGTGCTTTACTACTTTTGATTTTATCAATTTCCTTTGTCACTATCTCCTTTGTGATCAAGATATCCTTTAATTTCTCTTCATCATTACCCCGAAAGATCATTGACACCTCGGGTATATTTAGAGTATCCTCCTGTGTAAATACTGAGAGAAAAAAGTCATTTAGCATTCCAGCCATTGAGTCCCTATCACTCACTAATTCTCCATTGGAATCTATAAGTGGGCCTATTTTATCTCTAACCTTAGTTTTGTATAATTGATAAAAACTTTTAGGATCTTCCTTTGCCCTATTTGCCACTTTAATTTCATAATTTCTCCTTGCTACTCTAACTAACTTTTTAACATCTCTTGCTAGTTCATTATATCTCTGCCTTAAGTGATCCTCTCCATTTTTTATTTTCCTATAAATGCCCTTTTTAATGCCAATATAATGCTTAATTTTATCTGTCATCCATTTTGGGTCATTATTTTTAGTCCTAATCTCCTTATAAGGAATGTTAATCATCTGACCTGTAATTAATTGCTCAATTATTCTTTCATACTCCTCTTCAATTGTAATCTCTTCCTCCTGGTGATTATTGTCTCCACTAACTGATATCATTGAATCTATTCCTGAATTGATTTCATTGCCTGGTTTCTGTACAACTGCCTCCAGGTAAGTCCTTAGCCCATTATAATTTGCTCTTCTAAAGTCAGGAATTTTAACATTGTTCATGCTACTATCAATACCATTCCATTTCATCTTGAATCTAATTTCACAATGGTCACTATTACCCAAATTTCCTCCAATCTCAGTATCCTTAATAACTTCTTCCCTATTTGTCAGAACTAAATCCAGTATATTATTACCTCTAGTGGGTTCGTTAATAATCTGCCTCAGAAAATTATCTTGGACAACATTCAAAAATTCCTCAGCCTCCTGATCACCCACAAGAGCTTCCCAGTCTATATTTCTGTAATTAAAATCGCCCATTATACACACATGCTTACTTCTACATGCCCGTTCAATCTCCTGCCACAGAAGATTTGAAGCTTCCTTACTAAGATTTGGTGGTCTGTATAATAATCCTATGACAAGCTTGTTTTTACCTTCCCTTACATTTAGCCATAATGACTCTGTGTTATCATCTAATTTAATTGTACTGTTTACACAACACTGGAGATTATCTTTAATATAAATAATAACCCCTCCTCCTCTCTTCCTATTCCTATCTGTATGGAACATGTTAAAGCCCTCAATCTCAACCTCAGGTTTAAAGTGATTTCCTGCCAAATCAAGCCATGACTCTGTTATCGCAATTATATCAAAATTCTCTTCACTCGCTAACGCTCTTAAGAGATCTATCTTATTCCTTATACTCCGACCATTTGTGTAGTATATTTTTAAGGTTTTTTTATTATTCCCATCTTCATTGCATCGTGCTTTTCTATTCCTAGTTATCTGCTCATTCACTTGTGCATTAGTCCCCCTATAACGCATCAGTATGCCCTCTCCCTTAGCTATTCCTCTATCTCTGCATCCCTTCCATTTCCTACACCTGCCCTCTATTACTGTTATTCCCTTACCTCTAACAGCTTCTAGTTTCCCACCCGTAAGGACCTAATCACACTATCCAGCTCCCCCCATAGAACCTCAACACCTGCCCGACTAAGATGGAGCCCATCCATCGCATACAACCTCCTATTCCCGTAAAACCCTCCCCAGACATCTACAAACACCAATCCTAACTCCTCACACAGTCCTTTCACAAATTCATTCAAACCAATTGCACGCGACAACCATTCTACCCCCACATCCAATCTCGGAAGCACACCAGAAACAACACCTTTTACCCTGCTTTTACTCATCCTTTCAACTAACCTTTTATACTGCTCACGTAACTCACATGTACCCACCTTCTTTACATCATTCACTCCCACATGCGTAATCACAACTGCATCCCTCTCACACCCAGAAACCAGCCTATCATACCTCTCACAAACATCACTTACACCAGCACCCAGCAGACAAACTCTCATTCCCTTCCACTTGCTATCACTCAACTTCCTATCTAAATACCTAATCTGAGAGTCACCCATCACTAGCACCTCAGTCATTCTCCTATTCTGTCTTGGCCTAACATTACCCTCCCTCCTGCTCTCAGTCACACTACCACCCATCCTGCTTTCATCCACAATCACACCAGGCAAATCACTTTCACACTCTTCCTCTCTCAGGACATTGAATCTGTTAGTCAACCTAACAGGTTCTATGTCCCTCTCATTCACACACCTAACCTGTCCTAACTTATCTATCCTATCCATTTTCACCCACCATTCATCATCACTCACAACTTCCACACTGTTCCCAGTCCTAGCCCTATCTTCCACCCTCTGAGCACTAATCTCACCCTTCAATCGCACACTTGCATCTCTTCTCACCTCAAACACCAAATCATTCAACCTCTTACATTCCCCACTCAACCTCCTAACCTCCCCTTCCAGAAAACACACACGGCATTCAGTTACATTCACTCTCCTTTCAACTCCACATGCATCACACACCACATACACACTACTTTCAAACGGCATGCTCTCACCATCTATACAAACAGCCATACTCTCAGAAATTTACTAAGGAAAAAGTTAACACTCACCAAAAAAAATTCTTGCTCAGGATTGCTGCCAGTTATCTTCCCCAAAAGTATTAATCACTAATGTATTTATTACACAGTGATTGATGTATTAAATAAATACAAGAAAAACTATACACCCAAATCAGTATTATATCCCAATCTTACAATGAGAATCAAGAGCTTCCTGCAAGACAACCTTCCAGAACAAAGCCAGACAGCCAACTGATCTACCTGATGCTGTATCAAGTACAGTTAAAATATTTGCCGACGACACAAAGATTTACAAGGAAGTAAACACATCACATCATCGGGACTTGCAGGGAGATTTAAGGAAGCTAGGTGAATGGTCTAATCTGTGGCAGTTGAGGTTTAATGCAAAAAAGTGTAAAGTGATGCATTTTGGTTTCCACAATCAAGACTATATATATACCATGAATGGTGAAATACTGGATCAAGTTAAAGAAGAGAAAGATCTAGGGGTAATAAGAACATAAGAACATAAGAAAAGAAGGAGACTGCAAAAGACCATTCATGGCCTACACTTGGCAGCTCCTGTTCCATTCAACACACAAAAGACTTCTTACCAGAGAAAAGTCATCAACATTGTCACCCTTTACAGGAGTTTGTCAGATCTAATCTACAATATACATAAAATGCATCCAGAGGATTATGTCCATTCATGCAACCGCAAAATATAATCTTCCCACTCCTTAGAAAAATATATACATATGTACATAAAAAAAAGTCAGTCCCATCTAGCAGCTTCATCCATATATTTATCTAATCTATTCTTAAAACTACCCAGAGAGGAGGCTTCTATCACATGCCTAGTGAGCCTATTCCATTCATCTACCACACGATTTGTAAACCAATTCCTCCCAATCTCCTTCCTAAACCTATACTTATCAAGCTTAAACCCATTGCTACGTGTTCTGTCATGTTCACTAAGTATAAGAACCTTACCCAGATCCCCTTTATTATATCCTTTTACCCATTTGAAGACTTCAATCAATTCCCCTCTGACTCTTCTCCTTTCCAATGTATGTAGATTTAGTTTTCTGAGCCTTTCACCATAAGGTAAGTTCCTTAGCCCACCAATCATCTTTGTCATCCTTCTCTGCACAGACTCAAGCAAATCAATATCCTTCCTATAATATGGTGACCAAAATTGTACTGCATAGTCTAGATGAGGCCTAACTAGCGCCAGATACAGTTTTAGAATGACTTCAGCACTCTTATTGCTTACACTCCTCCTAATGAATCCCAATATCCTATTAGCTTTATTCTTAGCATTTAGACATTGCTTTCTAGGACGAAGGTCTGAACTTACCAAAATACCCAAGTCTCTCTCACAATCAGTCCTCCCTAAAATTCTGCCATTTAATTTATAACTATTCAATGGATTATTTCTACCTATACTAAGTACACTACATTTGTCTATGTTAAACTTCATTTGCCATTTCTCGGCCCAATTGGACAGAATGGTCAAATCCTCCTGCATTACAACAGCATCAGAATCAGCCCTAATGGCCCTACCTAGCTTAGTATCATCAGCAAATTTACTCAGGTCACTACTTATACCTATGTCAAGATCATTAATATAAATTAAGAATAGCAAGGGACCCAAAACAGATCCTTGAGGAACTCCACTGCTAACACACCCCCACTCAGATTTAACTCCATCTATACTAACTCTGAATTGAAATTCCATGCACAAGTGTCCGCTGCAGTTAAAAGGGCAAACCAGATGTTGGGAATTGTGAAAAGCACATTTGTAACATTTACCAGAGATACCTTGCCACTGTTAATAAATGCATTAGTTCGTCCCTATCTGGAATATGGCAACATCATTTGGTAGCCACGATTCATCGCCGATGATATGAAGGTGGAATCCATACTAAGAGGAGCTACAAAATTGGTTCCGGAATTGAGTGATCAAGAATATAGCGAAAGACTGCGTCAGCTTGGACTCTTTTCTATGAAATATAGACACCGTAGAGGTGATATGATTCAAGTTTATAAGCTTCTAAATGGATTGAAGAGAATTGACCCTGCCCTTTTCTTCATACCTCATGAATATTCAGCAATGCGAGGTCATTCCAATAAACTATTTAAATGCCATTGCCAGAAGATGGTGAGGAAAAATATATTTGGCCAGAGGATTATCAATGACTGGAATTCTCTGCCAGATAACATAACATAACATAATTACACGGATGACAAAAGCCACAAGGGCCTATCAAAGGTCATCCGCCTCCGTCAAAACCCACCCACAAAAAGCACCATCACCAGGGGAAGACAAAATCAAAGTCCCCCACAATATAATATAACGGATGACAAAAGCCACAAGGGCTCATCATAGGTCATCCGAGTCAAGCGGCCTCTTTTTCAAGGCACCCAAACTCCCAGGAAAACTACATCCAGAGGATTGCATCCAGAAACAGGGGGATCACCAATCAAGGCTTGTCAAGAACTAAATCATGCAGCTATAGATATATACAAACAATATTAATATATACAAAACTTAGGAACCATCAAGTGATCACAGCCACAAGTCTCCAGTCCTTTAAGAACAAGTTGGATAAACACTGGGAAGCCAACTGGTATAGCTATACGTAGCCAGCATCATAGAAATTTTCATAACAATGATCGGGCAACTACAGGATTACCTCATGAGCCCGTACCATGATGATGATGATGGGGGAGGTGCGGGGCGGGGGGGAGGTATGACGTCAGAAATGACACGGGTGAATGATAATATTTACACAAAATAATTTTGGTAAATATGTAGATTATCGGCGCGAACGATGGGACGTACTATTTCGTCTGTGTTCTAAAATGTTTGACATTTTTGGAGTACATTTAAGTTGACGGCGGTATATATGTAGATTATCGGAGTGAATGATGGGACGTACTATTTCGTCTGTGTTCCAAAATGTTTCACGTTTTTGAAGTACATTTAAGTTGACGGCGGTAAATATGTAGATTATCGGCATGAATGATGGGATGTACTATTTCGTCTGTGTTCCAAAATGTTTCACGTTTTTGGAGTACATTTAAGTTGACGGCTCGTGTGAGGGTAAACACAATGGGGGGACTAAACTACGATGATCCTGAGTTTCATTAAATTGGGGGGGTCTGGGGGGCACAGCCCCCCAGTATATAATCCTAATTGTTTATAGAATAATAATTCAAAAAGGACTCAAACGCGCCTGAATGTTCCGACACGAGTGAATGATAATATTTACACACAATTTTTTTTTTTCCGGCCGGGCCGCTCATCTACATGTTTACCTCAATAAATTCATTCAAATCAAAAATTGGCAAATTATTTGAAGAATGTCCGGAGCTATGAATAAGTCTGAGAAGGCTGCCTGCTCCATTAACAAGACCGTTGGATGCTGCTTAAGGGGATCTGGGTAAGGTTCTTATACTTAGTGAACATGACAGGACACTTGGGAGCTTTTTATAGACCACCAGGACAGACTGATTGTATCGATGAGTTAATGATTAGGGAAATAAGTAAAGGATGCAAAGAAGATACAGTTATTCTTGGTGACTTTAATTTAACTTCTGTAGACTGGGAAAATATGATAGGAAGAGATAGAGCAAGTTGTAAGTTTATGGAGTGTTTTGAGGATAACTTTTTGATCCAATTTGTTAATAAGCCAACAAGGGGTGCCAATATATTAGATCTAATTCTTTCAAATGATGATCACTTAGTTCAAGGATTGAGTGTAGGGGAATCATTGGGAAACAGTGATCATCAGATGGTTCGGTTTAATTTGCAGATAGTTAAGGGTAGAACAACGACAAACTCCACGAAAATTCCAAATTTTTATAGGGGAGATTACGATAAATTACGCAGCATGCTAAATCAGATTAGGTGGGATATAGAATTCCATGGAAAGAATACTTATGAGATGTGGGATATTTTTAAGACTATATTAAACATGGTTCAGGAACAGTGTATTCCGAGGAAGTCTATTAGGAAGAAATGTAGGAAACCATTATGGTGGAACCAAGAAATAGCTAATAAAGTTTCAGAGAAAAAAAGGGCATACCAGAGATTACAAAGTGAGAGTAGTTTAGATAATTTAAACCATTATAGGTCAACCAGAAATGAACTAAATAAGATTATTAAGAAGACCAAAAGGACAGCAGAAATTAATTTAGCTAAAAATAATAATAAAGATCCTAAAAAATTCTTTAGCTATTATAGAATCAATAATCAATCTAACAGTGATAAAATAGGGCCTATTAAATATGAAGGGGTTTTGAAAGAATCTGATGAGGAAATAGTAGAGGTCCTTAATGATCATTTTGCTTCAGTATTCACAGAAGAGAAACCAGTTAGATTAATTGATGATAATTCTAGGTCAAGGGAAGTAGTGATAAATTCTATTAATATAGACAGAGAAGAAATTAAAGGGCTTATAATTCAGTTAAATACTAGTAAGGCATCTGGCCCTGACAACATTCATTCTAGGATACTCAAAGAAGGTGTAGAAAGTATTGCAGTAGCTCTCGAGAAGATATTTATTAGATCACTAGAGTCTGGAGAAATACCAAATGATTGGAAATTGGCAAATGTAGTGCCAATTTTTAAAAAGGGAAGCAAAGAGGACCCAAATAACTTTAGACCAGTAAGCTTAACTTCTATAGTCTGTAAAATTCTTGAGAAGATGGTTAAGAAGGGAATTTCTGATCATCTAGAGAGTAGCAGGTTAATTAATGATGCTCAGCATGGTTTTAGAAAAGATAGATCGTGTTTAACTAATTTACTGGATTTTATGGATTATGTAACTAAAGAATTAGATAGGGGTGAGAAAGTTGATGTGATCTACTTAGATTTCAGCAAAGCTTTTGATAAGGTTCCACATAGAAGACTAGTTCATAAATTAAAGCTGCATGGGATATGTGGGAACGTTTTAAATTGGATAACTGAATGGCTGAAAAATAGGAAACAGAGAGTTGTACTGAATGGAGTGAGGTCAGAGTGGAGGAATGTTATTAGTGGCGTACCTCAGGGATCAGTTTTAGGCCCTTTATTATTTATAATCTATGTAAATGATCTTGGGCAAGGTGTAAATAGCAAAGTGTCAATTTTTGCTGATGACACTAAATTGGCAGCTGTAGTCAAAGAGGTTGAGGGTAGCTTTAAAGTGCAGGGTGACTTAGATAAGCTGTTAGCTTGGGCTCAGAAGTGGCAGATGACTTTTACATAATTACATACATAATTTACATACATAATTACACGGATGACAAAAGCCACAAGGGCCTATCAAAGGTCATCCGACTCTGCAAAACCCACCCACAAAAAGCACCATCACCAGGGGAAGACAAAATCAAAGTCTCCCACAATATAATATAACGGATGACAAAAGCCACAAGGGCTCATCATAGGTCATCCGAGTCAAGCGGCCTCTTTTTCAAGGCACCCAAACTCCCAGGAAAACTACATCCAGAGGATTGCATCCAGAAACAAGTGTATCACCAATCAAGGCTTGTCAACAACTAAATCATGCAGCTATAGATATATACAAACAATATTAATATATACAAAACTTAGGAACCATCACAACCTTCCCTTCCCATAAACTCATCCAACCTACTCTTAAATACATTTAGATTTGGACTACCTACTACCCTCTGCGGCAATTTGTTCCAGAAGTCTACCACTCTATTGGTGAAAAAATATTTTCTTAAATCCAACCTACACCCTTGCTTTTTAATTTTCAAGTGGTGACCTCTAGTCCGATTTCCATCATCTAACTCAAAAAACTTGCTAACATCCAATTTATCTATCCCGGAAAAAATTTTAAACAGCTCAATCATATCCCCTCTCACACACCTCCTTTCGAATGAGAACATATTTAATACCCTCAGTCTATCTTCATATTCAAGGTGCCTCAGGGAAGGAATAATCTTTGTTGCCCTCCGTTGCACTGACTCAAGAAGGTTAATATCGTGTCTAAAATGTGGGGACCATGCCTGTATACAGTACTCTAGATGTGGCCTAACATAAGAGTTATAGAGTTTAAGAATAACCTCCTTACTTTTGTAACTGACATTTCTCTTAATAAAACCCAGCACTCTATTTGCCCTATTTCTTGCTTCAATACACTGCTTAGAAAACCTTAATGACTTATCTATTACTACTCCTAGATCTTTCTCATCCTCTACTGAGCTCAGCCAATGCCCATCCATTTCATAGTTAAATTCTCTATTATCTTTTCCCATGTTAATAACTTTGCACTTATCAAGGTTGAAAGTCATTTGCCACTTATGTGCCCAGGATAACAATTTATTTAAGTCCCCCTGCACTTTAAAATTATCATCAATATCTTTAACTACAGCTGCTAATTTGGTATCATCCGCAAAAATTGACACTTTATTATTAACTGCCTCCCCAAGATCGTTTATATAGATGACAAATAATAATGGACCGAGAACTGATCCCTGAGGAACCCCACTGATAACATCCCTCCACTCTGACTTTACACCATTTAGCACTACCCTTTGCTTCCTGTCTTTCAGCCACTCAGCTATCCAATTTGAAACACCCCCACATATCCCAATCATTTTTAATTTATGAACTAGTCTCCTGTGTGGTACCTTATCAAATGCTTTACTAAAATCTAAGTAAATTATATCTACATTCTCTCCCTTATCTACTTGATCTGTTACAAACTCCAGAAAGTCTAGTAAGTTAGTCAAACATGATCTACCTGATCTAAACCCATGCTGAGCATCGCTGATTAACCCCTCCCTCTCTAGATGTTGGCAAATCCCTTTTTTAACTATTTTCTCAAGAATTTTACAGACTACAGGAGTTAGGCTAACCGGTCTAAAGTTATTTGGATCCTCTTTACTACCCTTCTTGAAAATGGGGACTACATTTGCTCTCTTCCAATCATCGGGTATTTCTCCATATTCCAATGACCTAGTATATAACTTGTCCAGAGCTATTGAGATACTTTCTACCCCTTCTTCAAGTATCCTAGAATGAATATTATCAGGGCCGGAGGCCTTGGTAGTATCTAAATCACCTATTAGTCCTTTTATCATCCTCCGATCCACACAAATGTTAGTAAACACCTCTTTTCCTGACCTATGAGTACTATACATAGGACTATTTAGTTTCTCTTTTGTAAATACTGATGCAAAATGACCATTTAGTACCTCAACTATTTCCTCATCAGTTTCTCTCACAAACCCTTCATATTTGATAGGTCCTATTTTAACTCTGCCACACTTGTTATTAATTTTATAGTAACTAAAGAACTTTCTAGGATCTTTGTTGCTATCCTGAGCTAATTTAATTTCTGACACCCTTTTGCTCTTCTTTATAATCTTATTTAACTCATTCCTAGCCATTCTATAATCACTTAAATTTTGAATATTATTTTCTACCTGTAATTTTTTATATGCCCTTTTCTTCTCTGAAATTTTTCTAGCTATCTCCTGATTCCACCATAATGGTTTCCTACTTTTGTTCCTAATGGTCTTCATTGGGATACATTGTTCTTGGACTACATTTATTATATGCTTGAAAGTATCCCACATCCCATAAGCATTTTTAGCTCTGAATTCTATATCCCAGTCTACCAAATTTAGCAAGCTTCGGAGTTTTACATAATCTCCCTTATGAAAATTTGGAACTTTTTCAGCATTCTCAGTTATTTTACCCTTCTCAATTCCCAAGTTAAAACGAACTATCTGATGGTCACTATTTCCCAATGCTTCCCCAACAGTCAATTCTTGAACTAAATGATCACTGTTAGAAAGTACTAAATCTAATATATTGTCCCCCCTCGTTGGCTCATTAACAAATTGATTCAAAAAATTATCCTCAAAGCATTCTATGAACCTGCCACTTGTTCTATCCCTACCTATCATATTTTCCCAGTCCACAGAGTTTAAGTTGAAGTCCCCAATAATAACTGCATCTGTTTCACATCCCTTACTTATTTCCCTTATCATTAGTTCATCTATATCATCAGTCTGCCCAGGTGGCCTGTAAAAAGCTCCCAAATGCACCATTCTATTTTTACTGAACCTAATATCTATCCAAAGTGACTCAACTCCATCCTGCTTTATTGAAGTATTTAAACTTGAAACAATGTTGTTTTTTATATAGATAATTATTCCTCCACCAATCCTACCTGTCCTTTGACTAATGTACATATTATAGCCCTGTAAATCAAATTCACTTATAGTGTCACTAAATTCTATTTCATTAACCCATGATTCAGTAACGCATAATATATCTATATCCTCATTGCTAATATAACTAAATAGCTCATCCTTCTTGTTTCTAAGACTACGAGCATTTGTATAGAAACAATTTAACCCCCCTATCCCTGAAGCACCTCTTGAAACTTGAATGACCTCACCTCTATCGCCTTGGAACCTATTTCTGTTATCTGCCAAGTCCATTCTACTTTCAGTACTATAATGTCCTCTCATAATTCCCTGACCAACCTTAATAAATGCAAAGTTATTAACATGGGGAGAGATAATAGGGAATTTAGCTATGAGATGGATGGATATTGGCTTAATTCAGTTGAAGATGAGAAAGACTTAGGAGTGGTAGTAGATAGGTCACTGAAATTTTCAAAGCAGTGTATTGAGGCAAAAAATAGAGCAAATAGGGTGCTAGGTTACATTAAAAGAAATGTTAGCTACAAGAGTAAGGAGGTCATCCTTAAACTATACAACTCTTATGTCAGGCCACATTTAGAGTACTGTATACAGGCATGGTCACCACATTTTAGACATGATATAAACTTATTAGAGTCAGTACAAAGGAGGGCAACAAAAATAATACCATCCCTGAAGCACCTTCAATATGAAGATAGACTGAGGGTATTAAATATGTTTTCATTTGAAAGAAGGTGTGTGAGGGGAGATATGATTGAGCTTTTTAAAATCTTTTCTGGGATGGATAAATTAGATTTCAGCAAGTTATTTGAGTTAGAAGGTAGTAATAGAACTAGAGGCCACCACTTAAAGATTAAAAAACAGAGGTGCAGACTGGATGTTAGAAAATATTTTTTCACTAACAGAGTGGTGGATTATTGGAATAGTTTGCCACCTGAGACTGTAGACAGCCCAAACTTGAATGTTTTCAAGCGCAGATTGGATGATTATATGGGGATGGAGGGTTAATTTCTTACTTTTTGGTATGTGGATATGTCTCTTGACTCATTCCTGTGGATGCAGTTTCTTTTTATTGTATATTTTGGAGGATTTTGATTTTGTTTTTGACAGACTCCTATGGAGGCTTTAAATTATATATTGTAGATGCATGGTTGGACATTCCTATGGATTGTTAAATTGTATATTGTAGCTGCATGATCTGACAAAATCCTATGGATGCATTATATGGGTGGGACTTGATGGATACGGATGACCTTTGATAGGCCCTTGTGGCTTTTGTCATCCGTTAAATTATGTTATGTTATGTTATGTTATGACACGTAGCAATGGGTTTAAGCTTGATAAGTATAGGTTTAGGAAGGAGATTGGGAGGAATTGGTTTACAAATCGTGTGGTAGATGAATTGAATAGGCTCACTAGACATGTGATAGAAGCCTCCTCTCTGGGTAGTTTTAAGAATAGATTAGATAAATATATGGATGAAGCTGCTAGATGGGACTGACTTTTTTTTATGTACATATGTATATATTTTTCTAAGGAGTGGGGAGATTATATTTTGCGGTTGCATGAATGGACATAATCCTCTGGATGCATTTTATGTATATCGTAGATTAGATCTGATGAACTCCAGTAAAGGGTGACAATGTTGATGACTTTTCTCTGGTAAGAAATCTTTTGTGTGTTGACTGGAACAGGAGCTGCCAAGTGTAGGCCATGAATGGTCTTTTGCAGTCTCCTTCTTTTCTTATGTTCTTATGTTAACCATCTCTGGCGGGGCTGGTAAGTTTACTCAGGAGAACTTTGATATTGAACAACTTTATCTTGAGAGAGGAAAGGCGGTTTCGTAAAATTGTTCTGAGTGGAAACATGGGAACCACAGTAAGAAATCCTCCACTGCGTCTTCAGTCGAGGGACACCACTTGCAATAGGGTTCAGGACCTAGTCTTAGTTTCTAGAGGTGACATTAAAGGAAACATGTCCTATACTGAGTCTGACCAAGGGAAGATTCAAATTCAAAAGAGATTGCTAAATGTCGTTAGACGTCTAATTTTTCTACCGCGTTCCTTGATATCGGACATAAGCCACCCCCTCAGGAATGCTAATTAAATCATTCATATTTTCTTTAAATTTGATTAATATGAAATCCCTATATCATATTTTAATTCAGAAAAAATTCCCTTCAAGATGATATTGTTATAATTTAGTTTGGGGTTAAGTTCATAACTAACCTGTGTTTCATTATTCAGCGAAGTTCAAATATGAAAAAAAAATAATGAAATACATAATGTATGTGAAGTAGCCCTATGGCGGTATATATATGGTGACCAGTTATGGTTGTATATATATGGTGACCAGTTATGGTTGACGAACGACATAGCTTACCGAAGAACTAAGGCAAAGATGGAGTTACGAAAATAAACACTTTATTTAAATAACGGAAGAAATATTATAAGCAGCGCGATTACAGAGCTTATTGGACGGGAGACTAGTATATCAAAGTATTAGCAATGCGAATACGGGAAGTAGTCGAGACAAGACTCAGTGATTAACTTGGACCGTGAAAGCTAAGTAACAATAGCAATGGTAATCCGACTAATAATGATTACAAGTAGTCTGATCTGATATCTATCTCTCTATCTCCATTTCTTAGGCTGATTCTTCCTTATCTATGTCTGAAATAGAGGGGCGTGGGCAAAAAGGACCCGCATCCATATTAGGAGTCTCAACTCTCCACCCCATAGCGAATCTAAGCTGCCTGTACATCGTGTCTATATTTTAAATCCAATGTTTATTCCTGTCACTCAATATACTTTTCGCTGCATCGCCTCGTACGGCCAGCAGCTGCATTTATTCAGTCTCCTAAGTAAACCTCCATGTCTGATAATTTTATCTCGAGACACGACTTGGGCAGTCTTATCAAACAGGTGTTCGAGCGTTTGGCCTTTGCTCCCTTTTAGCCTCACGGTATCATGCTTAAATACTAACATATAAGCACATTTATAAACCAATATAATATTGAATCTTTACATTACATTTTAGTAAGGCATACTTGGATAAAATAGGACCAATTCGCATCCACTTTGTGCAGGTGTTTTTTGGGCCTATTGAATTCAGTACAAAGCCTACCTATGGTGTACTTCGACCACTACAGCCCAAAGGTTAAGGATGGTTCTAAAGTTAGGCTTTATTTCACTGAAATAAACAATCACAGGACATAAGTATACAAAGAAAATAAATTATTGTTAATATTTTTTGTTATAATTTATTATTACAACCAATATAAGTGGCATGTTGCTAGTTTCCCAATCCTAGGAGTACATTTAGTAGAGGAACTGCAAGACCTTCATCTTCATGCATTATGTACATTATGATACCTTATGGATGTACGCTGGTTGAGGGAGAGGAAACTGAGGTAAGCCTCTTCGAGTGGTGAGATTACCAAGTGGTGATTTGTCACTGAATCTTTTGGCACCTCTCTTGGGGCAGTCAAATGGTTTGCTTGGTTCGGTTGGGCAGCTGCCTAGTTGCTTCACCGGGTAAAACAAGTTATCTTCTTGCTTAGTAGGCTGTGTAAATTAGTTATCGATGCTTCCTCAAAAGGTAAAAGGAATTTTAGAGCTGGATTCAAACATCTTTATTTGGCTGGGGCGTGGACTAGTTTTCAGGGAATGAACAGAAAATATCTTATCCTTTTCGATTTAAAAAATACGACAATATATATATATTGTATTTCTACTTAACCATAATCGATACAAAATTGACCAATCATCATTAAGGAAATTTTTAAGGGCAAACTAACTTTAGCCAGTTTTTCAACTTAAACATAAGCGACACAAAATTGACCAATCAGCGTTAAGGAAATTTTTAAAGGCAAACTAACGTTAGCTGGGTTTTCAAACATAGGCGCTACAAATTGGTAAATCACCAATAAAGAAAGTTGTAACAGCAAACTAACGTTAGCCGGGGTTTCAAACATAGGCTCTACGAATTGACCAATCAGCGCTAAGGAAATTTTTAAGAGCAAACTAACGTTAGCCGGGTTTTCAAACATAGGCGCTACAGAATTGACCAATGAGCGTTAAGACAAATTTTAAGGGAAAGTTTACGTTAACTGATTTTGCAGACATAAGCGTTACGTTAGCAGTCTGTACGCTTGAAGGAACGTTATTCGCAGTTAACGCTGGATGTGCATAAGTAAAGTTTTCTCACCGAATAATATTAGTGCTTTTCGGAATTCTTACGTTCGAAGCAAGGACACGCGAGCCGAGCCAGCCAATTTTAGAAACAGACTTACAGTTGTCTTTGGAGAGAGTTAATCCTATCATTTTCATCTGGCGCGCAAAAACGACATGAGTGCTTAAGCTCCCTACATCGTTCCCTGCCGGCGGGCACCGTGCAATCGTGGACCTGGACTGCCCATAACCCTCGTCCCAACTATGCCTGTCGACTGTGATAGACATAATTGGGGGAATTAAGGGAAGCTGGTTTGAGGAGTAGCCCACAGCAGAAATCAATTTCAGATGCTCTCTGGGAAAAGGGACGGACTGCAAATTCCGTTGATTTAGCTTTTAGCTTTATCAATGGGGGTTATATATTTGTAAAAAAGTCTTCAATAACAATTGCCAACATTTTTGGCAACATTTACACGCACGTACTAACGCTTCCAAATATTCCGCATGTGAGAGAAAAAAAGTACACTTGTTCCCTCGCCATCTTCAACTCAAGGTCAGTTGAGATGGGTTTCTAGATTTCAACATGAGGATCCCATCTGAAAACATTGAACAGGAAAAATTACACAACATCCAAATGTGTTTTTCCTGTTACAAACTGGATAATCACACAAGCCATTCTTACCCCATCAAGGACAAGAAGCTATGCTCTGAATGCGGGCAAGAGGTTCATAGGTTTAAATACTGTGCCTCGACGGCCAAAAAGTGCCTAAATTGTAACGGTAACTAACGAACTTTGGTACTAAATTGCCCCAGAAGAAAAGAAATAATAAATAAGAAGGAATAAGAGGCTCGAGCCCGTAGCACCCAGAGCTATAAGGCCGCAGCATCAAGATCCAATCAAACAACTATAAACTAACCTACGATGCAACTCAACTCCGAATTAAGCTCGAAGATCCTCACATCCGTCATCCACGCCCATATCACTGAAAAGAGAAGCCCAGGAAGCTACGAGAGTGAACTCAATTCACTACTACAGGCAAACAACCTACCTACAATTAAAGTACCCAAATGCCCGGACTCACTAAAAAATACTCACTATGATCCCAACCTCTCTAAACGACCACGAAAAGAAGAAAGGCAGGCAACATCTGAGGAAGATTCAGATGATTCCGAAGAAGAGTCTTCAAGCGACTCGTAACCCGAAGTAGAAGAGAAAGAGACAGAACCAAGAACGAGATCTTAGAGGGCTTCCAGGAGTTATTCGAAGACTCCCAGCCCACTCAGAAAACAATTACTAAAGAGGAACAAAGGCATGGAAGTAACCCATGAAGAAACTAATAAAAATCCATCCTCTGCTCCTCTAAAGCTCCCTAACAGGGACCCCAGACTGAAGAAACGGTAGATTAGTCCTCATACTGCAAAGAGACAGCTTAAGAATCTTGAGGATCAACACCGACGGATGAACCACGCAAAGAGTACACTACGGTAATATTTTCCAACAAATCGCTGCTGCCATAATACTCATTTCGGAGCACGGAGTTAACACAGATAGGGACATAATCAAGATGTGGAACTATGACGTGTTGACAGTGAACCACTCTCAAGAACGATACGACGGAGCAGCCATTGCGATTAATAAGGGAATAAAATTCAAGCAACTCAGGAACTTGGAAGAGTACTACCTCGCCATAGAGCTAGAAATAAGCCTGAGGAAGATGGTCGTTCGGCAACTATTTGCCGAACCTCACTATCGCGAGTATACTCGGGTGAAGGGTCCCTACGATATTTATGGGGGATCTGAACGCACGATGTGCCGAGTCCGGGTATACTCGAAGCAACGGTATAGGCAGATTCTTGAATACTCTCCTGGATAGGAACATCGTCCAGAGACTGGGCCCTGACTTTCCGACTCTCATCACGGAAAGGAGCACCACCAAACCGGACATCTGCTTGGCCAGCTTCCTCTTACGGTTTAACTATCACATGAGCCCTGAAGTGATACCTTGTAGCGAACATATAGGGATTAATCTTTATATCAACGTTAACCCTATATTGATACCAACACATACAAGGAAGAATTACAGCAGGGTGAATTGGAATAATTACGAGCGAATGCTAAGAAATTACATCCCAGCGAACCTAGACGAAGGGACGCTCGAGGAAATAGACGAATAAATGGAGCGGCTAGAGACCCAGATATCGAGGCTGACAGAGAGTCGATTCCCAAAAGTCCATACAGAACGATCTCAACATACAAATGGACCGATCGTATGAAAGGATTGTATCAGGTGAGCATCAACACGGGAACATCCCGTGATATAATGTACCGTATGATAGAAATAAAGGAAGAACTAAAATTCTAATTTACGAACAACATAAGGAGAAATAGAATAAAGCTATCGAAGAATTAGATAGCGGAGCAACACCGAAAGAATTCTGGGCGAAAATCAAGAGAAAAGAGTAAAGCCCCAGAAGAAAAAGATGGAATTAGAAGACGACCAAGGTGAAATTAAAGCAGATGAGAATGAAATAAAGGAGATTCTCAGGCAATACTGGAAACAGATTTTCAGAATCAGTAAAGAAAAAAATGAAGATTTCGACATAGATTTTGAAAATAAAATTATAGACGAGCTGAAAGAAATCATTGAGACGACGCACCCTAACCACCAAGTGAACAGGGAGGAAGGGGAAAAAGAAAGAGTGACACGCTAGAATTACTAGAAAGTGCGCTCCATTCCTTTAAGCAAAATGCTCCAGGACGGTCAGGTTTGACAAAGTTAAACTTCGTCAAAGCACCGAGATGCGTGTGGGAAGGTTTACTCAACATCTTTAATGCCTGCGTAAATGTAGGCAACTCCCCGACGCATACAAAACGGCAAAAATGATCTTTATTGCTAAACCTGGAAAGCCAACGACGAGGAAAGAGAGTTATCGCCCAATATCCCTTCTGGAAAATGAGGGGAAACTCTTAGAGAAAATACTGAACAGAAGACTCTTCGAGCACTTAGAGGAAAATTCGCTTTACAACGAACAGTAAGAAGAAAAGCACCGATATGGCAATAAATGTTAAACGGAAAAGATTGATAAAGCGAAGAAAAACAGGAGCTATATCGACATAGTGTGCAGGGCCGTGTCAAAGGCATTCGATAAAGTATGGCTAAGGAGGATGCAATACAAGATCTTCCAGCTGTGTTTGAGCGCAAAACTTGAAAAAATACTCTGTGATTATGCCATAGAGAGGTCGGCATACATCAGTATAGGGCGCACGGACGGTCCCACATTTAATATACAGGCAGGATTGCCTCAAGGAGGGTGACTTAGTTCAACCTTATACTTGATATATACCGCTGACACCTCAAAAACCAACCCACCCCACTAGCCTGAATATCCAGCTCGCCGATGACATAAGTCAAATCATAGTTAGTGGATATAGAAACGCGTCTTGGCAAGCTCGAATGACTGCCGAGGAAATAAGAAAAATCAACGTTTAGGAATCAAAATGGAAAATCCGAATTAATGGCGAGAAATTCAAGATTGTCCCATTAGGAAGAAGAAAAACAGCAGATGTGAGAGTGGGGGATACGCGTTATCCCTACACGAACGAGTGCAATGTACTCGGGACGAAGGTCACTTCTAACGGGCACAGGAAGCACCTCACGTAACGGATCTAAAAAGCAACTTCGGCAGTCAGAACCCTCTACAACTTGGAATAAAAAGAAACTGTATCTGACGCTACTCCGACCTTGCCTCATCTATCCCTCAGCATATATGTTCGGAGTCTCTAAAACAGCAAAAAATGAAATGCAGAAGATGCAAAATAAGTGTATGTATCTCATCACCAATACACGAAGGAGGGATAGGAGGAAGTAAGTGGATCTGCACAGAACGGTAGCCATCAAAACCGCTCAATACGATCTTAAAGGAAAGAGCGACAGATATGAAAGAGAAAATTACAATGTATAGCAACGAAGAAAATAAGAGCACTCATCGCAGAAAACCAACAAGGTCCCAGTCGCGCAAGATTTCCGAGCAGTGCTAGGAAGCTTGGAGACGCAATTGTCCCATTTTTTTGCATAGAAAAAAAACTATCGATCAAAACAGATGATGAAAAACAACCGATAATGACGAACCAAACCCGTTTACCTGAAAACCAAAGAAGACCACAACTACCTAGTGAAGGCAATGAAGAATAAAAATGAAGAAAATAGGTAAGTACGAATCACAGAGCACGCAAAACACGAATACTAAAAACCAAAGATGCATATAGCAAAGACATTTACAAAACCAAATAAGACACACGTAAGAATTGATGTAGAAACAAAAAAAACACATAAAAGGAATCTAAACAACGAATCCAAAGGCTTGAACGCCTTGTAGCAATATATATATATATATATATATATATATATATATATATATATATATATATATATATATATGCATACATACTTGTCTACATATATAAAAACAATAATAATAAAACAAATCTTGTAACCCTAAGACTTCCTAATTCTCACCACTATTCCCAAACCTCACTATTCGAATACACTACTATCTCTCACACTCACATGCTCACCACTTTCCCATAATTGTAATTGTAGTCTGTACGCTTGCTCTCTCGCTGTGAACTAGTAAAGGCTATCTCAGATAGAGGAGGAAAAATTTTAAGAGAGAAGAAAAACGCCTCTCTAAGGAAAACGTCTAAGAAGAAATATATGTGTATAGGTTTTGAATGAATATTGCGTCAATATCCTAGACAGCTCTGATCACAATAAACATAAAAACCTATATTTCGTTATTCAAGGAAATGAAGTTAAATGTTTACGTGAAATCTAAATTTTTGTAGACGACAATCGTTAGGCCTTAAATCTGAGAGGGACGTTGAGGAAAACGTGTATTAATAACAAAGAGTTTAGAAAAATGTATATTATTGAATAAACAGTTATTATTGAAAAGTGAAATTATACAGTAACAGTTTATGATT
The DNA here is from genome assembly GCA_963969495.1 of Ceratothoa steindachneri. Taxonomy (NCBI): domain Eukaryota; kingdom Metazoa; phylum Arthropoda; class Malacostraca; order Isopoda; family Cymothoidae; genus Ceratothoa; species Ceratothoa steindachneri. Next base: position 113,967,913 of record OZ018328.1, read on the forward strand.
GGATTGAATTACGCGTGTAAATTAAATTTGCATGAGTTAACGAGAATGGATTTACAATTGCTAAATATTTAATATTAAATAGATTATAAATTGGTAAATGTTGCTAAATCGTTATATGCGGAAATAGATTATATAGTATGATAATTAGATAGTAAATAATAATTGGCTAATAGATAATTGATAGATAGTAATTGATTGATTGCAATTAAATTGGTTAAATAGTGATTAAATAGATTGAAATATAAGTAATTTGTAAGTAGTAATTGTTAAATAGATTATAACGGAGTTGGAAGGGTCTGTAAATGAGAAAAGAATCACGCATTAATTCGGGATTCTTTTGGGACATATTTAGCTAAAAAAATACAATTCAAATATTACAGGCCTGATTCACCGATGCGAGGACAACGAATGAACCTCATGTTTAATTTTAAAACGCTTGGGAGAGCGGGAGTAACAATCTCACGATTTATGTCAAGGGTTTTACCCTTCTTGAAATTTATATATATATATATATATATATATATATATATATATATATATATATATATATATATAGAGAGAGAGAGAGAGAGAGAGAGAGAGAGAGAGAGAGAGAGAGAGAGAGAGAGAGAGAGAGAAAAAAAAAAAAATATTTACACTTGTAGGATATAGACTGCTACATGTGCGCTTGGGGCTGATTGGAGAATCCTCCTATTCCTCTTGAGCGAAGTAGTCCCCCTACCCCTCCGAAGGGGTTGTTCTTTCTTATCATAATTCTTGCTTCTTTAAGCATAATTTTTTTACCTCAAACTTACTTCTCACTGGCACTACATAACTTGGTCACCGGCAAGGTCTGAGATTCAGTTGGTAGTAAGGTATAATGAACGTCTGTAGAAGAGCACCTGAGGCGGCAGAAAATGGGGGCTGATTCTCGTTCACGAGCCAGAATCCAACTGTGGACCGCTGTTAGAGCTGGACCCAGCTAGGTAGGGTTGACCAAGGAGAGTGCGAAATTTGGAAGGTATGTGAGAAAGAATTAGAACATATATAGGGGCTCCTCCCACTAGTGGAGACTGGGAAATTTCTCCACCGCTGAAAATCGTCAGAAGAACCCCTCTCTTCGGAGAGGGAAAACGACGCCCAGGAAACATGGACCCACCGGACTTCAAAATGTTTCGCCTTAAACTCTTACCCGACGAAAGGAAGAGATCATCACAAGAAGTAGTGCAACACATATTTACTCATCTGGAAATACTACTAATCAAATGTATTGAGGCACCATCTGGATCCAGAGTTATGTCCCAGAAAATAAAGACGTAGATCAGCTAAAATCATCTACTGGGAGCATTACGCTAAGGAAATGGATTTGGAAGCAAGAGTACCACCACAAACCACAGCTAACAGAAGGGTTATCTGCCGCAAAATCGAGTCGTGGGTAGGAGAGCACTCATGCAAAGAAATAAAATAGCAACTACAGTATATGTGGAAATGACTCAAGATAACAAAGTTGGTCAAATTTAAAGATCATACTCATGTTTTCAAGATAATTTGCGAATCTACCGAAATGACTTCAAAAATCATCGAACAAGGACTTCTGGCATTCAACATGAGAATCTTATCCACCCACATAGAAAAAGAGGCATTCACAGGCTTGTGAAGGCGTCTCTTTGATATGCCATGGAGGAACATACGACTCAAAAGACCTAATCATCTGTTCTGAATGTAGAGCTGAAGGTCATTCGTGGCGTAACTGCAACAGCACATATAAAAAGATGCATTAACTGCCAAGGGGAGCACAGAACTATAGCCATGATCTGTCCCAGAAGAGGAGATATTATAAAGAGAAAAGAAACAGAGATAAATAGAAACAACGCTAACGTAGGTAGAAAAACATACACATCACTGGCAAAAAGTAACCAACAAGGACTGACAACACAGATAAATTTGGATGGAACTCTCGACGTGAAAATACTTACTTGTACGGGCCGCAACTTTCTATAGGCCTCATTTCTTAATTTTTCGCAAGGATTGAATTAAACTTTGGTGATAACTAATTTATTGTGTTTAAAAACATCATATCAAAACATGAGAGTCTTTAGACTTCTCTTCTTTATTCTAGAGCACGTGTTCGAGATGACCTCCATTTAGCTCTGTGCTTTTCTTGAGGCGCAGTACAAATTTGTCCATGACGTCCTTACAAACCGACCGGCCAATGGCTCTGATCTCCTCTCTGATGGCTTGCTTGAGTTTCGTGATGGTCCTGGGTCTCCCCGAGTACACTCTATCATTAACGTAGCCACAGAGAAAGAAATTTGGTGGGCTAAGTTCTGGTCTGTGAGATGCCCACTCAAAATCAGTCTTGATACTCATCACACGGCCACCCAAGTTCCCTTTCAGCCAATCTGGGGATATGTTTGAGGTGTAAGAGCTTGCTCGATCTTGCTGGAACCAGAAATCCCCCATAAGCGACGGGAACAGGGTCTGCAGCTCCTTCTTGACGGTTTTGAGGACCTAAACATACCGCTCCTTGGCGACTGTCACTTTCGCGCCAGATTCCTCAAAGAAGAATGGTTCGATGATGCCTCTGACTGAGATTGCAGACCATACCGTGCACTTAGGGGAGTGTATGGGCTTGGTAGCTACCTCATTTGGTCTGGAGGTCCCCCAGAAGATATTTATCTTCGAGTTTATCTTTCCTTCAAGATGGAAGTGAGCTTCATCTGAGGTCCAAAGGAGGTTAAGGAAAGTTGGGGGCTCCTGAATCTTCTCCAGCATCTTGACTGTCATAGCCTTTCTCTGTTCCTTTTCTGGGGCTGTAAGGGTATGCTTTGTCTGTATTTTGTATGGGTATGCCTTTACATCCATTACTAGCACTCTCCGCAAGTCTCACAGGATATTCTAAGGGACTGACTTCGCTTGCTTGTGCACAGAGCGTTTTGGACTCAGCTGAATTTACTCTCTTACGCTCTCGACCAGCTCAGCTGCAGGCTTCCTGTGGCATCTTAAATGTCTTGGACGGTTTTCACTGCGGTTCTCCACTGTCCTTTAGTTCTCGAAGTGATCCACCCAGTCCTGAATTCTGCTCTTGGAGGGGGCTTTTCACATTCGAATTGATGCCTGTCTTGTAGTAATGTTTGGCACAATACATTCTTTGCTGGAGCTCCCACTGAGATCTAGTTGTGTCCACAAGTATTGTTTCTGCCAAGTCCTACAAAGTAAGGGTGATTTTTTAATGAATGAAGGATATATCACAAGAAGTGTGTGCAGGCCCGTTTTGGGGGGTCACCTTCTATGATGAGCGAGGTTATGCTAATTGAGCTAGAGTGTGCTAAAAATAATAAAATTAACTTAGCCGTTACCTATCGCCCCATATCCCAAATAGAATCAGAGGACGTACTACTTATTGAGTGCCTTTCATCTATGGTGAGAAAAGGAAAAATTATAATTTGTGGGGATTTTAATTACCTTAAGGTTAATTATACAAACTATAACTCGGATAAAGTTAGGGAGAGATTGGTCTATTTCATTCAAGATCATTTCCAAAAACTAGAGGAACCTACGCGTGATCAAAATATACTGGATTTGAGTGGTGGGCCGTCCGTCAGTACCGATGACGGAAGGTCCATCAGTCTGTCACTGATGGACTCTCGTTTCGTTTCGCTTACGACTGACGGAAATATAATTTGCCGAAGGTCGTCTTTGCTTTTCGGGTTAGTAACGGTTCGGGTGACGGCCGAAAATCGCTTCCGTCGGTGCTTATTCCTTCTGTGTTTCAAAGTTTCCGTCAGTCGTCAGTCCGCCAGCGTAACGGGAGTCCGTCAGTGACTGACTAAAGGACCTTCCGTCATCGGTACTGACGGACTGCCCACCACTGCTAGATTTAATTATCTCAACAGAGGAGACCTTGGTAGAAAACGTTTGCGTGGATGAGCATTTAGCGACGAGTGACCCTAATATAATTAGGTTCGAAATTAATACAAGCGTAGAGGTAATAAAGCGTACACAACTAATCCCATGATTTGGAAGTTGCAATTTTGAAACATTTCGTGATCGAATTAGAAGGATAAACTGGAAAAGATGTATTTTTTTATAATATGATAGTACAGGACATGTAATCAGAGCTACAGCAAACTGTACTCACTGTGGATTCCGAGTTAGTTAAGTACGTAGGCCAAAAGAATGGGAAAGTTTTGCGTCAAAAATTTACCTTAGGTTTTTTATAGTGTTTCTTAATAAAATTAACCTCCTAAATCCGAATCTGTCATCCGTTTTTCTCTATCACCTCCAGTTTTTGCGATACAGGGGGTGATAATAATTTTATAGTTTATACATCTCCTATATTACATCAAATTTCAATAGTTTTTGCACTGCTCTATTCGCAGTAAATTTTGTGTACATTTTAAGTAATTATGCAAATAGGTTTATATTTTGCAGGTTAAAAATTGCTTAGCATTATAATAATAAGAATAATAATAATAGTGGTTGAGTTAAAAATGAACAGAAAATGTACGAATAGCTCCGACAGATTTTGCTATGTTTGCGGCAAAGTGACTTTTCCAGAGCAGCAAAGTACAATCCCTCCTGTAATTAAATCTTTGTATCATGCATATTTTGGAGTAAGGCTAAGAGATCAAGATAAAAGTTTTGCACCACATATCTGCTGCAAGGGATGCTACATAAGTTTAAGACGCTGGAGTCAGGGCGAACAGAATTCCCTCTCTTTTGGTGTTCCTATGGTGTGGAGAGATGGCAAGGACCACACTACGGACTGCTATTTTTGCATGACAAATCTTAAAGGTGAGCATTGTATCAAGTATTTAAGCTTTCTCTACTATACTGGCCCCTGAAAATGTCATTATTATGCAAAGACTTAGCATTAAATTAATAACTAACATAGTTCACTTCAGCATGAACATATCCTTTACTAAACATTTATGTACTATCTGCAACTCCAAATCAATTCCTTTATGTAATATGCAATTATATTTTCCACAGGTATAAATAAGAAGAATAAACATAGTGTGGCATATCCGGATGTTCCTTCTGCCATCAAACCCCTGCCCCATGGCCCAGGAATTCCTATACCTTCTCCCCCTGAACATATAGAGTTACATGAAGAGATTAATATGGAAGTTGACCAAGATTATGACACATTTGAGTCTTATCAGGTTTCCACACATGATATGGTCACAAGACCATTCACTCAAGTTCAGTTAAATGACCTGATCAGGGATCTGGGGGTTTCAAAGGTGAATACACAACTTCTTGGCTCTCGACTTCGTGAAAGTAATCTTCTCGCTTAAGAAACAACATTTAGGGGGGGGGGGTACAGAAATAGAGAACAAGAGTTTCGAAGCTATTTTTTACAGCATTCTTCCAGCTCTTTAGAATACTGCGCCAATATTAAAGGACTTGTTGAGGCCCTTGGAATTCCCTACAACCCATTAGAATGGAGACTGTTCATAGATTCCTCCAGTAGAAGTTTAAAAGCTGTGTTACTGAATATTAGTAACAAGATAGCTTCCGTTCCTATAGGCCATTCAATCCAACTTACTGAAAGTTATGAAAATATGAAAAAAATGCTGGATGCAATAAATTACTCTAGCTATAAGTGGAGGATATGTGGTGACTTAAAGGTATGATCATTTTACACTTGTCATTTCTAAGCTTTTTGATATTGACATTTTCATTTTTAATTGTTAATACTTGTATACACCTTTGGTCAACTTACATTTTACAAGAATGCAAATCTGGAAATCATGAGTCATTTTTGAGTTATATTTTTTGTTGAAGTGTGTCCCTATAGGTTAATGCATCCTATTGGGTTAATGGGGAACTTATCCTAATTGAGAAGGTATACAACACAACTCAATAAACTCAAAATAAGACGTACATATATCCAATTAGTTCCAATACGATGATTTAATGCATGGGCATACAGGATTTTTCAGTACATATTCATATTCTTATTGTTTTAAGAAATATTACTTTGAATTTGTTTTTAGAAATATTACACTGAATTTACATACCGTGCTAAATTTTTTTCAGGTAGTGTCTCTTACGCTTGGGACGCAAACAGGCTACACGAAGCATCCCTGTTTCCTATGTTTATTGGACAGTCGTGCAGATAGTATGCACTAAGCTCCATGGGGGAATTTTTGATGGACTTCAAATCAGGAACTTGATCAGCAATTTGAGGCATCAATGAAGGACATAGAAAAAGATGCCTGGAAAGCTTTCAAAGCTCTAGTTAACAATTTTCTAGGCAATAAAAGAAGTCTAGAAGAATATGTTGCCCTGGTCAATCAGCTCTTAACAAGTCTCAAACATTTGGGAGCTCGAATGTCTATAAAGATACACTTTTTACAGTCCCATCTGGATTATTTTCCCGACAACTGCGGGGATTACAGTAAAGAACAGGGTCAAAGATTCCACCAGGACATAAAAACAATGGAATCCAGGTACCAGTGTAAATGGAACGGAAACATGCTTGCTGACTACTGTTGGTGTTTGAAGCGTGATGCACCAGATGACAGGCACAAACGAAAATCGTCAAGGGCGTCTGTTCTTCGAAATTATAATTATTTTCTTTATTATGTTGCATTCTTTTATTTTTTGTTTATTAAAAGAATTATAGTTTACATACGTGTATTCCTGTTTATATGATATAACAGTAATAATGCATAATTAGATAGAGAAAGGTTTTTGTTTTTTTTTAAATTTACAAAAAATGAGGTAATCTCAATGAAAATGGTGTATGCTGTACTGAGAAAATCTGACCTGATTGAACAAATATACATTCATTTTTGAGCTCAGGAGGTTGGATTCTTTAAGAAACCACAAAGAAATCCTGGGGAACATAAATTTTTTTTTCAAACGCAGGCCTGTGTAATAAACTTAATTCGAGAGCATAATAAAGCCTATCAAAAAAATAATTTTTATGAAACGATAACAAATCGGAAGAAATACGTACACTCTCGAAGGCTCGTAGAGCGGGCCGTTAGGGAAGCTAAGCTGAGATATTAAAAAGATCTTGCCTTAAATTCGAAGCACGAACCGAAACGGTTTTATAGTCATGTAAACATTAGAAAACCCATAAAGGGTTTAATAGGGCCGATCAGAAGTAAAAATGGTGTATTGACGGACCTCCCAGAACAAATTGCTTAAATATTTAATGAGCACTTCGCGAGCGTTTTTACTGTTGAAGACGTGACACAATTAGCAACACTAGGCGATGAAATAAATCTTGAAAGACAAAATATCCTATCCACCATAAGTGGATAGGATATTAAAGGGGCAGATTCTCACATATATTAATAAAATGAAAATTCGAAGTCACTCGGGCCCGATGAGGTGTACCCAACCCATATTAAATAACTAAAGAATGAATTAGCAAGACCGCTTTGCGCGATTTTTAATCGATCAATCGAGGATGGCCTATAACATGCTCAAGTGATGAACATAGCTAAGCCTGCCAGTTACGTAACAAGAGTTCTCGAAGTGGTCCACCCAGTAACATGGGTTACTCGCAGGGAAGTCCAAAGATATACCAGATCTAAATCCGTAATCCGTAAGTAAAAGGGATCCATCGCCAGAATAGTCTTCGAACGCAACCAGCGGAAGGAAAACCCAGGAAAAACGAAAGTAGAACCAGAAAAAGAAGAAGAAACACCAAAAACTCCCATTGATCTGACACATAACGGAAAACGAATAAATGAACGGAGATGGACAATTGGATTGTGGATATTAAGAAATTAAAAATACTACAAATCAACCCATGCGGATGGAAAGGCAAGGATATTAGGTATGGAAACATTCAGAGAGATTGACCCAGATGTTATACTAATATTAGAACATGGAAGAAACAGAAAACGAGAAATTAAAGATTTCGAACTACAATGTTATTAACACAAACCTTCAGGAGAAACACACGACGTAGTGGCAATAGCTGTCAAGCATAATACGCACTCGGAGACAGAAAAGAGTACTAATTTATGAAAAACAGAACGAGAAATGGGATCAGCACATCGAAAAATTAGATGTAGAAACGTCAACAAGGGAATTTTGGAAACATATTAACAGAATAAAGCCACGAACAGTAAAGGATAACATGAAAATTAAGGATGCAGGGAACAACATTTTAGAAAATGAAAAAGAAATAGAGGCATTATTCAGTTAACACTGGAAAAATGTATTTGAAATTAGCGAAGAAAAGAACGAGAACTATGACATTGAATTCGAACACCAGATCGTGGACGAATTGAATAGGGAGATCGAAAGGACGTGCCCCTTCCACTTTGGCGAGGAAAGGAGAAACAACAACAAAGGAATAGACGCAATCATTAGACCAGAGGAATTAAAAGAAACGATAACGAGCTTCCGACAGAAAGCTCCAGGCAAATCAGGAGTCACCAGATTAAATTACCTTCACCCACACCCGATCATACTGGAATGAGTGAGAAACGTCTTCAATACGTGCTTGAACATGGGATACCTTCTTTACGAACTGAAAGTGTCAAGGATGATATTCATCAGCAAGGCGGGGAAACCCCCAGATCAAGGGGGTAACTACTAGATTTGATCGGTAGGGTATAAGAAAAAATAATTAATAACAGACTGTCGAAATACCTCGATGATAATGGCGGGAGAAACAGCTGCCAATTTGACTTCAGGAAAAACAGATCACGGAGATGAGCGTGGAGATCGTATGCCGCGACGTGTCCAATGCATTCGGCAAAGTATGGCAGATGGGTATGGAACTCAAAATATTCAGAATGAGAATGAGCAACAAGATCCAAAGGATTTTATGCGATTATGTGATGGAGAAACGTGCTTATGTGGAAATCGGATGACATCAGGGAGAAATATTTGAGCTCACTGCGGGTTTGCCCCACGGCGGAGGTCTGAGTCCGTCTCTCTACTCAATCTACACAGCAGATATACCACAATCCAGAAATAAGGGCTGCCTGAACATCTTATTTGCCGACCACATCACCCAGATCATAGTTTGCCATTACAGGAACGCACCAATGCAAGCTAGGATTACTGAAAAAGAGATAATAAGCATTAATAGATACGAAGAAAAATGGAAAAATAAAACCAAAAGGGATAAATTTAAGATGGTACTCGTGTACAGGAGGAGCATCTCAGATATATATGTAGAAGGACAACGCTACAGATACCAAGAAGAATGTATGGTGATTGGATTAACCATTACGAAATCAGGTTATAAAAAGCACATAACTGACAGGGTAAATCGGGGAAAAAGCGGCCTGGTATAAGCCTAAGCAGGAAAAACAAGAGGAAAGTTTACCAGCCTATTGTACAGTCTGCGATTATATATCCAACCATAACGATATACACGATCTCGAGAAGTAACCTACTAAGACTCTAAAAAGTCCAAAATCAAGCCATATACTTAATAACAAACACTAGAAGGGGAGAAAAAAACAAGACAACGGGACCTGTACAGGGAGGCATAGATAAAGCCACTTAACAGAATAATTGCAAAAGGAGCAAGGCAAGTCATAGAAAAGACGCAGAACGAAATAGGAGTTAAATTAATCAACTCAATTGCTCAAAGAGAAAGATGGATATCACACAGTTTATTCCCCAGTTTCCCAAGGATTGCAGAAGGAGAAGAGGAAGAAGAAGAAATCTACACTTAGAGAAGGAGAATAATACTCGACGACGACTAAAATTAGTTAGATAACTGAAGCATCAGCATAAAAAAGCATATGGTCAATTATAACTAGGATAGGAATGCAAAAGAGTAAATAGAGAGATAGAATCCCACACAAGTTTTTAGTAAGAATAATTACTAATAACGGCTTGAATGCCTCATAAATATTGGGTTGAGGAATAAGTTCTTGCTGTTTTATCAAATTTATTCATTACCATTAACAATTTTAGAAAAACTTCATTTTTAATTGATAACAATATGCAATTTAATCAATAATGTATTCTCCGTTGTTATTTACGACTTCTTCCCAACGTTTAACTAGTTTTTCGATGCCTCTGCAATAAAAATCTCTGGATTTTGACTCGAAGAATTCTTCTAACCAGGTTGTTAATTCCACATCAGTATTGAACGAAACGCCGCGCAAATTGTTGGAGAGCGATCGGAACAGAGGGAAATCCGATGTAGCCAAGTCTGGCGAATATGGAGGATGCTGCAGGATTCCCCAATTAAGCGTTTGGATGGCGTCTTTTGTCATATTGGCAATGTGAGGACGAGCATTGTCGTGTTGCAGAAGGACTCCATAACGTCAATAAGGTCACTTTTCACGAATAGCTTCGGCGAGTCGATGCATTTGTTGAACGTAGAGTTCGGCATGGACAATCTCGTTGTTCGCAAAGAGCTCATAAAGAATGATGACTTCACAATCCCACCACACACACAGCATCGTCTTTCGATGATAAAGTCCTTGCTTTAATCACGGAAGTGGTTTTTTTTATTGGGGCTAAGCCATTGTTTTCGATGGTTCATGTTGACATAAACACACCCCTTTTCGTCGCCAGTGATGATGCGGTGAAGAAATCTGTCCTTATATCTACGAGTAGCCTTGTGAAGAGCAAGCAAACCTGCGGCAATCGTGGAGCGTTAAAGTTTGTTGCTTTCGCTCAAAGCGTGCGAAACCCATGCACCAAGTTTTTGAACTTTCCCCATCGAATGAAGGTGATTCACTACAGTTTTCTGATCACACGCCAATTGTACAACTAATTCTCTAGTCGATTGACGAGGATTTTCACGAAGAAGGTTGTTCAATCGATCTTCATCCAACTTTATGGGGCGACCAGAACGTTCTTCGTCTTCAAGATTGAAATGCCCGTTTTTGAAACGTGAAAAACACCATTGAGATGTCCTTTCTGATAAGCATTTTCCCTGTACACAGCACAAATATCGCGACGAGCTTTGGCTGCGTTTGCATTGTTCCTGTCTCGATTGAAAATGAATAACAACAAGTGTCGAAAATGCGCCTTTCTTTTAACTTGACATTCCATTTTGAGGGTAGAGAGCAAAAATTAAATTAACAAAACTTTTAAATAAACCGCAATGACTTATTACTCAACTTCAAGACGTAGCCTAAGCAAAAGCCCAATAGTCTACGCTGTTAAGAGACGTAGCCTAACCTTTGTAAATTTTGCTCTCACTATTTATTATTGTTTCTTAATATGTGCATAAATCACGTCAACAAAACTTAAATCAACACAACATTAAAAAAAACGCAAAAACTTATTTCTCAACCTAATACAAATGCTACATAGACAAATTAAAAATAGACACATATTAAAAAAACAGTAATGCATGATACTCACTAGTATCAAATTTTCTAACTTTATCACACTAGCTATAACTAACTATAATGGACAGAAATAACCCTGATTTCCAGGCAACTAGCATCTCTTTGCAGACCTCTTACTTCCTTCAGCTATCAGCATCTATTCTCTTTTTTACTATCGGATCCGCACACGGGACTCACAGTAGATACGTGGAACAGGGGTCACAATAAACTGCAAAGTTCTAGTTAGAGACAAGGGAGACATCGTGGTTCGTATGCCACATTAAGCTGTAGTTCCCATGATTAACTAAGTCCTCTTTTTCTCTTCTAAATCTCTTCGCTGTCCTATCCTAAGACTTTCTTCTTCCTCTTCTTCTCACTCCTACCCGCCGTTGTAGCTACGGGGAACTACAAAGGAATACAAAGCCCCCCCCCCCTCCTTGGCCACTCCGTGAGGGCCAAGGGAAGGTGGGAAGAAGGTCAGAAGAGATGTTCTTTGTCTCCCACATCTCTTTTTATTTCATTACTTCAGACATAAGCGTTACAAAAATGATCAATCACATTCAAGGATTATAAAATTTCATAGGACTACAAAATGCTCATCTATGAGGTACTTTTGAGTCAAATACAATTCTATAACGTGGTTCCAGCACCACAGGACTTCACCCGAGAATAAGAAATGTTTTAGCACATTATAAATATATACAACTTTCGTACAAATATCATATAATTATATACATATATATACAAACATATTTCATTGTACTCTGAAGTTCTTAAGAGCCTTCTGACGCAAGAGCTGCAACTCATCACTGCGAGCAAACATTTAATTGACCGTTCGCATGTATGAGCTGCATATCCTTCTTGCGTGTGTATGCAACACATGACTTTAACTAACCGAGGATCAGGAGATGGATCAAATAAAATTTAAGGTCAAGAATAATTATATGCCCTATTTTGTTTTACACGAATAAATATTTAAAAATAATGGTACGAAGGATTTTTAGCAAATGTTACTCGTCGACCGGAACGAGTAACAACGCTCTCTTCACAATCTTTTATGTGGGTATCTGGAACGGATTCCACATTACTCTAATTATTGCCACCTCTCTCCGTTATTCTTCCTCATTCTTTCCGGTGCATCTAAAATTACAGGTCTATTTACAATCGATTGACTATTTGTTGGTTGTGAATAATTCTCGCTTCTGTTATTAAAATATTTGGCAATTTTGCCGGTTTTACCCTATCTATTGAGACCGTATCCTGCTGTCCATTAGGGAACTCTAATTTATACACTTTGACGTCGCGTTCGACAACACGGAACTGGCCTACATAAGGCGCTTCTAAGGGTTTACGAACGCGATCAACCTGGACCCACACACGCATGGCATCACATAATTTCTTGGGTACGAACGGTTTCGGTACCGAATACAGATGTCCTTCAGAGGTTTATGTAACATCAATTTGCTACATGATTTTGCTAATTCAATGACGAATTTGGAGTTTGCTTTTGACGATGAAGATGAAACTAAGGGTTTTGGGCAAAGAAAGGTTGTTTCCGTGACTGCAGTAAACGGTGAAAAGCCCGAATCATTCGGCTGGGATCGGATGCCCAGAACAACTTGTAAAGCTATTATACAGCTCTTCAAGTTTTTATGTGACTTTTCCATGATCCCGTTTGTGGTAGTTCGGTACGCCGTGGTTTACAAGCAATGGAAACCAACGAGAACTGATAATTCCTTGAAAAGGTCGGATTCAAATTGTGCTGCTCTGTCAGTTTTCTCTGTCAACTTTCTCGAAACTGGGACATAACTGCGAGTCCCGGACGGAGGAGTGATCCTCATCGCTCAGGGGTCCCGGCCAGCATCATAAAAGGAAGTAACACCCGTCTCTAGGTAGTTGGATGCGGTCATAGCGCAAGTACCCGAGAGGGGGTGGCAAAACTTTAGCGGTCGTTGAATCGGCCACTATTGCCATAAAGTCCACCATGAGTCATTCTTCTTGAGGTCTCCACTCGAGATCCACCCCATCCATCCATCACCAATCATCCTGGCAGCACCTGAGCCGGGGACCAACTGGAAAATAAACGGGAGCATTCATTCAATTTTCGTCCGCACCTGACCAAGCCGCTACCTCCTTTACCACCTCACCACATAAATTTTTTACCCAAAACACTGTAATTACACTTTTCTTACAGAGAAAGAAGAATAATTCAAGAAAGAAAAGGAAAAGGACACACGAATATGGAGACTCTCACTAAGAGGGTCCCCCTACGAACCATACCTGGAATCAAGGCACTTAAAAAGTGCAAGCTTTGCGAGACGCTATTCACTGAACTGAGAGTAGCCCTCGTTAAGCTGATCAAAGTTTCCTCTGGCTTCATCGCCATTTGTGGGGAAACCAAGGATGTCGACCAACTCCTGTCCGAAGAGGGAGCCGAAGTACTAAAATCAATTAACCTCGAAGCAAAGACACCCCCATAAGTGGCAGCCAACCACAGTATTATCTGCCGCAAAGTGGAAAGCTGGGTTGGTGAGCACTCTACTGACGGAATTAAAAATGAAATCGAAAATCAACACTCATGGGCGAAGGTCAAAGAAGTGATCAAATCCCGCGACCATACCCATGTTTTTTAAAGTAACCTTTCTGTCGACCGAAATGAAACACAAAGCCACAACGGAAGGACTGTTCGTTTTTAACATGAGGATCCCTGGATGCAAAATTGAACAGGAAAGGTTCCATAGCATCCAGATGTGCTTTGTGTGTTACAAGTTGGAAACACACATTTCGACAAACTGCCCTGAAAATGAAAAACTGTGGTGCAGCGAATGCACCACAGAAGGACACTGCTACGATAGCTGCAAAAGCACATAGAGAAAATGCGTGAACTTCAAGGGCGGACATAGGACGATTGCCAAAAACTGCCCAAAGAGGAAATACATCATAAAGAAGATGGAAGAAGAAGAGAAGAAGAAAAAACTAAATACGTAAGCAAACACAGTGAAGAAAAGTGAAGGAATGTTACTAACGATGGCATCCCCATCACAAATGAACTTCACCAATGACCTCATGGCAAAAATCCTGATTTGCATCACGCATGCAAACGTGGCTAACGCGGTAAAACCTAGTTGCTGTGACCAGGTCCTAAACGCGCTACTGAAGGCAAACAACCTGGCTTCGGTCATTATGCCCGCGAACCCTGAATGCTCCAGCGTATTCAAGGAGTCAGTCATTAGGAGCAATGCAAATATCAAGTCTGGATTGGAAGAAGCAAATGGAAGCATCCTCATCGGAGGCGTTCGAGGAGGAGGAAGAAGAAGAAGAAGAAGAAGAAGAAGAAGAAGAAGAAGAAGAAGAAGAAGAAGAAGAAGAAGAAAAAAAATAAAAAGAAGAAGAAGAAGAAGAAGTCAAGGAAGAGAAAGAACAAGAAGACGATGAAAGAACCTCTTCGGACAGTGACGAGGGCCCATGCACTCGTATACGAGCGACGGAGAGTAAGTCAAACACTCATAGTCTTCCACCGAAGAGTGAAAAGCCTGGGCACACTAAGACTGCCTCACAGGCCAAGAAGAAGAAAAATAACAAGAGGAAACAAAGTTAATTACGTCTCATCGTGGAACTGAGCGCACTAAGAATACTGGAAATAAACACCAACGGTTGGACGACAAAAATTACTCTTTACGGAAAATTATTCAGAGAAATTAATTCAAATGTTATCTTGATTTCAGAACATGGGATCGACACGTAATTCTGAAATGAAAATCTGGAATTACGATGTGTTAATCACGTATCACTCACAAGAGCGGTACGACGGTGCCGCTATTGCCATAAAATAGGGGATCAAGAACAAGCCAATCAGAAATCTTGAAGAATCCTATCTCGCGATTGAGGTCAAACTCGACATTGCGAAGCTGGTCATCGCTGCCAGGTACCAGCCGCCGAAGAGAGGATACTTACCGATCCATTCTCTCGCTGGCCTATTTGGCAGAAGACTCCCCACCATATTAATGGGGGATCTGAACACTAGATGTTGTGAATCCGGCTACAGGACCTTCAATGGAAATGGAAGGTGCCTAGATGCTATGCTAGACAGAAACATGGTCAAACGGATAGGCCCGGAATTTCCCACCTTTGTTCGAGGAAGAAGTGCCACAAAAACATACATATGTCTGGCCAATCGTCAGCTACCGATCCAGGTACCATGTAATGACCATATAGGGATCCTACTCACCATAAAAAACCTATACATGTCCCAGCTGCAGTTAAAAAAGACTACAGAAGAGCAGACTGGGCACGGTACGCACATCTCCTCGAGGCCTATCATGAGGCAATACTCGAGGAGATCGATGGCGGCACTCGATGACCTTAATAATCATCTCATCAAGCGGATAGGGCTTGTATCCCGAAAACCCAGTATAGTCCAGGTCAACCTACAGGTGGACTGGATACATGAAAGAACTGTATCGTGAGTTGAGAGTAATGTATGAAATCATCATCAGAAAGGCATCGATTGCCTCAATACAGCAAAGTAGAGAGATAGAAGAAGAGCTTGTAGCGGTCTACACCCCTACAAGCGGAAATATTTAATCATAACTGTATATATATATATATTATTTAAACAAGGGCTGGTAACCATAACTTAAATCGTGTGATTGGTACGCCCGATCTCTCGAGCGTTTTCAAATAAAATCTCATGCTCATTCATTCACTTTGTTCATCTCATCGGAATTAGGTCTGTAATATTGAAATTGTAATATTTAGCTAAATATGTCCCAAAAGAATCTCGTTTTTAATACATGATTCTGTCTCTCATTTACAGACCGTCCCAACTCCGTTGTAATCTATTTATATAATTATTTATATTACCTATTTATTCAATCTATTTATTTAACACATTTATGTATCCAATTTAATCCATACAATCCATTTATAAATATCAATCTATATTAATATTTACCCAATCCATTTAATTATATAATTTATTTGCTTATATAATCTATTTATCAATCCATATAAATATTTATAATACATTTATAATATTTAGTCATTTGACATTCAACTATAATCTAATTAATATTTGTCAATCATCATATGTGTACTCTAATTCTCATTAACTCGTGCAAAGTTAATTTAACCGCATAAAATTCAATCCAATCATAAATAAACTATAATTTCACTTTTTAACCATAACTGTTCATTCCATAATATATATTTTTCTTATCTCTTTGTTTTAATACATGTATTCCTACGACGTTGCCGATTTAAGCCTAAGGAAATTTCGTCTGCAAATACCGACTTCCCGTTAGCGATTAACTTCATTCCTTTTGTATAACAAAAATATAGGTTTTGGGGTAATAACTACCTAAAAACCATAAGCTCAACCAGTTGATCCTCAAACAACAGTGGAGGCGTTGGAATGATGCGATCGACAGCCTCGACGAGATTCATCTCCCAAAGATTTTTGGAATAAAATCAGGCCTCTTAAAGGATCAACTAGGAAAAAGAAGAAAATAGAAATATTAAAGGAAGACGGAACCATCGAAACAGAAATATTCCGATGTTATTGAGAAAAATCTTCAGTATATGAGGAGTAGAAAACAAAGATTTTGATATAGATTTCGAGAACAACATTGTAGACGAGCTTAACACAAAAATACATAGGACGCATTCTCACCACTAGGTGGAAACACAACGCAACGGAGACGCCGAGATCACCGAAGAAGAACTACTCGGCGCGCTCCGCTCATTCAATCAGAAAGCACCAGACAATCGGGGTATACGAAGCTAAACTTCGAAAAGACACCATCGAACGTCATCGAGGAAATGAGAACAATTTTCAATGCGTGTCTAAATACGGGATACTTTCCCGATGCTTATAAAACGGCAAAGATGATCTTCCTGCCAAAGCATGAAAAGGACTCAACGTTGAGAGAGAGAGAGAGAGAGCTACCGGCCAATTTCACTTCTAGAACTTGGCGGAAAGCTCTTCGAAAAGATCCTCAAATGAAGACTGGTGTCTTACCTGGACGAGAACTCCCTTTTTAACCCATGCCAATACGGGTTCGGAAAAACCGAAGTACGGAGATGGTGATAAACGTCATCACGTAAAAGCTTCCCCAAGCCAAACGGGAAAGAAGTTACGTAGACATTGTTTGTCAGGATGTTTTGAAGGCGTTTGATAAGGTGTGACAGCGGTGTATGCAGTTTAAGTTCTTAGGGCTAGTCTTAAGTGAAAACTTAGAAAGAACTCTCTGTGACTATGTAATGGAGAGAGCGGCATATGTCACTTTAGGGTGCACGGGCGGACCGAAGTTTCCGCTCAATGCCGGCCTCCGGGGAGGGGGGGGTCTGTCCCCCTCTCTTTACTCGAAATACACCGCGGATGTCCCAGCCCCTGTGAACCCCTCTTCACTCAACATTCAATACACCGATGATTTAAACCAGATAATCACATGTCCATGGAGGAATGCGCCTTGTCAAGGTCGTATGACAGCGGCAAAAATAGAAAGATTGAACAACTACGAAGTTCAATGGAAGGTTAGAACGAACCACAAGAAATTCAAAGTAGCCCCCATTGACAGGAGACTACTTGCATACGTCAGGGTTGTGCATAGACTTTATCCCTACAACACGGAGTGCAATGTACTAGGAATGAAGATTACTTCATCCAGGTACAGGAAGCACGTTGATGATAGGATTTCTAAAGCCTCGGTCGCAGTCAGGACTCTGTATATGATTAGAAATCTAGGTGAAAGCAACATGTAGGGCACACATGTATTCACCTGAAGGGTGTACATGTAGATACCCTACATAAAGGAACCTCATGAAAGGAAGAGAGAGCGAGTCTAGAAGGTTGAGGTAAAGGCAAGATTTTCTCAATGTAATAAAGTAGTAGTCTCTGTATCTGGGCTTAAGTCAGACAGGCGCCAGAGCGTAAACATTGGGAAACTGAGAATGTCTGGAGATGATAAAAAGGCGTGTGCTAAAAGCATTTTACCATTCTGTAACAAAGATAGCCAGAAGTTAAACAAATGTTTGTCAAATAATAAAGCTTCGCCTTCTAGAAATATTGGCCATTAACGAGGTACGGCAGTTTAGACGCCATCCAATCAAAATTAAATAAAGGATTAATTAAAGCCAATCAGGAGGCGAGATAATGGAATGAGCAGCCAATCACGTGTGCCAACGTCATTTGTAGGCGGGGCGTGAGGCTGACTTGATGAATGTTTCTCCCCCTTTATAAATGGATGCAGAGAGATTAAAAAAAGAGAGTCTTTCATTATTACTATCCTAATTGTTACGCGTTCATTAATTCAATAAGTCGATCATTATCATCGTCCGGTCGCTCTACCATATTCCCGCATTTCTTGGTTGTAAAATCGAATTGTGAAATTGTACTCGCAGTACTTCCTATTTTGGTGTAAGGTAAATATATAGACTGAGACTTGTTTACATCTATAAACAGATTCTTTTATTCATCCAAGCTGGTACCCTCTTCTCGGATCAAGTACAAGTGTACCTAAATGGATATTTCCGTTGCACATTCAAATAATTTGTTACCATTGCCGGTGGCAAGCGTTATCCCTATCTTACCAAGCTCACCCTTTTGAGTGGCAACGTTACCACTAACCGGGCAACCAAACCCCTTATTGGTACAATAGGCAAGCCCCATTAACATACGGGGTGTGGCAACAATAACTGAAAACAAGCAAGTAACCCCCCCCCCCGAACTATACTACACTTGTGTCTCAAAAACACAAAAGAGGAGACTACAAACAGTACAAAATATATGCGTGTACCTAATTACGGGTACACGTAGGCGGGAAAGAAGACGCTAAGAAGATCTCCACAGGGAGACGGCCATAACACCCATTAACAAACTCATAGAAGAACGGACTCGGAAACCGTAAGAACTGGTTAATCAGGAACTGGATGAGGATATCACTCATATGATTAACCAGAACAGAAGAGCTATATGTTACGACAGATTTCCAAACTCCGCTAACCAAGGGTCTGGCGGGGACGAAGTGCCGTTTCTACGCATGGGAAGAATGTGAAAACCAAAAACCATCCTAAATGTGACAACAAACCAATCAAGTCTAACAAACTCGATTCAAGAAAAATCATCGATTTAGATCAACGCACACCAAACAAGACTAGCAAACCAAATGTGACGCGAAGAAAGAAAACAAGAAGAAACAACAGTAAATGCACATTACATACCCCAAAACATGAAAAAATATTAAGACAAATGGCTTGAACGCCATAAAAAACTATAACGAAAACAACAAAGGAAACACATGACAATAACATTTATGAAAGTGATAGGCCTGGCCACCAGGCAGCTAGCATCCCTTTGTACCCTACCAAACTTCCTTCTCTTTTCACTACTTGTTTATTTTCAGCTATCAATCCAAACACCCCTTTTTTTCCCTTTTGCATATACACACACTTACATCAATTCGCAATCACATTCAAGGATTATAAAATTTCATAAGACTACAAAATGTTCATCTATGAAAACACAGGTTAGTTATGAGCTCAATTAATTGCAACTCAACAAATTATAACAATCTTCTTCTTTACAAAAAGAAAAAGGCTAAAATACGATCAAGTGGCATGCGTCTAATGCGAATATTTAAAGGATCTAGCAGGTTTCAATGTAATGTTCAACAGGCTTTCTAGGTCGAGTAGAGCAACGAAGAATAGTTTCAGGGGGGCAGCAGGAGGAGGAACATCATGGGATGTATCGTTTTTTATAGAAGAGTTAAGTTTTCTATATCGAGTAGATCGATGAAGGATATTTCAGGGGAGAATTCAAGGAGAACAACTGGAGGAGGAACATCATGACATGATGAATTAGGATCTCGTTCAGTTTCAACAACTATAGGAGCATCAAGAAACGGAATTGGGTATTTTGTATCGGAATTAAGATTAGGAATATCTTCGATCTCATTTAATTGGCTCTCTCTGGCTGGGGCCAAATCGTGGATAGCCACCGTATCCTCTCGGCCGTCTGGAAATCTAAAGTATTCAAATTTAGAATTGGCTTCGATTAGTTCCACTTCGCGTACTAAGGGATCATTCTTATTCCGTACATGTCGTTTTAACAGTACTTTACCAGGTGAAGTATGCCAGCTAGGTATAGTCATTCCGGCCATGGTCTTTCGAGACAATGAAAAAAAAAGTTCGTGAGGAGTTGCATTAGTTGAAGTGCATAACAATGAACGCAAGGAATGAAGAGCATCCGGGAGGACGTGTTCTCAATGGTTAATGCTCAGGTTTCTGGACTCCAACACCAAGGTAACAGTTTTCCATACAATTCCTACATAGCACTCGCATTGTCTATTCCCGATAGGGTGGTAAGGTGTTGAACGACTCGTTGGAACCCCTTTCTCGTGCAAAAATGATTTTATTTCGGCAGACATGAAAGAAGTACTTCGGTCTGAATGCACGTATAGTGGTTAGTGGTTAGCGCGCCTGCCCGGCAATCGTTGGGTCGGCAGTTCGAATCTCCGTCCGGATTCTTTTAATTAAAAAACTGACACAATTTACTAGGGAGGTTACCTCCGTGCCTGGGTATCACGGTGGGGACGGGTAGGTGGAGCTCGTACCCATGGCAGGCAGTCAACCTAAGAGAAAGATAACTCTGATTTCAAAATCCTGGAGACACAGGCATAATTTGCCTCTTCCAGAAGATCCTCTGTGAGTTATGTGAGTGAGTAAGACACTGTATAACAGTTTATGAAGAAATATACTTACAAGAAAAAGCAAAGGGAAAACGCGAGTATTCGTCTAACAGAATTAATAAAGACTTATTGGGAGATGATGATGGTAGTGGCCCTTTAAAGACCAGGCTGATTTGATCAAAAGGGCCCATTGCACAGATAAACTCTTGCCTCGCTTGGCGATAATGTGGAGGTTTAAACCTTTGACACGTTTCGCACACTGACACCACTCGCTTAACGTCATCTACAAAATAAGGCAAGTTTCGTACTCGAACATAATGGTGAAATCGTGTAATCCATGGATGACAGAGAGCTTTATGGAGCACGATAAGATTATTGTGGGTCATGCTTGAGTAGAAAGTGCGCGAATGGGCATCAGCAGCTCTGTTGGGGAAACCAGGACGATGTATTACTTCGTAGCGAATGCGCATCAATTATAAACGCCATCTAGCCATCTTTTCGTTCTTATTTTACTCTTATAACGTGAATCAAACCTGTAAGATACAGATTTTAGATCTCTAATTAAGGTAAACTTACGGCCAAGAAGAAAATGACGCCACCTTTTGATCGCCTAACAATAGCATAGGCCTCTTTTCGACAGAGCAGTGATTTCTCTCGGATAAATTTAAGGATCTCAAAAAAAGGGCAACGGGTCATCCATTCTGGTTCAGAGTGGCCCCATTGGCGTTATTTGAGGCATCAGTTTCCAGTGTAAATGATAATTTTTCATGTACTTTTTGCTCTAACAGCGTTAATAATAGCTGATTTTAATTCCTCGATTGCATTTGTAACTTTTTAGAAAGTGGAAACTAGTAATTAATTAGGGGACGAATTCGTTGAGAAAATCAAGGAACCCACCGTGAGTAGTATGCAAGCAATCCGACTAATCGAGATAATGATTCTTGGCTGGTCGGTACCAACATGTATTTGTGAGCAGCAAGGCGTGGAGGATCTAGTTGAAGTTCATTCTGACGAACTTGATAACCTAGAATACATATACTATTAGTTGAAAAGGTGCATTTGTTTTATTTAAGGTCATTTTATGTTTCTCAGCAACTTCGAGAAACGTTAGGTTTTTAGCATGTTCCACTTGCGTGTGGCGACAAAGAGTAACATCGTCTAGGTAAGCATACATGTAATCAAGATTATTTTTATGAATAAAATCGTCCATAATTCTATGTAGAGAGATTGTTATAATTTGTTGAGTGGTAATATATTGAGCTCATAACTAACCTGCGTTTCTTTGATTGCTTTGACACGACATGAACTTGAACTCCCCAGGAAGAGGTGTTCGGTTCGTGATGTCTTCCTTTAGCATGCGTGCTACTTTAGAACGAACAGCTTCCGAGTCAGACATTTTAAATTTGCTTGACTTCATAATGACTGGTCTGCAATCAGATAATAAGTTAGTGAAAACTCTTCGAAGATCCGTAATCATAGAAGCCAGAGAACAGACTTCGAGGTCAAGTTGAGGACCTTCAAAGTTTAGCTTAAAGGAGGAATGTTTACTTAGGGAGGGGATTCTTAAAATAATGCCAGCGCAACATTCAGATAAAACAAGCAAACGTACTATCCGGTACTCAAGGCTTCCGACTTTTATGCTAACCCCACAACATTCCTTGATATGAGACGTTAAGTTGGAACAGACGCTATAGATATAGACTTCATGAGGTTTAAGATGGAAATTAAAGGAGTTCGCAACATCTTTTGAAATGAAGTTCTCGGAACTGCCGGTATCTAAAAGACCCGTGAGAACACATCCATTCACCTCCACTTATAGAGATGACCTTTTCAAAATTGATGCCACACTAGCAAGAATGGGATTGGAGGTTAATGCTGAGACTTCATATTTAGATGATTTGCATACCTTCTAAAAATGTCCTCTCTTCTAGCATTCAAAGCAAGTAACGTCACTTGCCGGACAGCAAGCACGGTTCTGTTGCAAGGAATTTCCACAATAATAACATTTTTTTATGTTTTCAAAGCGAATGAGCTGCAACAGAATTCGAACCCTCAGGATTAGGATTAAAACAATCAACTTAAGCACCCAGCTCATGCGATTCTACTGAAGCTACAGGACCATAAGTAAATGATGCATAGGCCTTCAAATTCCTTGTGGTAATCTCTAGCGCTCTCGCTTGATCAACAGCTGAAGATAATGTAAGAGTTTTGTTTTTTAGAAGTTTTTTTATGATGAAAGCCCAGTAATAAAAGCATATCGAGCAAATTCCTTTGGTGCTTTCAGGATTAAAAATATATACTGTCCACGCTCGAAGTCGTTTTTCACTTTTCCTTTGTGGGTGTATCTGCATATATATAATACAAAACGTCAATAAAGAACTCCAGATTGTTTCCGGATTTTTACTTCCTCCACCCATTCTCACCAATACGCCCTGAAGTTCAACAACATCATGTCGAGTGGTGGAGAAAGACTGGACCAAACACAACTGGAATTCGACATAGTGAAGATCGCTAGCCGTATATGACGCAGATGTTTTCTCCAGTGTTGCCTCAAGGAGCTAGTTGTGCCAACATTGGCCCTAAAACAGATAAGTTTCATAGGGAAGCCTTTCAGTATTTGTGCTAGGGAGTACTTAGTAGAGAGTTGCGAGGTTTTGACTAATGAGATAGATGTATTGAGAGAGGAAAGCAAAACCAAAATATTACCCAGGGCCCTAAGCAACGAGTTAATAGAGGAAATTTTCAAACAAAGGAGAGGACACGACAGGCAATTGGAGATACTTTGTGCCAGAATTGAATGAAATAGAATGGGCAGGTCTAACTTAGTCAACAATCTATCGAGTAGAAACCTTTCGAACAATAAGACACTGACTCTCTATTTAGGGTTAAAATTTGTTATAGTCACCGACAAGAAGAGTTATTTAAGCTACCTAGCTAAGAATTACAGACACAGTGAGAGTGCTGTAGATATAGGGTTTGTTCAAGGAATTTTATGTTGCTATATGAGTATGGCTGACGGGCAGGCCTATGCTATACCCAAAAGATTCATGACCGCATTAAAGGATCTGGGTAAGTGTAAAGAAATTTTAATAACACAAGCGGACAAAAGAGAGGGGGTAGTAATATGGAACAGGTCAGCATATATAGACAAAATTAACGATGTGCTCAAAGTGGCAGTACTACATACGAATAAACGCATCCAGGAAGTGCCGATAAAGACGCTATATTATTCGATAAGGAAATTAGAAAAATACTTAGAAAAACGGAGAGGGGTAAGAAACTAGTCAACCTTATTGAGGAAAATCTGAGACCTGCTTAAATAAGGGGCTTCCTAAAACTCACAAGCAAGGCATCCCACTTAGACTGATCACCTCAGGAGTAGGTAGTGCTCTTCATGAGATTGCTAAGGTATTAGTCAAACCATTGTCTCAAACATTGGGCAAAATCAGTAAAGCTCATTTGAAGAATTCGGCCGAATTCAAAGATAGATTATGTTAGGTAAAACTTTATGGGAAAGAAACTCTTTAGCCTTGATGAGAAGGCGTTATTCACTAATGTCCCACTAGATGGTGCCTTAGAGGCAGTGAAGAAAGTAATAGCCAAAATCAATGACTCTGATCTACCTATTAATACGAGGGATTATATCAGTTTAATATCCTTATGTATAAGATTTGGTGCTTTCTCCTTTGAGGTGGACTAATATAGGCAGCACCGGGCACTAGCCATGGAATCGCCTCTTAGTGCCATAATGACATGCTTGTTCATGGAAGTTCTAGAGACGGAGAAATTGGCGAGAGTTATGAGGAGGGATTCACTTTGGTGGAGGTACGTAGACGATGAACATAAGAGGGCCGAGATTCCTGCTGATAATTTGATATTAGATATATTTCGTAAATTAATTAACACACACTTTCTATGTACATATCTTTTCCAAATCACTGATATTATCAATTATTTTATCATTATTTATTTAATTCATATATTTCTAACGTTAACTACACATTATTATAGTATATGGTTATTCATGGGATTTATTTTCTGTTAATAAATCAGCCTAAATGGCGTTTCGAAAACCATAACCATAAATTTGTTTGATCGAAGTTGTCGCCTGCTAGTTTTTAGGTCTAATTGTTTTTCTTAAAACCCAGTTCATTATTTTAAAATTTATTTCGCTTTCGTCTTAGGCCTAAAGACTAGCAGGCGACAACTTCGATCAAACAAATTTATAGTTATAGTTTTCGAAACGCTATTTAGGCTGATTTATTAACAGAAAATAAATCCCATGAATAAGCATTTACTATAAAGTGGTGCCCAGACCCGGGAGGTTTCTATTATAGGAATGCCTAGAGGGCATTGCTATAACACTCCCCCCCTTAAGAAGGTTATCTCGCCTTTTTCTATTTTGAGATTACAAAGTCCGTGTACCGACGAGGCCTCCTGACGACGCGACCGGAGCGTGTGATAGTGCCATTGGTTTGGCTGCTGGTACGGGGACACAGATTTGGTGTGACAGTGCCAGTAGCGTTGGACCAGGCACTGACACGAGAGAAAGTTGATGGAGCGAATGTGACCCGCTTGTTGGTTCCTTCAGAGATGGCGTCAAACAGGATGTGGGAGTCTTAAGTCCCGTTGTCCGCTGACGGAGTGACCTGGGGGGGGGGGAGAGATTCGCTCCTAACTGACCACTTCTACCGACGAGGGTTCCTGCAACAAAGGAGGAGGGGCAGCAAAGCGGAAGGTGGAGTTGGAGTAGCAGGGGTGGTTAGAAAGGTGGGGTTGAGATTGTTTTGGGGGATTACTTGGCGCAGTATTTGAAGAAGCATAACGGTGGCTACAAGGCTGTGTACAGTGTATAGCGTTGTGTCCATACCTTTTATGATACCAGAATAGGCCCTGATGGTGTGGAAGATGGTGAGAATAGTTGGAAGAATGAGGTTGAAAATTTTGCTGTCTCTCACCTCTTGCATTTGGATGCCCTCGTTGGTTTCTCTTTCGTGAATCAGAGCGGGACCTGCGCCTTCGATCGCCAAACCCGCGTCCGTGCTCGCTCTGTGGTTCCCGCTGCAGCTTTAACCGCTCGATGTCGGCTTCCATCCTCCGTATTGAAACCTCAAGGTCCATCGATAGAGAAGATGGAACCCTTGAACGCTCGGCCCGTTCGTCAGAGGAGCTCGACGTGCCTCGAACCTGCGAAATTAAAGGATTGTTAAATGGAACGTAAGTTTGGCCGTTGCCCCAATTCACGTAAGGACTTTTATACAAATTGCCTGCGGCTAAAGCAACCTCATCAATTCTCGTGGGGTTCGAGCCTAGGATTAATGGCCTGATTCCCTCGGGGACTCCTCTCATGAAATTCTGAGTGAGGAGAGGGCTAAAAAGTTTGATTTGAAGACCTTTACCCTGATAAGGTCCTTCAGATAAGTTTAAAAAGAAGTAGGACTCTAATCTCCCATTTCCTGAGTATTCAGGAGCTCTCTCAGGTCATCTATTTGGGACCTACCGTATTTATTGAGGAAAGCCTCCTTCAGGCGGTCTATAACACCAGCCTGTTCCCCGTTAGTTAGCACTTCCCTGAATTGAATAAAGGTACTTATGGGCAACCGCTGGATTATTGACCAGAGTTACGCAGTCCATATGGCATCTTGACCATTTCAAACGCACCAAACGGAGTGGTGATGTTAGTCTTTGCGACATCATCTGGGTGAATAGGGATCTGGTTGAAAGCACGAACCAGATCCAAGCGAGAAAAAATTGTACAGCCATGGAGAGAAGAGGTAAAATCGGCTAAGTATTATTTGCTTGGAGGTAAATGACTAATTGTAGAAGGAATGATTACCGACCTTTATGCGCAGAATGGTAAGAGTCGAATGGAAAAGAATATTGTGCCATCTGGTCGAGTTGAAAGCGTGTCTGTTTGTTTGTGTGTGAAATTTTAAGTGATGTTGTTTGAAACAGTAGTACGTTAAATGCATTGACAAGTAAGATAAATGAATTAATAAATTATTAAATTATACATAAAATATGATTTAATTTAATATGCCAGAAGAAAACTCCCTCTACAACCCATGTCAATTCGGGTTTAGAAAGAAGAAAAGTACGGAAATGGCAATCAATGTCATAACGGAAAAGCTTTGCTAAGCCAAACGGGACAGGAGTTATGTGGATATCGTTTGTCGGGATGTATCAAAGGCGTTTGATAAGGTGTGGCAGCGGGGCATGCAGTATAAGATCTTACGGCTGGGTCTAAGTGAAAACTTAGAAAGAACTCTATGTGACTACGTCATGGAGAGAGCGGCGTATGTCTGTCTAGGGTGCACGGACGGACCAAAATTTCCGCTTACTGCGGGCCTCCCGCAGGGGAGGGGGGTGTCTGTCTCCCATCCCATGTGTACCCCTCTTCCCTCAATATTCAGTACGCCGATGATTTCAGCCAGATAATCGTATCTCCATGGAGGAATGCGCCGAGGCAAGCTCGCATGACGGCGATGGAAATCGTGAATTTGAAAAACTACGAGGCTCAGTGGAAGATAAGAACAAACCGAGAGAAGTTCAAGGTGGTTCCCATTGGACGCACCCTAAGAGCAGACGTGCGTGTGGGGGATACACGATACCCCTACACCAACGAATGCAATGTACTCGGTATGAAAATCACCTCTACCGGGTACAAGAAGCACGTCGAAGAAAGAATTTCTCGAGCCTAGGCCGCTGTCAGAACTCTATATACATTTAGAAATCTACGTGAAAGCAACAAGAAGAAGATTTACAATGCTCTTGTAAGATCTACGTTGCTTTTCCCCGCCTCCACCCTCTAATGTGTCTCAAAAACACAAAAGAGGCGACTTCAAGTAGTGCAAAATAAATGCATGTACCTAATCATGGGTACACGCAGGCAAGAAAGAAGAAGATCTGCACAGAGAGGCGGGGATAATACCCATTAACAAAGTGATCGAAGAACGGACCCGGAAAATGCAGGAACTGGTTAATCGGGAACTGAGTGATGAAATAACCCAGATGATTATCTAGAACAGAAGAGCTGACTGTCGCGCCAGATTTCCCAGCTACGCCAACCGAGTGGCTGGCGGAGACGAAGTGCCGTTCTACACATAATGAGATGTATTACCTGAAAATAAACAAATAAGAAGACAACCGAACTTGATAAATGAACTCACAACTACGACAAATCACCAATGAAGACAACCGCAATCCAAGATTAAGAAAAAAAACCGATTTCGACGATAATCACCAACTTTGAAGAAACAAGAAAACTAAAAAACACACGAACACAAAAATACCAAAACATTAAGCACGCACTTAAATGTATTAAAAAACACAAACAAATACACAATGCATGACATACAGAAAAATATACTAAAAATTATTAAGACAAATGGCTTGAACGCCATAAATAATTATTTATAATTATTAAAAATCTACAGAAACAACAAAGAATACACGCTATCCAAAAAAATAATAAAAGTGATAGGTCTGATCACCAGGCTCTAGGCATCTCTTTGCACCCTACCACACTTCTTTTTCTTTCTCCGCTTGTCTATTTTCTCTATCGACCCGCACACCCTATCGTCCTCCCTTACATGCACTCACTTTACACTTAATTAGAATCATAATTATTTTCCGAATTTTTAGACGGCGAAGAATTCTTGGTAAACTGCATATCCAACAGCATCTCAGATCCGGCAAAGGAGGGAAAGTTTGGGCGAAAATTTCCCAAACGCCTCCGAAAACTTCCAAAAGAGAGATAATAATCATTTTTCATTACCACTCACCATCATATTAACTTCATCTTTCTTTTTAACGGCCCCACTTAAGCAGATGACTGCCTAAGTCCCCAGCCCCGTTTCCCTGCGTGAACGGCCGTCAGATGTGAGAGGGGTTTGCCATTCATGTTTCGTCCCAACTATGCCTAGCAGTTACATTGGCATGATTGGGGGCATTGCAGGAGGCTGGTTTGAGGATTAGCCCACAGTAGATAATAATGTCAGAAATATTCCGGACAAGGGACGGACTGCAACCATCGGTGCCCATTACGGCGAAGGCCCCTTCCAGGACCATAGAGGGATATATTACCGTCTCTATGGTATGTTGGGGAGCGGTCGCGATTCAAAACCCTCGGGGAGGAGGGGGGGCGGCGTTGTCAATAAGTCTGACATACAATCACACCTCCGAGAGGATCCCACCCGGATTCATCTCATCCATCTTTCATCATTCACCCAAAGGCAAATCCCTTTTTACATCCATGCGGCGGTTTAACGGGGAGGGGGAGGGCTATTTTCCCAAAAAGGAAAAACCGAATTTTTTTTTAGGAAAAATAACTACAAATCCCCCATAAGATAAAACATATAATAGTGAGTCCCGAATCCAGAAAAAGACCAAATACTGAAGGAAAAGTGTGCCCCCTCTTCAAGGGGAGCCACCAGGAATAATGACGGCGCAGGATGCACCAAGGGTCCCGCTTAGGTGTATCAGCGGACAAGCGAAACCGGACAAGGGTACTGTCTATAAGACTCTGTTCGGTAAGCTCAGCGTGGGCGTGCTAAGGCTGATCGTTACTCCAGTCGGTTACGTCGCAGTATGCGAACGCGAAAAGGATACTGAGGCGCTTACTCCAACCAACCTCAAACCTCCAACCAACAACGCCTCCTCAAATCCAGGCGCAAAGGAGCGTCGTGTGCAGAAGGCTGGACCCATGGGTCGGCCAACACACAAAGGATGAAATAAAAGAAGAAATAGAGGATAACCAGAAGTGGGCAAAAGTGGCCGAGGTCATTAAGTTCCGAAACAAAAGAGACAACTCGGAGTACTCCCACGTATTCAAAGTTGTATTCACAGACACGGAAATGGCGTCCAAGGCGAAGGAGAGAGGGCTACTTCTCTTCAACGCAAAAATCAGTGGTGAGCATGTCGAGCGCGAGGAATACACCCCCGTGCAGATCTGCTTTAATTGCTACCGTCTGGAGCATCACACCACGAAAGAATGCAAGGAGCAGGAATTAACCTGTTCCAGGTGAAGCCAAAAAGGACACGGCTGGCGCGAATGCCAGGCCAAGGAGGAAAAGTGTTCAAACTGTAGCCAAAGGCATGGGGCAATGGCGATGTCATGACTAAAGACGAAGGACATAATCCGAAAAAGGCAGAAACAAAGAGGACGGAAGGAATTAGGAGGGCAAACACCTCCTATGCCGAAACGGCTAAAACAACCCCTTCAGCAAGCGCCTCGAACAGCCAAGCCCCAAGAAGCTACATCAAGGTAGACAAGGATGACAAAAACGCCACAAAGATACTTACGTGCATCCTATATGCGCACGTAAGGAATTTGACCAGCCAAGGCTGCTTCGCCAGAGAGGTCAACAATATGTTGAAAAACAATGGCCTCGCAGAGATGTGGTTCCCAAAGAACGCCCCCTCAGGGGATGTCCTACAAGTACTGTTTGGAACACAAAAAGAGGCGCCCGCGACCCCCTTCCCACGGGAGACCGAGGAGAGAGAGAGAGAGTAGCACCAAAGAAATGGAGCAGAAGATTACCCAACAGAGGTCCCCTAACAATGACCCAAGACGGGCTGCAATAAAGAAGAGGGAAGAGAGTGCTAAGAGAGCAGTGAGACGTCTCAAGCAGGCTGAAGAAAATCTCCTATGCTCGGCCTCGTCATCCGAGGACGAACGGAAGATCTCTCAACCCATTAATAAAAGAAGCAGAAGCAGAAATCCGAAAAAAGTAAGGGAATTTGATGGAGAAGAACTCAACATCAAATTCTTCAGAACGGAAGAAACTTCCTTTCCTAAAAGCCCCAAGGTGAGGGAAATCATTGCAGGAGTGAAGACAGGACTATTGAAATGGTCTTATGATTCCCCAGACCGTGAAGCGCTGGTAGTAGCGGCGCTCATGGAAGCCAGGATTAAGAAATACAGGGACTCCTGCCTCGCCGTAAGCGAGGCAGAGTTCAAAAGAATTCGGAACGGGAGAAACACACTCAGCGAAAACCACTAATCGGGACAAAACAACACACACATACACAACAGAACATAAACATGGAAAACACCAACAACGCACTAAAGATTTTAACAATTAACGTCAACGGATGGGTAGGGAAACACATTCCTTACGGAAACATTTTTCGTAAAGTGGATCCCGACCTAATCCTTATCACAGAACACGGCGTTAACACAAACATAAACAGCATAAAAATACCCAATTACACAGTCATCAGCAAAAATCATACAAAAGAACGGTTCGATGGCGCTGCCATCGCGATCCGTAACAACCTAACATACAAAACACTTCCAGGTCTAGATGAATCATTCGTGGCAGTAGCAATACCTACCCTAGTTGGAGACCTGACCGTAGCGGCGGCCTATCAACCACCGAGACGAGATTACCTGCCGATCCCTAACATTTACAACCTCTTCGGGCGTGGGAAAATGACATTGCTTGGCGGTGATCTTAATCCTAGATGCCGTGCATCAGGCTACGGAAGCACCGATCAAAGGGGAAGAAACCTGGAGATGCTACTTGTAAGAGACAAACTCCAGAGGGCCGGGCCAGATTTCCCGACCTTCGTAACACAACGTTCTTCAAGCCCGTTACACTTAGGAAAAGTTGCGCGAAAGCTGACTGGAAACTATATAGAGATATACTCAGTACATACCAACCAACTGATCTGGGAGACGCTAATCTCGAAGAGATTGATGAGGAGATCAACAAGATCACCGATCTCCTCATTCAAGCCGACGAGAGATGTGTTCCCAGAATCTTCTATAAAATGCTCCCACATCTTGAGTGGACGGACAAGATGAGAGAAATCGCCCGAGAACATAGAGCAATCTATGATGAGATCGGCAGGACAGGTACCAATAGGAAAAGGACGGCCAGAATGAGGCATCTAGGCATGGAAATGAAAGACATCATAGTAGAAAAACAAAGAACGATATGGAATGACATCATTGGGAGACTGGACAGGGAGAGTGATCCCGTAAAATTCTGGAATAACATCCGAAGAATTAGGGGATTACCTCCCAGACCCAGAACCCAAATTAAGGAATGAGACGACATCATAGAGGACCCAAAGACTCTCGAAAGAAGATTTCGATCGCACTGGCAAAAGATTTTTGCTATATCACCGGAGGAGAACGACGACTTCGACCAGGACTTCGAAGACCAACTGTTCAACGACCTCAGCACAATGATACATAGAACCCACCCCCATCCGCAAGTTCTCAGGAAAGACTGATGGTTGACCACGGATGCCCGATAACTGTCGAAGAGACCTTGAACACGATAAGGTCCTTCAAACAGAGGGCTCCAGGCTGGTCTGGGATAAAGAAAAACAACCACGTAAATGCTCCAAGGCAAATTATTGAGGGATTGGCGAACACGACGAATGCCACCCTGAATACAGGCTACTTCCCGGATGGATACAAGATGGCCAAAATCATCTTTATCCCAAAGGGGAACAAGCCCCCAGACCAGGTGGCAAACTATCGCCCGATATCTGTTCTTGAGATGCAGAGTAAAATCTTTGAAAATATTTTAACGAATAGGCTACAAGCTCAACTGAGCGAGTTAGGAGCGCACAACCCACAACAGCACGGGTTCCGCAAAAAGAGGCACAGAGACCGCCCTGGCGCTCCTAATCGAGAAAGTAGCATACACCCAAGCGAACAGGTTCTATGTAGACATTGTGTTGAGGGACGTGCAAAAGGCCTTCGATAAAGTCTGGCTGGAAGGACTTCAAAACAAGATATTGAACCTCCAGCTAAACCCAATCCTGGAAAGGATCCTCTGTGACTTCATTAAGGACAGAAGGGCGTGTCTCATGATTGAAGGGCACAAAGGCCCCGAATTCGAATTAAAGTCAGGCGTCCCTCGGGGAAGCAGCCTGAGTCCTCTGCTTTACTTGGTCTTCACCATCTACCTCCTAACTCCGGTGCACAGGGACACGATATATCTGCAATACGCAGATGACGTCACACAAATTGTCCCGTGCCCGGAGAGGAAAGCAAGGGCGCAGGCGGCTCGCACTATAGCGGAAATCAACAACATAAGCTGATTTGAGAGACGATGGAAAATCAGGACCAACAGGGACAAGTTCAAAATTGTCCCGTTGAACCGCGAGTTGACATGGCCCATCATCATAGATGGGAGGAGATACGGCTACTCCACCGAAGGCACCGTCCTGGGCCTTTAAATCACCGACCATGGATAATCGAGACACCACACAGAGAGGCGGAACCTGGCGAAGAGAGAAATCTCCAAGCTCTACAGGTTTAGAGATCTTAGCTCGGCCAGCATCAGGAAATTATATATAATGTATGCCCGGGCTATGCTGATCTACCCCACAGTGGTGTCCCAAGCGGCTAATAAAACCTCGATAAAAAGGCTCCAACGTATCCAGAACACTGCCTCTCAGCTTATCAACAAAGCAAGAAGGCGTGACCGAATCAGGCAAAGCGTCCCGCATCGGAGGAAACGCTTGGAGCCCATCAATGTCGTCACCCATAAACTGGGCAAAAAGATCTGGTCCACTCTAACGGGTGATGTCACTTCAGAACTGCGGGGAGCAGGTGGTAGGTTAAATATACCCGCGTGGCTACGTGCGAAAGCCTCACGCAGAAGCCGGTTCCCGAGCACAAAACTCTGTTCACGAGAAAATATTACTCCAATATACACATAAAAAGCATCACAACACATCACATCAAGTTCCATACAGATACTCACGACAAATGAGACTACAGGCAACACTAAAATAGCATTGTCGGCAAAAAAGCTATAAAAGGCTTGAATGCTACAAACACTATTACGCAAAAGTCAAAAGACAGAGAAAAAGAGGCAAAATACAATCAGAAGAACATTAAAAACACATGAAGAAACAAACAGATATTAAAAAACACAAAATAACGACAAAAGTAAAGGAAAAAAGAAATAGAATAAAAATAAAGCGATGCTCTCCCTACCTAGGGCCAAATACCCCCCCCCCCCTCATCTTTAACTTTCACCCACTATATCTTCCACTATACCATCTCTCTTCTAAAAACTGAGTATATCATCATCCGAATTTTTAGACTTGGAAAAAATCAGCAAAAATTTAAGCTCACAGAGAAGTTCACAGCCGGCAGAGGAGGAAAATTCTAGGGTAAAGAAGATCAAGAACGCCATCGATTTTCACCTTTTCTCCACGGGACTTCATGAACAAGATCTATTTTTGTACAGTATTATCGTGAAACGAAAAATAATGTATATAGGCATTCGAGTGGGTTGGTTTCCTATAAACGTCAAGTTTTAATTCATGGTGATCTTTATTAATGAGGACATCTAAAAAGGGTAATCTATTATCATATTCCAATTCATATTTAAATTTGATGGAGACATGCAAATTATTCAAATTATTAAAAAAGGTATTAAAATAATGGTCATTAGGCCATACAGAAAATACATCGTCAATGTACCTTAACCATATAAAGTTAGGGGGAGAAATTGTGGGAAGGAGTTCAGTCTCAGTCTCAAGAGACTGAGACTGGTAATAGGACTTCCCGCACTAATGACTTCAACAAATGTATAACATTGACATTTAATAATAAATTAAATAGTTTAAAGGACATATTTGGAAAAGCGGGTATTAATCTAGCCTTTAAATATAATAATTCCTTAAACCGATTGATGATTGCCACGAAACCCAAAGAACATCATAACATTTTTCTTTTAATCCTGTAATACGAAAGCAAATAAACAAAATAGTAAAATTTCAACCTTTCAATATGTTTAGGCCTAACCCTCCCCCCCCCACCTGATTAGCCACAAGTAGGGGATTGGGGGAAAAAGAGGGGATCTTTCTCGACCTGACCCCATTTAATGTTTGTAAGCACTTTTCTAATATTTTCTATCCAGTGTCAGTTTAAAAAGGGTGTGAGATACACCGAAACTGTTCTGAATTAAATTGTCTTCGGAGAATGTGGTTTAATTCCTCATCTTTTCTTACGATATTGTATTAATTTTCATCATATATATATATATATATATATATATATATATATATATATATATATATATATATATATATATATATATATATATAGATTCTTTATTTCTGGGTATATACTCGTAGCTGGAATAAGCTTCGAAATGGCGAACAGGAAATATAACTTTTCTTCTTGAATAATAATAATTTTTCTGACTAACTTTTACACAAAAATACACCTATAATATTAGTTATTTCATCTACTCATAACACTAAAAATTCTTGAACCTAGTAAACATTCGTTTGAAAATTTTAAACGGTTCACACATTAAACCTTATAAATAGGAAGATAAATTTCCCGCTTTTTAGTATTTCTCTTTCGTAAATAGGAAGATAAACTTCCCTCTTTGTAGTATTTCTCTTTCGTAAATAGGAAGTTAAACTCCCCAGTATGTAGTACTATATCTTTCGTCGGCTATACTTGGCTCTGTACAAAATAGATCTTGTTCTTGAAGTCCCTGTGGGGAAAAGGTAAAAATCGATGCCGTTTTCTTGAGTTGACCTACCCTTGCCTTTTCTTCCTTTGCCGGCTGTGAACTTTTCGGTG
The DNA here is from genome assembly GCA_963969495.1 of Ceratothoa steindachneri. Taxonomy (NCBI): domain Eukaryota; kingdom Metazoa; phylum Arthropoda; class Malacostraca; order Isopoda; family Cymothoidae; genus Ceratothoa; species Ceratothoa steindachneri. The sequence goes on from OZ018328.1 coordinate 114,003,438, forward strand.
AGCTTAATTTTCTTGTAGATTTCTTCCAAGTCTAACAATTCGGAAATTTTAAATTTAAATTTATTAAAAAGAACAGAGTTTACAGATCTGAGTATTTTGCATACATATATTTCAGTTATAAAAAAAATTACCATATCGAATTGTTGCATATTATTTATTTTGTTATATCTTTTTTCTTATTTATACATTTAAAATAATAATTTTTGAGTGATATTTTATTTGTACATTTAAAATTATTATTTTTGAGTGATTTAATTATTATTGCATTATTTTTTCACAATTTTAACGCTTAACACATTCTATTTATATTATTTCACTTTAGTACCGATAATTTTATATACTTTATTATCTTATATTTTATATTTTGCCTTATTCTATTTATATTATTTCTCATTGGTAATTCATTTTCACTTTAATTTATTCACTTTATTTATTTTACTTTACTTATTCACTTTATTTTAATACCTATATTTCATACACTATTATTTTACATAATTTACGTTCATTTATTAGTCTATTGATGTTTTTCGATTATTTTATTTATTTCTACATTTTCTAATATTTCACAGTTTTGACGTTTAACACTTTCTATTTATATTATTTCACATTAGAACCGATATTTTATACACTTTATTTTTACTATATATTCTATTTATATTATTTCATTTTGGTAATTCATTTTCACTTTATTTTATTCCTTTATCGTATTTTTACTTTAATTTATTCCCATCGTTTGATTCGCTTATCATATTTTCACTTTTTGTTTATTATTCACTTTTTATCGGTCACTTATTTGGCTATCTGAGAGGTCTTTTGTCCATTCTTGATTATCTTGAAAACATTCAGGTTCACTGTATGGATGCACGAGTCCGGTATGTGGAATGTGCCTTCCTCCAGCAGTCCTGAAATTTCCTTTGGTGAGTAGGGTCCTTCGTGGGTCCATTTGAACTTGCCCATTCTTATGCCTTCCGTAAGTTCTACAATGTTTCCTTTCGGCGGTCTGTTTACTGGTGATCCGAAGACCTTGAGGGACACTTCTTCTGCTTTAAAGAAGTACCCCATCTCCAGTATTTCCTTCTTTTCTGTGAGGGAAACTCCTGGGTATTTTAGGATTTCTTCGTCCTCGTCTTCTTCTTCTGTTGTTGGGTTTTCTTTTTCTTCGGCTGTACTTTTTCTTATTTTTTCTCTGTTTCTTCTCCTTTGGGGACTTCTTTGGGTTTTCATCCTTTGCACTTTCTTCTCCCTCTGTCTATTTCTCTTTTTCTGTCGTTTCCTTTTTCTTTTCTTCTGGCTGTTCTTCTGTGAACTGTATTTTAAGAATATCATTGGAGGCAGGGTTCGGCGGGAACCATAGCTTCTTTTGCACTCCCTTCCTTTGCAGAAGCTGATTTAGCTCGTCTGCAAACGTGCCGGGGCGAGCCAGGTTTGCTACGTGGGCGAACATTATCATGGCCATAATTTCGGTCCCTTTATTTGGCATGACCAGTTTTGTCGGAAAGATCAAGATCAAGATCAAAATGTATTAAAGCGATAAATATACAATGAGAAAAGTAAGCTATAAATATGAGTAGGAAAACAGATTCTCCCGGAATCAACGGGGAGGTCATCTTATTAGTACTATATATTGCTTTGATAAAATACATGAAATGTTTTTAATTTTTTTTATATAAACTTAGTATAAATTTTTATAAATACTTTTTAAAGTAAAATTTTGATATAGACACATTACATTCATAAGAGATTTATAATTTTATTTGAGTTTTGTTTTTGTTTTTTTTTGTCTTAAAAATTTTTACAGTAACTTTTGATATAATCACATTACATTCGATTTAATTAATTTTATCACTTACAATTTTAATTGAGTTGTTCTTTTAGTCATATTTAGATATATTAATTGTTCTGGTGTTATTATTTCATCTACTTTCGTTTAACAATATTTTTTGGTAGCACTTTATGTAATTATTATTTACAAACTTGAGTTAAATTATTATCTTATCTGTTAACGAGTTGTACTGATATTTTTATTTTCATAGTTCACTTATTATTATGGTAATTATTTGTTAACTGGCTTATGTTTAGTTTTCGCGTTATAGATTAATTTTAATGGTTTGTTTTAATCTAGTCCCTTTTAGATTATTCATTTATTTATTATTCTATATTTTACACTGTTAGAACATTTTAATTATTATTTACTCAATTCATTCACTTTTCGCACTTTAGATTGCTTATTCTAGACACTTTAATTTGTTAAATTATTCGCAAATTTGATAACTTGTTTTAATTACTTTGATTTGTTCACTTATATGTTTATTCACTTATTGCTAACACTTGCTGATTTATTTTTGTTCATGTTGTAAGAGTAGATGTAGGTAGGGGATAGTGTAAGGGTGTGTGGACAGATAGCGGAAAGTAGACCAGTGGTGAAAAGAGAAAGAAGTGTGGAAGGGTGCAAAGAGATGCTAGAGCCTCTTGATCAGGCCTATCGCTTTTAAGTATTTTTGGTTTTGTAGTTCATTTGTTGACTTTGAGTTAGTTTATATATATCTTTGTTTTTTCGTATATGTTGTAGTGTGTGTAATTTGCGTTCTTTGTTTTTTTCGTGGATATCTTCTTCGGTAAATTTCGGTCTTCATCGGCAGATTTGAGTTTCATCGGTGAATTTGTAGTAATCAGTGAGGTTTTATAGTTAAGTTAGCTTTTTCTTAGGCGGATTTTTTATTGATTTAAGGTAAAAGCATTTCTATTATCATGTGTAGAACAGCACTTCTGCTCCGCCGGACAAACTCAGGGCGGAGCTTGGAAATCCGGCGCGACATATTCCTCTTCTGTTCTGGTAAATCATTTGGACGATATCATCGTCCAATTCACGATTAACCATTTCCAGCATATTCCTTGTACGTTCTTCTATGGCAATGTTAATGGGACTTAACCCCGCCTCCCAGTGCAGCTCTTCCTGGCGTCTTCTTTCTCTCCTACGTGTACCTGTAATTAGGTACGTACATTTATTCTGCACCACTTGTAGTTTCCTCTTTTGTGTCTTCGAGACACACAAGAGGGCGGAAGCGGGGTATAGCAGCGTCGATCTTACAAGTTCATTGCAGATCTTTTTTTTATTGCCTTGACGAAGATTTCTGAACCTATATAGAGTCTTGACTGCAGCAGTGGCCCTGGTGATTCTTTCTTGGACGTAATTCTTGTACCCGGATGAGGTAATCTTCATTCTGAGTACATTGCACTCGGTGTTGTAGGGTAAACGTCATATAGTAGTCTCCTGCCTATAAAGACTACTTTGAACCTTTCCCGGTTGGTGCGGATCTTCCACTGGGCCTCGTAGGTGTTAAGATTTTCAATTTCTGCTGCTGTCACACGAGCTTGCCAAGGCGCATTCCTCCATGGACTAGTGATTATCTGGGTGAAATCATCAGCGAATTGAATGTTGAGGCAAGTGGGGCTTACAAGGGCTGCGACATCCATGGTGTGAATCAAGTAGAGAGTGGGGGACAGGCAACCCCTCCCTCTGCGGGAGGCCCGCAGTGAGTGGAAACTTTGGTCCGTCCGTGCACCCTAAACTGATGTACGCCGCTCTCTCCATGACATAGTCACAGAGAGTTCTTTCTAAGTTTTCACTTAGGCCCAGTCGTAAGATCTTGCACTGCATTTCCCGTTGCCACACTTTATCAAACGCCTTTGATACATCTCGACAAATAATGTCCACGTAACTCTTTTCTCGTTTTGCTTGGGCTAGCTTTTCCGTGATGACATTAATCGCCATCTCCGAACTTCACTTCCTCCTAAACCCGAATTGATGTGGGTTGAAGAGGGAGTTCTCCTGCAAGTGAGACACCAGTCTTTTGTTGGGGATTTTCTCGAAGAGCTTCCCACCAAATCCTAGAAGTGAAATAGGCCGGAAGCTCTCCTTCAATGCTGGGTTCTTTCCGTGCTTAGGCAAGAAAATCATCTTAGCCGTTTTTTAAGCATCTGGGAAATATCCTATCTTCAGACAGGCGTTATATATTCTTCTCATCCCTTCGATGACATTGGCTGGTGTCTTTTCAAAGTTAAGCTTTGTAAGCCTGGATTGCCCTGGGGCTTTCTGTTGGAATGAGCGGAGCGCGCCGAGTAGTTCTTCTTCGGTAATCTCGGCGTCTCCGTCACGCATTTATCCACCTAGTGGTGAGAGCGTCTTGTATATTTATCGTTAAGCTCGTCGATGATGTTGCTTTCAAACTCTAGGTCATAGTCTTCGTTTTCCTCTCCAGTTATTCTGAAGATCTTTTCCAAATAACGGGAATATCTCTTCAATTCTTCCTTCTTCCGTTTCGATGTTTCCATCTTCCTTTTGTAGCTCGATTTTATGCTACTTCTTCCCAATTGATCCTTTGAGATTTCGGATCTTTTTCCAAAAATCTTTGGGAGTCGTTTCGTGATCGCATCCTCCCATCTTCTACATTGTTGTTCGAGTATCAACTGGTTCAGTTCTTCTTTAACTCGAACAACAATGATCCTCGAATAACCATGTAGAAGATGGGAGGATGCGATCGATAGCCTCGATCAGGAAACGACTCCCAAAGATTTTTGGAAAAAGATCCGAAATCTAAAAGGATCGACTGAGAAGAAGAAGAAGCAGAAGATCGAGCTATTAACGGAAGATGGAAATATCGAAACGGAAGAATGAAGAATTGAAGAGATATTCCGAAGTTATTAGGAAAAGATCTTCAGTATAACTGAAGAGGAAAACGAAGACTATGACCTAGAGTTTGAAAGCAACATCATCGACAAGCTTAACGAAAAAATACACAAGACGCACTTTCACCGCCAGGTGGATAAACAGCGCGACGGAGACGCCGAGATTACCGAAGAAGAACTACTCGGCGCGCTCTGCTCATTCCAACATTGAATAAACTGCTGCACCCAATGCACTGACGCATTCACGATGTTGATTTCATACAATAACTTCAACTCTTGGGTATTAACGCAAGAGTGATTGAGATAAAGATTATAGATAATTGTGTACGTACAAGATTGTTAAGAATAAGAGTTTCGCAATTACAAATGGTATGATAATTAAGAATGATATGATATATATATATATATATATATATATATATATATATATATATATATATATATATATATATATATATATATATATATATATATATATATATATATATATATATATATATGAGGCAGTACCACATCTAGTATTATTAATCATATTAGCAATTTCAACCACCAAATCATATATAATTGTAAAGATTTCCGTAAAAAAAAATAGTAGAATCTATATCAATAGGAGAAATTCTCAATTTTAATTTGTCAGGTGGGCAATTGAAATGAAGCCTCCATTCCAGTAACTTCATGGTAAAAAGCTTAGTCAACGATCTTAGACTCACACCCCCTGATTAATGACATTTTTTCCACGTTATATGTTTCTTTGTGTGGGTTTTTTTTTTCCTGATCTATATTCTATTTATAGACTATTGTAACAATCGCATCATTTTCAGTATACGACTGAAGAGGGTATGATAAACTACATACCGAAACTAGTCTCGTAAATTAAATTTTTGGCTCCTATACAGTGGTTTCACTATCATATACCATAACTCGCCATTGAGTTTTTTTACTCATATATATATATATATATATATATATATATATATATATATATATATATATATATAAGTGTAGATGGGTAGCAGTCTTTCCTGAATCCATTTTTTTCGCCTTGATCAATTTCCTTTGGCAACTTTCTATTCTCCTTACTGTTTTTTTAGTCCATCTTGTAGATGGTAGATCACTTGTACTATACTCATCTCTCTTTCTAATAAATGCGTTGGGTAAAAACCAAACTTAAATTGCTACGCTTTCGATCTATTTGATCATCTTCGGAGCGTCTTTATGTATTCTTTCCTCCTTTACCGATGAAGTTTGGTAGAGTCAGAATCTGGTATACTGAAAGAAAATTGAAATTGATGTAAGAAGTAGGAAAATGTGTAGTAGGTATATAAAGATAAAAAGAGTTTTAGTTTTGCCTTGGTGTAGAGGGCTCCTCTCAGGTTTTTCTTGCTTTGGTTATTATTTTTCTTCCCTTTATTTGTTTGTTATTGTTATAATTATTTTTTATTTTTTATTTATTTATTTTTTTAACATAAAATAAATAAATAAATATATCTGTTTTTTCCTCCATCGTGGCATTCAAGCCTTTCAAGTTTCTTATTTGCGATATATATCTTCTTTTTTATTACTATCTTACTAGCTAATTTCTCTTTTGCCCGGGTTTAGGTTTTAATCCTTGTTTTTTCAATTAGTTCTTTCATTGGGCACTTCGCCTCTTTTTCTTTTTTTGTAGTTTCTTCTTTCTTCCTTCTTTGCACTTTGGTGTTTGTACTTCGCCTGTTTACGTATATATTCCAACTTGGTTTTCTCGGGGGCAGTTCCTTCCACTCGGGAATAGGGATTTCCTGGTGACACGCATCCTGACTGCTCTTGGTATGTCTAGATTGTGATTAGTATTCGGGAGTATTTCCTCTTCTATTTTATCCCAGGTATTTCTCCCTAGCCTTTGGAGTTCTATATTCAGAGGGGTTAGTCCTGCTCTTGCATGCAATACTGTCTGCTGAATATAATCCGTCCTTCTTGCTCCAGCTATAAGCAGGGCTGCTTTGTTCTGCACTCTCTGCATTTGTCTGAGAGAGGTGGAACTCGAAGCCTGCATGACCACTGCCGGGTACACTAAGGTTGAGCGTACCAGAGCAGTGTACAGCTTTTTTAGTTTTTTGGAGCTGAGGTTTTTAAACCCATACAGTTTGCCAAGCTGTATTTTGGCTAGGGAGATTCTATTACTAATGTAAACTTTGTACCCTTTGGAGGTAAATTGCAGACCTAGGACTTCTCCTTTGTTACCATATGGGTAAACATCGCCATTCACTGTGACATCCACACGTCTTCGGCGGTTAATTGGAAGGATCTGGAACTTTCGGCGGTTAGTCTTGATTTTCCACTTTCGTTCATATCGATTAATGTTGTCGCTTTCGATGGCTGTCTGCCTTGCTTGATATCGGCATGTTTGTAGTAACTGGGGACGATTTGCGTGATGTCATCTGCAAACTGCAGGTACATCACTTCCCTCCCTACCGGATCAGGTAAGTCCAGTGTGTACAGAAGGTACAGCAGCGAACTCAGACAGCCCCCTTGTGGAACACCCGCCTCAAGTTCAAGCTCGGGTCCTCTGTAGCTCTCGATCGAAATTCGGGCTTTTCTGCGCATGATGTAGTCGCAGAGGACCCTTTCCAGGATTGGGTTCAGCTGGAGACCTAAGATCTTGTATTGTAAGACTATTAGCCAAACCTTATCGAAGGCCTTTTGCACATCTCTCATCACCACATCTACGTATTTCCTCTCAGCTTTACATCGGGCGAGCTTTTCGGTGAGAAGGGCAAGGTCTGTGTCCGTCCCCCTTCTCTTGCGGAACCCGTGTTGCTGAGGGCTGTGGGCTTCTAGCTCGGTCAGTTGATCTTGTAACCTGTTAGCCAGAAGCTTTTCGTAAACTATGCCTATAATCTCTAGGAGGGATATTGGGCTGTAGTCCACCAGTTGATCAGGCTTCTTCACTTTAGGTAAAAAGATGATTTTAGCCATCTTTAAACCGCCTGGGAAGAAGCCCGCATTCAGGGAAGCATTGTAGATGTTCGTGATTCCCTGAATGATCTGCCGGGGGCCATGTATCAAGTTATTTCTGGTGATGCCCGTCCAGCCTGGTGCCTTCTGTTTAAAGGTTTTTATGACTGCCATGACCTCTTCAGGTGTAGTAGGTCGGCCATGGTCTGCCAAATTCCTCCCTTCGTCGACATAGGCATGTGGGAGCGTGTGATGTATATTCTAATTCAGATCTTCAATCAGTTGGCCTTCGAATTCCTGGTCGAATACCGCATTTTCTTCTGTTGTTTTCTTGAAGACATTCTTCCAGAACATGCGGAATCTTTCTTCCAAAACCGCCGGGTCTTCCGAGTAGTCATGGCCCTTCTTATTGCGGGTCTTTTCTCTACTTGTAAGACGTTTCAACTTGTTCAAAAGTCGCCAGAACACATCGGGTCGCACCTCGCTGTCAACCTTTTCAATCAGGCTGTCCCAGACTTCAGCCTGTTGCTGGTTGATAGCCTGCTTAAGTTGTTCACTCGGGCGTCTTAGCAGCGTTGTTCTTTCCCGATTTGTACCCTCTCTCCTAGTTTCTTCATACACCTCCCTGTGCACTCTAGCGATCTCTCTTATTTCTTCGGTCCATCTGGGTTGAGGGAGAGTTTTGTACCTCTTCATCGGCACACTCTCACGATTTGCTTCGATGATGCGGGCAGTTATCGCTTCCAGCTCCTCATCAATCCTCTCCAGACTTTCCCAGTTCAGGTCCACTGGTTCATATCTAGCGAGGATGTCCTTGTAGCGTTCCCAATTGTCCGAAGCTTAGCTTTTTCGAAGAGGAATTGGGAGCTGAATTGGCGCGAGAGAAATGGTCTTCAAGATCGGTATGTGGTCGCTGGGGACTGTCGGGCCTGGCTCACTACGGTAATTGAAAGGGAAGCCATCACTTGTTATGATTATGTCAGGTTTAGTTGCGGACCTTACGGTGAAATAGGTCGGGAAATCCGTCCCTATACGCTGAATGTTTTTCCTTCTCATAATCATTTCCAAGTTATGACCTATTTCGTTTGTGTTACTATAGCCAGCCGTTCGGCATCTAGCATTGAGGTCGCCCCCAAGGAATACCATTCTGCCGTGGCCAAACAGGGTGTAAAAGTTTGTGAGAGGGAGATACTTTCGTCGAGGTGGTTGGCATGCCGCCGCTACTATAAGCTTGCCTACTAAAGTATGCAGCTCTATCGCCATGAAGGACTCGTCCATATCCAGAAGGCGTTTGAACGATAGATTCCTTCTGGCGGCAACGGCAGCACCGTCGTACCTCTACTGAGAATGTTTTTTTTAAGATCACTCTGTAGCCTGGTATCTTCAACTGCTTGTTGGTCGTATCGATACCATGCTCCGTGATCAGTATGATGTCGGGATCAAGCACATGGAATATGTTGCCGTATGCCGTGGCTTTCCCCTCCTATCCGTTACTGTTGAGTGTTAAGATCTTTAACATGTTGTTTTGGTTTTCCATTCTCTGTTCTGGCTTGTGTGGATGTCCTAGTGTTTACGGGTTGTTGATTTCTTTTTCCTGTTTCTTCTCTTTTTTGTATTCTGTTTGGCGACAGTTCTACAAAGGTTTCATGGTGGAAGGCGATACTTTGGTTATACAAAGCCTCCTCCATCGTTTCTTCGTCGCATTGGGCATCGAAGTCCCATTTGTAGTATTTGTAGATTTTGTTTGTGTCCCAGTCCTTCGGGAAGTGGAATTGTTCCGAGGCGTATATATAGAGGTTAATCTGTTGGCGTCAATTTTCTTATTTTTCGTGTTCTTTCCCTTTTTGGGCTTCGCTTCACATACGGGTCCCTCCGAGTCCGAGGTGTCTGTGGTGTCGGATGACTCCGATTCCTTCTCTTTTTCAGCACACTGTAGTTTTGGTTGGACTGTCTTAGCGGCTGCCTCTCTCTCTTTTTTGGCTTCGATCCTGGGATCTGGCCGTCTAACCTTCTTACTGTTTCTCTTCTCTGTCTCCTGAATTCTGCTAATTGTTTCCTTGGGGACCATTTGCAACTGTAATACGTCTCCAGATGGTGGGTTTTCGGGGAACCACATCTCGCTCATACCGTTTTTTTTGCCAGCATCTGGTTAAGCTCCTTTGCAAAGGTTCCTGGATTAGTTAGGTTTCTGACATGCGCGTATGAGATGCATGTCAGAATTTTTGTGGAATTCTCATTCTCTAGCCTTAGATAGGTTTTCTTTGCCTCCGTTTCCGTGAGGACTGCCTTCGCTGCTTGTGCGTACGTAGTGTTCTGCTTCCTGGTTTGCTCTTCTTTCTTTTGTAGTACCTTCTTCTTAATTAATTCTTTTTTAAGAGGGCAGGCCATAGCCATGGAGCGATGTCCTAGGCCGCAGTTGGCGCACTTTTCCCTCGGACTGCTGCAGTTCTTCCACCTTGAGCAGATATCCTATGGTTCGGGATAGTCTTTAGTCGCGTGGCTCTCCATTTTGTAATAGCGGAAGCAGAACTGAATGGGAGTAAATTCTTACCTTTCCATCTGCTCCCCGCTAATTTTTGCGTTAAAAAGCAAAAGACCATTCTCTTTTGCTTTTTGAGCCATCGCTGTGTCCGTAAAGACCACTTTGAACACATTTAAGTATTCAGCATTTTCTTTTCGGTTCCAGAACTTAATTACTTCCGAAACTTTGGCCCATGGTTGGTTTCTTGCTATTTCGTCCTTTATTTGTTCCTTGGAATGTTGTCCAATCCAAGGATCCAGCTTTCTGCATTCAACGCTCCTGTGCGTCTGAATTTGGGGCGGGATTGCAGGTTGAAGGCCTATCTTGCGCAGTGTCTCTACTGCCTCCTCTTTCGTAATTCCCTCCACGTCTTTCTCCTTCTCGCAGCCTGCCACATATCCTGTGGGGACCTCGAGCAGACGAAGCATAGCGATCTTCAGTTTCCCGAAGACCACTTCAAACACCTTCTCACGGGTTGGCCTAACGCTACCACTGATGGTGCGCAGCGGGATTTTGGTGGTTCAATTGGGCTCCATTATCCCCTCATGGAAAGCCCCCCTGGGTTGAATTTCCTCTTGTGTTTTAGGTGTATCTTGTAATTCTTTGAGTCTTTAATGATAATCCTTCCTTCTTGGGGAAACTGGTGAACTTTTTTATGGAGTTGTTTATTCTTGGCAACCTCCTCCCTCCCCTTTGCAAGAGGACCTGAGTGTACATGAACCGCGGGATGGGGTGGATGAATGGTGGGTGGACCCGGGAAGGCCCCTCAGACGGATGATATGTAGCGGACTTAATGATGGATGGTGATTGAATCAACTACCACCACCCGGGGGTACGGCCCCGTCTGGGGTTTGGTTATCGATGCTGCTTCCAACTTACACAGGGACGGTTATATGTCCCCCTGTGGTCTTGGCCGGAAACTACCCTCAGAGATTAGAGCGTACTCTTCCCCAAAGCTTTCAGCGTCGCCTCGTAACCGGGCGTTCTCTTCCGTAAAGTTCCACAGTGGGCTAATCCTCAAACCTGCTTTCCTCTACGTCTCCAATTATGTCTATCAAAGTGGACTGACATAGTTGGGGCGAGATTGATGAATGGCAGTTCAGTTCACTTCGGACCCCATGCTCCGGGGGGGGGGGCTGCATGGGGGCTTAGCCAGACATGAGTCGTCTATATCTAGCTCCAAATAAATTTATTATTATCTTCCCCGTGGGGAAAGGGCAAAGTTGGTTGTCGTTTTCTTGCTTTTCCCCTTGACTTTACCGCCTTTGCCGGCTGTGACTTCTTCTTGAGCGTAAAAATATCCAAATTTTCTTCCAAGTCTACTGAAACAATTTCAATTTCAATTTCAATTTAGTGAAAGTGATGAAATTGTGTGGTAGGTATATAAAGGTGTGAAAATGGTTTCTAGTTTGCCCTGGTGTTAGGGCATCACTAGCATTCTTCTCAATTTTTCTTTTAATATTAAAAATATCCTCCGTCATTAAAGGTGCTGACTGTCGTTGACAGCCAGTTTCCTCCATTATAATATATATATATATATATATATATATATATATATATATATTTACATACATACATTTATTCAATTTATAATACCGTCGAAGCATTCAAGCCTTTCAAAGGTATCTCTTATGCTGAATCTCATTAAGTTCTGAGTTGTAATTTATTTCTTTTATTTGGGCACTTCGCCTCTTTTTGTCTTTTTTAGTTATTTTGATTCATATTATCTGATTGGGAATTGGGCACTTCGCCTCTTTTTATTCTAAAATTTTAATTAGTTTTTCTTTAATTATTTAGTTTGGGCACTTCACCTCTTTTATATTTAAAGTTAATTAAGTTTTTATTATATATTTGGGTTAAATCTTTAGTATGGGCACTTCGCCTCTTTTTTATTTATTCAGATTTATTAAATTTGAACTATCAGAATGGTCACTTTGATTTGAATCTTGTGTACTACTACGTATACATAGGTAGTACAGCTTCTCTCGCGCAGGTTCTACTGCTTGGGAACAGAGCCGTTCTACCAATTGGGCGTCTTCTGTTTGCACGTATGTTTAGGCTAAGGTTTATTGTTGGGAGTATTTCTCGGTCTACTTTGTCCCATGTCTTTCTCCCTAGCCTTTGGATCTCCGTATTATTAAAAATGATTGGAATTGATTTTCAAGCATGCAGTTTGGGAAACCGTTATCACGAGATCTCTTGATGTATGAGCCGATTACACTTTTCCTTGTATCTTTCAGGATATTCACTATCCGCGTTGAGGCATCTTTCCATGTCGGTATTTTTTCTATATACTTTTGTGATATAGCTTCCATTGACGTTTTGTACCTCAACGTCCAAAAACGGGAGTTTATTACCCGTGCTCAATACATATGTGAATTTTTACAGGGAGTTCTCCTCAAATGAATGTTTGATGTTCTTTAGATGTTCTTCGTTTTGGACGTTGATGTAGATGTCTACGTATCGGCAATATGTTTGTGGATTATTTTCACTGTTGTCAAATAAGCCTCTTCAAGTTGGCCCATATAGTCGTTGGCGAAGATCGGCCCCATGGTTGATCCATAGCCACTCCGTCCACTTGTGTGTATAGATTACCGTCCGGTGTCCTGAGCGGAGCCTCTGATTTGCATGAACGTAACACATTCCTTAAGATGTTTGGGCCAAGATTTGTAGGAGACATTGTAGTGTGGTAGTACACATTTTGTATAATGATGTCGATGGTCTGAGCGATGGGAAAATTGGTAAACAGGCTTTCCACATCAAGGGATGCTATTACTCCTGCCGCTCTTGTAGAGTGGAGTATATCGATAAATGCTTCCGTAGACTTTATGCTATATTTTTAAAGGATATACGGTTTTATAATTTCATTTAGAGTTTTAGTTAAACTGCACGTTGGTGTCGTGACTTGCAAAATGATAGGCCTCAATATGTTGTTCGGCTTATAAAGTTTTACATTTCCATACAGATATCCTGGTGTATAATCGCCTATGATCTTTTGGAAGTGAAGTCCTACTATGAGTGCATAACTTTAGTTATTTGTCCATTTATTTACTTTTTAAGTCTTCTGTTGGATCTTTTTGCATACGTTTAAATTTAGTGGTCTCGCTTAGGATGGTATTCAATTTGCTTTTATATTCCTCTTTCTCTTTGTTTAGAATGACGTATATGTTAGATTTGTCAGCTTTTCTTATGACTATTTCTCTGTTGTTTTTTTGAGAGCTGATAGCCTTGCGTATCTCTGGTGTTGCTGCCATTAAAGCACCTTAGTTTAGTGGCTTCTGCGCGTAGTTGGTCTTTTAGGTTGGAGATAATTTCAATGATGGCTTGATCTTGTAGTTCCAATAAGGATTAGAAATGGGATTCTAGTTCAACTTTTTTTTAAATTGAATCAAATTTGACTTGTAGGTGGCAGTTCAAACCGAGATTAAGAGCTTCTATTTCACTAGTGGAGAGCGTATACCGGGAGAGATTGATGAAAGATGTAGTTGATTCTGGCAATGTTATACGTCCCTTGTATAGTTTATTAAGTTTTTTGGTATTAATGCATTTTCCGAGTTTTCTGTTTGTACAGCGCTGTTGGAGAGAACCTTTTGATAGAGTATCGTGTTGCATGTGGAATTTCGAACTCTTCAAGTTGTAATAGCGTTTCCTCAACATCACGTTCTAGTTTGAGGATGGTTTTCTTTAATATTTCTATTTACTTTCTACAAGATGTCGACGAAAGGCTATATTTATAGGTTCATTTTTCGCTGCTAAGTCATGGGTATTAATATTAGTGTAGATGGGTAGCAGTCTTTCCTGAATGCAAATTTTGTTAAAAACCATGGTATATTTTGCTTGATTAATTTCCTTTGGCAACTTTCTATTCTTCTTACTGTCTTTTTTAGTCCATCTTGTAGATGGTAGATCACTTGTCCTATATTCATCTCTCTTTCTAATAGATGCGTTGGGTGAAAACCAAACTTAAATTGCTAAGCTTTCAATCTATTCGATCATTTTCGGAGCGTCTTTATGTATTCTTTCCTCGTTTACCGATGAATTATGGTGGAGTCAGAATCTACGATATATATATATATATATATATATATATATATATATATATATATATATATATATATATATATATATATATATATCTTTCACTCTTGCCCGCTCCTTTATTTCAACAAGGTTAGTTTAGAAAATGGTTCAACTATTCAAGTCTGTAAATTCGTCTCAAACGTGAGTATTCTACTTATATAATTTTCATTCATTACAGACTCCAATTTACTTATTACCATTGTGGTCATGTTAGAATCCCGTTGACATTCTTTGTTCTCTTAATATCCTGTTACTATCCGGTTAACATTCTTTATCCTGTTAATACCCCATCCGGCAAATAACTTTTTTTTACATCTATTTAGTTTCCTGTTATTATACATTTAATTACTAATTACTATCTTGTGAGTTGCTTTTTAATTCTTTTACATATCCATTAAATAATTACTCATTGTATACCAATTTGTATCTAATTATATTCAATCAATTATCTCTTTGTGTTTTAATTGTTGTCTTAAATACAATATATTTTCATACGTTCTCGTATTCAAATCCCTCGTGTGTTTACCGCATTCCGTCACGTAGGCCGAATCTTAAAATTTAACTTTCATTCCTATCAAACAAATTTAGGTGTACAAGATATTATATTTATATGCTATCTAGGTCAACAATATAATAACAGGTACACATAAGGATCACAAATGGTAATACGAAATTGGGTTCAGTAACAAATGAATATATAAAAGTAGAGTACTCACACGTTATGAGATGGATTTACAAACCTGATGTTGGAAACTTTATAAACGAAACTTGTTAGATGGAAGCGAGGGCACAATGATGCCGGCCAAGCTCATTTGGGACAGTTTTAAAGCTAGGTGGTTCCAATATTTTTGAAAGACAATTTCAGAGAGTTTGCTCTCATAAAGGGGAATTCAAAATTTAGTTTAGAATTGATAAAAATACATAGATATCAAAATGATTTTAATTTTATTACATTTGGAGTACGGCACCAGAGTGCAGTGCTACAAGCGTTTGGGCTCTTTCAGTAACCTCAAAAGACGTCATGTGGTTGCTAGATGCCACCAACCATGTGTAGTGGTATCATGGCTAGCATTTTCCACAAGTGCCCTCGAAAAAACTCTAAAATATAAAAAGGCGCGATCCAATTTTCTGTTATGGATTTCCTAAGGTAAGCTTACTGCAAGGCCCACATAGCCTTATTAAATAAGCTTACTGCCGGACCATGGTCGCCGCCTAGGCTGAGCGCGAATTTCGACTCTGTCTTTCTTTTTTATCGTCGCCCGCCGAAAGGACCGGTTCATGTTTGAGTAATGTAAATTATTTGTTCATTCCAAATTAAAATACTCTTACGAAATTATTATTTTGCTTTCTCAACAGGCTCCCTTTGGCCAAATTGTGTTACTTCAAATACATATATTACTCATATCCCTTACTTAAATTACTTATACCACTTACTTATATTCCATATCAATACTTATAATACATATCACATACTCATATTACTTAGTTATATCAGTCACTTCTCTTACTTAGGTTATTCACATGCTTTTACAAATATCTTAAATACCCAAAATTAATTGACTTAGGAAAAATAGTAATTATTTCTTATTTCACAGTGATTCATTGCACATATTTGAAGTTCATAATTTCTTCCGCGTTGTTCCAACTATGTTGTAATTTTCTGTTGTTTTTATTACTCATCTTTGTTGTAAATTCACATTAGTTTAATAATTATTTGCTAATTTATTCCATTTCCAACATATAAATCAAAGATTATAATCAGGTCTCTGAACCGGGCACGACGAGTTATCGCCCGTACTCAGCGGTGAATTACAACCACTTCGGTGTGATGGCACACGCAGCGCCTGATACCAACAAGCAGGCTTCGCACAGGTGCAATAAGGCGTGGAAGCCGACCTCCTTCTGGGACATGGAGCTATCCGTATAGCTTGACAAGGATCCAGCGTGGCACGAAGTGTGCTCTAAAATTGCCGAATACAATATTCCCGGCGCTGTCGAGCATGTGAGATAAAAGGCGTGGTGACAAATAGTCAAGGGTGGTAGCATCCATGATGATGTTCTAGACAGAACCAGGGGCGCCACCGGCCCGAGATGTATGCCAAGCTCTTGAAGGAGTTTCGTAGTCCTAAGCCCAAAGGCCTTAATGTATGAATGGAGTCTATCAGCGACATAGACTCCGCCGAGATCGACCGTGGATGCAGTGAGAATCGTTTGCGACTGAGGGAGACGCTAAACAAGCGTGTACAATCACATAGTATGCTGTGTGCGGCGCAGATCAAGTGGCATCTTCTCAGCATTGACAACTATGCTCTCTATGGGTGACGGGCGAAAAGCTCCCGTCTCCCGCGGGAGAGCAGTGTCCAATTTCTGCAATACACGCTAACCTGCGGATAAGTAAAACTCACATCAGTTGTCATCTTCAAACGAACAGAGTATCGGTTAGGAGCAAGGCAGTAGACTTATCAGCACTCTTAGCGCTGAACGTCACGGAAATAAGAATGTTCATGGCGTGAATACAAAAACCCTAAGGCTGCGTATATAAGCGTCCACTGTGAGGTGTCGGTCGAAAACAAGACCAAATGCAATGCGAATCTATCACTTCCTGGAGAGCCCCGTTTAGGAACAAGTCCGGGTTAGGGTGGAGTCATGGATAGCGGCAGATATGCACCTCTTTACAGGCACGGATCTAGAAAATAAATGGAGAGGGGCGATGATACAATTTTAAAAGATGACGGCAACCTCAGAACAATGAAAACCTATGAATAGTGATGACGATTCTTCGCTTAAAATGGACCGTTCTCGTGCAACCAACGGATATATGACATATGAATTGTTTCTTGCACCTATGTATGGGGGCAATCAGGTAATATTTAAACAGAAAAGCAACAACAAGAAACAAGTCAAACTGAACATCTTACAAGTAAATAGGCATATCTAAATAGGTAGAAGTCATCACCATACGGTACATTCTAAGGAAAAACGTTTGCCTCAACATATAAACAACAACTACAATAGTACAGACATAAAATCATGATAGAGGTCATACATAAATCACAACCTTTACAAAAAAATAGTTATGCAGAATTAAACACAGCTGAAGGTAAAAATACATGCATAACTCCCGAACACTCGAGAGGTGCCTCACAAAGCAAAGAGTATTCGGCGGTTTTCTCGCCGAATTTGCCTATCATTTTTCTTGACTGAGATGGGAATGTCATTGTGGACACAGAGGAATGCAAGTCCGTTCAGACGCTCTTGGCCAATAGTACTCCTCAGATACGTTTTTTAAAATTTTTTTAATGCTGAGAAAGACCTCTCGGCTTCCGCGTTAGAGCCTGGAAGAGTCAACAGGTTCTTCGAGAGAATGGCGAGATTAGGAAACATGCAGGTGCTAGCGTGCGTATGGGAGTCTTTGATCGTTTCCAAGACCTGAACGGATAATGCTCAGCGCTCTGCTTCAGCCTTGACTATGTCGGTTTCTTAGAACTTCACCGCTTGAAGCACAGCCCCAACATCCGCAAATGGAAAACACACGCAAAATACAACATCCTTTCAACATTAAAGACAAAATACCAACGCTGCTTCGATCATCCATCATATATGAATTCAACTGCTCGAGATGTAATTCCGAGGTGTATTTAGGATCGACACAGCACACACTACATACTCGTATTTGCGCACATTTAGGCATCAGCAATAGAACTGGAGCCCCACTCATTACTCCCGAATTCTCCCATATCCGAATACACTACGAAAATAGACAACCACACCATAAACCAAACTTAAATAATTGTTTAATTAAAGACAGAGCAAACAACGACAACCAACTACGTACACTGGAATCTCTTTATATTAGATTTAAAAACCCCACTTTAAACTCTGACACAAGCCCATTTCCACTTTTTAAAAACAAAAACATATTTCCTATTCCCTAATAGTTAAAAGCTCTGCATTTTTATAATTTGAATTTTCCCACGTCTGCTGCTTCGCATTTCCCATATAATTAATATATAAATATCTGATAACTTATCTAAAAAATTCTTATGTTTGTATATATTTATAATCTCACATCCTTGAAAATGGGTTCCTACCCGAAACGTCGGTACCAAGAAGTTATAATATAGTAATCAACATCCTAAATTTATCCTGCTTACCTATCGTAATATATATATATATATATATATATATATATATATATATATATATATATATATATATATATATATATATATATATATATATATATATCAGACATTTTTATTTTAGCAAGTCGGAGTCTCGAACCCACGCACGTAATGCAAATTTGTTCAAGAGCCGCACGTTTTACCAGTCAGGCACAATAGATAACGAATCCTTAGGGGTAAATACGCAACAACGCCCCTGCTCACTGGTTAGCGTGATTTATCATAAACAAATGTTATAATAAGCATGAAAGCCCCCTTCAAAAATACAACATAAAAATAGTGAAAAAAATAACAACAAAAAAACTTAACGAGTTGAAAGAGTCAGAAGAAGTCGAGCTAAGCAAAAATTTGCCGATTGCATGATGCCTCGCGCGTAAAGATGTGACGTCAAAAGATTTTAATTTCCACTACATACAAATTGACTTACAGTTAGTGTCATTATAACGTTAAGACCAAAACACTTTTTTTCTTTTTTTTTAAGAGCTCATCTGGCGACTGCCTACTTGGGCTTTAGTCGCCGTATTAAAAACCGGCCTAGTACTAGGTTAATTTAAAATCAAATTCAAAAAGATAAAAAACAATCCCAGCCCCCCAAAAATGGGAAAAAGAAGCAAGCAGTAAACAAGCTCCTGCGTCGGAGGGAAGTCCCCCCGGCGCAGGAGCCTGCGACCTATAAGGGAAATAAACAAATCAAAACAAAATAAAAAAACCTGGTTAAATAATAGGGAAAAGGCTGTCCTCCCCCCATAAGTCAACAAGTACACCAGTCAATGTGTTCGCACTCGTCCCGAGTACATGGGAAAGGCGGTAGCGACCCCGGCCATCCCCCTACCAGGACAGGTAACGAGTACAGAGATCGCTCAGACTGGGACATTTGACAAGAATGTGCCGAACAGTCTGGGGAACGACGCAGTCATCACAATATGGTGCAGGCGAGCGCTCCATCAAATAGCGATGCGTCACACGAGTGTGTCCGATTCGGAGACGACAAAATGCGACCTGAAGCCGTCGTGACATTGGGGGATAGGTCCATGGGAACAGTCCTCACGGACTCTTTGGCGCCTTCATCGGTGCGCTCATTCCCTGCAATTCATAAATGTCGGGGAACCCAGCAGAAGATAATCTCGACATCCGCATGGCTCGCCAAAACCGAGGCGTCACGGATATCGCGAACCAGGGGATGCGGAGATTCCAATGCCCCGAGAGCAATCAGGGCGCTTTGTGAGTATCTATAGATCACAATCCGGTCTCCCAACCGGGCACGTCGCGTAATCTCCCGTACAGAGTAGGGTATTGCCACCAGCTCGGCCGTGAAGACAGACGCAGCGCCTGACAAAGCCCCGCTGACTTCAAACAGAGGGGATACGGCGTGGAAGCCGAACCCCTCTTGGGACTGGGAGCCATCCGTATACACTGCCACGGTTCCAGCGTGACAAAAGGTGGGCTCCAAATAAGTTGAACGCAATACTTCCGGCGCTGTAAAAGCTTTGGGAGCAGAGGCGTGGCGACAAATAGCCAAATGTGGTACCCTCCAGGGTGGCGTCCTGGGCAGAACCAGGGGCACCAACGGCCCGAGAGCTATACCTAGCTTTCGAAGGAGTTTCCTGGACCTAAACCCAAAGGGCTTAGGGTATGACTGGCGTCTCTCGGCGGCATAGGCACCATCGAGATCAGCTGCGGATGCAGTGAGAGCTGTTGGCTACTGAGGGAGGCGCCGGGCTCGCGCGTTCAGGCAAGTGATGCACTGCACGTGGCTTAGAGCGAGTGGCATCTCCTCAGCATCGACCAACAGGTTCTCAATGGGGGAAGTGCGGAAGGCACCGGTCGCAAAGCGAAGGCCGGTGTGGTGGATCAAGTACAACCTCCGCAATAAACGCTCGGCTGCGGATGCATAAAACTCGCATCCGTAGTCGAGCTTCGAACGAACAAAGGATCGATAAAAAAGTAAGGCAGTAGCCCTATCAGCGCCTCAAGCGCTGAACGTGGCGGAACGGAGAATATCCGTGGCGCTGGTACAAGAGACCCTAAGGCTGAGAATATGAGCCTCCCAGGTGAGGCGTCCGTCAAATACAAGACCAAGAAAACGGTGCGATCCCACGACTTCCAGGCGCAACCCATTAAGAAACAAATCTGGATCGGGGTAGAGCCATGGATGGCTGCAGAAGTGCACCACCTTACTCTTGGACAAAGAAAACCGAAACCTGTGCTTCGGCATAGCAAGAGACGCGGTTCAATGGTTGTTGGAGTCGACGCCCGAGAGTTGGCATGTGGGCCTCTCCAAAAGAGATCGAAAGGTCGTCCACGTAGAGCGTAGTGAGAACATCTTCAGGCCGCACCGAGGTGATGCTATTGAGGCTCAGGGCAAAGAGTGTGACAATGAGGACACTTCCCTGCGGGATACCCTCTTCCTGCTTCTTTGGGCCGGAGAGGGCTCCCCCTACCCGTACGCGGAATCGACGATCTCGCAAAAATTCAGATATAAACATTGGGAGGCGTCCCCTCGACCCCATCGTGTGGAGAGTCTCCATGATACCGTATCGTCATGTAGTATCATAGGCCTTCTCCGGATCGAAAAACACCGTGGCGTAGTGCTGTCTACGAAGGAAAGCCTCGCAGACGGCATTTTCCAGTGGGAGCAGAGCATCCGACGTGGAGGGGAGCTTGCGGAAGCCACACTATGCAGAAGACAGATGGTCTCCGCTGTCCAGGAAAAAGGCTAATATAACATTTACCAATTTTACCATCAACTTGAAAACGCAAGAGGTTAGAGAGATTGGGCGGAAACCGGTCGGAGTAGAGTGATATCTCCTCGGTTTGCAAAGGCGAGCACAGTAGCGATTCACAAGGAATCTGGGAGGAGACCCTCCACCCAGATCCTGTTGAACAAATCTAACAGAAAGGCCATGCTTCGGTCACCCAGGTGTCGAAGCATGGCGTACGGGACATCCTCCGGACCATGGGCGGTGTCCGCGCACGAAGTCAGAGCGGAGGGCAACTCACTCAAAGTAAACCTATCGTTGAATCGTTCTCTGCCTCCAGAGGTAAAGTCCAGCCGACGGCCTTCTGTATTAAATGCTGGCGGAGCATCATCCCGGCAAGAGATTGCGGAGAAAGCGGTCGCGAAGGATTCCGCCACGGACGCGGGGTCCTAGATTGCGGTCCCATTCTCCTGGAGAACGGGAGGGGGGTCCTGCGAAAACTTGCCCCGAATCCTTTTGACTCGCCTCCACACCTCTGCCAGAGGGGTCTTCTCGTTAAGTGAAGACACGTATGCCTGCCAAGAAAAGCGGCGGGCGTGCTTCGAAATATACCGGAATCTAGCCCTAGCCCGACAAAATTCACCGACAGTGAAATCGTTCGAGCGGTACTTATAGCGCATGTTGGCATAACGCTTCTGTTTCAGGGCCGTCTCACACTTGGCCGGCCACAATGGTAGTGGTTGGCGTGCAAAACGGCCTGCTGTTCTGCGAATAGTAGTCAGGCCCACGGCGATGAGGTTGCCGGAGAAGAATTCAACGGCCTCATCTACCGAACTAAACTCCTCGACTGAGATAGATAATTCAGTCAGTTCGTGAATTGCTGGCAACCGCGCCCGCGCTAAGCACCTCCGAGGTGGGTCCTCAGGTGGTAGTTGCACTGAAAATGATAATTGAATGGAAAAGTGATCACTACCATGGAGGTCATCAACCACCCCCCAATCAAAATCAGGCTGTGCATCCGAAGAGCCAAAGATAGATAAAGGCAAGAAAATGAAGCGGTTCTCTGGCAGTGACGCGTAAACTCATCCATATTTAGGACACCTATTTCCAGCTCTTCGTTCAGATCGGCAAGGACTTGTCCCCTAGGATTTATTGAGTAATCTTCCAAGAGAGGATGCCTGCCGTTCAGATCTCCAAGCAAGAGAAAGAGCCTCGGCAACCGTGCCACGAAACGGCGGAAGTCCCCCGCGTCGAAGTCAGCTAACGGTGGAATGTACGCAAAAATGATAGTATACCTCCTATCCAGGTTAAGCTGCACAGCCACTGCCTGAAAAGAGGTATATACAGTGAAAGGAAGAACGGAAACATCATGCCGGATGTAAACCGCGCATCCCCTAGCATGCGCACGCGCCTAGCATGGTCTCCTGCAGAAAAATAGCTAACGGGGAATGGGATGATACGAGCCTCCGAAACTCCTCCCAGTTAGCCCGGAGTCCAAGGCAATTCCATTAAAGGAATATGCCCTCCAGGCTTAGCTCGGTGGAGACTCTGGGGCCCTTTTTGAACAGAAGACCCGCACGGGAATGGCTGTATTCTTCCCGGAGGCAGAACCCCGGACGCTGTTGGCCGGACAAAGCGCTAAAGGCGCTGTCGCCTTTGAGGACTTATTGGGAAAGGTTGGGCTCGCCATGCGAGTCTTTTCCTCCCTCCGCCTCGAAGCCTTAGGCTGGCGTTGCGACTGCGAAGGCGGAGGTCCCTCATTTCAACAAACCACCGTCTCCGAGCCACTGTGCCCACCACTAGGCGTGGGTGAAGGAGCCGAAGCTCCTTTGTTGCTGTCCTCCTTTCGGGGTACAGCTTTAGGAACCGCGGAACATGGCCTGACGACCAACTTCAGGGGTGTTGCTTCCTGTGAGTCTAACGACTCGGTGGAGGCGCGTGGCCATTTCGCCTTACAGGAAACGGTCACGCTGAGGGAAGGGGGGTTGGGGAGCCCTGGTTTTAGCTGGGGCTGGGTGTGAACCCTTTTAGCCGCCAGCTTTACCAGGCGATCGCCTATGTTGAGTAGAACCCGCAGAAGGGAACCGAATGGGCGCGGAAACAACCGTGCCCGTTGGCCTGGATGGGCAGGGAGCAGAGGGTGCCTTTCTAACTATTGACGCATAAGACGTCCGAGACAGAGCCGGGCGCTATGACCAAGTCCTGGCCTGGCCTGAACGGCCGGGATTTCTTTCTCAAGGAAATATGCACGACATTGCTTCGAAGAAGCGGGGTGCAGCTCTCCGCAATTGAGACACTTGGCCACACACGATTTAGACTTATCGTGTGCGGCCTTGGAGCTATTTTCACAGACTTCGGGTGACCCCGACTTTGCGCGTCTACAAGAACGATTCGTATGGCCAAAGCGGTGACAGTAATAGCGCCACCGTGGCAGTGGCACGAATGCCTTTACGCGGTAGTGGTACCAACCAACACGCACCGACTCAGGGAGCTAGTCACAGTCGAACGTGACGAAAAGTGTAGGGGTGGGTCTCAAGGCCCCTCCCTGTTTTCTCATCACACGTTCGACCTTGACTGCCCCATGGTCATCCGCTCTAAGGAGATGTCCTCAATGGAGTAGTCAACGAATTCCCTCGAATAAACTACTCCTTTCACAAAGTTCATGGTAGAGGGCGACATCACACTCACCGGGGTGCCATGAAGTGTCCGAAGAGCACTAATCTTGGCCGCCTCAGCGGGATTCGCCGCATTCGCCAGAAGGCTCCCGTCCGAGAAACGGGTCACCTTCGGCTCTCTACCAATTACACTAGCTAATGCTCTCCTCGGATGGATCATGTTGCCCTTGGCCAACATGGTGCCATCAGTGGAGCGAATAACGAGGAAGCGTTTGAAGCCAGCGGGCTCGAAAACGCCAGGTAACCTCTGAATCAGGGGCCCCACTGTTATCGAGGTTCCACCCTGTGCACTTTTGGTCTTAGTCATAGTCAGGGGCTCCGCATCCGGGAGGCAGAGGAGCCGGTTGTGCCAATCTTGGCTTGGTCGCTTACCAAAGTAGCAGCAGACCCATCCGTCCCCGCAGGCCCCGTAGATGGAGAGGAGGCTCTAGTCTTCTTAATGTTTTTCTATGAGCGCCAAGTAGGGTGGGCGGAGGGTCGGAAGACCGGTTCTTTGTCTCTCCCACCTCTATTTTCATTTTATTTCATTTCTTTCACTCTGCTAGATCCTAATTCCACTCATTACATCAGAAAAGGAGGCAATAACATTTCAAAACGCTCCGAAGATGATCGAATTATATATATATATATATATATATATATATATATATATATATATATATATATATATATATATATATATATATATATATATATACATATATACACGAGGGGCGGTCAATAAGTTTTGCGAATCGGTAGGGCAAAACAGAGGAAGGGGGATGGCTGTTTGTGGGGGTGTTAGGACCAGTTATGAATGACAAGTCAGAACCTGCAGCCGCACGCTCCTGCCTCATCTTTTTAAGAAGCAGTAGCTGATCGCAGATCGTCAGTCACAAATTTTTCAACAATGGAGAAGGTTTAGCGCCGCGTAGTGATCAATTTTTTGACCAAGGAAGGCAAGAATGCAAAAGAGATCCATGAACGAATGGTTGCAGTGTATACCGACACCGCCCCTTCCTATGCAACAATTGCTCACTGGAATTGGGAGTTCTGCCATATTCG
Source organism: Ceratothoa steindachneri (assembly GCA_963969495.1). NCBI lineage: Eukaryota > Metazoa > Arthropoda > Malacostraca > Isopoda > Cymothoidae > Ceratothoa > Ceratothoa steindachneri. Next base: position 114,028,261 of record OZ018328.1, read on the forward strand.
TGAGTTCCTTGAAGATGACCCCCGTCCAGGACGCCCGTCAGACGTGACCAATGAGGACATTGTGGCCCGTGTGGAGAGGATGATCCTCGAAAATCGACGGGTGAAGGTCTAAGAAATCGAGCGATAACTTGGAATATCACATGGAAGTGTTATCAACATCATCCACGACAATTTGGCAATAACCAAGGTCTCTGCCCGTTGGGTCCCTAGAAACCTCACCAAACCTCACGCCCCATGATCAACTTCAACGTCGTCAAAGTCCACAAGGCCAGAGTTGCACAAGCTGTGTTACGCGAGTGCGGATTCGAGGAGCTCAACCATCCCCCCTACAGTCCAGATATGGGCCCTAGCGACTACTTTTTATTCCGCCAGCTCAAGGCTGCACTGCGTGAACGCTGGTTTGAGGACGATGAAGATGTCCAGCTCGCCGTCCAGGAGTGGATTGAACAGCAGTCGGGATATTTGTGGTTGTCAGGAATTCGAAGCCACAGGGACAAGTGGCGCAAGTGCATTGAAGTCGAGGGTAGTTATATTGAAAAATAATAAAACACTTTTCCTCATATCTCGTTTCCTTATATCCGAATTGCAAAACTTATTGACCGTCCATCGTATATATATATATATATATATATATATATATATATATATATATATATATATATTAAGATAGCAGCGGGTTGCGGGTTTTTGCCAGGCGTATACGTATTTTTAGGATAAATAAACAGTTTTCGACTGCCCTTCCCGGGAGGTTGTTGTGTGAGCCTCTTCGATTACCCCGACGATAAATTCCATTCCCAAAGCTCTTGTTCAGCATTCTTATCATCCTTCTCCTGATTCATCGTTCCTCTGTTATTTAGTGCTCTTTAACCAGTGTTTTCTCGTTGTGATCTTAGTGTTTCTTTTTAAGTTTGTTTTCATTCTGTGAAATATAATTACCGCATTGTATTTAATTCTTTTCAACTAGCGTTTTTTAATTAATTTCATTTTATGAATTATAATTACTGCATTGTGTTTAATTCTTTTTAACTAGTTAGTGCTATGCTCCGCATTCACTGGTAGTCTCGCTTGCAAGTACCAAATTTTACTTGTAACTCATTGCTCATTTCGGCTTCAGTATTTACTTCATTCTCACTCCATTGATTCATTTGTTGTCACATGCTGCTATGTGTCCTACTTCCTGGGTAACCCTCTCCCATCCCACGCCTTAGGTCGGCGAACCCACTCCCACACCCACGCTTCGTTTGGGCGACCCTCCCCCACTTTCTAAGAATCAAGTTAGGGTTAAGTTTCCCCGTCTTCTGCGCTGTTCATAATTTTCGCCTTTGCAACCTCCTTTCTCACCCACTATGTATGATAAGGACTCAATCCTCTCACTCAACTCTTTAAATTATTCTCTTGTCTCCAGCCACATACGCGAAGATAAAGGGAGCTGGTATCCTCCAAACTCGCCCAACTAGGAGGGGGCCAAGATTTTCGGCGTTCCTTAGGAACCTCTTTCGCCCTACCATTCTTCCTTTACCCAACACCTCGAAATCTCCCCCTTCCTCCTGTGTTGTGTTCATCAGCAGCGGCTGTCGGTGTCTCTTCTGAACATTAGGAGCCTGACCAATAATTTTGAGTATGTCCATGACCTCGTTATTCGCACTGGGGTTTCCTTCCTTGGCCTTACAGAAACCTGGCTCGAGTCTGACTCTGGTTCATGCATTGCCCTTGCAACCCCTCCGGGTCATTCTTTCCTGCATGTTCCTCGGAACAACCATGGAGGGGGAGTTGCACTGATTTCCGACTCCTCCTTCTCCCTGAATCTTTTCCCCTCCCCTTTCCCTCTAGCTTCGTTTGAGGCTCTCATTGCTGCCTCACGTGCTGTGCCCGCTCTGACTATTGTGGTCCTTTACTGCCCTCCCATCTCGTATCCAGCCTTATTTCTCGAGGAGTTCAGTAACCTACTCTCCGACCTATCCTCTACTCGTTCTCTTCTTATTCTCGGTGAATTCAATCTTCCTAGCCACAATGAGATTTTTCGCGCATTAATTGACATCATCGACCTCTTCTCTCTTACGCAACATGTGTCATCCTCAACACATATACATGGTAATAACATTGACTTAGTCATCTTGAACCTCTATATATCTAATCTAACAGTAACTGACTTTTCTAATACGATTTCCGACTACTTCTTGGTCAATTCGAAATTCTATATTCTCTACTACCTACCTACTCGCTCGTCCCGAGATCCTACTCCTTTCCAGCGATTATCGTCAATTGATACTACTACTCTCTTTAACGATGTTGTTTCTACCCTACCTTCTATTGATACTACTGCTTCACCTGACCAAACCTTAAACTCACTGCGCCAATCATTAGTCGCCTGCCTTGACGTGCACGCCCCACTTATCACTCCTTCAAACCGCCATCACTGCGCCCCTTGGAGCACTATGAAACTCCTTCGTTCAAGGTCCTTACGTGCCCATGAACGTGCCCTTCGTAAAGCACGCTCCCGTGGGCAGGACACGACCCCCCCTCTCACTTGCCTATCGCCTTGCTACTTCGATTTATTATTTCAAATTAAAATCAGCGCGTGAGGCTCATTCAAGCAAACTTTTGACTGAGAGCAAGAATGCCCGCTGGACTATCATTCGTCTCCTCTCTCGTCTTTCCTCACCTAGCCCCATTTCCCTCACCTCTCCTCCCATCAACTCTTCTACTCTTTCTAATTTTTTCTCTGATAAAGTTATTAACCTTCGCGCCGTACTACCCCAGTCGCCTGAACAAGCCCATGCTGTTATCCCCGACCATACTCCATTGCCGCTTAACGTCCTCAGTCGGAGGTCCTCTGAGGAAGTAACTACCATGATTTCACGCTCTAATAAATCTGGATCCCCTAAAGACGTCTTTCCACCCAAATTCCTCCACCAAATTCTCCCTGCTATTCTCCCACCTGATTCTTCATCTCGTTAACACTTCTCTTGCCACAGGGGTGGTTTCCTCTACCTTCAAACATGCCTCAATTCGACCTATCCTTAAAAAAAAAACACCTTAACCCCTCTGAGCCATCTAGCTATCACTCTATCTCACAGCTTCCATTCCTCTCTAAGATCCTCGAAAGAGTGGTTTTCTCTCGCCTTAATGACCATATTTTTAACTGCAATATCGACGAAACGTACCAGTCGGGGTTCAAAGCGAAGCACTTTGCTGAAACTGCTCTTCTTAATGTCAAAGACGGTTTACGTAGAGCTGCTGATAGGGGTTGTATGACCATTGTAGTTTTCCTAGACTTCTCATCTGCTTTCGACACTATCGACCACACAGTCCTCCTTAATCGTCTTCAAACTTTCCTTGGTCTCTCGGGCACTACACTTGCTTGGTTCCGCTCATACCTCTCCTCCCGCACTCAGTCGGTCGCGCTCGCTAACCTCTCCTCCGAGCCCGCGCCCATTCATTTTGGGGTGCCCCAGGGTTCAGTCTTTGTCCCTCTCCTCTTTCGCATCTACTTACTTCCTCTTGGCTCCCTTCTTTGCGATTTAGGCCTGTCCTTCCACCTCTATGCCAATGACACTCAGATATACCTTTTCTCATCCCGTGTGTCCTTCTTTCAATCAATTACCAAGCTCCTTTCAGCCTACACCTCTATAAACGAATGACTGACTGCCAACTTTCTCAAACTTAACCACGATAAACCTGAAGTTCTCCTTGTTGGTACTGCTTCGATAGTGGAGAAATCTAAAGCTCTCTTCCCCTCCCTTAACCTTCGGGAAACCAATGTCGCCTTCTCTGATTCCGTCAGTAATCTTGGTGTTATTTTCGACGAGCAACTCTCGTTTAAACCGCACATCTCTCGTATATGTAAGTCTTCCCTCGGTTTCCTCCGTAACATTTCACGTGTTCGATCCCATTTTTATCGATGAAGCATTGAGACTGCTATTCATGCCTTCGTCACCTCACGCTTAGACTACTGCAATTCTCTTCTAGTGAATCTTCCTTCTTCGTCACTTCACCCCGTACAACTAGTTCAAAACTATGCTGCCCGGCTCCTCCTTCGCCGCCCCGGGTTCTCTCCTTCGATGCCTTTGTTACAGGAGCTACACTCGTTACCTTTTCGTTTCGGTACCCACTATAAAATTCTTCTCATCACCCACAAGGCCCTAAACCTCGAGGCTCCACCTTTTCTCTCGTCAGCCCTTTCCCGTCGTCAAACTCCTCGGGCAATCAGGTCTAACCTCGCTCCCATCCTGAACACTCCTCGTTCTGTCCTCTGCTCGATGAGTTACCGTTCCTTCTCAGTTCGCATCTCACCAGACGCGTTCAATATTCTGGGTGTTTGCGCCACTTTCCGGATCAACAAAGTTTTGGGAATGGTTGACTGTCTGGTGTTTATAGCCCTCCAATTCCAAACCGGACTAAGCAGCCCAACAATCAGAAATGATGAGTGTTCCGGGCACGATCCACTCTTTAATTACTGAAATGAGTGTCTCTTTGGTGCGATCTTTAACCGTGACCATAAATATATTTTTGGTCCCCCGTTCGAAGCCCCTGAAAACCCACACTCTGTCAACCACTCTCCCTTTATTGTATTTCCGTTTCCCGAATTTCGATTCATCCACTACGACTACCTTCCCCTCTCCGCCAATCTTCTGTCTATTTTGTTCACAATAGTGAATAGCGACCTCTCTGCACAAACTAAACCAATCTATCAAAGTTTTGGGGGTAACTTTGACTTCATGGGACATAACTTCTAGTGTCAATTGGTTGACTAGAAACCACTAAACAATTTGCAGAATAGTTTCTACGGAGAGCCGGGCGTTGGAGAAAAACATGCCCTTCAACGCTGCTTTTTTTTTTAAATAATGGAGCTCACTTGAATCACGTTTTATTTTCGAGCATCTAAATTCAAAGTTAGGGTTCACATCTAATGCTCGCCAACAAATGTCGCATTCGCTTTTAATTCGCACTAAATTATTAACATCCAAAAAGGTGTTTAATTTATCTTTATCAGAAACTAGGGTTAATAATTCCGAAATGGAGCACGGACAAAGTGCACAATTCGAGACCATTTTCAACCTGCTTAAAAAACGTCTGTCTTAGTCATTTGCACAATGCTAAAAAGAGTAGTTCCTTTAAATGATCTAGTTAATTACATTTAAATGTATAAAAGAAAGTAATAAAAATAGTAAAAGGGGGAAAAATATATTCACAAATAAAAATGACTCCAAAGGAGGATAATAAAAAGCTATTAAGTGGGCAAAAAAAATAAAAATTCAAATCAATCATTTCTTACGTCATACCCCACCCCAACCCCTATTATAATTCGCAAAACGATTAAAGGCGCTGAAATGATGTAGTTAAAGCATTCACCTCTGTAAACGTCAGAACATTATAAGAATTAGGATTATATACTGGGGGGCTGTGCCCCCCAGACCCCCCTCCCAATTTAATGAAACTCAGGATCATCGTAGTGCGGTCCACGCATCGTGTTTAACCCCCCCCCACGAGCCGTCCCCTATAAATGTACTCCAAAAACGTGAAATATTTTGGAACACGGACGAAATAGTACATCTTATCGGCCGGGCCGCTCGTTTATATATTTACCCTAGTTATATATGCAGTGGTGGCAAAATGATTGATCTAGGTACATAATAGATTTCTTGCCTTTTCTAGATATTACTGGCTGTGATCACTTGCAGAAATAGTAGAAGTACAACATAGGATAATACCTGAGTTCATGGGCGCACGCTAGGGGGCGCTATTTCTGGGCTACAATTTAGGCCTTATGATGTCGGACAATATCTTCGGATGTGGCCAATCACAGTGTTTTATTTTTGTTGTTATTAGGGGCGCATAGTAGTTTGCGCTGTTAGTAGGCTACAATTTTGGGCTACAATATATCTCTTATGACGTCTATCGGTAGCTTCAGATGTGAGCAATCACGGCGTTATATTTTTTTTGTTGTTTTGGGGATTTGTAACTTTTAGTTTGTATTATTTACTAAATATCTCCTCCTCTACTTGTTTATAGTTTTTTTCTAAGTTAGGTAAGGTTTCTTGATGTCTTTTATTGTTTTTGGTTTTGTTTTAGTATTTTTTGTAGGCCGCGAACGATAACAGCTTCTCACTGGCAACGTCGTAGCTTATAAATAAGACCCATTTTGCAAATGTTTTGTTTCGTTATGGTCTTTTCGTGCTGTCCATGGCTTCTTTGTTATTCAAATTCGGCTTTATTTTGTATTATCGCGAATTTTTTTGATTATTTAGAGGCGCATTAACTAATCAAGAAACCTATAAAAGTGAATATTGTTTGTCATTAGGTCAGGTTTTTCTGCCAGTTCAAAGCTGTTGGGGACCCCCCCCCCAGTAAATTCAAGGGGACTGCTCGTGGCGGAGATATCACTGCGGGAGGACCACCCTGCGATGTTCCTGAGTTTCAATCAATTGGGAAGGGGGGGAAGGGGGCACTCCCCAGTCTATACTCATATACAAAAAAAAATATAGGTAAATATGTAGACGAGCGGCCCGGCCGATAAGATGTACTATTTCGTCCGTGTTCCAAAATGTTTCACGTTTTTGGAGTACATTTATAGGGGACGGCTCGTGGGGAGGTAAACACGATGCGTGGACCGCACTACGATGATCCTGAGTTTCATTAAATTGGGGGGGGGGGGGGTCTGGGGCGCACATATAATCCTAATTTTTATAATGTTCTGACGTTTACAGAGGTGAATGCTTTAACTACATTATGTCAGCGCCTTTAATCGTTTTGCGAATTATCATAGGGGTTGGGGATGGAGTTATTTCGTCAGAAATGGTTGATTTGAATTTTTATTTTTTTTGCCCAATTAATAGCTTTTTATTATCCTCCTTTGGAGTCAGTTTTATTTGTGAATATATTTTCCCCTATTTTACTATTTTTATTACCTTCTTTTATACATTTAAATCTATTTAGCTGGATCATTTAAAGGAGCTACTTTTTTTTTAGCTGTGTGGTGTGTCAAACAGACGCGGTGTGCAAATGACTCATACAGACGTCTTTTAAGCAGTGTGAAAATGGTATCGAATTGTTCACTTTGTCTGTTCTCCATTTCGGAATTATTAACTGAAGTTTCTGATAAAGATAAATTGTTCACCTTTTTGGATGTTCATAATTTAGTTAAAATTAAAAACGAATGCGACATTTGTGGCCGGGCATTAGATGTGACCCCTCAGTTTTAATTTAGATGCTCTAAAATAAGACGTGATTCAAGTCAGCTATATTTCGAATAGGACGCAGACGCGAGAAATAAATAGGCTTTCCTCTTTGCTATTTCAGAAGTATAACTACTGCAATTAAGTAAGGAAACTGCGTGTTTCCTTTGTTTTTTTTCGGGCAATTTTGTAAAAAAAATGGCCAACGTAAACAGCGTTTTCGGTTTGTTTACTTTCCGGCATTTTTTTAAGAAAAAAATGGCGGCAGCTATTATTCGAAGAAAACTCAAACGCGCATGAATATTCAGACACGGGTGAACGATAATATTTACACAAAATATTTTTTTCCGACCGGGCCGCTCGTCTACATGTTTACCAAAATATAACGCTGTAATTGTTCACATCTGACGCTACTGTCTGACGTCATAAGACATATATTGTAGCCCCAAATTGTAGCCTATAAACAGCGCCACCTATCGTGCGCCCCGAAACTCAAGTATTACCAATATCTGCGCCTAATGCTCCTCTATAGTTTTTTTTTAGGTTAGGTAAGGTTTCTTGATGTCTTTGTTGTTTTTCCTATCTTTTTGTTGGTAACACTTCAGATTCGGGGCACACGGTAGATGGCGCTGTTAGTCGGCTACAATTTTGGGCTACAACATATCTCTTATGACGTCAGACGGTAGCGTCAGATGTGAACAATATCGGCGTAATATTTTTTTGTATATGAGTATATACTAGGGGGCTGCGCCCCCCAGACCCACCTCCCAATTGATTGAAACTCAAGATCATCGCAGGCTGGTCTCCCTGCAGTGATATTTCCCCCGCAAGCAGTCCCCTTGAATTTACTGGGGGTTTTTTTCTCCCACAGCTTTTTACTGGCAGAAAAACCTAACCTAATAACAAACAATTCTTACTTTTATAGGTTTCTTGATTAGTTTATGCGCCTCTAGATAATCTAAAAGTTCTTGGCGATCATACAAAGTAAAGCCGAATTCGAATAACAAAGAAGCACATGGAGAGCACGAAAACACAATAACGAAAGAAAAACATTTGCAAAACGGGTCCTATTTATAAGCTACGATGTTGCCAGTAAGAAGCTGTTATCGTTCGCAGTAAACAAAAAATACAAAAACAAAACAAAAAACAATAAAAGACATCAAGAAACCTTACCTAACTTAGAAAAAAAACTATAAACGAGCAGAGCGCAGATATTTAGTAAATAATAGACTAAAAGTTACAAATCCCCCAAACAAGCAAAAAATATAACGCAGTGATTGTCACATCTGACGCTACCATCTGACGTCATAAGAGATATGCTGTAGCCCTCGAATCTGAAGTATTACCTTTTTGTTTTCATATTTTTCGTTTTGCTGAGAACTGTGGGGCTTAGCCACCAGTATTTACTCATATAAAAAAAAATATACGCCGTAATTGGTCACATCTGACGCTACCGTCCGATGTCATAAGACATATATTGTAGCCCAAAATGGTAGCCTATAAACAGTGCCACCTACTGTGCGCCTCTGAACTGAAGTGTTACCGCAAGGAATACAAGAAACTAGAAGAAGTAATATACCTAAGGAAATCTATGGAAAACTTAGAGGAAAACCTGGTAAATATGTAGATTATCGGCGCGAACGATAGGATGTACTATTTCGTCCATGTTCCAAAATGTTTCACGTTTTTGGAGTACATTTAAGTTGACGGCTCGTGTGGGGGTAAACACAATGGGGAGACTACACTACGATGATCCTGAGTTTCATTAAATTGATGGGGGATCTGGGGGGCACAGCCCCCCCAGTATTTAATCCTAATTGTTTATAGAATAATAATTCGAAAAGGACTCAAACGCGCATGAATATTCCGACATGAGTGAACTATAATATTTACACCCAAATTTTTTTCGAATTATTATTCTATAAACAATTAGGATTATATACTGGGGGGCTGTGCCCCCCAGACCCCCCCAATTTAATGAAACTCAGGATCATCGTAGTGTAGTCCCCCCATTGTGTTTACCCCCACACGAGCCGTCAACTTAAATGTACTCCAAAAATGTGAAACATTTTGGAACACAGACGAAATAGTACGTCCCATTGTTCGCGCCGATAATCTACATATTTACCTTTAAACAATCCATAGGATTATGTCAGACCATACATCTACAATATATAATTTAAAGCCTCCATAGGAGTCTGTCAAAAACAAAATCAAAGTCCCCCAAAATATACAATAAAAAGAAACTGCATTCACAGGAATGAGTCAAGAAACATACCCCCATTCCAAAAAGTAAGAAGTTAACCCTCCATCCCCATATAATCATCCAATCTGCGCTTGAAAACATTCAAGTTTGGGCTGTCTACAGTCTCAGGTGGCAAACTATTCCAATAGTCCACCACTGTTAGTGAAAGAATATTTTCTAACATCCAGTCTACACCTCTGTTTTTTATGTTTAAGTGGTGACCTCTAGTTCTATTACTATCTTCTAACTCAAATAACTTGCTGAAATCCAATTTATCTACCCCAGAAAAGATTTTAAAAAGCTCAATCATATCTCCCCTCACACACCTTCTTTCAAATGAAAATATATTTAATACCTTCAGTCTATCTTCATATTCAAGGTGCTTCAGGGATGGTATTATTTTTGTTGCTCTCCTTTGTACTGACTCTAATAAGTTTATATCGTGTCTAAAATGTGGTGACCATGCCTGTATACAGTACTCTAAATGTGGCCTGACATAGGAGTTGTATAGTTTAAGGATAACCTCCTTACTCTTGTAGCTAACATTCCTTTTAATGTAACCTAGCACCCTATTTGCCTTAATTTTGCTAAATATGTAGATTAGCGGCACGGGCGGAAAAGAATTTGTGTGTAAATATTATCGTTCACTCGTGTCGGAATATTCATGCGCGTTTGAGTCCTTTTCGAATTATTATTCTATAAATAATTTGGATTATATAATGGGGGCTGTGCCCCCCAGACCCCCCCCTCAAATTTAATGAAACTCAGGATCATCGTAGTGTAATTCCCCCATTGTGTTTACCCCCATACGAGCCGTCCCCTTAAATGTACTCCAAAAATGTGAAACATTTTGGAACACAGACGAAATAGTACGTCCTATCGTTCGCGCCGATAATCTACATATTTACCTTAATTTTTGCCTCAATACACTGCTTTGAAAACTTCAGTGACCTATCTACTACTACACCTAGGTCCTTCTCATCTTCAACTGAATTAAGCCAATACCCATCCATCTTAGCTAAATTCCCTATTATCTCTCCCCATGTTAATAACTTTGCATTTATTTAGGCTAAAAGTCATCTGCCACTTCTGAGCCCAAGCTAACAACTTATTTAAGTCACCCTGCACTTTAAAGCTACCCTCAACCTCTTTGACTACAGCTGCCAATTTAGTGTCATCAGCAAAAATTGACACTTTGCTATTTACACCTTGCCCAAGATCATTTACATAGATTATAAATAATAAAGGGCCTAAAACTGACCCCTGAGGTAGGCCACTAATAACATTCCTCCACTCTGACCTTACTCCATTCAGTACAACTCTCTGTTTCCTATCTTTCAGCCATTCAGTTATCCAATTTAAAACCTTCCCACATATCTCATGCAGCTTTAATTTATAAACTATTCTTCTATGTGGAACCTTATAAAAAGCTTTGCTGAAATCTAAGTAGATCACATCAACTTTCTAACCCCTATTTAATTCTTTAGTTACATTAAAATCCAGTAAATTAGTTAAACATGATCTACCTTTTCTAAAACCATGCTGAGCATCATTAATTAACCTGCTACTCTCTAGATGATCAGAAATTCCTTTCTTAACTATCTTCTCAAGAATTTTACACACTATAGAAGTTAAGCTTACCAGTCTAAAGTTATTTGGGTCCTCTTTACTTTTCTTTTTAAAAATTGGCACTACATTTGCCAATTTCCAATCATTTGGAATTTCTCCAGACTCTAGTGATAACATAACATAATTTTATGGATGACAAAAGCCACAAGGGCCTATCAAAGGTCATCCGCATCCGTCAAAACCAACCCACAAAAAGCACCATCACCAGGGGAAGACAAAATCAAAGGGTAATACTTCAGATTCGGGGCGCACGGTAGATGGCGCTGTTAGTCGGCTACAATGTTTTTTTACCAATCAAAGTCCCCCACAATATAATATAACAGATGACAAAAGCCACAAGGGCTCATCATAGGTCATCCGAGTCAAACAGCCTCTTTTTTAAGGCACCCAAACTCCCAGGAAAACTACATCCAGAGGATTGCGTCCAGAAACAAGGGTATCACCAATCAAGGCTTGTCAAGAACTAAATCATGCAGCAATAGATATATACAAACAATATTAATATATACAAAACTTAGGAACCATCACAACCTTCCCTCCCCATAAACTCATCCAACCTACTCTTAAATACATTTAAATTTGGACTACCTATTACCCTCCGCAGCAATTTGTTCCAGAAGTCTACCACTCTATTAGTGAAAAAATATTTTCTTAAATCCAACCTACACCCTTGCTTTTTAATTTTCAAGTGGTGACCTCTAGTCCGATTTCCATCATCTAACTCAAAAAACTTGCTAACATCCACTTGTTCTATCCCAGAATTTTTTAAAAAAAAGCTCAATCATATCCCCTCTCACACACCTCCTTTCGAACGAGAACATATTTAATACTCTCAGTCTATCTATCTCAGTCTAGCTAATAGGCGGTGGCGTGTGGAGGATGTGTTGCTTGTGCTCTCCTGAATTCAAGCCTTTGAGGTTGTTTGCTGCTATACAGTATCATCTTTAGACACCATAAGCTTGCTTGAGATATATTTGAACACAAGGTATACTTTAAATTTGCATTTATATTGGTGATCTAGTGAAATATGGCGAGTAAACAGATGGACTCTGGTGGAGGAAGATGAAAAGTAAGTAGAACAACAATGGAAGCGTCTTCAAGGGAAACAGAAAATGCAGGTGATTGCTGTGGGAGATGCAGTGGACTGGTAAGAGATAATGATATGGCACTCTTATGTGATATCTGTGTGACTTGGTATCATGCCAAATGTGAGAGAATACCTGAGGATGTTTATAAGTTTATGGTGGAAGAAGAGGCAGGATCCCAGTTTACATGGCACTGCGTCTCCTGTAAGAAAGGATGTGCAAAATTAAAATCTCATATTGAGAAACTGGAGAAGATACAAGCAGACTTAATTGAGAAACAAGATGTACTGCAGGAAGAGGTTAAGGAGATACGAGAGACAGTCAAAATGGATAAAGAAGATTTTAACAACATTACTGCTAGAGTAGCAGTACTGGAGGCTAGATCAGTGGATACTAATGAACATATGAATGGGGACAGGGAGACTGTACAAGAATTGAGTTCACGGATGGAGAGAGCTGAAATCAATATACTTGAAATAAAAAAATCAAGTACTGATGAAGTAAATGTAGTATATGGGGCAATTGGAGGACATCAGGCATCTCAGAAAAAACGGGAGGTAATGTATATGACTACAGTTTTGGAAGAACTAAATGATAAGAAGAAGAGAGAAAACAACATTGTGGTGTACAATGTCCCTGAAAGCAATTCAAACATGTTCCAGGAAAGAATTAATTATGACAGACAGATTGTTAAGAAAATTCTGAATACATGTGAGGTTCATGAGGATAATATGATGAAGAGTGATAAGGCTTGGGAAAAAGATAGAAGGCCGAGATCGCCCAATACTGGCTGCACTCACTGACTCAGAAGTGAGAAATGATATATTCAGAAAAATAAAAGAATTGGGCAAGGATGAAAACTTGAAAATTTTTAGAGTGGCCTATGATTTAACCAAGAGAGAGAAAGAAATGGACAAAGAACTGTTAAAGAAGGCAAAAAACTTAACAGATATGGGAGAGGGGAAGCATGTAGTCAGAGGTCCACCCTGGAATCGAAGGGTCATCAAGGTGGAGGATCAAAGACCACAGCCACAGTAGAAATTGACTCAAGTACATCATGTGCTGAGAATGTAAATAATGTAAATAGAAAGTTTAGCATTATATTTACAAATGTGGATGTATATACTTTTGATAAGTTTTTAGAATTAAGGTTGTTACTTGATACATTAAGTGATAAGCCAAGCATTATTGCCCTCTCTGAAGTTAAACCTAAGCACTTTAGATATCGAAGGGAACTTGAAGAATACAACATCGAACGGTATGAGATAGAGGAAAGTAATGTTTTGGGTAATGAAGGTAGAGGTCTCTTGATATACGTGAAAAGTGGCATTAAGTATAGTAAGGGGGATTTGGTTTTATGTTTCTGTGAGTATTGCTGTCTGGAAATTATGCTTCAAGGAGAGAAACTTAACCTAACTCTAGTATATTGGAGTCCAAATAGCCAGGAGGAAAATGACCAACTGTTGCTGGATTTATTGCAAGAGGTAACTGAGATGAAGGCTACATTTAAGATTTTGATGGGAAACTTTAATTTGCCACAAATAAATTGGAAAAATTGTACGACTAACACTGTAATGAATGATTTTGGAACAAAATTTGTGGAAAAGGTGTGCGATTGCTTTTTGACCCAGCATGTGGAGGAAATTACAAGAATAAGGGGTGAAAATGTGGGTAACACCCTAGATTTATTTTTCACAAATGAAGAATCAATAGTTGAAGAGGTCATGATTGGAAATCCACTGGGGAGAAGTGATCATGCTGTGATACAAGTTACATGTAATATGGAGGAGATCGTGGCTCATGATAGAAAAACTATGTATTTGTATGAAAAAGCAGATTATGAGTTGCTGAGAAGGGAACTTAGTATTAATATTGACTGGGTGAAATACCTATCCGAGGCTACCAATATTGAGGAAATGTGGAACAGATTCAAGTCAAAATTGTATGTTGCAATAGATAAGAGTGTACCCACAAGAAAGATGGGGAATTTAAATCAATCCAGGAAAAGGATGAATAGCAATCTACCAATGAATAAGAAATTATGGTCTAAGATAAAGAAGAAACAGAGGTTGTGGATGAGAATGAAATCCTTGAAGAGTAATCTGAATGTATCTACTAAGAACGAGTATTTAGAGACTGAGAAGGAGTACAGAAAACTGAATAATCAAATTAGAAAAGAAACCCGAAATGCTGTAAAACTAAAAGAAAGGGAGATTGCAAAAAATGTGAAGGATAATCCTAAAATATTTTGGAAATATGTGCAGACTAAGACAAAAAGGAAACCAAGGATTCCTGACTTATACAAGGGCACTGCTGAAGGTGTTTGTCATGGAGCCAGAAGATGAGGTACCATACTGTGTGATGAAAAATGTACCAACACTGAATCACCTGGAAATTGATAAGGAAAAAATTAAGAAGATCATTAAAAATCTAAAGAGGCATAAATCCCCAGGACCTGACGGAATCCACTCTAGGATTATAAAAGAAGCTATGGAACAATTAGTAGTGCCTCAAGAAATACTTTATCAGTACTCCTTTAAACATACGGAACTCCCTCAAGATTGGCTAATTGCTCATATTACTCCTATATTTAAAAAGGGTTCTAAGTGTGATCCAGAGAATTATAGGCCAGTCAGTTTAACAAGTATAATCTGTAAGATATTTGAGACAATGATAAGGGAGGAGATAATGGCACACATGAGAACCAATAGTTTATTTACTGACAAGCAATATGGCTTTATCTCAGGACGATCAATGGTGCTACAGCTCATAAAGATTCTGGACAGATGGACTGAAATTATTGATGATGGACATGCAGTGGATGTAATATATTGTGATTTTATGAAGGCTTTCGATAGAGTTGCACATAGAAGACTATTCAGTAAAATTAGTAGTTATGGAATTGGAAAGGAGTACCAAGAATGGATTGCAGCATTCCTAACACAAAGACAACAAAGAGTGGTGGTGAAGGGGGAAATGTCAAGATGGAAGCCAGTGACAAGTGGAGTGCCGCAGGGCACTGTTCTCGGACCATTGTTGTTTGTTTTGTTTATCAATGACCTCCCCGATAGTATAGTAAATGACAGCGAAGTATACCTGTATGCAGACGACACAAAGATATTTAGATGCATAAAAGATCTAGAGGATTGTCAAAAGCTGCAGCAGGATGTGCACGAGGTATACTCATGGGGTGAAAAATGGTTGTTGAGTTTTCATCCGGATAAGTGTAGTTATATGAGAATAGGAAGAATGACTATTGAAGATCAATGCTACCAAATGGAGAAGCAGCTGAAAAAGATTACTTCTGAGAAGGATGTGGGAGTAATAATCAATGATAAATTGAGTTGTGTAGATCACCTGGCAGAGAAAGTAAATAAAGCCAACAAATTAGTGGGAATAATCAGAAGGACCTTTGTTACATTGGATGCAACGATATTTAAAGCTTTGTTTGTAGCTTTAGTAAGACCGCATATAGAGTATGCTAATCAGGTATGGAGTCCTCACCTGGTTAAAGACATTGAGATGGTAGAGAACGTGCAACGAAGGGCTACAAGGATAGTGCCGGAACTTAAAGGACTTAATTATGAAGAGAGACTAAGGAAGCTGAACCTACCAACACTGGCATACAGAAGAGCACGGGGAGACTTAATAGAGACCTACAAGATACTCACTGGAAAATATGATGGGGAATGTAGTCAAGGCATATTGAAACTTTGAGAAGAAAACATCAGCAGGGGAAATTCACTGAAGCTTTTTAAGACAAGGTCACGGCTGGATATAAGGAAGTATGCTTTCCCGTGTAGGGTGATAAATAACTGGAATCAGTTGCCTGAGTGGGTGATTGCAGCAGCATCAGTCAACCAGTTTGAGGTCAGACTTGATAAATTTTGGTTTAATCAAGAATTGAAATACAATTACAAGGCAAAGATAATCTCTCCATCTCCTTAACTGACTCTGATGAGCCCGCACTCTCTCAGTCATGCCGTCATTCAAACTCTCCAAAACATATGTCACTCCATTTTCCCAAACCCTCACAACTCTATAAGGTCCATCAAACTTCTCACTCATCTTTGCTACATTCAACCTACCCTTCACTTCTTTCACCTTCAATACTTTTGTACCTAATTCAAATGAACGGAACCTTTCATGCGCCTCACGCCATACACTCTGCTCACTTTCACTCAAACGAAACCTATCTTTCACTCGCCTTTTAAAATTCATCACAAACTGACATGGGGACATTCCAGTTGCACTATGCACAGTTGAATTATACGCCCACAACACTCTCCCCAGACACACATCCCAGTCATTCACTGTCGTACTCATCATTCTCAACATCTCACACAAGGTTCTTATAGTCCGTTCAGCCAATCCATTTGAAGATGGTACATACGGAGTTGTTCTCACATGCTCCACACCATTCTCTCTCAACATTTGCTCAAACACTTCCCCTACAAATTCAGGCCCATTATCACTCAGACATCTTCTAGGCTTCCATACACACATAGGAAAAAACAACTGCTCAACCACACGCGCAACAGTCACACTCCTTTTATCTCTCACAGGCGCTGCATACACAAACTTACTTTTATGGTCAACCATCACAACCATACCAACATTCCCAGCACTCGTACGCGGCAAAGACACACAATCAATCACTACCAATTCAAACGGTTCTTTCGCATCAACTTTCAACATCGGTGGTTTCACTTGCACACCTTGCACCTTTCGCTTCTGACACCTTTCACACGTAGTTGCAACATCATTCACAACAGTTCTCAGAAACGGGTGGAACACATGCTCCTTCATACACTCCCACAGCTTAAACTTACCCATATGCCCATAATTATCATGCACAACCTTCACCAGACCAATCATACCAACTAAGGACATCACAGGTACATACATATCATCACCACCCTTCACATGCCTCACAAAATATACAACATCCATACAAACAACAAAATCCTTAGCATACCTTTTAAAATCACTTAAACACTCTGGCCATTCATTCAAATCAACACGCATCATTACACACCTCTTCAACTCACTAACAAAAGGACACATCTCTTGCATCTCTAGAATATCATCATCACTTAAAATCTCATTCTCATCATCTATGACCAACTCAATCATACCGCAAAACTTGACAACATTCTTTGCACACTCATTCAACTTCATCACCTCACATTCACCTTTCATAAGACAATCCTTATCAGCATCCAAAGACAAATCATTTAATCTCATAAAGTCTACACCAAGCAAGAAACAACAAGGCATTTGCTCACCTTTCAGAATCACAAAGTCATGCTTCACATTCACACCATTACCCAAACTCACTTTCAGACTAACCTGTTCCCATGCCAAAATAAATTGTTAAAATAAATTTAGCAAAGAAACTATCTTATTATAGTGATATTTCAAAATTAGCTATTATCTTTCCAGAATAACGCCTGGAAAGAAAGAAAAACATGGTAATCATTTTATACATGAATTAAACAAAAATAAAACAAACCCATTCCCATTCACACACATTCTTACAGAGGGAGGGAGAGGGTACTGAGAAAAGGGGTGGGAGAATGGCCCTTTTACACACACTCACATTCGCCCCACCACACTACCAATCATACTATCACTCTCTTCTTCATCCGAGTACAATGAGTACACACTCTTTCCTCTCACCTTCTATCCTTCCCCTTTGACCCAGTCTTCCTTCTTCTCTTGTTTTCAACTCTCTTCCATTCTCCGTCCTTCCTATCACTCACCACCACCCTATCATCTCTAGACTCGCACACACTCCCATTGATCCCATTAGTGTTATCCCCTTTGGTCGGAGCAGGGGTCAGGGTCGAGGGTCCTGGGGCCGGTCCTGACCCCTTTATCATGTCACACAAGTCCTTCATCCATTGGTCAACCTGCTTCTGTCTCTCATCCATTTCTTTCCTCATCCTGTCTGTCTTCTCATCCATACTCATCATATCACTCTTCAATCACGCTCCTCAACATCATACATTCCTTCTCTTTCTGCCTCAACTCCAGCCTCAGTCTCACAAACTCATCATGGAGGCCCTGTTTCACAGAAGCCATCCTCCCAGGTTAGTAACAATAATAGACAAAGGGGGAAAACAACCAAACTACCTGTTACTCTAATTGGGTGTGGACTGCAATCCAATCCTAACAATACTCCCAGTTTCGAGAGCTCACATCTCTATTCAGGCTCCAAATGTAGCGGGCCAAAAATCTATGCTCTAATCCCAATCGTTCCAACCTGCTTCCCACACTAATTCGGATGTGAGAAATTGAAGGAGAATGAACGGATTGTATATACAGTCCTTTACTTGGAAAAAAATAATTTGCAATTACAACAGTCAATAAATAAAACAACAAAAGGAAAGGTCTCACGTGGTACAAAGGGGGGGAGGGGTTTCCTGCCAGCCTTACAACTGGGACTTACAATATCTTTACTTTGTATTTTCCAAATCTAGAACACCAGCCACTTTACAAAAGTCAGGCAATGTTTATCTATTTGGAATTTAATAGAGTGGCCCTTTGAAACAATTACAAATTGTGAATAGTTTGTTTGCAATATAAAGATATATGAAACTTTTATTAGAGTGGCCTGGCAAATTACAATATCAAATTTAAATAGCTGGGGGAGAGAAAAAATTCATTTTAGACAAACATGAAATCCCTAATAAATA
Source organism: Ceratothoa steindachneri (assembly GCA_963969495.1). Lineage (NCBI taxonomy): Eukaryota > Metazoa > Arthropoda > Malacostraca > Isopoda > Cymothoidae > Ceratothoa > Ceratothoa steindachneri. Next base: position 114,047,096 of record OZ018328.1, read on the forward strand.
ATATAAAAAAATATTTAAAAAAACCCCATTTCCAAACACACACATTCTTACAGAGGGAGGGAGAGGGTATTTGGAAAAAGGGTGGGAGAATGGCCCTTCACACACTCACATTCGCTCCACCACATCGTCATCAACGGTCGCCATTTCAGGTTCACTCCATTGCTGTGGGATTCGCCGGTGCCCTTTGGATCATGCAAATGTGCCTCTCAACCACTGTCAATGCCTGGGCTTGCGAGGTTGGCTGCCTGGCACACACCTATCTTGATGATATCCTACTGGTAGGGTCCAAGGTGGCCTTGCGAAGATGTCTCTCCCTCATCAGCGCCAGCTCCCTGTGCCTGAACCTTGAGAAGTGTATCCTCTGGTCAATGCAAGTCCTCACCTACCTGGGGGTCGAGGTGGACCTTCACCTCCAGAGAATGAGCAACACATCTTTAATATTTAGTATTGACCCTCAACCAGAGTTATTGGAGGTCGACCATGATCCCCAAATCATTTCTGCAGGTGAAAGAAGAGATCTCCTTCAGTTTAAGAAACTGTTATGATCAATATTTGTCAAGTTTGCAGGAATCTTATTTGGAAGATGAGAATTTGCAAAACAAAATTATAGCAGGAGAAATTGTTTTAGCTAAAATGCCTAACAAGTCCAGGCATTTCTGGTTGTTGGGAAAAAAAACTGAAAGTTATATTGGGGCATGATAATGATGTGTGTAGTGTATATTTAAGAAGGTCTGATGGTAAAGAGTGTCATCATTTCATTGTTCACCTATACCCTATGGAACTTAGAAGTTGGGAGGTTTCTGAGGGTGCTCAAAAGTTGAAGATCATCAAAATCATGAGGTTTATTCCCAACTCCAAGTCAAAAAAAGTTAATGGATATTTCAATGTTAATGAGATTTCTGAAAGAGAATCAGTATCGGAAGTTGTAGATCCTGATAAACTTGGCCCCCAAGTGCCGCAGCTGGAAAATTTAAATCCTAGTTAAAGCTGTGGATCGAGAAATGGGAAATATAGTTGTGCAAATGTGTATAGTTTTTGATATTTACATCTTCAAGTTTATAGTTGCTGATATTTCATTTGAGACCAAATACTTACTCTCAGTGATTGGATAGATATAAGAAGAGGAGTAAGACAGCCTGGGTGCATTCTCTCTCCAGATCTATTCTCCCTGTACAGCAAGATGATAATGAGATCACTTGAGTATATAGAAGGTTTCAACATGGGAGGCCAAAATATAAACAACATAAGGTATGCTGATGACACTACTGATTGCTGACACTGAGGAAAAACTTGAAGACATTTTTACAGTGGTAAAGGAAGGAGTGAAGAAAAAGGCCTGTCAATAAATGTGGATAAAACAAAAGTTATGGTAAAAAGGCACAGGTCCCTAGGTGCATGGTAAGAAGATTTTGCTGCTTGGAAAGTTATATTACGGAAGATATAATGGGGCAATTAAGAGAAGAATCTTCAAGGCAAATAAAGCATTTCAGAAGATGAGGAATATCTTATATAATAGATACCTATGAAGACAAACGAGAAAAAGAACTGTTAAAACTTATGTCTCGTCTGTGCTGTTGTATGGATTAGAAGCTTGGATGATCAATAAGCAAATAGAGAAAAAGTTGGAGGCATTAGAGATGTGGTATTGGTGAAGAATGTTGAAGATCTCATGGATAGAGAGAGTATCAAATGAAGAGGTACTAAGACAAATGAGAACTGGAAGAGAATTACTGAAAATCTAAGAGGAATTCAAATGACATTTTTTAGGACATGTTGGTGTGGTGGAGCGAATGTGAGTATGTGTAAAAGGGCCATTCTCCCACCCCTTTTCTCAGTACCCTCTCCCTCCCTCTGTAAGAATGTGTGTGTGTGTGTGAATGGGAATGGGTTTGTTTTGTTTTTGTTTATTTTATGTATAAAATGATTACCATGTTTTTTCTTTCTTTCCAGGCGCCATATTCTGGAAAGATAGTAGATAGTTCTTTGTTTAAATTAAGTTTTAACAAAGCGCCATATTCTGGAAAGATAGTAGCTAGTTTTGATATATCACTATAATTAAAACAAAATAGTACTTTGTTTAAAATAATCTTGTATAAAAATACTACTTTGCCCTAAGTAAAGTTAGCGAACTAAATGTTGAATAGTTTGTTGAAAGACCACTCCTGTAGACTTAATCACCACCATTTGTAAGGAGTGGCGGAGGTGGTAGGGTTCTGCTAACTGAGCAGAAAGAAGAAATTGTCAAGTCCCGCCAGGACAGAGAGAGAAAGGGCTTTGATAGCTTCAAGACGTTACCAAATTATATTGCATGTTCGAAGGCACCAGTTTTGGTTTGTAAAACGCTTGAGATGCCAATACCCACCTGGGTAACACGTGAGCCCTTCCTTCTTTTTTCTTGCTCCTCTTGTTTGCTTTAGGCCTCCTGTTAGTGACTTCTTTTCTACTGTGTGATCGTTAGTGGCAAAGATATTTTGTTGTTAGACTTAGGCTATCCCTTTTACATATACATATAGTCTAATTAAAGGTTGGTTATATAAATTTTTATTGGTATTCTGGTATTTGTCAGGTAATATTGTGTGTATAGGAGAATAGCTATATATATATATATATATATATATATATATATATATATATATATATATATATATATATATATATATATATATATATATATATATATATATATATATTTATTGTATGAATATTTACCCCATATTTTTGTAAATATAAGCTGTAATTATCATTGTACTTTTTTTCTGTTAGTAAAGGACTGTACATACAATCCGTTTCATTCTCCTTCGATTTCTCACGTCCGGATTAGTATAGGAAGCGGGTTGGATCGATTGGGGTTAGTCTAAATTTTTCGACCTGCTACATTATGCAAAGAGGAAAAGTAGAAAATTTAAGTCTAACTGAAAGAATCCCAGGAAGAAGACCAAGAGGCAAACAAAGAGAGAAGTATATGGATGGAATAGATGCTACAAATGACAATAGACAGAGAGGTGTGGCATTCCATGCTCGCCAACATTTGCAGGGGCACCGCACTTCATTAAGGTAAGGTACAGTATATGTAAGCTGCTCTCTAGTTGATCTCAATTGGAACTCAATCCGTTTACTAACTATACCCAGTGTAGCTTAATTTTGCTATAATCAGAAAGTGTTTTCATTCAGGTATGATGCAGACCATTTTATAGTAGCAAAAATATGAAGTTGCCATGGCCAACAGCATGGCTATACTTACAAAAATGCAAATTTATTTAGTAAAAGGTTAAATGTGGATTTAAAATAAACACTTCTCTACAGCATGTGCTGGATACTATAAAGTTTACTTGAATGGACTCCATATAATGACCAACAATACCAAATGTGGCTTAACTTAGTTCACTATGAAAAATAGTGATAATAATGTCTGAGTGATTTCTAAGTTTGCTTCTATTTAAAATAATAAATTTGATTATATTAACTAATTCAAGTATATCTCTTAATTTTTAGCAACATGACATTCCTAATATTGATGAAAAAAATGAATAATATAGCATATTTATGATTCAAGTTTGTACTTCTACATAAGAGTAATGATAAAAATATATGGTTACTAGTATAACCATATAATGCAATTGTATTATGAATGCAGTATAACCATATAACACTTGTGGAAGCTCCAATATAATGACAACATCTTTTCGAACCAAGTCTTTTATTATGGGTGTTGCATTAGCATCCGTTACCTGGGGAATTATATTATATCTCTATGTGACACTTGTCCAGGTAAGTTTGATCTTATATAATTTTTTTTAATAGTTTTGGTTTATACCACCATTTAAGATACATTTATCTTTCATTGGGACCTATTAAATAATGTGAGATCCAAACCATGGATATCTAGAGCTGATGGGAAGGTGACCCAAATCAGTACTCAATCTGGCAACTAACCACACTCAATCATGCAGCTATAGTGGTATGGTAATTATAATTGGATAATTTGATAGAAGTAACCTAGATCTGCTCCATTTTTCATATGTTAATGGATATATACACCAAATGTACAAAGATATTTCTCAAATGGAAAAATATCCATTTAGGATTTGAGTTGTTGGGTAACATAATTTAAATTAAAATAAAAAGAAGAAAAGGGTGAGCTACTCATTTGTAGTTTCAAAATTCGCTTTATAAGTTTGGTAAAAAAATAAGAAACTATTGTAATTTAAAAATACTGGATACCAACTACCACCATGAAAATTAAGAAATAAATGGCAAATTTCCTAAAGGACATGGCCAAGTCATCCAACACTGTACCCAATCTAAAAAGGCAAAAGTGCATAATTGGGTACCCTCAAGGCAGCTTCTTCTTCCCTACCCTCTTCAATCTTTCATTCATGACATACAAATCCACACTATCTAATTAGTCTGCCTAAAACCTCTGTACTCACAGCTTCCCCAAACCTAAACATGTGCCTACAACAGCTTCAACATTGGATCACAAAGAAAATGTCCACCTCCCTCCCTTCCCCCCCAAATCAAGTCAATCTCTCTTACAGGCAAAAATCCAACCACTACCCATGGCCAATCTCTTCACTCACTTTAGTAAGTTGCACCATACAACCAGTGATCATAGATGGGGACAGGGGAATTATATCATCTGGTGGTGTCAATGGTTTTGCCAAAGATGCCACTCTGGAGGATACCACCATTGAATGTTTGCATCTACTCCCAAAGCTCCAACATATATCTTGGAGCCATGCTGGTATTCATGGATGGCTCTAATTCTGAGGGCTTCCATGCTCTCTCCCTAAGTTTGAAATTAGCAGTCCTCTATTGGGTGATCCATCTATCTTTATAGCTGAGCTGGTTGCAATACACGGCTTGCATAGTGAGACACAGAGCACAGTCCCTGCAGGGGGGTACTCAATACTCAAGGAGACGCAAATGAAGCGTAGTGGGGGGACTCTGAAAGAAGAATCTGGAGTGCCTCGTCTCCTTCATTAACACAGAAGCGCAAAGCATTCCAAATATGCTATAATTTTTCAAGGCCAAGGCGTCTCCAGCATTGCCGTGGCCATGAATAGCGCTAAGTGTAAAAAGATTTATGTTAAGACATATATATTATATATAGGAGATACAGCTGTATTTGAGATGATAGAATATAAACAATGATAAGGAACAAAAATATTTTCTATGAGATATCGATTAGTTGAAAATAGACTACTCCCAGTGGGATGTTAACGCTTTTAAGCACTATTTATAAGCACAGACACTGAAGTTCATACAACAACTATCACTGTAAGATTCAACAAAGAATGGGCGCGCTGTTGGCAAGTAGCTGCATATATAGCTTCTACAGACCAGCTCTAGAATGTTCCAGTGACTTTTAGATGGCGTTGTCTTCCGGTAGTGCGCAACTAACTATGTGGTGGGGGTCCCCAAACAATCCAAATTACAGGAAACGACACCACTGTACAATAACTATCTTAATATGACAAAAACTGGTGCATTATTGTCAAGAAACTTACTATATAACTTCTAGAGATGAGTTCTAGAATGTTCCAGTCACCAGTGCCTTGTAGGTGGCGTGTAGCTTCTGGTGGTGACTTACCGCTGGAGTTGTCTTCCGGTAGCATGTGGTTAACCATGTGCTAGGGGTTCCCAAACATTCCAAATCACCCAAGGCGACAGTAGCAGCCACTCACAGTGCCCTCAACCCATTTGACCTCAATTTGTGCTATTTTAAAATTCAACCTATCTTATTGGTAAAATAAATATTGCTAAATATCTAATTACTTTTGCAAATTCCTAAAAGTAAAAAAATTATTGCCACATTTTTGGGGGTGTGGTGGGGTTGCCCTCCCGTCTTCCATAGAGCAAATTTTTGGGGAGGGCAGCTACCAAGCTCGCCTCCACTTTAGGTATGCCACTGTCCAGGAGAATGGGACTACAATCTTGGACCCCGCATCCGTGGCAGAATCCTTCACCGCCGCTTTCTCCGCATTCTCTAACTGGGATACTGCTCTGCCAGCATTCAATGCATGTCGTGATGTTGTGGAAGGCCGTCAAAGGGACTTTACCAAGCTTGCCTCCCCTTTAGATACGCCACTGTCCAGGAGAATGGGACTACAATCTTGGACCCCGCATCTGTGGCAGAATCCTTCACGACTGCTTTCTCCGCATTCTCTAGCTGGGATACTGCTCCGCCAGCATTGTGATGTTGCGGAAGGCTGTCAAAGGGACTTTACCTCCATAGGCGGAGAATCCTTCAACGACAGGTTTATTCTGAGTGAGTTGAGTTCCGCTTTTGCTTTGTGCGCAGACACCACCCATGGTCTGGACGATGTCCTGTACGCCATGCTTCGACACATGGGTGAGCGAGGCATACTCTTTCTGTTATATTTGTATAACAGGATCTGGATAGAGGGTCTCCTCCCAGATTCCTGGTGAATCTGGGAGAGATCACTCAACCCTGGCCAGTTTCCGCCAATTCTCTCTAACCTCTTGCATGTGCAAGTTGATGGAGAAATTGGTAAATGTTGTTAGATTAGTCTTTTTTCTGGACAGCGGAGGCCATCTGTCTTTGAACAGTGCGTCTTCTGCAAGTTCCACTCCATGTTGGATGCTCTGCTCCGCTGGAAAATGCCTCTGAGAGGCCTTCCTTCATAGACAGCATTATGCCACCATATTTTTAGATCTAGAGAAGGCCTATGATACCACATGGCAATACAGTATCATGGAGACTCTTCACACAATGTGGGCAAGGGGATGCCTCCCCATCTTTATATCTGAAAGTTTGCGAGATCGTCAATTCAGTGTAGGGGTGTGGGGGGGGGGTGTCCTGCAGGGAAGTGTCTTCAGTGTCACACTCTTTGCCCTGAGCATAAACAGCATCACCTCGGTGCTGCCGGAAGATTTCCTTGCTATGCACCAAGTGGACGACCTTTCGATTTCTTTTGGTGCGGTCCAGATGCCAACCCTGGAGCGTCGACTCCAACAGGCATTGAACCGCGTCTCTCCCTATGCTGAAGCGCTCAGGTTTCGGTCTCCTTGGCCAAGACTATAGTGGTGCACTTCTGCCACCATCCACAGCTCCACCCTGACCCAGACTTGTTTCTTAATGGGGTACACCTGAAGTGGTTAAATCGCACCGTATCCTCGGTCTTGTATTTGACCGACACCTCACCTGGGAGGCTCATATTCACAGCCTTAGGGTCTCTTGTACCTGCGCCATGGATATTCTATGTTCTGTGACATTAAGTGCTTGGGGTGCTGATAGGGCCACTGCCTTACTTTTTTATAGATCCTCTGTTCGTTCAAAGTTTGTCTATGGATGCGAGTTTTATGCATCCGCAGATTTGCATTTATTGCGGAAGGTTGACTCGATCCACCACACAGGTGTTTGCCTGTTGACTGGTGCCTTCTGTATGTCCCCCATCGAGCGCCTACTTGTCAATGCTAAGTAGACCCCAGCTTGGCCTCTTCTTTCAGACAGCCTGCGTTTCTACCCTAATTCCTCACTTTCCCTACCACCTCTCATTCAACTTTCTCTTTTTAGCCTCTAATTTCACAGGTTAGATGCTGACCAGCTTCCTCTCACCCAACTATCCTGGATTAGGGCTGAGAGGGGAGAGGCAACATTCCCTTAACCCTGAGCTCCAGTCCAGGGTGGTGGGTTTATAACAACCCGCTTCAGCGCCATCCACACCTTCCTCACTTCCCTTTTCTTTCTCCTTCCAATATCTATCCATTTTATGCCATGCACATGGGCTGCCAGGCTACTAGGTGGGAGGAGTGGCCACATACTTCGTGTTGTGATTAGCATATGTATCCCATACAATAAATATGTTCACCATGGACCAATGATGAAGAACCCCCCAAATTTATTCTTCATCTACTTTCCCCTTTAAAATCAAGAAATCCGCCCTCCGGCAGCTCCACACAAAAAATTGAGAGGAGGTTTACTCCTCTCCTTTGCCTATGTGTGTAGGGGACTACCCTTCACCCCTTTGGGCGACTCCCTCAATTATGGGCAGGCAGCCCATAATTGACTGGGCAGATATGGCCCATTGGCCCCTTCCCTCTAAAGACATGTGTGCTCGTATATTGAGCTTAGAGGTCTTCACTGTATGTGCTCCCCTCTCTTCCCTGACCAAAGACAATACAAACAATGGGACCTGTGACTTTTGAGATGGACATGATCTCCTGAGACAACCCAGCCCCAGACGGTGGGACCTTTCATTAGAGCGGACTTGGGCTCGGTGCCAAGCACCGAACTCGAGTCCACCCCTGTGCGAGGTCTTCCTCAGACGGCTTGGGTCTCCAAGAGTCTACAAGGAGAGGAGGGATCTCCTCCTCTGGGTGGTGCCCCTGTGGCAGCCAAAACCTCCATCTCGGGGGAAGGATCTTGCTAAGGCTGGTCCATCTGGCCTGGGGGCTCCTACCAGCCGAGGAGAGAAGTGATCATTCCCCGCCATCCTCTCCTAAAAAGAAAAAAAATAGGAAAAGGACAAAAAATACTCTGGGATCCTCTCCATCCGTGGGGGCTGAGGGGATGGATGGGTCTGCTGCATGTCCGGCCCCATTGCTTCCCCGAGTGGGAAAGAACAGAACTGTGCAGAGTGGAGCCTCAATTATGTGGGGGCCCCTCATTCAGAGGCTACCTGGCATTTTTGAGCCCTCTGGCTTCAAACCTTTCCTCATCATGTGCTCCACTGATGGCAGCATGTTGGCTAAGGGCAACATGATCCATCAGAAGAGAGTCTTAGCTAGCGTTATTGGTAGAGAGCTGAAGGTGACCCGTTTCTTGGATGGTAGCCTTCTGGCAAATGCGTTGAATCCCCTTTGAGCCATCCATGATTAGTGCCCTTTGGACAGTAGATTGTACGCCGGTGAGTGTGACGCTGCACTCTACCATGAACTTCATCAAAGGATTAGTTTATGCGATGGAACTCATGGACTACTCCATAGATGACATGGTCGAACATATGATGAAAAAACACGGAGGGTCCTCGAGACCCAGCCTTACACTCTTACTCACGTTCGACTGTGTTAAACTCCATGAGTCGGTGCATGCCAGTTGGTATTGCTACTGTGTAAAAGCATTCATGCCACTGCCCCAGAGGTGCTATTACTGTCACTGCTTTGGCCATACTAATCGCTCTTGTAGGTGCGCAAAGTCAGGGTTACCTGAAGTCTGTATAAGTTGCTCCAAACCCGCACCCAATCAGTCCAATTCGTGTGTGATCAAGTGTGTCAATTGCGGAGAGCCGCACCCTGCTTCCTCGAAGCAATGTGGCGAGTCCTTAGGAAGGAAATCCTGGCCATTCAGGCCCAGGATTGTCTCATTTTCAGAGGGTAAGGACTTGGTCCTGGCAGGCCCGTCTCTGCCTAGGACGTCTTAGGCATAGAGCACGGTCATTTCTGCACCCATTCAGAACCCTTCTGCGGGTTCTGGTTCTACCCACCCTGGATGCTCCCCTGGTAAAGCTGGCGACACAAACAGTTCACACCTAGCCCGGCTAAAACCCAGCTTTACCATTTCACGTAAGGCAAAACGGCTGAACGCTTCCACCTGGTCGTTAGACTCAGGATGCGACACCCCCAAAATTGGTCATGAGGCCATCTTGCGGGTTCCAAAAGCTGCCCCGAAAAGGAGGACAGCACTAAAGGAGCTTTGGCTCCTTTGCCTACACCCAGTCGTGGGCTGGGTGGCTCGCGGATGGTAGGTCCACCAAAAGAGGGCTTCCCGCCTGCGAAACTACCCCGCTCACCTAAGGTTTCAAGGCAGAGGGAGGAAAAGACTCGCATGGTGATCAAAACCTCTCCCGGTAAGTCCTTGAAGGTGACAGCGCATTGTCCGGCCAACAGTGCCTGGAGTTCTGCCTCCGGGAAGCGTATGACCATTCTCGTGTCTTTTCGAGGAGGTCCCCTAAATCTCCTCCGAGCTAGGCCTGCAGGGCATATTTCTTCAATGGAATTGCCGCAGGCTGTGGGCCAAATGGGAGGAGCTGCGGAAGCTCGTCTTGTCCAGTTACCCTTGAGCTATCTTTTTGCAGGAGACCATTCTGGGCCCGTGCCCCCTGCCCACTCCCCCAGGGTATAAGGGTTTTGCCACCCCACCACCACAGGATGGGGGCCGGGCAGGGGGATGTGCCATTTATACGCGGCATGATGTCTCCGTTCTTCTGTTTGCTTTAGATACATTCTTTCAGGGAGTAGCTGTGCAGCTGCACCTGGATAGAAGGTATACTGTTATTTCCTCGTATATTCCACCATCAGCCAACTTTGACGCAGGGGACTTCTGCTGCGCTGTGGCACAGTTTCTGAGGCCCTTTCTCTTGCTCGGAGATCTGAATGGTATACACCCCATCTGGGGAGACTACTAGATTAATCCCTGGGTCAAGTCCTGGCCGAACTGATCGATGAGCTGGAGATAGGTGTCATAAATGTGGATGAGTTTACACATCACTGCCCAAGAACCACCTCATTTTCCTGCCTCGATCTATCTTTGTGCTCTCCAGATACACAGCCTGATTTTGGGTGGTAGGTGGTTGATGACCACCATGGTAGGGAGCACTTTCCCATTCAAATATTTTCTGGTTCACTGCTGCCCGTAGTGCTTGGTGTGGTCTTGCCATGCCAAAGCGCACATGCTTGGCTTTTCCTTGGCCAAGACTAAGGTGGTGCACTTCTGCCACCATCCATAGCTCCACCCTGACCCAGACTTATTTCTAAATAGGGTGCGCCTGGAAGTGGTGGATTTGCAGCATTTCCTTGGTATTGTATTTAACCAACGCTTCACTTGGGATGCTTATATTTGCAGCCTTAGGGTCTCTTTCACCCGCACCATGGATATTCTTTGTTCCGTGACATTTGGCGCCTGCAGCGCTGATGGAGCCACTGCCTTACTTTTTTATCGATCCTTTGTTCGTTCCAAGGTGGACTCGATCCAGCACACCAGCCTTTGCCTGGTGACCGGTGCCTTCTGCACCTTCCCCATTGAGAGCCTACCTGTTGATGCCTGGGGAGATGCCACTGTCTCTGCGCTTCTTCACACCGATTACATTACATGAATATGGTGCCTTCCGCACCTTCCCCATTGAGAGCCTACCCATTGATGCCTGGGGAGATGCCACTGTCTCTGCGCCATGCATAGTTCATTTCTCGCCTGTATGTGCGAGCCCTGTGCCTCCCTCGTATTATCTAAAGCCCTCACTGCATTTGCAGCTGATCTTGACGGTGAATATGCCGCCGAGACACGCTAGTCATACCCTAAGCCCTTCAACTTTAGGGCCAGGAAACTTTTGAGAGCTCTGTATAGCTCTCGGACCAGTGGCACCCCTGGTTCTGCTCAGACGCCACCCTTTGTTTCCACGCCTCTACTCCCAAAGTTTGTACAGCACCTGGAGTATTGCGATCAACCTTTTTGGAGCACACTTGTGTCACGCTGTGCCAGTGTATATGGATGCCTCCAATTCCCAAGAGGGGTTCGGTTTACATGGCGTAATCCTTCCATTTGACCTCAGCGGGGCTCTCTCAGCTCGGCCTGTCTTCATGGCCGAGCTTGTTGCAATACACCGCTCGGTACGGGAGATTACATGATGTGCCTGGTTCAGAGAGCGTATTGTGATTTATAGCAACTCACAAAGCGCCCTGAGTGCTCCCGGGGGATTGGAATCTCAGCATCCCCTTGTTCACGATATCCATGATCCCACGGTTTTGGCAAGCTGGGCGGATGTCGAGATTATTGTCTGCTGAGTTCCTGGATATGTAGGAATTGTGGGGATCAAGGCCGCCAAAGAGTCCATGAGGACTGGGCAACCAGACCAGCATTTTGCTCTTCCTCACACCGATTACATGGCAGGAATACGGCAGCTCTCCGGGCTGCTTGGCAAAGAAGATGGAGACTGTCGAGGGGAACCTAAAGTTGCGTGCCATTCCGCCGTGACTGTTCCCATGGACCTAGCCCCCAATGCCGAGATGGATTCAGGTTGCTTTTTGTAATCTCCGAATTGGACACACTCGCAGGACCCACCACTATTTGATGGAGCGCTCGCCCGCTCCTTATTGTGACGACTGCATTGTGCCTCAGACAGTTTGGCATATTCTCGTTGAATGTCGCAGTCTTGGTGATCTTTGCGTACGTTACCTGCGGGGTTGCTACAGATTGTCCCTTGTACACGGGGCGGATGTATGCATACTGACTTGTATACTTTTTGACTTTTCCTTTTTTTATTGTTATTTTTGTGTTTTCTGCATATTATTATTTTAATTTAGCCTAGTACTAGGCTGTCCTGAGTACGGCGACTTATGCCAAAGTAGGCAGTCGCCAGATGGGCTCATAAAATTTAAAAAAACAAAACAAAATGATGTTGTGTAGATGCCACTAGCTCTGCGCTGTGTACAGTGCATTATTTGCCTGTATGCGCAAGCCCGGCACCTCCCTCAGTCGCCAATAGCTCTCACTGCATCTGCAGCTGATCTTGACGCTGCCTTTGCTGCCTAGAGACGCCAGTGATACCCTAAGCCCTCCTGGTTTAGAGCTAGGAAACTCCTTCGAGACTCGGTATAGCTCTCGGGCTAGTGGCAACCCTGGTTCTGCCCTGGTAGCTAATCCTGGAGGGTACCACCTTTGACTATTTGTCAATACGCCTCTGCTCCCTAATCTTCTACAGCACTGGGAGTATTGTGTTCCTCATTTTGGGAGTGCAGTTCATGTCACACTGGAACTGTGCCAATGTATATGTTCATAACAAGTCCCAATAGGGGGTCTGTTTCCACGCCGTATCTTCACGGCCAAGCTTGTTGCAATACGCTGTTCGGTACAGGCGATAACACAACGTGCCCGGTTCGGAGACCAGATTGTGATTTATAGCAACTCGCATTCGGATCTCCACATCCCCTCTTCACGATATCCGTGCCCTCACAGTTTTGGCTAACCTGGTGGATGTCAAGATTATCTTTTACTGGGTTCCTGGACATGTGGGAAGGGAAGTGTGAGGAATGAGGGCGCCAAAGAATCTGCGAAGACTGGGCGACCAGACCAAGGCTTCGCGCTTCTTCACACCGATTACATTGCATGAATATGGTCAGTTTTCCAGGCTGCTTGGCAAAGTGGGGAGAGGGTCGATGGAAACTTAAAATTGCGTGCCTTTGCGCCGCGACTGTTCTCATGGACCTACCCCTCAATGCTGCGATGTCTTCAGATGTCTCTCTGTCACTCTGAATTTGATACACTCATGGGACCCACAGCCATTTGATGGAGCGCTCGCCTGAGCCTTATTTTGATGACTGCTTTGTCCCCTAGACTGTTCAAAACATTCTTGTTCAATGTCCCAGTTTGGGTGATCTTTGCGCCCATTCTTTCCTAAAGAGGCCTTCCTTGTCTGTGCAGAACAAAATAAATGTGGCTGTGCCTGTCAGATTGGTTGTGCTAGGCGAAGGGTTAAAAAAAAAAAATCATAACTACCAGAATCTTTGTTGAAATTAAAAACTTATAATTATAAAATTAAACCAATAATTTTCAATCATTTAATTGGCTAAACCTAGTGGAGGGCGGGATTGTTTTAAAGATGATTACCAATTGCCAAAAGGCTCTTGATCAACCTTAACCGCTAACTATAAATTTAAAAGATTTTTCTAAAAAAAATCCTTTGAAATTAAAGAAGTTTAAATATATTAAAAGGATAAATTAAGTATTGTTGTTCTGGTTCCCCGGGCTCTGTTATTCCAGGAAGCCTGCACCATCTAGGTAGGCCACCATATCCACTTGACTTGACCAAAACTGCAGGGCATTGTTAATGTTGTGTTGGTGATAACCATAGTGAAGTCATGTAAGATGCACTCTATCCGACCTAGAGAGTTGTGTTTCCTTGCAGCTTATGTTTGGTGGGGGGGGAGGGGAGTTAAGTATTATGTTGTGTGGATTGCTTGTCTGGTAAGGTGTGTGTGAATATTTTTTTTTACTGTGACAGGTTTGTTGGTTGTGGTATGGACTCAAGAATGTGGTGTCCTTGTTACTTGTCTCTGAATAGGAGGGTGGTTGTATAGATAGTGACAGGGGCTGAAAATGTTCGATGGGTGTTGTTTATGTACTACCTAGCCTGATTCTAAGTACTATTTTCTGTACAGTCTGTAATTTGTTTAGTTGCATTTTGGATATGGCAGGTGCCCATGCAGGGCTGGCATACTCACTAACTAAACCCATGTGCTGTTTTTAGACTAGGGTGAGCGTTTCTTTGTGTTGACCAAATGTTGTCCCCGTTAGCGCTCTTGGGTGCATTGAGTCTGGCTCTGCATCTTGTGACTATATCTTTTATGTGTGGTCCAAATGACAATGAAGTGTTGTAAGAGACTCTGAGTATCTTTGTCTCATGTCTTTCTGGAGTTAATGTGTCACTTAGTGTTGCTGTTGGTCTGTGATGGTGTTCCTTGTTGTAACTGGTGAGGAGAGTGCTAGTAGATTTAGTAGGTGCTATTTTGAGTCTGTTTAGGGAGAGCCAGTTTTCTAGTTGTTATATATGTTTGTACTTGTGTTGAGCATGTGTTTTGCATCTATGTGTATGGATATGATTGACAAGTTATCTACATATGATGAGGTATATCTGTTTTCTGGTGGGGTGGGTAAGTTAAAGAGTGTTAGACTGAGAACTGAGCCTTGTGGTATGCCATTAGGAAAGTTTCTTTTGATGGATGACTTGCCATTGCAGTGTACAAATGCCTGTCTGCCTGATAAGTAGTTGGTGAGCTAGTGTTTGCTGTTGTAGATTTTGTTTGTGATGGGAACATGTGGAATGGCCTTGAAACCTTTACTAATGTCAATTGTAATTAAAAGTATTCTGTGCGGTGGGCATCAGGAATTGATGCTATCATGTATTTTTTGTGTGAGATTAGTGAAAAGTCTCTTGGGGCAGAGTGATCTTGTCTGTAGCTATGTTGTGTAGGTGATAGTGGTATGTATGGTGCATATTATAAGGCATTCCGAGGCTGGATAGTATACAGAGTAATGTAATTGGTTTGTAGGACACTGCTTCTGTGGATGTTTTTTTACAGTGGGCATATGGGTAGTTTGCTATGTTTGTGAGTGTTTGGATGCCATAAGGTCCTAGGTATTTCAGATGTCTGTTAGAAGTTTTGTGGATATGGGTTGAGTCAGGCGATTTTTGTCTGCCTTGGAACACAATAATCTTTAGACCATGAAAAAGTTATACATTCCTTAATAGTTGTTTCTGGTAAATGAGTAATTATTTTCTTTCCACAACTTAAGCTCATTGCCTTTCTTTTTTAAGTAGGCCTTAAATGGGGGTGAAATACAGTGGAACTTCGGTTCACAAACTTAATCGATTCTGGGCCTTGGTTTATAAACCAAATTGTTCATGAACCAAGACAATTTTTTCAATTGGAATTACATATTTAAGTGGGTTTTTTTGTGATGAATATATATATATATATATATATATATATATATATATATATATATATATATATATATATATATATATATATATAGAGAGAGAGAGAGAGAGAGAGAGAGAGAGAGAGAGAATGAAATTGAAATAATATCCTTAAATAGAGACAAATAACACTAAATTAAATAAAACAGTACTGTAATTTACCTTTGTTGTTTGTATTTGCTGGCACAGGTGGATGGTGAGGGAGGAGAGGAAGAGGAGGAAGCTACTGCTTCGAAAGGGAATCCTTTCCATGAAAACACTGGGAAACTCTGATTCAGGAGTTTTTTCTCTTCTCTTTTTAGGTGGTTCCATTTCTGATTTGCGCACAAGAAAATTTTCTAAAGAAATTTGTCTTTGTCTTTGCTGCCGATTTTTCTGAAGTGGGACATTACATTGTCATTCAAAATGTTAAGTGCCCTATTGGCCACAACTTTGCTAGGGTGATGGTTTTCAATAAATTCCTGCACTTCATTCCACTTACTATAAATGTCATTTATCTGATCATTAGTAATTTTTTCCCTTTCCTCATCTTCCTCTGACGAATGATCCTCCTGTAGAGCCTTCACCTGCTCCCTCTACAACTCATCAAGCTCTTCTGTGTTGAGTTCTTCTCAATGATTCTCCACCAGCTCTTCCATGTCAGCAACACAGCTTGGCCAAAGTTTTCTCCAGGCTTATTGCAAGGTGCGGTAAGAGACCTCATTCCAGGCTTTAGCGATCAGGTTTATGGTTTATGCAGTGGAAGATTATTAAAGTGTTGCTTCCGAAAATCTCAAATGGCCAAATCCATGTCACTAGTGTCCTGGAAACACCTGGAAAACAGTGCCTTGGTGTATAGCTTTTTGAATGCAATGCCCTGTTGATCCATAGGCTGCAGTAGTGGAGTAATATTTGGAGGAAGAAATTTGACCTTGATGAAATTGTACTCAATATCCAATATACAACCTCTCCAACAAATTTCTTTGGTTGGCCTCTATTTTCACAAGGTAGGCGCTGACCTTCGCGGGTAACTATCCTGGATCGGGGGGGGGGGGGGGGGTGACAATGTTCCCTAACCCCTGAGCTCCAGTTTGGGATGGTGGGTTTTTAACAACCTGCTTCATCTCCACCCATACCTTCCTCACATCACCTTTCCTTCTCACTTGACACTCTATCCTTTTTACATTGTGTCCAAGGTGGAGCCGCCATGCCGAAGGGCTGCCAGGTCACCAGGCTGGAGGGGTGGCCTTAAATGGCGGCACCTGGTTCTGCCAGCCCCAGATGCACCCCTTGCAGAGGGGTGATGAGTGATTGCTTCCCATAAAAAAAATTAGTGTCACCATGCCCAATGATAACAAAAATAAAAATCTCTCTCAATTTCCCCTTGTCCACTGTCAGAGTTGCCCTCAGGCAACTCCACTGAAAAAATGGAGATTCCCACCCTCCCTGTGCTTTCACAGGGAAACCTCCAAAATTCTTTGATGGAAGAAGAGGCTTACTCCTCTCCTTTGACTATGGGGGTAGGGCACTGCCCCTCACCCCCTTTAATGGAGGTGCCCTTGGGTGCCTCCCTCTTTACCAGCGGCAGTCCCCCTTTTTTTTCCAAGGGGACTGCCAAGAAAGCCAGCAAGCAGCCCATAACTGACCGCTTCCCCCTTATGGGGGGAAAGGGAAGACAGCGGCCATTGGCTGATTCCTTCCAGAGACCTGCTGGCTCGCATACTAACCTTAGCCGGGGTCAAGGCCTGTACTTCCACATACTCAACTTGTGACACCACTGCCAATGGGACCTGTGATGCCCTGGGGGATGGTGGCCACAGGGAGCCCCCTCCCCATTAGATAGACATGGTCCTTGATGCAATCGAGCCTCAGATGGTAGGTCCATCCATGGGAGTGAATCTGGGCTCAGCGCCATGCATCAAACCCGAGTCTGCCCCTATCAAGGTCCTCCTCAAACGGCTCGGGTCTCCAAGGCAGTAAAGGAGGGGAAGGATCTGCTCCTCCAGCCAGTGCCCCTGTGACAGCTGGGGCCTTATCCATCTCGCAGAAGGACCTTGTTGAGGCTGGTCCATCTGGCCTGGAGGCTCCTGCCGGCGGAAGGGAAAAGCGGGTTCATTTCCCGCCGTCCTCTCCCAAGAAGAAAAGAAACAAAAAAAAACTCTGGGCTCCTCTCCATCTGCGGGGACGGATGGGTCTGCTGCTTTAGTAAGCGACCAAGCAGAGTCTCTGACAAAGACCAAAGGTACAAATGCACACAGTGGAGCCTCGATTATGTCTAGGCCCCTCATTCAGAGACTACCCGGCATTTCTTATCCCTCAGGATTCAAACGCTTCCTAGTTATTCGCTCCACTGATGGCAGCATGTTGGCTAAGGGCAACCTGATCCATCAGAGGAGAGCTTTAGCTAGTGTGTTTGGTATAGAGTCGAAGGTGACCCATTTCTCGGATGGGAGCCTTTTGGCAAATGCCTCAAATCCCTCCGAGGCAGCCATGATTAGTGTCCTTTGGACACTTGGTGGCAGGCCCATGAGTGGGACGTCGCACTCTACCATGAGTAGTTTATGCGAGGGAACTCGCGGACTACTCCACAGACTTCATCACTTTAGAGCTGGCCAACCATAGGGCAGTCAAGGTTGAACGTGTGATAAGAAAACAAGGAGGGGCCTCGAGACCCACCCTTACACTCTTCATCACGTTTGACTGTGTCAAAATCCCTGAGTCAGTGCATGTCAGTTGGTATTGCTACTGTGTGAAGGCATTCGTGCCACTGCCGCTGATGTGCTATTACTGCCACCGCTTCTGCCATACTAATCGCTCCTCTCGACATGCAAAGTCAGGGTTACCCCAAACCTGTGTAAGTTGCTCCTAGGCCTCGCATTATATGTCCAAATTGTGTGTGTCAATTGCGGAGAGTGGCACCACGCTTCTTCGAAGCAATGTGGTGCGTATCTCTTTGAAAAGGAGATCCTGGCCTTTCAGGCTCAGGATTGTCTTATTTCACGAGGCTAAGGACTTTGTCCTGGCATGCCCAGCACAATCTTGGATCCCACGTCCGTGGCAAAATCCTTCGCGCCTGCTTTCTCCGCATTCTCTAGCCAGTATGCTGCTCCACCAACATTCAATGCACGTCCTGATGTCGCGGAAGGCAGCCAGCTGTACTTTACCTACAAAGGCGGAGAACCCTTCAACGACAGGTTTACTTTGAGTGAGTTGCTTTCCGTTCTTGCTTGATGCGTGGACACTGCCCATGGTCAGGACAATGTCCCGTACGCCATGCTTCGACACCTGGGTGAGCGAGGCATGGCATTTCTGTTAGATTTGTAAAACAGGATCTGGGTGGAGTGTCTCCTCCCGGATGCCTAGCGAATCGCTACTGTGCTCGCCTTTCGCAAATGAGGGATAAATCACTCTACCCTGGCCAGTTTCCGCCCAATCTCTCTAATCTCTTGCATGTGCAAGTTGATGGAGAAATTGGTAAATATTAGATTAGCCTTTTTTCTGGACAGTGGAGACCATCTGTCTTCTGCACAGTGCAGCTTCCGCAAGTTCCACTCCACGTCGGATGCTCTGCTCCAACTGGAAAATGCCATCTATGAGGCCTTCCTTCATAAACAGCACCCTGCCACAGTGTTTTCAATCTGGAGAAGGCTTATGATACAGTATCATGGAGACTCTCCACATGACGGGGGCGACGCGATGCCTCCCACTCTTTATATCTGAATTTTTATGAGATTGTCTATTCCGTATACAGGTGCAGGGGAGCCCACTCCGGCCCAATGGAGCGGGGTGATCGTGTCCCACAGGGAAGTATCCTCAGTGTCACACTCTTTGCCCTGAGCATCAACGGCATCACCTTGGTCCTACCGGATCATGTTCTTGCTATGCTAGAAATGGACGATCTTTCGATCTCTTTTGGCGCGGCCCAGATGCCAACTCTGGAGCATCAACTCCAGCCAGCTGTTTTTCATTTATCCAAACTAACAACAGTTTTTATATTTCCTCTAGCTATTTAGATCTTTGCTTCATTAACGCAGTCACTCCATAGCAAGTTCAGCTACCTTTATTACCTCTTTTGTTTTTTAGAATCGTGCAGATTGTCAATTTTGCTATATCATACTGCTTGGCGATGTTGGAAACCTGAATGCCATTCTCATGTTTGGCACTAATTTCCTTTACTTCAATAGTAATACATTTAGCCTTCTTACTGCTGTTATGTACACTTTTCTCCTTCATAGGTGTTATAACGGGGGTTAAAATAACACAAAATAGGGAATAAAGAAAAAATAAATTATGTTTTTGAACACAATACTCTTACAAGCAATGTTTACACCATGCGCGCCAATGCATAACTGAGCACTAGTTTCATATAACTAGTTCGTGAACCAATTTGTTCGTGATGTGGGGCATTTGTCAACCAAGGTTCTACTGTAGTCTTTTCTGGAGTTGGGTTAAAATAACACAAAATAGGAAATAAAGAAAAAAAAAAGGTTTTGAACACAGCACTCTTACAAGCAATGTTTACACCATGCGCGCCAATGCATAACTGAGCACTAGTTTCATATAACTAGTTTGTGAACCAATTTGTTCGGGATGTGGGACATTTGTCAACCAAGGTTCTACTGTAGTCTTTTCTGGAGTTGGGGTATTGGAGACTTTCAGTCTCTCCTTCATTATGTGCCCCTTAATAATTTCCATCAATTCATAATTGAATAACTTCCCCAAAATATATACATCAATTTATACTCATAAAAAATTAACTATTCTATTTACCTTCCAATATTTTTATCAATACCAAGTGAAAAAAAAATGGGTGGCCTTGTTTTTAATGGGGCATAAAGCAGAGGAAGAGGGTATTTATAATGAGACTGATGTCTGTGGTTGGCTGCTGATTAACTCTTGTGGGAAAATGGTTAAGAGAAACAAGGTTAGTTGATTTATATTATTCATCCTGAATGTTTTTGTTTTATTTCAGACAAATTTCCAGAGTGAAAAAATTCATTCAGTGCAACAAGTTTCTCTACAAACTCCTGGTTCAATTCATAATAGCAAAGCATTAAAATGGAAACGCAATTTTTTTCCCAAGCATCCTAATCAATTTTCAGTGGAAAACCAAAAATCCAATGCTAAATATATGTTGGAATACCCTGAAGTTAATGAACAAAAATTAGGCAGATTTGCTTGGAAGAAAGAATTAAACAGTAATGAAATCCTTGGTATTCAACCAGTGTTTAACTCAGTTATGGATAAAATGAACAAAGATGAAATTGATTTGGCCAAACTTGGTTTAGTCAGAACAATAGCTGATCAAGAGGTAGGGGCCAACTAATAATTATATGGTTGTTCATCTCTTTTTCCATAGTCACTTCTCTTGAATCAACTAGATAATTTATTTTGTATATTTTTAGTCATGTATTCACCCATAATTTTGCTGTAAGCATTATTATGAAATTTTTAAATGTCCAAGTGTATACTCTTGAATTATATATTTGCAGGAGAAAGAGATGGGTTATAGACTTCATGCTTTTAATACATTACTATCACAAAGGCTTTCCTACCACCGTCAAATTCCTGACACAAGACATGAAAAGTGAGTTGGAGGTTTGTTTAATTATAGAAATCTATTTAACTTTTCCCCCCAAATGATCTTGGATTGATATGGTTGGTTTGGAATTTTTTATAAGTATAACTAATTATTAGTTAGAAGGGAGGAATCATTGCCTTTGCAATATAATGAGAAGTGCTAACAAACAAAGATAGCATTATTGAGAATTTTGGGAGCATCTGCTCTCTTGCATAATAATGTAATCCCATGAATAGATTTGTTGATTTAGACTGTGTTGGAGAACTGGCTAGCCCCAACTTTTTCAAGGAATCCTAATTTTTTTTATGTAGTCTTAAAATTCTACCTATTATATTTTCACCTGATAGCACATTATAGCATGCAGTCAGTTATTGGGCAGTGTACAGTTGCAAGAAATAAATAGACATCCACAATTTTATTTTTATTTTATTAATGTTTTTATTCCAATTTATTTCCCATTATTATGACAAGTATTTATTTCCTTCTTTTCAGAATTTAATACAGATAGTTGTCACTTTCACCGGCTCCCAATTATAAATTTTTGTTTCCAAGAATTTTCTTTGGCTAAAAAAAAATGTCCATATTTGCTATTAAAAAAAATCATTTAACTAACTCTATACCTACCTACATGCTCGTCCCCACCTACATGCTCATCCCCACCTACATGCTTGTCCCCAAACACTGAGTGAGTGAATACATCCCTCAGCTGAGCCAAACGCAAAATTATATTAAGAGTTGGCAAGCCCCCAGCATCCTTGCAGGGCACACCACAGTTGCCCCGCAAGTGGGTATCCTGTGTAGCCTGTTACACTTGGTACCCCGAGGAGCTGCACAATCCTCCCAGCCTGATTGCAAATTAAGGAACCCACTTGAACTTGCTGATGGGGCCTGGGAAAGTTTTTGGTGCACTTCCTCTTCACTCCCGCTAACTCAGGGATGGGCATTAATTTTAAGCAGCAGGCCACATTGAAGCTTGTGTAAAGCTTGGCGGGTTGCACTTAAACAGTTATATGTACTCAAAATTTGCATCTAAGTTAATTGCAATTACCTTTGTGCATTTGTTTGCATATACTACCTACTCTTAGATATAACTTATATCAGAATGGGGATTTACACCATCACATGGAATCTGAACCACAATTTACAGTTAATTATTGATGCAATGTGCAATATTACCAAACTTAAATTAAGACTGAAAATATAAAACTATGCCTATATGAAGTGAGTGAGTCATTAAAATTTCAAAGCTGTTCCAAAATTTGACAGAATTAGTGTATATTATTGAATTCTGAAATGAAATGTGAGCCATGTGAAAAGTCTGAGTGTGCTGCAGTTTGTCCACTGCTGATCTAACTGCTACCTTATCTTAATTTATTTATATATTATTAGTATTATTATGACTATCCCCCAGCCTTTTGTCTGCCTGTACTTTGTACTATGAGGAAATGTTCTCACCTGGACAGAGTTTGGTCCACTAGACATGGTGACTGAGTGGACTGCATGCCAACCTAGCATCACCTACCTCCTGAGTATGATAATAATAGGTGATTACCCACTTTACTTGTTAGTGGACCCGCCTATTTCCACTTCTCTTTATTGCATCTGCACCTACCCACTTCCAAACTTGGATCTTCTATTCATGGCAGTTCTGGCTTCCTGGCACACTTTTGTCCTCCTATGGGCCTTTAGTTGAGTGGCTGAAAGTTTGCTGGCTAAGGCAAGTATTAGGCATTGAGTGTGTTGGGCTGTTGACTCTGTTCACCTTCTTCTAGTACAAATATAAGTTGGCTACATCAGCACCATCCTTTATGGTCAAAGCTCAAGGACAATTTTGCCTGAATGGTCGCCTGGGTTGTCAAGTCAAGGCCTATCTTAGCTTGAGGCTCTGGTCTGAGTATGCGTAAATGATAACATTTTAGAGTTTTCTGTTGTATGGAGACTTTTCTCTAATCTAACCTAACCTCCCAAGGCATTCAGAGGTCATAGTATCTACTTGCCATTTATTTGGTTCCATTTTAAATAATCATGGCAACAACTGTAGGAAATGTGGATGACTGTTAATGCAAGGAGAGTCGTTTCCAAGTGAGGCGTTGCCCTGCCTAGGTGTCATGAGGTAAAATGAGACACCGCTTTGACTGATGGAAGTGCTCCTCCCTCACCATTATTAGCCTTACAAAGAACAAATGGGAAGGGTAGGACATCCTTCTGTCATGCATTGGCCCCTTTATGGTGTCTCATGGGGTATCCCCCTTACATGAGTGATATTGGTGAAAGTGGTAGTGGCTTTGTGGCAATGGTTCCTGACAGTTCCTGAGAAGAAGGTCTTCTTCGACACTGCTTCTCAGTTCAGGAGGTCAATAGATGGAAAGGAGTACAAAAAGAAGATTACATCAAATAATTTCAAAGCCAATTACTTGCTGTGGTGGTTTACAATATCTTCTGTCTAGTTACCTTTAAATCATTCAATGCATTTCACAATGGGCAGATCAGGCTATAATAAATATGAAAATATTACTAAAACCCCACATTAAAACTATATTTGTAAGAATGAATTTAAAATTAAATTATACCAATACAGCAACAGTCCAAATTAATGATATATCAAAATATCCCTTTAATGTATACCTTATAATTTAATCTATCACAACCCCCCTTCCTTGCTAAATGCTCACATTCCTCTATCATAAACAAAGGTAAGGTCAAAAGACAGAGTAAGGCAAAGTATTGAAAATCCATTGTGGACAAAATGGGGAGAATTTGTCTCTCAACCACATACAGTCTCCACTCACCAGAGTGACCCCTGCATTCCTGAGTTTTCAGGGAGTCATTGTGGCATAAAGACTGAATAGTCCTCGAATGGAGGTCCACCCTAAGATGGACATGGTTGGAGGTGACCCTGCCTCAGATGGCAGGATTGTCTATGGCAGCGAACCCTGATGCTGTCCCAAACACTGAAATTGCACCCATTTAATTACAAATTTTCCCTCAGGCATCATGGACCCCGAAGACTCACAAAGAAAGGAGGGATCTCCTCCCCCTACTGTTGCCCATTTAACAGCCAAGCCCTTATCCATCTCAGGGAAGGATCTTGCTGAGGCTGGTACATCTAGTCTGAGGGTACTTTCCAGAGGTGTAGAGAAGCCAGCTCACTCTCTGCCCTTCTCTGCCAAAAAGAAAATGGAACAAGAATAAGAAGTCAAAGAGGATTATGGGCTCCTCTCCCTCTGTAGGAGATTTGGGAAAGGACAGGTTCGCTGCTGTTACAGCAAGTAACCAAGCAAAGATTGTCATGTCTGACCCTAAAGCATCCTTAGATGAGGAGACCCAGAGCAAGAACAGTCATAAGTCTGCTGAGTGGAGCCTCGATTATGTTGAGACCCCTCATTCAGACTACTTTGCAATTTTTAGTTTGTTGGCTTCTCTGACCAACAATGTCTCCTCTGACCCCACTCACATTCGCTTTGGTGTCCCTCAAGGCTCTGTCTTCGGCTCTCTCCTCTTTTGTATCTACTTATTCCCTCAAATCTTTATTTCCTCTTCCCTCTCGACCATTGCCCACTCAATCTGTGACCTCCTATCTGCCTATTCTTTTATCTTGGACTGGCTATCGGCTAACTTCCTCAAACTTAACTCAAAAATTGAAGTTCTTCTGGTTGGTACCCCTGCTCTAGTATAGAAAGTTAAATCCCTCTTTCCCTCCCTCCCTCCCTACCTCCCTCTGGGTGGAAACTATGTCGCTTTCTCTGACTGTTAGAAATCTGGGCATTGTGTTTGATGAGCATCTCTCCTTCAAGCCCCACATCTGCAATATTAGTAAATCTTCCCTTTGTTTCCTCCATAACTTCCACATTCGCTCTCACTTCGATCGCCAAAGTCTTGCGACTGCTGCCCACACCTTCATTACCTCCCGCCTTAATTACTGTAACTCTCCTTGTAAATCTACCATCTTCCTCTCTACGCCCCCTTCAGCTAGTCCAGAACTATGCTCCCTGACTACTCCTCCGTCGCTCTCGCTTCTCCCCTTCTAAACCCCTGCTTCAGGAACTGCACTGGTTAGCTGTCAGATATCGTTCTCATTTCAAGATTCTTCTCTTCGCTTTCAAAGTCCTTCACCAAAAGGCCCCAACCTACCTTCCCTCTGCCCTTTCCCATGCTCCTCTCCTGAATACTTGCTCGTCCCTCTGCTCAATGGGCGACTGCTCCTTACTCTGTGCCCCCAAGCTTTGGAATGCTCTTACAGCCGAAATTAGATCTGCTGCCTCACTTACCACTTTCAAGTGACTCCTGAAAACGCATCTGTTCAGGATTGCCTACTCACCCACCTGATCTTAGCCCACAGCTGAACATGCACTCTGTGAAGGCCTCAGGCCTTGAAGAGCGCATTATAAGAAATTTATTATTATTATTTCTAGTTAATTTCTCCACAGATGCCAGGATGTTGGGTAAAGGCAACATGAACCATCAGAGGAGAGAATTAGCTAGTTTGATTGGTAGAGAGCCAAAGGTGCCCAGTTTCTCAGACAGGAGCCTTCTGGCAAATGCAGTGGATCCCTCTGATTGTTGCCCTTCAAACAATTAATGGCTTACTGGTGAGTGTGATGCTGCACTCTACCATGAACTTTATGAAAGGAGTGGTTTATGTGAAGGTACTCCATAGAAATAGCACTGTCCTTACAACTGGCCGACCATGGGGCAGTCAAAGTTAAACGTGTGATGAGAAAACAGGGAGGGGCTTTGATAGCCACCCCTACACTCTTTGTCACATTTGACTGTGACAAGCTCCCTCAGTCGGTGCATGCCAATTGGTTTGCTACAGCATGAAGGCATTTGTGCTACTGCTGTGGAGGTGCTACTACTGCCACTGCTGTGGAGGTGCTACTACTGCCACTGCTTTGGCAATACAAATCACTCCTGTACATATGCAAAGTCAGGTTTACCAGAAGAGTTGTGCATAGGTGGGCGTTATCGTGATAACGGTATCAGGTTATCGGTTATCCAATATTTTTTTCCGCATTAGTGATTCATCGGTATCACCGATACTTTTGGTTCCAAACTAGCGGTAATCAATAATTTCAGTTTTTGGTTCCAGTTTGGCACAGGGGCGAGCCGCGTGTGCCTCGGAGGCAGAAATAGGTTAGGTCCGAACTGGGAACCGAATGTATACTGAACGGAGTGCATGGCGGCTGGTCTTAACGTCTTTTCAAAATGTTCGCTCAGCTTCAGTCTCTCATCAGCTGTTGGATGAGAGGTCATGAGGTGTTGCTCCTGCGCACTATTGGTTTTATGCATTCTTTGATGATTTTTTTCCTATGTTCCCATGCTTCTTCTGTTCTAATTTTCTGTGCACATGTATATGAATGCATGTACTATTCAGTGCTTTTCTTTAATATCCGTTTATTAACATTTTGAACACTTACAAAGTTATGCCCCTATTCTAAACTGATTCTATTTTTATTGTAATTTAGTAGTGCAGTGCTCTGCTATTTTATAGTATTGAATTAGTGATGGTGTCGCAAGAGACTGCGCCCGCATCAAGCCAAAGAGACTCAGCGGAGTCTATTGACTCTGAGCTCACTGGAGCTGAGCCTCAGTCACCCTGGCCATTCCTTGGCAAGTGGGTGAAGTACAAGAAGATGTTGGCAACAGCTACATCTTCCAGTTGTTGTCCTGCCTCGCCAAGATCACTGAGGTGAAAATGAACAAGGGCACTAAGGCCAACCTGAAGAGCCACTTTCACAGGATTCATCCTGACAAGGCAAAACAAGTTGATGAAGCTTGCAAGGCCAATGTTGGGACTTGAGGCTGCAGCAGAAACTGGTCTTGTCAGTCAGATGATGGCAGGTCAACCAGCAAGAAGCAGCGGCAGATGTCCATCGCTGAGACCTTTGGCATCATGGCCCAGGGCAGCGTCGTCCTGCAGTCCACCATCGACAAGACACTTGTCAGGTTTGTGGTGGACAACATGCTGTTGCTGCAGATTGTGGACAGTCAGAGCTTCAGGGACATGGTCCACACCTTCAACCCTAAGAAAGAGGTACCATCCAGGAGGATGCTGGGGAGGAGGATCCTCAAAACCGATGAGGAGATGAAGGAGAAAATGACCAGGTAAGAAACTAAGAAATAGTATTCAAATATTCTTACTATTGTATTGTATACTATTGCTATATATAGTCAATAATCAATATTGTATTATAATTTTGGATTTATTGGTTATCACCTTATTGGGCGATAAATTTATCGCCAGTTATCATTATCGATTTATCGGTAATGATATTGCGCCCACCACTTAGTATGTGTAAGTTGCTCCAAAGCTGTACTCAATAAGGCCCTATGTTCCTGCACCAGGGAGAGGTAAACCTACCCCGACACGGAGCGCATTTCCTTCATGTTGCTTTTTGATTTCTTTTCCTTTTTATTTTCCTTTGTTGTTTTTTAGCCTGTGCTTAGCCTTTATCTTTCTTTTTATATTTGTTATCTACACATTAGGTGTTTGTTTTTTAATCTAGCCTAGTAGTGGCTCTGTTGTGAGTATGGCAACTTTTGCCCTACTAGGCAGCTGCCAGATGGGCTCTCAAAATTTAAAAGAATAAAAAGGCAGGAATACATCACCCCTCCGGGTTGCTTAGCAAAGAGAATGGGAGACTGTTGAGCGAAACCTAAAGTTGAATCCCATTGCGCCCGGACTGGAGGAGGCTGGCCTCCTCCACTTTATTTGACGGTTTGTTGTGGGTTGCATGTTCCTGCACCAGGGGGAAGTGGCACTATCCCTGAAGCCAGAGGCGCTTCCCTCTTGTTAGCCCTCTTTTTTTCTTTTTCTTTATGCGCCTCCATAAGGGGCGCAGCGATTTTACTTCCTTGCTGCCATGCTGACGGGACTCAGCACCCCGTCTGACCACAACTTAGCCTCTTCTCCTTCCTTCAGAACACTTGTTTCCTCGCTTTTCATACAGCCTCTCCCACAACTTTCTCTGGTCAGCCTCTAATTTCACAGGGTAGATGCTGACCTTCTTCTCAGCCAACTATCCTGGATCGGGCTGAGGGGGGAGGGAAAAAGGAACCCTCACCCCTGAGCTCCATTTTGGGATGGTGGGTTTTTAAATAACCTGCTTTATCCCTATTTTCAAACACTATACATTTTATGCTGTGTCCAAGTTGAGCATCCATGCTGAGGGAGTGCCAGGCCACCAGGCAGGAGGGGTGGCCTTGAATGGTGGCACCTGGTTCTGCCAATCCTGTACACACTCCTTGCAGGGCGGGCTACTGCAAGGGATGATGAGCGATTGCTTCCCATAAAAAAATAGGGTCACCATGCCCAATGATGATAGCAAAAGAAAATCTCACCTCAATTTCCCCTTGTCCATCGTTGGAGCCGCCTGAGGGCGGCTCCACAGAGAAGATGGAGGTCCGCCCCCCCTGTGCTCTCACAGGGGACCCTCCAAATCTCTCTAACCAGAGAGGAAGCTTACTCCTCTTCTTTCCCTATGGGTGTATGGGGACCCGCCCTCATCCCCTTGTCTGGAGGTGCTTTCAGGCACCTCCCTCTTCCCATCAGCAGTCCCGTCCCCCCTTTACTTTCCAAGGGGACTGCCAATGGTCCTTGAGCCCACAGCCTCAGATGGTAGGGCCTTCCATGGGAGTGAATCTGGGCTCGGCGCCAAGCACTGAACTTGAGTCTGCCCCTATGCAAGGTCCTCCTCAAACGGCTAGGGTTTCCAAGGCAGAACAAAGAGGGAAGGGATCTCCTCCAACCAGTGCTGGCTGTTCACGCAGAGGATCGTTCGTCATTTCGCGAGGCTAAGGATTTGGTCCTAGCACGCCCGGCGCTGCCTGGAACATCCTATGCCTCAATATTAAAAAAGACACCTTCTGATCCTGGCCCCTCCAGGCCTACAAGCACAGTTGTTTCCACCCCCCATTTGGAACCCTTATGCGGCTTGTCAATGACCTCCATGGTAGTGATCACTTTCTTATTTAAATTTCATTTTCTGGGCGGCTGCCGCCTGAGAGCCCGTCACGGGCGATGTGATCAGAATTTCAGTACATGACTGAATTCTCTATCTCAGTCGAAGAGTTTAGGTCGGTTAATGAGGCCGTTGATTTATCCGGCAACCTCATCGCTGTGGGCCTAACTACTATTCCTAGGACGTGTGGCTGTTTTGCATGCCAACCACTCCCATGGTGATCAGCAGAGTGTGAGACGGCCCTCAAACAGAAGTATTATGCCTACATGCGATGTAAGTTCCGCCTGATTGATTTCACTGTCAGTGAATTTCTTAGGAGTTCCTGTATATTTCGAAGCACGCCTGCTGCTCTTTGTGGCGGGCATCTCTTCAATTAACGCGAAGAGCCCTCTAGTAGTGGTGTGGAAGTGAGTCAAAAAGATTCAGGGCAAGTCTTTGCAGGACCCTCTTCCCGTTCTCCAGGAGAAGGGGAACACAATTCAGGATCCTGCATCCACGGCGGAATTCTTCGCCACTGCTTTAGTCTGCCAGCATTCAATGCCCGTTGTGATTTCGCGGAAGGCCGCCGACTGGACATTACCTCCAGTGGCGGAGAATCCTTTGACTAAGGTTTACTCTTGAGTGACTTGCGTTCCGCTCTCACATCGTGTGCGGATACCGCCCCTGGTCCGGAAGATGTTGCGTACGCCATGCTTTGACACCTGGGTGAGCGTGGCATGGCCTTTCTCTTAGATTTCTTCAACAGGATATGGGTAGAGGGTATCCTGCCATATTCCTGGCGAATTGCCTCTGTGCTCGCCTTTTGAAAACAGGGGAGGGATCACTCCACCCCCACCGATTCCATGCCAGTGTATATGAATGGTTCCATCTACCAAGAGGAGTTTGGCTTGGCTTCCGCTCCATATCCCCTCTGTTTGAAGTCAGCGGGGCTCTGCCAGGCGCTGCGTCTGTTTTCATGGCTGAGCTGGTTGGAATACACCACTCGGTATGGGAGATTACGTGATGTGCCCAGTTAGGAGACCGTATTGTGATTTATTGCTGTGCTGACGGGACTCATCGCCCTGTCCTGCCCCACCTTGGCATTCTTTTTCTCCTTTTGCTAGCCCCTACTTCATCTTCTCTATCAATTCTCTTTCACCCTGCCCGCCTCTAAGGGGCGCGTCAATTTGCCTTCATGGCTGGGTTTAGGGCCAGGAAACTCCTTTGAGAGCTAGATATATCTCTCGGGCCGGTGGCGCCCCTGGTTCTGCCCAGGATGCCACCCTAGAGGGTACCACATTTGGCTATTTGTCGCCACGCCTCTGCTCCCAAAGCTTGTACGGCTCCATGAGTATTGCGTTTGACCTTTTTGGAGCACACCTCGTGTCACGCTGGAACCGTGCCAGTGTATACGGATGGCATAAGTCCCAAGAAGGGGTCGGTTTCCACGCTGTATCCCCTCTGTTTGAAGTCAGCGGGGCTCTGCCAGGCTCTGCGTCTGTCTTCACGGCCCAACTGGTGGCAATACACCACTCGGTATGGGAGATTACGCGACGTGCCCGGTTCGGGGACCGGATTGTGATCTATAGCGACTCACAAAGCGCCCTGAGTGCTCTCGGGGCATTGGAATCTCCGTATCCCCTGGTTCGCGATATCCGTGACGCCACGGTTTTGGCGAGCCAGGCGGATGTCGAGATTATCTTCTGCTGGGTTCCTGGACATGTAGGAATTGCGGGGAATGAGCGCGCCGATGAGGGTGCCAAAGAGTCGACGAGGACTCTGCGACTCGAACAGCGTTTCGCTCTTCCTCACACCGACTACATGGCAGGAATACGGGCAGCTCTTCGGACTGCTTGGCAAAGAAGATGGGAGACGGTCGAAGGGAACTTAAAGTTGCGTGCCATTACACCGCAACTGTTCCCATGAACCTATCCCCCAATGCCGCGACGGCTTCAGGTCTCTTTCTGTCATCTCCGAATCGGGCACACGTGTGATGCATCGCTATCTGATGGAGCACTCGCCAGCTCCCTATTGCGACGTCCTCCAGACTGTTCGCCACATTCTTGTCAAATGTCCCAGTCTGGGTGATCTTCGCGCATGATACCTGTCCCGGTACCGGGATGGGCGGGGTCGCTACCAACTGTCCCTTGTACTCGGGATGAGCACATTGACTTGTGGACTTGTTTACTTTTGGGGGGAGGCCGGGCTTCTCCCCTTTATTTAAGAAGGTTCTATTTTTCTTTGTTTGTTATTGTTTTCTTTGTAGGTTGCATGCTCCTGCACCGGGGTGAGGGGGACCTCCCCCAGCTGCCGAAGATTGCTTCCTAATTGTTAAGTTTTTCACATTTTTATCATTGTTTTCATATTTTTATTTTAAAGTAGCCTAGTTCTAGGCTGTCGTGTTTCCGGCGACTTATGCCCAAGTGGGCAGTTGCCAGATGGGCTCTATAAAAAAAAAAATTGCCTTCTTGGCTGCCGTGCTGATGGGACTCAGTTCCCCATCTGGCCCTAACTTAGCATCTTCTTTCTTTCAGCACACTGAGCCTAAATAAGGACTGTGCCTAAAAACTATTAAATAATAATAGAAAAAAAGTATTGTGATTTATAGTGACTCAAAAAGCTACCCGAGTGCTCTCGGAGTATTGGAATGTCTGCATCCCTTGGTTTGGGATATACTTGATGCCATGGTTTTGGCAAGCTGTGCAGATGTCGAGATTATCTTCTGCTGGGTTCCTGGACAAGGAAATTGCTGGAAATGAGTGCGCTGATGAGGGCACCAAAGAGTCTGCAAGGACTGGGTGACTAGGCAAGCGTTTCACTCTTCTTCACACCGACTACATGGCAGGAATACGGGAAACTCTTCGGCTGCTTAGCAAAGGAGATGTGAGACCTAAAGTTACATGCCATTGCACTGCGACTGGTCCCATTGACCTACCCCGGAATGCTGTGATGGCTACAGTTTGCTTTCTGTCATCTCCGAATTGGACACATTTGCGGGATGTACTGCCATTTGATGGAGCGCCCGCTTGCACCATATTGTGATGACTGCATTGTTCCCCAGACTGTTCAGCACATTCTTGTTGAATGTCCAATCTGTATGATCTTCACGCACACTACCTCTCCCAGTACCACGATGAGCGGGGTCACTACCGCTTGCCCCTTCTACTTGGGATGGGTTCAGGCACACTGACTTGTGGACTTTATGACTGTTTTTTGTTTCTTTTGTCTGAGCGTGCTTCCTGTTTGTTGCCCTTTTTTCCTTTTTTTTCATTGTTATTGCTGCTTTTTTTTTCTTTTTTTTTTGCATATTATTTTAATGTAGCATAGTACTAGTCTGTCATTAGTAAAGCGACTTATGCCCAAGGTGGCAGTCTCCAGATGGGCTCCTAAATTTTTTTTAAAAATATCAACATTCACCTAAATTTGACCTCCATTTGCCTCTTTCACATCCTCTGCCAAAGCAAACCTAGAGCGAGCTCCATTTGCACAAGTATTCTCTACCTGCTACTACCCTTGAACCCTGAACCAATTAAGATTTATGCCAACTTCCACTCTCTATAACTGCCCCATCATCTTCACTCCTATCTAAGCTACAGCCAATATCCTGGATAGCCTTTCTGATTCATTCTCTCGCTCTCTTAAGCTCACTTTTAGCCTAAGTTGCATTCTCACTCATTAACAAGCATATATATACTTCATAAATTCTTGCATTCCTCAACACTCCACAAATCTCACACATAACCTCTAGTCCTGCCATCTTCTCAAATGCAATTTAAATACCAAAACAGACCTGAATCTCATGTATGCCTTTACCATATATAAGGGCTCCTTGGTGTCAGTGGTGTCTCTCAAAGGATGATATTCAGATGCATTAGCTTTCACTGATAACCTTAGTAACTAAATTACTACCAGAGTTCTCACTTTTTGTAAAGGATCTTGCTTACTAAGTCATCAAGCATGAAGGAAACGCTATGCAGGATTTAGGCCCTATAAAGAAATTTATTACACATAAAACTAGAACAGTAAGAACAAATGAGAGCCCAATTACCCCAGCCTTATCTCTACCCATACATCCCAAGGCCAACTCATTTGAGTAAATTGCAAAATATAAACGCTGATTTAAGTATGCTGGTTAACTTTGATTGGAGGAAACTTGTTTGAGGAATAGCCCACATTAGATCCTATTGTCAAGTTTCCATAGTAAGAGATGGAAAACAAGCTCCATTGGAAAGCCACTGGCCCCATTGATAGTGGCCCACCTAAGACCACATAGGGATATAAATCATCTCTGCATGGTGGATCCATCTAACCATTCATCTTTGTAATGCTCAAATGAGGGAACTGAAGGGTAGTGAGAGGGAGACAGTCAATCCATACAAATTAAAGACATCACACATACAGATTGACATAAGAAGTACACAGCAAGAAACTAGCAGATGCTAAGAAAAACCATGCATAAGGGAAATATTGAACCTACCTCTCATGAAGAGGGTTCTGCCGAGGACCTTATCAGGAAGAAAGAACGCTACAAATAACTGTGTTTGCAAAGCACATTTTGCGGAGCTACAACTAACTTTAGTAAAAAAGCTTATTTGAAGTTCCCACAGGCTACATCGCATTGTGCATAAACAAGAGACATAGACGAACTTCAATCAAATGAAGCAGAATCAACATTGTAGCAAATTGGGCTGAAAGTGAAAACTCCACCACAAGTACTTAAAAAGAAGTGTGATTTTCTGTAAGGTTGAGAGCTGAAGAACATCCCAGAAGAACTTAAAATGGAAATAAAAAATCAATAGAAATGGCCCAAGGTAAAAGTAGTCACAAAATTTTATTTAAAGTTACATTCCAGATTGATGAAATGGCAAAAAAAGCAGTTAACATGAGAATCCGCTCTGAAAATATAAAAAAAAATGTCCAATAATCGAAGGGAGTGGGAAATAGGGTGGAAGAGAGAGGGCAATTCAGTTGACTTTGTGGACAATTATTTGCAATTGTGCCTAGGGGCATCTCCATTGCCCTAAATAGGCAATGATAACCTCGAGACACAGCAGGTCAGAGAATAGCCTTGGAGACTGACCAAATGAGTGACTCTGGAGCCCAGAAGATTACAACAGGGGGAGAGT
Source organism: Ceratothoa steindachneri (assembly GCA_963969495.1). NCBI lineage: Eukaryota > Metazoa > Arthropoda > Malacostraca > Isopoda > Cymothoidae > Ceratothoa > Ceratothoa steindachneri. The sequence goes on from OZ018328.1 coordinate 114,081,159, forward strand.
ATTGCAAAAAAGTGCCAGTCAACTTTATATGGGCATTCTTCACTCATAGGTTTCTATCCGTAGTCAACTTGACAATCCAACAACTTAAAAAAAAAAAATATTTGCAATTCTTAACTAAATATACTTTGAGTGTATAGAATCCTCTATTTAACACAGAAATGGTAATGTTCTTGTTTGGGGATGCCTTACTGTTCAAGGAATAGAAGTTGTATGGAAATGATGAAAAGTTGTATCATGACATGCTTATTTACCATGGTCTCTTAAGAGTTTTTCATCTTATTGGTCAAGGATTTTATTATCAACAAGATAATGATCCAAAACATACTTCAAAACTATGTTAAGACTAGCAAAAAAGAACCAGCTGGAGCTCTAAAATTGTGCACTGGCCACTACAGAGACTAAATCTCAATTTAATTGAATATCTCTTGGGAAAATGAAGAATGGCAAAAAAGATTTGAAGAAAGAAAATCCTGGAGATACTTTATAAAATTGGTCTCCGCAATCCATTGAGATTGAGATTTTTCTGATATTTTTAGTTCTTAATTTCATATAATGGTGAAATTTATTGTTTAACTCATTAGTCGCTGTGGGCCTTTATACGAGATTGATTCAGAGCTACGTAATTGCTGAGGGCCTTTTGTGGCCTTTTACTTTTAGACTTGTATTCGCCCTGATTATTATGATAATTCATCATTTTTTTTTTGTCAATCTCTTATATTAGTGAGTAATCATCTAATTAAAATACATAAATGGCCTTTGTTATTCCTTCTTTGTTTGTAAACAGAGATTTATGAATGTGAGTAACTTGACTGTTCAAAGCTGCACCATAAAGCAACCGCAAAAAAGGGGGCTGATTTGTGATTAACACACGTCTAAACGGCCATTTTTTTAAAGACTTCTTTTTTTTTGTTCAATACACTTTTGTTTTTCATCCAATTAAAATAATCTAAATTCATTCAATTAAAATCAGCATGTTGGTCAAAATGGACTAAAGGGAAAAAGCCTATTCAGCCCCAAAATAGGTGAAAAAATATTTTGTTTGCATTTTTTTGCCATATTTACAAAATCCTTTCATATAAAAATGTTATCCATAAGATATAAGCAACATTTTCTATAAAATGGCATTGGTTTAGAAGCGGTAACTAAAATGTAACAATTCATTTCTTCAGTTAACAAGAAATAACTTTGAGCAACAAGCAAATATTTCCAATCATAATTCTAAATATATAGAAGTCTATTAATAATTTTTAGGTTAAATCAATAGAATAATAATTATTTGCAATTAAAATAATATATTATTTGATTTATAATAAAAGATTTAAATATTTTATTTTATTATTTTCCATAAAGAGGTAGCAAGGATAAATTGTTCAAGGGTGATTTCAAAGCAATTCGCTTCGTGACTAATGGGTTAAATGAAGTGAATTTAGTAATTCTTAAATTCAATTGTATATTTTTGTCTATCCCTTAAAACCGAAAAATTTAACACATGACCTTATCCTAATACCCTTTTGCATACTACTGTATATATTTATACTAGTTTGCCTTGTGGCAGCCCCCAGGAATGCCACAACATCTGGGCATGTCCTTATGTTCCTCAGTGAAGTGAAGGAGTGTGTTTCATATGTGTGCAATGTTAGGGCAGTTGAGGCGATGTTTAGTATCACGTTGTATCTAATGTAGGGCATTGTTGGGTCAAGATTTACTTTTTGTCTGCATTGTTTATAGTGAGGAAGAAGCTTGATTTTAGAAGTAATTTCTCTTGTTTATTTGAGGAATTGATTCATTTAGGTTGTTGTTTGGTGGAAGATTGAGTCCGTGGTTGAGGGTGGTGAGGATGTTTATTATGTTGCAATTTGTGGAAGTAAAGGGAAGGCTACTCTATAGATATGTATTACTAGTAGTGTGATAGGATTTTATGAGCCAGGGTGGTGGTAGTTTTGTTGTTGTTGTTGATTGGACTGGGATTGATTTTGTGCCTTGGTAAAGTGTTTGTTTCCTATCATGTCTTAGTGGGCACGAGTTAGTAATATTTTGGTTTTTGCATCCAATGTCATTCTCTTTGTAAGCCATTGTTGTAATGTTTTTATGTATCATTTTACTATTCTGGTTGCTGTGTTGGCATTGGGATCTTGTGTTGTTATTGAAATGTCATCTACATAGGTGTTTGGATATTTGTAGTTTGTGGTTGCAGAATGTTGTGAGTTAATCAGTTTAAAAGTAGAAGTCAGAGTATGCTTCTTGTAGATGCTGTTTGGCAGTGATAGTACTTGTGATTTGTGCTTTTTCTAGGGCTTGTCAAGTACAGTGATTTATGACCTTGATGCCAGTCACCAGATGGACACTAAAAAAAAAGTTTGTATATCTTCTGAGCATAATTTTGTTAGCATTAATAGTAGTATTCATTGATCAGTGGATACAATTAGTTAAAGGTTGTCATTTCTCTCCATACAAGGTGCCGCATTTTGAAGTATCCTCATACACTGCCAGATGCTTCAATTGTGATCTGCTTCTACCGAGAGGCCTTATCAGTTCTCCTCAGGACAGTTCATTCCATTCTTGATCGCACTCCATCTCAACTTTTAAATGAAATCATCTTGGTAGATGACACAGATGATGGTAAAATGGGCTCTCCTTTGTGTTTTGCATCTGCATATTTGGAATTCTCTGACAAGGGACCCAATCTGATACTTGAAAATAGTTCTTGTGTTCAATTTGTATCGGGTTGGAAGGAAAGTAATATCTGATTTTCTAGAATAAAATTTTAGTTAGTATTTATTAAAGTAGTGCCTCTTGTTATCATTTTGGAATGCTACCATTAGTAATTTATACCTTTTTCTTTCAGATTAGAAAAATATTGTTCATAATCTTATTTGGTATTCACCTTTATGTCCTTCAATCTATAGATCACATTAGAAATTTTTTACTCTGAGTTTCATAAAGGTAACAAGGAAAGTAAGTACCCTAGGAGACCTTACGGTCCATTCAAAGAGGGTACCTTTGGACTAGCAATCGAACAGGCACATGGCTGCTCAATTGTTTTGCGTCCCTGAACGGCCGCTTTTCAAGACATTTTCTAGTCTTGACTTAAACTGGTCAACAGATTCACTGTTGACAACTTCCACTGGAAGTGTGTTCCACTTACCGCAGATACTGTATATGAAAAAAATTCCACACAGATTGCAGTTGTAACGCTTCAGTTCAAGTTTGAAGCCGTGATTGTGCGTTCTGTTCTCACTCAGTGTGAAAATATCCCGGTAGTCAACATTGTATTTTGAAAATTTCGATGAGCTGGCCACGCAGTCTACGGGTTTCCAGCGAGAACAGATTTAATTCCCTTAGTCTATCCTCATAACTTTTATGTCGGATAGAGGGAATCAGCTTGGTTGCCCTGGCTTGTACGCGTTCCAACCTTGCGATATCCTTGTAGCTAAGACAAAAAAAATATAGTGGGAAAATCCATTCAGACACTTATGAGGATGATTCAATAAATGAAAGAAGTGGGAAAATCCATTCAGACACTTATGAGGATGATTCATTAAATGAAAGAAGTTTCAGGAGGTGATATTCCCATTTACAAAGTAGGGATTTCAGTCTAAAAGATGGACCAAAATAAGGTTGTCTAAAAGAACTTGATTCTGAAGATTTAGAAGCTGTTGTCACAGCAAATCCAGCTACAACTTCTAAGGAACGCAGAAAAATATAACAGAACCTGTACAACTCTCCTATGCTAACTGAAAGGGATTGGAAAGGTTCCAGTGATTAGAAAATAGGTAGATGCACGAACTGTCCACAGCGAATCTGCAACAGTGTATTGCTTGCTGTGAATCATTGCTTTCACTGAATTTTATTATAAGTTAGTAAAATTACATAAACTTTTCATGCATGAACCAAATTTTAAACCTGTCTTGGCAGTTAAAAACATTCTAGAATGCCTTATGCCTTGTGGTGTTCATCATGCGAATTAATCTCATTTTCTCATATTTTAATATGTGCTTATACTTTTCTTGTAGCTAAGACGAAAAAAATACTGTGAAGAATAAGAATTAAAATCTAACAGCATTCTACCTTTAACATGCCTAAAATTAAACAGGCCCCTGGTGCAGGCCCTCCTCAAGGGCTATGAAAAGAGGTTTGGCTACCTCTTTGATGATGGCGACCTCCTTATGGCCACAGCCATGCACCCCAACCTCATCCCTAATGCCCTGGAGAGCATTGCCCCTGACAAGTTAGAGGATTAAGCCCTTGTTCACCTCCCCTTTTCACCCTGCCGCTAACGGCGTCTGTGAAAAGTTAAATAGTCCTAAGAATGGCATCGATACCTGCCAGTTGCCACAGAACTTGGGGATTTGCCCCCTTCCATCTCTTGTATGGCTGAAATGTATGCGGACCAATGAACATTTTGAATGAACTTTTTTCTAATCCCCCACCTGGATGAAGAGATCAAGTCCTCATATTCTTACATGCTAGATCTTTGGAACCATTTAGAAGAATGCGCCAATATAGCATACAAAAATTCAGACCTAAATTTAGAAGAATATCGGGACCTATTTTGACCTTGGGTCCAAAGAAAGGCGATTGAAGCCCAGTGAAGAGGTGCTCCTCCTCCTACCCACTGAGACAAACAAGCTCTTGTCCCAATGGAAAGGCATTTTCCTAATCCTAGAAGCCTGTGGTCCCGTAGATTAAATAATACAGACTCCCTCAGGGAACAAATCGTTTCATTTAAATATGCTTAAGCACTATTACCGCCTCGCATGCATTAATAATATAGTTACCCTTGATGAAGAGGCAGTAATGGAAGCCTCTTATCCATCTGAGCCTCTTAATTTAATCCAAACTCTATGTGTCAAAACAGCCAAAAACTACCCTCCCTTCACTCCCTGGTTCCTGTGTTAACTCCACCCCAGAACTCTATTCAAACCCCCAGTTGGAACCCCTTTTAGAAGATGCCTTTGGCTCTTTTGTTAACTAAATTCCCTGATATAATTTCTGAGAAGCTTAGTTGCTCTTTGTATTTTGAGCATGATATAGCCCTAACCACCCAGGAGCCTATTAGATCTAAGCCCTACTCTGTACCTGTTCACTTGCACCCTAACTTTAATGCCGATGTGGAAAACTTGCTAATGTTAGGAATAATTGAACCTTCTATGTTGAATTATTGCTCTCCCATTGTTATGGTCAGAAAGTCAAATCAGTCTTTTCGCATGTGCGTAGACTTTAGAAAGTTGAATGCCATAACAGTTTTCAATGCTGAGCCTATCCTTTTGATAGACCAGAGCCTACATCTATTTGAAGAGGCCAAGTTTATTTCAGAGTTAGACTTGTGTAAGGCCTACTATCAAATCCCCCTTAAGGATAGTGCCCGGAAATACACTGCATTTCCCACAGAAAAAGGCCTTATGTAGTTTAAGCGCCTACCTTTTGGTTTAGTTACTGCCTGTAGTAACTATAATTGAATGATGCACTGTAAACGTTGCCGCTCAGAGAACGATCAGCAGAACATTCAAGGATAGGTGAGTTGTTCAAGTGGTTTTTCAACTGGGGCGTAAATCCAGTCCAAATGACAACTCAGAGAAGGTGTATTCTGGGGAAAAATAGGAAAGGAGATAGTAGAAGGGAAAAAGGCTTGAACAGGTTCAGTGTCCAAGGTTATACAGAATTTCAGAAATCTGGAAAGAGGACAGACTAAAAAGAAAGAGAGAGAAAGAACTGCTATGATGTAAGTAATTGGGTTAGTAATGAATAACAGATTACAAAAATAGATTTATTTAAATATTAATGACTACAGATATTTACATATTTTACAGGTATTATGAGAGAAATGTCACAAAGAAGTTTTTCTCCTGAGACAAAAGTAAATTATACTGGGATATCAGATTAGAATACCAGTACATATACAATTATACTTAATCTCACTGACAACTAGAGTATTGGAAACTCGGAATAAGAAGGACAAACATCAATAAGCTCCTGGATATGAAGTTCCATTACAAGAAGTTACAGCATAAAAGGCTCCAGTATACGGAATTTCAGTCATGACTGCTCCGGCATACACAACCCCTTCTACTATCTCCTTTCCTATTGGACAGGATTTACGCCCCAGTCAAGAAACCACTTGAACAACTTGCCTATCCTTGAAGGTTCCGCTGATTGTTCTCTGAGCAGCAATGTTTACAGCGCAGGATACTGGATGGGTTAGTAACATTTCCTTTTACTTCGATAGCGTTTACGTGGCCACCCGTACATAGGACCAGCATCTTACCTCCAGCATCGGACCAATTGCTCCTCAATAGGCTTCATGAAAATGGCCTCATCTCGGCTTGACATCCTGTTACCAATGTTTTGTCCCAAATTTCACTGCCTTAGCGTCCCCCCTTAGCTCCCTACTAAAGAAACATTCCCCGGACCCCCTCACATGGAACCCCAAAGCGACTACCCACTTCCATCAGCTGAAGGAAAGACTAACATCAGCTCCCATACTGAGACTCTCGAATACAAACAAAACCTTTTGGGATATGAATGGATGCTTGTAGTGAAGGCATCAGTTGCGTTTTGCTCCAGTATGAAGAAGACAGCAACAGTTACCCCATTGCGTATGCTAGCCAGAAGCTCTTATCACGCGAAAGGAACTATGCGGTCATAGAACTTGAAGCTCTAGTGATCATATGGAGTGTACAGAAATTCCAAACATATTTGTTAGGTAAGGAGTTCATGATCAAAACCGATCATTGACCATTGGCTTACTTAAAGAATTGTAAAAGCCAGAACGGAAGGCTTATGCATTGGAGTTTGCTTCTAATGGAATACCAGTTCTGAATAAGGTACATTAAAGGGAGAGAAAACTGTGTTGCAGACTGTCTAAGTAGGAATCCAGTTAAGGATCCTCCCCCTTTGAAGTAAAATGTGTTAAGCATTGTACTCCTGTGCCCATATTCAACTCTGTATACTCATTTTTTTTATAGTTCAAGAACTCCGTCTTAACTGTATATGTTTATGTTCCTTGGTTCTCATGTAGATTTCTGTTTCTTTTTGTACATATTTGTCCTTTGTGTGCGTTTTGTTTTGTTTTTTGTTTTTTTTAATGGTATTTTTCTTTATTTTATTAATATATGGTCCACTACCCTTTTATGAATGAATCCTTTTGATTTTTTTTGTAACTTGCATTTATTTGCTTTGTGTTTTTTTTTTAGACTGGTTATCAACCATACCCTTTTTAAGTGTACCTTGTACCAGGGATTAAATGGAAGTCATTCATTTATTTAGTGACTGCTGGTGACTTAAATTTAAATGTCCATCCTTAGTGTGCACCTGTAGACTCCTAAACCCCTAAACATGGGGTGCTCTTTTCCTTCCTCTTCAAATCAGGAAAACGTCATCTTCAGAAAGGGAGGCATGTGAGGGAATGCCCTCAGAGGACCACCGTGAGAGGAAGCCCCCTCGGAAATACCCCTCTATTCCTTCAAGACCACGTGAGCCAGCGTGAGAATTTTAGAAAGTCGAGGAAGAATCCATCACTTGCTTAATCACCTGTCCCAGCTGTGTTTGCTTTCAGACACCAATTGCCCCCCCCCTCCCCTGCGATAACGCCGTGCGTAGCCACACTAACCCTACCCCCATATAGCGATGCAAGTTTCAATGTCTGGAATGATGTGCTATCATGAAATTGTGTTTGTTTAGACCGGCACCAAGAATCCCTTGGGACCGCAGGGCCCTGAGGTGTCTATCGGATCAGCCACCCGGGTGTTTAACCTGAATCTCAGCATCTCTCAAAGAGATTGAAAGCCTGCCATCCACTCCGTCCAGACTGCCGCCTGTTTCCTGTGAACCCCTGTAACTTGTCAAAGATCTCATCAGCAGATCTACCTTCATTAAGCTTTGGCCCCTGTTCAGAGGAAAGCTATCAAGCCCCGTTCTTCCTGGAGAGTTGTGCGACCCTCTCATCTTCACTGCCCCTTCAAGATTTTGGCGTTCTTTGGCATTCTCCCTGCCGATCTGCAGAATCGTCTTGAGTTGAGATTATGTCTCTCTGGAGCAGAGAAAATCTCATTCTTCATGACAAAGTAATCTAACCCTATCTTCGAGTCCTCCTCGTTGCGACTCCCCAAAGTATCTTCTGGAAGACCTGCGGCGTTGTTGCCCCCTCCCTATCTAATTCACCCGCGCTTGAACTAAAGCGATCTTGTATGGTTATCCCCAGATTACCTTGTTAATCTTCAATTAATTCATAAGTAATTTGTTCCCCCTTTTGTGTATATATATATATATATATATATATATATATATATATATATATATATATATATATATATTAGTGTAGTTGGGTAGCAGTCTTTCTTGAATACAAATTTTGTTGAATGAAGACCATTGTGTATTTTGCCTTAATTTATCTTTCTCTTCATCTATCTTTTTTATTCCATCTTGTAGATGGTGGATTATTTGTCCAGTATTCATCTTTTTTTAAAAAAAAGAAAAAGAGATATATACTGGACAAATAATCCACCATCTACAAGATGGAATAAAAAAGATAGTTAGAAAAAGTGAAAGTTGCCAAAATTAATTAAAGCAAAATAGACAACAAAATTTTGTATGTATATATATGTATATATGTGTATGTATGTGTATGTATGTATATATATATATATATATATATATATATATATATATATATATATATATATATATATATATATATATATATATATATATATATATATATATATATATATATATATATATATATATATATATTGCCCCCTTTTATTATATATATTAAAATTATATTTTGGTGTATTGTCTTTATATATCCTTTGAACTGCAACTTGGTAAGCTTTTAATCTAAACCCGGTCAACCGTAATTCGCAGTCTTTATTAATCGCCCTAAACTATCTCAGGTGGTCTGTGGTCAGCTGTCTGCCTGTGCTTACATACGACTCAGCATCAAGCTAGTCTACACAGATATACCTCGACACATTCCATTTTTTACTTGCACTCAACTTTCTAACTATTAACATGTGAATCACCCATCAGAAGTACATCAATGACACCTATTTCTAATTCGCCCTAGACCTAACTCATATCTCCTCTTATAGTTTCATTTATACTGTCACTCCACTTCCATTACCATCCTCACTTCCAATCATATCACTTGTAGTTATTTTCTCTTGGGGCACTCAATCTACTAGCTTAGCTAATAGGTTCTGTGTTCCTTTGTCTTATACACCTAACCTGTCCTGCCCTATCCATACTATCTACATTCAGCAACAATTCACCTTTATTTGTCTCATTTGATCCTGACTCTCCCCTAGGCCTACCCCTCTTAAATACTTTCTACTTACTATTTTTCCCTTTTGTCCTACCTACTTCTAGCTAAGACAAGTGAAGAAACCCCACATGTTCTAGAACCACCCGTACCTACATCTGACACATCTACTTGCCATTTCTCACTAATTTACCTCAGTAGTTTTCAAACTTTTTATGATGGAGGCACCATAATTGCTATCTAGAAGCAGCTGTGGCACCCCACTATTATATAATTATATGTAAAACACTTCAAAATTATCTAAAATTGACATTTAAGCTAATTTAATTGAAAGCTATAGAAAATTGAAAATAAATAAATCTTATGTTTAAAATTTTAATTGGAAATTTGAGCTTGATGAGTATCACATAATTCTTTAATATTGGGAGGGGACAATGTTCCCTAACCCCTGAGCTCCTGTTTGGGATGGTAGGTTTTTAACAACCTGTTTCATCCCCACCCATACCTTCCTCACATCCCTTTTCCTTCTCTCTTCGCACTCTATTAATTTTATGCTGTGCCTAAGGTGGAGCTGCCATGCTGAAGGGCTGCCAGGTCACCAGGTGGGAGGGGTGGCCTTGAATGGCAGCATAGGCTTTGCCAGCCCCATACACGCCCCTTGGAGGGCAGGCTACTGCACGGGGGGGATGAGTGTGTGCATCCTGTATAAAAATTAGGGTACTTATGCCCGATGATGCAAATACACTCCCCCCCCCCCTCCCTGTTCCCCTTTCCCTCTCACAATCAACAGAGCCGCCTTCGGGCATCTCCACTGAAAAATGGAGGTCCCACCCCCCTGCTATGCTTTCACAGGGGACCCTCCAAATCTCTCTAACCGGAGAGGAGGCTTACTCCTCTCCTTCGCCTATGGGTGTAGGGGACTCACCCCCTTGTCTGGAGGTGCCTTTGGGCACCTCCCTCTTTCCAGCGTCAGTCCCTCCTCTACTTTCCAAGGAGTACCTAGAAAGCCAGCAGGCAGCCCATAGCCACCTGCTACCCATTGAAGCAGCTTGGTAGGGCAAACCCCCTTAGGAAAAAGAGGGAAGCCAGGCTCCATTGGTTGCTTCCAAGACAGACCTGCGGGGGGCCATTCCTGCGGGGGGAATGGCCAACTTGAGGCCCCACCTGAGATAGACATGGTCCATGAGGCAACCCGGCCTCAGATGGTAGGGCCTTCCATGGGAGTGAATCCTGGCTCAGCGCCAAGCACCAAACTCGAGTCTGCTCCTATGCAAGGTCCTTCTCAAACGGCTAGGGTTTCCAAGGCAGTATAAGGAGGGCAGGGCTCTCCTCCGATCAGTGCCCCTACGACTTCCAGGACCTTCTCCATCTCGGAGAAGGACCTTGGTGAGGTCGGTCCATCTGGCCCGCGGGCTGCTGCCAGTGGAGGGGGGAAGAGGGTTCATTTCCCGTCATCCTCTCGAAAAAAGAAAAAGAAGACTAAAAAGACTCAGGCCTCCTCTCCATGCGTGGGGGCTGTAGGGATGGATGGGTCTGCTGTCATTTCGGTAAGCGACCAAGCCAAGATTGGCACATCTGGCCCCTCTGCCCTCCTGGGTGCAGAGTTCCTGACTATGACCAAAAGTGATAGAGTGTAGACCAGAGCCTCGATTACATCGGGCCCCTCATTCAGAGATTACCCAGCATTTTCGAGCCTGCTGGCTTCAAACACTTCCTTGTTATTCTCTCCACTGATGGCACCATATTAGCTAAGGGCAGCATTATCCATCCGAGGAAAGCTTTTAACTAGTGTGATTGGTAGAGAGCCGAAGGTGACCCATTTCTCAGACGGGAGCCTTCTAGCGAATGCAGCAGATCCCTGGGATGAGAAAACTAGGTAGGGCCTCAAGACCCACCACTACGCTCTTCATCACGTTCAACTGTGACAAGCCCCCTGAGTTGGTGTGTGCCAGTTAGTACTGCTACTGCATGAAGGCATTCATGCCACTGCCGTGGAGATGTTATTACTGTTACCACTTCGGCCATACAAATTGCTCATGTAGATGTGCCCCCGTAAGGGGCGCGGTGATTTGCCATCCTGGCTGCCGTGCTGACGGGACTCAGCACCCGGTCCGGCCCCAGCTTAGTCTCTCTTCCTTCCTTCAAAACACTTGTTTCCTCTCTTTTCATACAACCTCTCCCACAACTTTCTCTGGTCAACCTCTAATTTCACAGGGTAGATGCTGAACTTCTTCTCAAGCCAACCATCCCGGATCGGGGCTGAGGGGGGAGGGGACAACATTCCCTGACCCCGTAAGGGGCGCGGCGATTTGCCATCCTGGCTGCCGTGCTGATGGGACTCAGCACCCCGTCCGACCCCAGATTAGCCTCTTCTTCCTTCAAAACACTTGTTCCCTTGCTTTTTATACAACCTCTCCCACAACTTTCTCTGGTCAGCCTCTAATTTCACAGGGTAGATGCTGACCTTCCTCTCAGCCAACCGTCCCACATCGGGGCTGAGGGGGGAGGAGACAATGTTCCCTAACCCCTGAGCTCCAGGCTGGGGTGGCTGGTTTTTAACAACCGGCTTCATCCACACACATACCTTCCTCACATCCCTTTTCCTCTCCTCTTCACATTCTATCTGTTTTACACCGTGTCTAAGGTGGAGCTGCCATGCCGATGGACTGCCAGGCCACCAGGCGGGAGGGGTGGTCCCAAATGGCGGCGCCTAGCTCTCTTGGGCTCGTAAGCACCTCTCGCAGTGCGGGCTACTGCGAGAGGTGATGTGCGATTGCGGCCCGTATAAAAAAGAGGGTCACCATGCCCATGTATGTACAACAAAAAAACCCCCAACCCTCAACTTCCCCTGAAACAGCGGCGGAGCCGCCCTCAGGCAGCTCCAGCCAAAAAATGGAGGTCCCCCTTCCTGTGCTTGCGCAGGGGACCCTCCATATTTTTCTAACCGGGGAGGAGGCTTACTCCTCTCCTTCGCCTACGGGTGCAGGGGACTTCCCCTCACCCCAATCCTCTGGAGGTGCTTTTGGGCGCCTCCCTTTTTCCAGCGGCAGTCCCCTCTTTTCTTTCCAAGGGGACTGCCAAGAAAGCCAGCAGTCAGCCCTTAGCCAGCTGCTCCACATCGAAGCGGCTTGGTAGGGCAAACCCCCTTAGGAGGGAGAGGGAAGCCAGGCCCCTTCGGTCACTTCCCTCAAAGGAGCTGCTGGCAAGGATATTGAACCTTGCCGGGGTTAAGGCCTGTGCCTCCCCACAAAAGACTAGTGACAATACTGCCAACAAGACATGCATGTCTTGGGAGGGGATGGCCAACTGGAAGCCCCTCCTGTGACACACATGGTCCTTGAGGAGCCCCAGCCTCAGACGGTAGGGCCTTCCATGGGGGGGAATACGGGCTCGGCGCCAAGCACCAAACCCGAATCCGCCCCTATGCAAGGTCCTCCTCAAACGGCTGAGGGCTCCGAGGCAGTACAAGGAGGGGAGGGATTTCCTCCGACAGGTGCCCCTACGACTACCAGGACCTTCTCCATTTCGGAGAGGGACCTGGCCGAGGCCGCTCCATCTGGCATGGGGGCTTCTGCCGGTGGAGGTGAGAAGCGGGTTCATTCCCCGCCCTCCTCTCCTAAAAAGAAGAATAAAAAGACAAGAAAGACAAAGAAGACTCGGGGCTCCTCTCCATCCGCGGGGGCTGCGGGGATGGATGGGTCTGCTGCTACTTTGGTAGGCGACCAAGCCAAGGTTGGCACATCCGGCCCCTCTACCCTCCCCCCCCCGTGTGCGGAGCCCCTGACTAAGACCAAAAGTGCACTGGGTGGAACCTCGATGACATCGGGGCCCCTGATTCAGAGGTTACCTGGAGTTTTCGAGCCCGCTGGCTTCAATCGCTTCCTCGTTATTCGCTCCACTGATGGCACCATGTTGTCCAAGGGCAACATGATCCATCAGAGGAGAGGATTAGCTAGTGCAATTGATAGAGAGCCGAAGGTGACCCGTTTCTCGGACGGGAGCCTTCTGGCGAATGCGGCGAATCCCGCTGAGGCGGCCAAGATAAGTGCTCTTCGGACACTTTATGGCACCCCGGTGAGTGGGACGCCACACTCTACCATGAACTTTGTGAAAGGAGTAGTTTATGCGAGGGAACTCGTTGACTACTCCATTGAGGACATCACCCTAGAGCTGGCTGACCATGGGGCGGTCAAGGTCGAACGTGGAATGAGAAAACAGGGTAGGGCCTCGAGACCCACACCTACACTCTTCGTCACGTTCGACTGTGACAAGCTCCCTGAGTCGGTGTGTGCCGGTTGGTACCGCTACCGCGTGAAGGCATTCGTGCCACTGCCGCGGCGGTGCTATTACTGTCACCGCTTCGGCCATACGAATCGCTCATGTAGATGTGCAAAGTTGGGGTCACCCGAAATCTGTGTAAATTGCTCCAAGGTCGCACACGATAAGTCCAAATCGTGTGTGGCCAAGTGTGTCAATTGCGGAGAGCCGCACCCTGCTTCTTCGAAGCAATGTGGTGCATATCTCCTTGAGAAAGAAATCCTGGCCGTTCAGGCCCAGGATAGACTCTCATTCCGCGAGGCTAAGGACTTGGTCCTGGCGCTCCTGGCTCTGCCTGGGACGTCATATGCCTCAATAGTTAGAAAGGCACACTCTGCTCCTGGCCCATCCAGACCAATGAGCACGGTTGTTTCCGCGCCCATTCGGAGCCCTTCTGCGGGCTCTACCCAACCTGGGCGCTCCCCTGGTAAAGCTGGCGGCAAAAAGGGTTCATACCTAGCCCTGGCTAAAACCAGGGCTCCCCCCTCTTTCCACAGCGTAACCGTTTCCCGTAAGGCGAAACGGCCACGCGCCTCCACCGAGTCGTTAGACTCACAGGAGGCAACACGCCTCTAGATGGTCGCTAGGCCATTTCGGGGGTTCCTCAAGCTGTCCCCCGAAAGGAGAACAGCAACAAAGGAGCTTCGGCTCCTTCGCCCACGCCCCTAGGTGGAGCGAGTAGCTCGGAGACGGTGGTTTCTTGAAAAGAGGGCCCCCCGCCTCCGAAGCCGCAACGCACTCCTAAGGTTTCGAGGCGGAGGGAGGAAAAGACTCGCATGGCGAGCCCAACCTCCCCCAATAAGTCCTCGAGAGCGACAGTGCCGTCAGCGCTTTGTCGGGCCAACAGCGCCCGGGGTTCTGCCCCCGGCAAGCGTATTGCTATTACCGTGAGGGTCTTCAGTTCGAGGAGGGCCCCCGCGTCTCCTCCGAGCTAGGCCTGGAGGGCATATTCCTTCAATGGAATTGCCGTGGACTCCGGGCCAACTGAGAGGAGCTGCGGAGGCTCGTCTCGTCCCGTTCCCCGTTAGCTATCTTTTTGCAGGAGACCATGCTAGGCGCGTGCCCCCTGCCTGACCTCCCGGGGTATAAGGGTCTTGCGACCCCACCACCGTGGGATGGCCGGGCTGGGGGATGCGCTGTTTACACCCAGCATGATGTCTCCGTGGCACGGTTGCCGAGTTCCTATCTCTTGCTTGGAGATCTGAATGGCAGGCATCCTCTCTGGGGAGATTACTCCATAAATCCTGGGGGACAAGTCCTTGCTGATGTGATCGAAAAGCTTGAGATGGGTGTCCTAAACGTGGATGAGTTTACGCATCACTGTCCGAGAACCGCATCATTTTCTTGCCTTGACCTATCTTTGTGCTCTTCGGATGCACATCCTGATTTTGATTGGGGGGTGGTCGATGACCTCCATGGTAGTGGTCAACTTCCCATTCAAATGTCATTTTCAGGGCAACTGCCTCCTGAGAGCCCACCTCGGTGGTGCTTGGCACGGGCGTGGTGGCCTGCATTTCAGGAAATGACTGAATTTTCTATCTCAGTCAAGGAGTTTAGGTCGGTAGATGAGGCCGTTGATTTCTCTCCACTCTTCACATGATGGGGGCGAAGGGACGCCTCCCAATGTTTATATCTGAATTTTTGCAAGATCGTTGATTCCGGCCCAAAGGAGCAGGAATAGGGTGTCCCACAGGGAAGTGTCCGCAGTGTCACACTCTTTGCCCTGAGCTTCAATGGCATCACCTCGGTGCTGCCGGAAGATGTTCTCGCTACGCTCTACGTGGACGACCTTTCGATCTCTTTTGGCGCGGCCCAGATGCCAACTCTGGAGCGTCGACTCCAACAGGCATTGAACCGCGTCTCTCGCTATGCCCAAGCGCATAGGTTTCGGTTTTCTTTGGCCAAGACTAAGGTGGTGCACTTCTGCCGCCATCCACGGCTTCACCCCGACCCAGATTTGTTTCTTAATGGGGTGCGCCTGGATGTGGTTGAGTCGCACCGTTTCCTTGTTCTTGTATTCGAACGACGCCTCACCTGGGAGGCTCATATTCGCAGCCTTAGGGTCTATTGTACCCGCGCCATGGACGTTCTCCGTTCCGTGACGTTCAGCGCTTGGGGCGCTGATAGGGCTACTGCCTTACTTTTTTATCGATCCTTTGTTCGCTCGAAGCTCGACTACGGATGCGAGTTTTATGCATCCGCAGCCGAGCGTTTATTGCGGAAGGTGGATTCGATCCACCACACTGGCCTTCGCCTTGCGACCGGTGCCTTCCGCACTTCCTCCATTGAGAGCCTGTTGGTGGATGCTGGGGAGACGCCACTCGCTCCGCGCCGCGTGCAGTGCATCACTCGCCTGTACGCGCGAGCCCGGCGCCTCCCTCAATCGCCAACATCTCTCACTGCATCCGCAGCTGATCTCGATGGTGCCTATGCCGCCGAGAGACGCCAGTCATATCCTAAGCCCTTTGGGTTTAGGGCCAGGAAACTCCTTCGAGAGGTAGATATAGCTCTCGGGCCGGTGGCGCCCCTGGTTCTGCCCAGGACGCCACCCTGGAGGGTACCACATTTGGCTATTTGTCGCTACGCCTCTGCTCCCAAAGTTTGTTCAGCGCCGGGAGTATTGCGTTCGACCTTTTGGGAGCGCACTTGTGTCACGCTGGAACCGTGCCAGTGTATACGGATGGCTCCAAGTCCCAAGATGGGGTCGGCTTCCACGCTGTATCCCATGGACCTATCCCCCAATGTCGCGACGGCTTCAGGTCGCTTTCTCTCGTCTCCGAATCGGACATACTCGTGTGACGTATCGCTATTTGATGGAGCGCTCGCCTGCGCCTTATTGCGATTACTGCATTGTACCCCAGACCTTTTTGGAGCACACATCGTGTCACGCTTGAACCGTGCCAGTGTATACAGATGGCTCCAAGTCCCAAGAGGGGGTCGGCTTCCACGCCGTATCCCCTCTGTTTGAAGTCAGCGGGGTTCTACCAGGCGCTGCGTCTGTCTTCACGGCCGAGCTGGTGGCAATACACCACTCGGTACGGGAGATTACGCGACGTGACCTGTTCGGAGACCGGATTGTGATCTATAGCGACTCACAAAGTGCCCTGAGTGCTCTCTGGGCATTGGAATCTCCGCATCCTCTGGTTCGCGATATCCGTGACGCCACGGTTTTGGCGAGCCGGGTGGATGTCGAGATTATCTTCTGCTGGGTTCCTGGACATGTAAGAATTGCGGGGAATGAGCGCGCCAAAGAGTCCGCGAGGACTCTGCGACCGGACCAGCCTTTCGCTCTTCCTCACACCGACTACATGGCCGGAATACGTGCAGCTCTTCGGACTGCTTGGCAAAGAAGATGGGAGACGGTCGAAGGGAACTTAAATTTGCGTGCCATTGCGCCGCGGCTGTTCCCATGGACCTACCCGTCCCATCCTCCAATGCCGTGAAGGCTTCTGGTTGCTTTCTTTCGTCTCCAAATTGGACACACGGGGCCCACCGCCATTTAATTGAGCGCTCGCCTGCGCCCTAATGTGAAGACTGCGTTGTCCCCCAGACTGTTCAGCACATTCTTGTTGAATGTTCCAGTCTGGGCGATCTCCGCGCACGTTACCTATCCCAGTACCGGGATGGGCGGGGTCGCTAGCGCCTGTCCCTTGTACTCGGGACGAGTTCATCCACATTGACTGATGGACTTATAGACTTTTGGGGGGAGGCTGGCTTTCTCCCCTTTATTTAACTAGGTTTTGTCTTTGTTTTTTTGTTGTTTTCTTTGTAGGTTGCACGCTCCTGCGGGGGCGGGGAGGCGGACCTCCCCCCGACGCCGGAGCTTGCTTCCTAATTGTTGCCATTTTCCCTTTATATTGTTGTTGTGTTTTCATATCCTTATTTTAAAGTAGCCTAGTGCTAGGCTGTCGTGATTGTGGCGACTTATGCCCAAGTGGGTAGTCTCCATATAGTCTCCTATTTTATTTTTTTTTAAATCCCTATTAGCTACTGAATCTGGATGGTGATAAAATTTATTCTTTTGTAGGTTTTATTGGCTATAGCAACTGAGTTCATCCCTTAATCCATAGAGTTCCAAGCTTGAAATCTTATAAATCCTCATCCTAGACATTTTTTTTCATTTGTTCCAGTGAAATTGATTTCAGACTTCCCCCCTTCCCCCTCCTTTACCCAACATGATAGATTTTATTAGTCTGTCTTAAGGCAGGTCATATTAGGTGAATCCCATGACTCATTTAAACCAATTAAAATCATTAAAGACACAACAAACTGGGTTACCAACTCAACTACTACCCATTTTATGCATTGGTCCTGTCACATTTAGTGCTTTTACAACTAGCTATACACCAACATCATGGTAGTGGTATCTCAAATTGTTCCTGTTCTTCCTTCTCACTGTTTGCTTGCAGTGCAATTTTTAATGCAACTTGTAAGATTTGAATTATTAATTTTTGTAATCTTTTTTCCATTTCCTTATTTTATCCTTTTTTATTCCCACAGATTGCATGGTTCAAATAGTAGCTGCAAATTTCATTTTCAATAACTTATTGTAAATCCCCCACAGAAATGGTTTTGCTCAGTCCCCATTAGTGGAGGTTGAAATTTGTATATTTTGTGCTCTTTTCTATTATTTTGTTTCTCAAAACTTTGAATGAAAATTCCTGAACATTTATTTTGGGTTGATGTTTGTTATAACAGTCAAATCTTTCCTCATTGAATGTTTCCTCATTTTATTACACAATTTGATTAATTCAGAACCTCTTTGCTTAGCTGAATATCACCAGGAAGTGAAGGACAGTTTGTTCAACATCAGCCCTAAGGTTAAGCTCATTCGGACACTACAAAGGGAAGGTCTCATACGGGCCCGACTATTTGGAGCTCATGAAGCTTTAGGAAAGGTCAGAGGCATTTTTATTTCCACCATCCAAAAAGCTTTGCCTCGCATCTAATGTTGGTTTGCATCAGTGCCCAAGAATGAGACAAAAAGATGAAAGTTTTCTGTGGAGAGATAAAATAATAGTAATGCCATGTTTGTCTGTTTTGGGGCAGCTTTTAATATTTATTCTCTTAGTGTGAATCTGAGATATAATAAAAAATCTGTTCCCATGGACCTATCCCCCAATGCCACAACAACTTCAGGTCGCTTTCTGTCATCTCCGAATTGGGCACACTCATGTGATGCATCAGCATTTGTTGGAGCGCTCGCCTGTGCCCTATTGTAACAACTGCGTTGTCCCACAGACTGTTTGGCACATTCTTGTCCAATGTCCCAATCTGCGTGATCTTCGCGCACCTTACCTGTCCCAGTACCGGGATGGGCGGGTTCGCTCCCGCCTGTTCCTTGTACTCAGGACGAGTGTGTGCAACTTGACTGGTGGACTTGTAGACTTTTGGGGGGAGGCCGGCCTTCTCCCTTTTATTTAACCAGTTTTATTTGTTTTGTTTTTTGTCCTTATAGATTTCATGTTCCTGCACCCGGGGGACCTCCCACTGACACAGGAGCTTGCTTCCTGCTCGTTGGCTTTTCCCTTTTTTAAATTTTTGGTGTTGGGTTTGGGTTTTTTTGTGTGTGTTTTTGAATTTGAATTTAAAGTAGCCTAGTACTAGGCAAGTTTTTAATACGGCGACTAATGCCCAAGTAGGCAGTCACCAGAAGAGCTCTTAAAAAAACCTAAAAAATCTAATAAGAAATCCAAACCATGGGTCGATATAAATATGGCAGGTCCTTAACATTGATCATGTTGGGAAGAAGTGTTTACATTTGGTTAGGCCATAGCTGATTAGTGCCCAGTCTTTACTCTGCATGTAGGTGTCAGAGGTGGCCGACCAAGGAGCAGTGAAGGTCAAACGTGTTATGAGAAAACAGGGAGGGGGCCACTAGACTCATCCCTACACTCTTCATCATATTGGACTGTGACAAGATCCTTGAGTAGGTGCTTTGCCACTTGGGGGGCCTTTTTGAAGCAATGTGGCGAGTATCAATGTCGCTGTTCAGGCTATGGATCGTCTTTCATTTTGTGAAGCTTACCATTTGGTCCTGGTGTGCCCGGCACTGGAGGGACATCTTATTCCTCAATGTTAAAAAAGAGACACTCTGCTCCCTGCCCTACTAGGTCGATGAGCACAGTCGTTTTTGCGCCAATTCGGAACCCTTCTGCGGGTTATACCTGCCCCGGCCCCTGCCCTGGTAGAGCTAACGACACAAAGGGTCCACACCCAGCCTCGGCTAAAACCAAGTCTCTCCCGCCTGTCCCCCAGTGTGACCATTTCTTGTAAGGCAAAATGGCTGCATGCCTCCCTCCAATGAGTCGTTAGACTCAGAGGCAAAACCCACAAAGGAAGGACCCTGCCTCCCGGAGATTTTGATGCAGAGGAGGGAAAATACTAGCAAAGTGACCCAATCTCCCCCGATGAGTTCTTGAAGGCATCAGCACCTTATTCGGCCAACATCGCCCAGTGTTCTGCCTCTGGGAAGTGTACGGCCATTCTCGTGTTTTTGTTTGAATTTAAAGAGTCCATTTGACGACTGCCTACTTGGGGAAAAAGTAGCTGTAAATAACAGAAAGCTTAATACTAGTCTATATTAAAAACAAGAAAATAACAGATATAAAAAAGGAACAAAGGAAGACACAAGCTAAAAAAACCACAAATAAAAACAAAAAACAAGAGCAAAAAAGCAACACAAGGAAAACACGCTCTGCTTCAGGGGTGTAGGCGCGCCTCCTCTCAGCGCAAGAACATGCGACTTAGAACAAAGAGTCATATTCCACAAGTATGTGTGCACGAATCAGTCCCGAGGAGAAGGGACAAGCGGCAATGACACCACTCATCATGTTACCGGGATGGGTAACATGCGTGAAGATCACCTAGACAGGGACACTCAAAAAGAATGTCCTGAACAGTCTGGGGGACAATGCAGTCATTACAATAAGGTGCAGGCGAGCGCTCCATCAAATGGCAGTGCATCCCATGAGTGTGTTGAATTGGGAGATGACAGAAATCAACCTGAAGCCATTGCGGCATTGATAGATAGGTCCATGGGAACAGTCGCCTCGTAATGGCAGGCAACCCTAAGTTCCCCTCGGCCATCTCTGATCTTCTTTGCCAAGTAGCTCGGAGGGCTACCCGTATTCCTGCCATGTAATCGGTGTGAGGAAGAGCGAAATACTGGTATGGTCGCCCAGTCCTCGCAGACTCTTTGTCGTCCTCATCGGTGCACTCATTCCCTGCAATTCCCACATTTTCAGGAACCCGGCAGAAGATAATCTCAACATCTACCAGTCTTGTTAAACCATGGCATCATGGATATCACAACCAGAGGATGCGAAGATTCCAAAACACCGAGAGCACTCAGGGCGCTTTTGAGTCACTATAAATCACAATCCGGTCTTAGGACCGGGCAATTCGCATTATCTCCTGTACCGATTAGTGTATTGCAACCAGCTTGGCCTTGAAGACAAACACAGCACCTGACAGAGCCCCACTGACATCAAACAGAGGGGATACGGCATGGAAACCAACCCCTTCTTGGGACTTGGAGCCATCTGTATATACTGGCACTGTTCCAGCCTGACACGGAATGGCCAAACGCAATACTCCTGATGCTGTCAAAGCTTTGGCAATTTGCCATCCTGGCCCGTCCGACCCCAGCTTAGCCTCTCTTCCTTCCTTCAGATAGCCTGTATTTCTCCCCTATTTCATCCCTTTTCATACAACCTCTCCCACAACTTTCTCTGGTCAGCATCTAATTTCACAGGGTAGATGCTGACCTCAGCCAACCATCCCAGATCGGGGCTGAAGGGGAAGAGGACAATGTCCCCTGACCCCTCAGCTCCGGTTCAGGATGGTGTTTTTTTAACAACCTGCTTCATCTCCACCCATACCTTCCTCACATCCCGTTTTCTTTTCTCTTCACACACTATCAATTTAACGCTGTGCCCAAGGTGGAGCTGCCATGCTGAAGGGCTGCCGGGTCACCAGGCGAGAGGGTCGGCCTTAAATGGCGGCACCTGGGTTTGCCAGGCCTGAACACACCCTTTGCAGAGCAGGCAACTACGAGAGGTGATGAGCTATTGCTTCCTGTTGAACAAATAGGGTCACCATGCCCATGTGTGAAAATTTTAAAAAACCCTCAAATCTCTCCCCAATTCGCCTTGCTCATCAATGGAGCCGCCCTCGGGCAGCTCCACTGAAAATATGGAGGTCGCCCCCCCCCCCTGTGCTTGCGCAGGGGACCCTCCATAGTTCTCTAACCGGAGAGGAGGCTTACTCCCCTCGTACGACTATGGGTGTAAGGGACTCCCCCTCACCCCCTTCTCTGGAGGTGCTTTTGGGCACCTCCCTATTTCCAGTGGCAGTCTCTCCTTTTCTTTCTAAGGGGACTGCCAAGAAAGCCGGCAGGCAGCTCATTGAAGCGACTCGGTAGGGCGAACCCCTTTAGGGGGGGAGAGGGAAGCCAGGCCCCTTCGGTCGCTTCCCTCAAAAGACTTGCTGGCAAGAATACTAAACCTTGCCGGGGTTAAGGCCTGTGCCTCCCCACACATGACTGGTTACTCTGCCAATGGGACCTGCAATGTCCTGAGAGGGGATGGCCAACTGGAGGCCCTTCTTGTGATAGACAGTAGGGCCTTCCTTGGGGGAAATCCAGGCTCAGCGGCAAGCACTGAACCCGAATCCGCCACTATGCAAGGTCCTCCTCAAATGGCTGGGATCTCCGAGGCATTACAAGGAGGGGAGGGATCTCCTCCAACCGGTGCCCCTGCGGGCACCAGGCCCTTCTCCATTTCGGAGAAGGACTTGTCTGAGGCCGGTCCATCTGGCCTGGGGGCTCCTGCCAGCAGAGGGGAGAATCGGGTTCATTCCCCGCCCTCCACTCATAAAAAGAAAAGGAACATGAGAAAAACTCGGGGCTCCTCTCCATCCGCGGGGGCTGCAGGGATGGTTGGCTCTGCTGCCACTTTGGCAAGCGACCAAAGTGGCCCTCATTCAGAGGTTACCTGGCATTTTCTAGCCCGCTGGCTTCAAACGCTTCTTAGTTATTCGCTCCACTGATGGTAGCATGTTGGCCAAGGGCAACATGATCCATCAGATGAGAGCATTAGCTAGTGCAATTGGTAGAGAGCCGAAGGTGACCCGTTTCTCGGACGGGAGCCTTCTGGCAAATACGGCAAATCCCGCCGACGTGGCCAAGATAAGTGCTCTTTGGACACTTCATGGCACCCCAGTGAGTGTGACGCCGCACTCTACCATGAACTTTGTGAAAGGAGTAGTTTATGCGAGGGAACTCATTGACTACTCCATAGAGGACATCACCTTAGAGCTGGCCGACTATGGGGCGGTCAAGGTTGGATGTGTGATGAGAAAACAGGGAGGGGCCTCGAGACCCACCCCTACACTCTTCTTCACGTTCGACTGTGACAAGTTCCGAGTTGGTGCGTGCCGGTTGGTACCGCTACCGCGTGAAGGCATTCGTGCCACTGCCGCGGCCGTGCTATTACTGTCACCGCTTCGGCCATATGAATCGTTCTTGTAGGTGTGCAAAGTCAGAGTCACCCGAAGTCTGTGTAAATTGCTCCAAGGCCGCACACACTAAGTCTAAATCGTGTGGGGCCAAGTGTGTCAATTGCGGAGAGCCTCACCCCGCTTCTTCGAAGCAATGTGGTGCATATCTCCTTGAGAAAGAAATCCTGGCCGTTCAGGCCCAGAATTGACTCCCAGTCTGCGAGGCTAAGGACTTGGTTCTGGTGCTCCCGACTCTGCCTGGGACGTCATAGGCCTCAATAGTTAGAAAGGCACCCTCTGCTCCTGGCCCATCCAGGCCAACGAGCACGGTTGTTTCCGCGCCCATTCGGAGCCCTTCTGCGGGCTCTACTCAACCCGGGCACTTCCCTGGCAAAGCTGGTGGTAAAAAGAGTTCATACCCAGCCCCGGCTAAAACCAGGGCTCCCCTCTCTTCCCCCAGCGTGACCGTTTCCCGTAAGGCGAAACGGCCACGGGCCTCCACCAAGTCGTTAGACTCACAGGAGGCAACATCTGCGTACATTCCACCATCAGCTGACTTCGACGCGGGGAACTTCCGCCGCGTCGTGGCACGGTTGCCAGGGCCCTTTCTCTTGCTTGGAGATGTGAACGGCAGGTATCCTCTGGGGAGATTACTCAATAAATCCCAGGGGACAGGTCCTTGCCGATCTGATCGAAGAGCTTGTGATAGGTGTCCTAAACGTGGATGAATTTACGCATCACTGTCCGAGAACCGCTTCATTTTCTTGCCTTGATCTATCTTTTTGCTCTTCGGATGCACAGCCTGATTTTAATGGGGGGGGTGGTCGATGACCTCCATGGTACTGATCACTTTCCCCTTCAAATATCATTTTCAGGGCAACTGCCGCCTGAGAGCCCACCTCGGTGGTGCTTGGCACGGGCGTGGTGGCCTGCATTTCAGGAAATGACTGAGTTCTCTATCTCAGTCGAGGAGTTTAGGTCGGTAAATGAGGCTGTTGAATTCTTCTCCGGCAACCTCATCGCCGCGGGCCTGCTACTATTCCTAGAACATCTGGCCGTTTTGCACTCTGACCACTCCCATGGTGGTCTACAGAGTGTGAGACGGCCCTGAAACAGAAGCGTTATGCCTACATGCGCTATAAGCGCCGCCCGAACGATTTCACTGTCGCTGAACTTCTTGGCGGGCATACGTGTCTTCACTTAACGGGAAGTCCCATTTAGCAGAGGTGTGGAAGCGAGTCAAAAGGATTTTGGGCAAGTTCTCGCAGGACGTCCCTCCCGTTCTCCAGGAGAATGGGACCGCAATCTTGGACCCCGCCTCCGTGGCGGAATCCTTAGCGACCGCTTTTTCCGCATTCTCTAGCCGGGATGCTGTTCCGCCAGCATTCAATGTACGTCGTCATGTCGCGGAAGGCCGCCGGCTGGACTTTACCTCCAGAGGCGGAGAACGATTCTACGACAGGTTTACTGTGAGTGAGTGGCGCTCCGCTCTCGCTTCGTGCGCGGACACCGCCCATGGTCCGGACGATGTCCCGTACGCCATTCTTCGACACCTGGGTGAGCGAGGCATGGCCTTTCTGTTAGGTTTGTTCAACATGATCTGGGTGGAGGGTCTTCTCCCAGACTCCTGGTAAATCGCTACTGTGTTCGCCTTTCGCAAACCGGGGGAGAGATCACACTACTCCCACCAGTTTCCGCCCAATCTCTCTAACCTCTTGCGTGTGCAAGTTGATGGAGAAATTGGTAAATGTTAGACTAGCCTTTTTCCTGGACAGCGGATGTCATCTGTCTTCTGCACAGGGCGGCTTCCGCAAGTTCCACTCCACGTCGGATGCTCTGCTCCGACTGGAAAATGCCGTCTGCGAGGCATTGGAATCTCCTCTTTCCCTGCCCCGTAAGGGGCGCGGCGATTTGCCATCCTGGCTGCCGTGCTGACGGGATCCAGCGCTCCGTCCGGCCCCAGCTTAGCCTCTCTTCCTTCCTTCAGATAGCCCGATTTCTTCCCTACCTCGTCGCTTTTCATACAACCTCTCCCACAACTTTCTCTGGTCAGCCTCTAATTTCACAGGGTAGAATGCTGACCTTCTTCTCAAGCCAACCACCCCGGATCGGGGCTGGGGGGGGAGGGGACATTGTTCCCTAACCCCCTCAGCTCCGGTTCGGATGGGTTTTTTTTTAACAAACTGCTTCATCCCCACCCATACCTTCCTCACATCTCTTTTCCTCTCCTCTTCACAACCTATAGTTTTTACGCCGTGTTCAAGGTGGAGCCGCCATGCCGAAGGACTGCCAGGCCACCAGGCGGGAGGGGTGGTCCCGAATGGCGGCGCCTGGCTCTGCCGGGCTTGTAAGCACCTCTCGCAGTGCGGGCAACTGCGAGAGGTGATGAGCTATTGCGTCCCGTATTAAAAAGAGGGTCACCATGCCCATGTATGACAAAAAAAAACAAAAAACCCAACCCCCAACTTCCCCGAGAAAATCAACGGAGCTGCCCTCGGGCAGCTCCACCGAGAAAATGGAGGTCCCCCCCCTTGTGCTTGCGCAAGGGACCCTCCATAATTCTTTAACCGGAGAGGAGGCTTACTCCTCTCCTACGCCTACGGGTGTAGGGGACTCCCCCTCACCCCCTTCTCTGGAGGTGCTTTCTGGCACCTCCCTATCTCCAGCGGCAGTCCCTCCTTTGCTTTCTAAGGGGACTGCCAAGAAAGCCAGCAGGCAGCCCATTGCCAACCGCCCCTCGTGCAAGCGGCTCGGTAGGGCAAACCCCCTTAGGGGGGAGAGGGAAGCCAGGCCCCTTCGGTCGCTTCCCTCAAAAGACCTGCTGGCAAGAATTTTAAACCTTGCTGGGGTCAAGGCCTGTGCCTCCCCACACAAGACTGGCGACACTGCCAAGGGGACCTGCGATGTCCTGGGAGGGGATAGCCAACTGGAGGCCCCTCCTGTGATAGACATGGTCCTTGAGGAGACCCAGCCTCAGATGGTAGGGCCTTCCATGGGGGGGAATCCGGGCTCGGCGCCAAACACCGAACCCGAATCCGCCCCTATGCAAGGTCCCCCTCAAACGGCCGAGGGCTCCGAGGCAGTAAAAGGAGGGGAGGGATCTCCTCCGACATGTGCCCCTACGACGACCAGGACCTTCTCCATTTCGGAGAGGGACCTGGCTGAGGCCTGCCCATCTGACATGGGGGCTTCTGCCGGCGGAGGTGAGAAGCGGGTTCATTCCCCGCCCTCCTCTCCTAAAAAGAAAAATACTAAAAAGACTAAAAAGACGAAGAAGACTCGGGGCTCCTCTCCATCCGCGGGGGCTGCGGGGACGGATGGGTCTGCTACCACTTTGGTAGGCGACCAAGCCAAGATCGGCACATCCGGCCCCTCTACCCCCTCGTGTGCGGAGCCCCTGACTAAGACTAACACCAAGAATGCACAGGGCGGAGCCTCGATGACATCGGGGCCCCTCATTCAGAGGTTACCTGGCGTTTTCGAGCCCGCTGGCTTCAAGCGCTTCCTCGTTATTCGCTCCACTGATGGCAGCATGTTGTCCAAGGGCAACATGATCCATCAGAGGAGAGGATTAGCTAGTGCAATTGGTAGAGAACCGAAGGTAACCCGTTTCTCGGACGGGAGCCTTCTGGCGAATGCGGCCGAGGCGGCCAAGATAAGTGCTCTTCGGACACTTTATGGCACCCCGGTGAGTGTGACGCCGCACTCTACCATGAACTTTGTGAAAGGAGTAGTTTATGCGAGGGAACTCGTTGACTACTCCATAGAAGACATCACCCTAGAGCTGGCCGACCATGGGGCGGTCAAGGTCGAACGTGTGATGAGAAAACAGGGAGGGGCCTCGAGACCCACCCCTACACTCTTCGTCACGTTCGACTGTGACAAGCTCCCTGAGTCGGTGCGTGACGGTTGGTACCGCTACCGCGTGAAGGCATTCGTGCCACTGCCGCGGCGGTGCTATTACTGTCACCGCTTCGGCCACACGAATCGATCATGTAGACGTGCAAAATCGGGGTCACCCGAAGTCTGTGTAAATTGCTCCAAGGTCGCACACGATAAGTCCAAATCGTGTGTGGCCAAGTGTGTCAATTGCGGAGAGCCGCACCCTGCTTCTTCGAAGCAATGTGGTGCATATATCCTTGAGAAAGAAATCCTGGCCGTTCAGGCCCAGGATCGACTCTCATTCCGCGAGGCTAAGGACTTGGTCCTGGCGCGCCCGGCTCTGCCTGGGACGTCATATGCCTCAATAGTTAGAAAAGCACCCTCTGCTCCTGGCCCATCCAGGCCACCGACCACGGTTGTTTCCGCGCCCATTCGGAGCCCTTCTGCGGGCTCTACTACACCCGGGCGCTCCCCTGGTAGAGCTGGCGGCAAAAAGGATTCACACCCAGCCCCGGCTAAAACCAGGGCTCCCCCCTCTTCCCCCAGCGTGACCGTTTCCCGTAAGGCGAAACGGCCACGCGCCTCTACAGAGTCGTTAGACTCACAGGAGGCAACACCCCTGAAGATGGTCGCTAGGGCATCTTCCGGGGTTCCTAAAGCTGTTCCCCGAAAGGAGGACAGCAACAAAGGAGCTTCGGCCCCTTCGCCCACGCCCCGAGGTGGAGCGAGTGGCTCGGAGACGGTGGTTCCTCGAAAAGAGGGCCCCCCGCCTCCCAAGCCGCAACGCCCGCCTAAGGTTTCGAGGCGGAGGGAGGAAAAGACTCGCATGGCGAGCCCAACCTCCCCCAATAAGTCCTCGAAGGCGACAGCGCCTTCAGCGCTTTGTCCGGCCAACAGCGCCCGGGGTTCTGCCCCCGGGAAGCGTACGGCCATTCCCGTGAGGGTCTTCAATTCGAGGATGGCCCCCGCGTCTCCTCCGAGCTAGGCCTGGAGGGCATATTCCTTCAATGGAATTGCCGTGGACTCCGGGCCAACTGGGAGGAGCTGCGGAGGCTCGTCTCGTCCCGTTCCCCGTTAGCTATTTTTTTGCAGGAGACCATGCTAGGCGCGTGCCCCCTGCCTGCCCTCCCGGGGTATAAGGGTCTTGCGACCCCACCACCGCGGAATGGCCGGGCTGGGAGATGCGCGGTTTACACCCGGCATGATGTCTCCGTTCTTCCTTTCTTTTTAGATGCCTCCTTTCAGGCAGTGGCTGTGCAGCTGCACCTGGATAGGAGGTATACTATCATTTCTGCGTACATTCCACCGTCAGCTGACTTCGACGCGGGGGACTTCCGCCGCGTCGTGGCACGGTTGCCGAGGCCCTATCTCTTGCTTGGAGATCTGAACGGCAGGCATCCTCTCTGGGGAGATTACTCCATAAATCCCAGGGGACAAGTCCTTGCCGATCTGATCGAAGAGCTTGAGATGGGTGTCCTAAACGTGGATGAGTTTACGCATCACTGTCCGAGAACCGCTTCATTTTCTTGCCTTGACCTATCTTTGTGCTCTTCGGATGCACAGCCTGATTTTGATTGGGGGATGGTCGATGACCTCCATGGTAGTGATCACTTTCCCATTCAAATATCATTTTCAGGGCAACTGCCGCCTGAGAGACCACCTCGGTGGTGCTTGGCGCGGGCGCGGTGGCCTGCATTTCAGGAAATGACTGAATTCTCTATCTCAGTCGAGGAGTTTAGGTCGGTAGATGAGGCCGTTGAGTTCTTCTCCGGCAACCTCATTGCCATGGGCCTGACTACTATTCCTAGGACGTCTGGCCGTTTTGCACGCCGACCACTCCCATGGTGGTCGGCCGAGTGTGAGACGGCCCTGAAACAGAAGCGTTATGCCTACATGCGCTATAAGCGCCGCCCGAACGATTTCACTGTCGCTGAATTTCGTCGGGCTAGGGCTAGGTTCCGGTATATTTCGAAGCACGCCCGCCGCTCTTCTTGGCGGGCATACGTGTCTTCACTTAACGGGAAGACCCCTTTAGCTGAGGTGTGGAAGCGTTTCAAAAGGATTCGGGGCAAGTTCTCGCAGGACCCCCCTCCCGTTCTCCAGGAGAATGGGACCGCAATCTCGGACCCCGCGTCCGTGGCGGAATCCTTAGCGACCGCTTTTTCCGCATTCTCTAGCCGTGATGCTGCTCCGCCAGCATTCAATGCACGTCGTGATGTCGCGGAAGGCCGCCGGCTGGACTTTACCTCCAGAGGCGGAGAAACCTTCAACGACAAGTTTACTGTGAGTGAGTTGCGTTCCGCTCTCGCTTCGTGCGCGGACACCGCCCATGGTCCGGACAATGTCCAGTACGCAATGCTTCGACACCTGGGTGAGCGAGGCATGGCATTTCTCTCAGATTTGTTCAACAGGATCTGGGTGGAAGGTCTTCTCCCAGACTCCTGGTGAATCGCTACTGTGCTCGCCTTTCGCAAGCCGGGGAGAGATCACTCTACTCCTACCGGTTTCCGCCCAATCTCTCTAACCTCTTGCGTGTGCAAGTTGATGGAGAAATTGGTAAATGTTAGATTAGCCTATTTCCTGGACAGCGGAGGCCATCTGTCTTCTGCACAGTGCGGCTTCCGTAAGTTCCACTCCACGTCGGATGCTCTGCTCCGACTGGAAAGTGCCGTCTGCGAGGCTTTCCTTCGTAGACAGCACTACGCCACGGTGTTTTTTGATCTGGAGAAGGCCTATGATACCGCATGGCGATACGGTATCATGGAGACTCTCCACACGATGGGGGCGAGGGGACGCCTCCCAATGTTTATATCTGAATTTTTGCGAGATCGTCGATTCCGCGTACGGGTGGGGGGAGCCCTCTCCGGCCCAAAGGAGCAGGAAGAGGGTGTCCCGCAGGGAAGTGTCCTCAGTCTCAGTGTCACACTCTTTGCCCTGAGCATCAACGGCATCACCTCGGTGCTGCCGGAAGATGTTCTCGCTACGCTCTACGTGGACGACCTTTCGATCTCTTTTGGCGCGGCCCAGATGCCAACTCTGGAGCGTCGACTCCAACAGGCATTGAACAGCGTCTCTCGCTATGCCCAAGCGCACAGGTTTCGGTTTTCTTTGGCCAAGACTAAGGTGGTGCACTTCTGCCGCCATCCACGGCTTCACCCCGACCCAGATTTGTTTCTTAATGGGGTGCACCTGGATGTGGTTGAGTCGCACCGTTTCCTTGGTCTTGTATTCGACCGACGCCTCACCTGGGAGGCTCATATTCGCAGCCTTAGGGTCTCTTGTACCCGCGCCATGGACATTCTCCGTTCCGTGACGTTCAGCGCTTGGGGCGCTGATAGGGCTACCGCCTTACTTTTTTATCGATCCTTTGTTCGCTCGAAGCTCGACTACGGATGCGAGTTTTATGCATCCGCAGCCGAGCGTTTATTGCGGAAGGTGGATTCGATCCACCACACCGGCCTTCGCCTTGCGACCGGTGCCTT
This sequence comes from Ceratothoa steindachneri, assembly GCA_963969495.1. Taxonomy (NCBI): domain Eukaryota; kingdom Metazoa; phylum Arthropoda; class Malacostraca; order Isopoda; family Cymothoidae; genus Ceratothoa; species Ceratothoa steindachneri. The sequence goes on from OZ018328.1 coordinate 114,111,603, forward strand.
CCGCACTTTCCCCATTGAGAGCCTTTTGGTCGATGCTGGGGAGATGCCACTCGCTCTGCGCCGCGTGCAGTGCATCACTCGCCTGTACGCGCGAGCCCGGCGCCTCCCTCAGTCGCCAACAGCTCTCACTGCATCCGCAGCTGATCTCGATGGTGCCTATGCCGCCGAGAGACGCCAGTCATACCCTAAGCCCTTTGGGTTTAGGGCCAGGAAACTCCTTCGAGAAGTAGATATAGCTCTCGGGCCGGTGGCGCCCCTGGTTCTGCCCAGGACGCCATCCTGGAGGGTACCACATTTGGCTATTTTTCGCCACGCCTCTGCTCCCAAAGCTTGTACTGCGCCGGGAGTATTGCGTTCGACCTTTTTGGAGCACACATCGTGTCACGCTGGTACCGTGCCAGTGTATACGGATGGCTCCAAGTCCCAAGAGGGGGTCGGCTTCCACGCCGTATCCCCTCTGTTTGAAGTCAGCGGGGCTCTACCAGGCGCTGCGTCTGTCTTCACGGCTGAGCTGGTGGCAATACACCACTCGGTACGGGAGATTACGCGACGTGCCCGGTTCGGAGACCGGATTGTGATCTATAGCGACTCACAAAGCGCCCTGAGTGCTCTCGGGGCATTGGAATCTCCGCATCCCCTGGTTCGCGATATCCGTGACGCCACGGTTTTGGCGAGCCGGGCAGATGTCGAGATTATCTTCTGCTGGGTTCCTGGACATGTAGGAATTGCGGGGAATGAGCGCGCCAAAGAGTCCGCGAGGACTCTGCGACCGGACCAGCGTTTCGCTCTTCCTCACACTGACTACATGACAGGAATACGGGCAGCTCTTCGGACTGCTTGGCAAAGAAGATGGGAGACGGTCGAGGGGAACTTAAAGTTGCGTGCCATTGCGCCGCGACTGTTCCCATGGACCTATCCCCCAATGCCGCGGCGGCTTCAGGTTGCTTTCTGTCGTCTTCGAATCGGACACACTCGTGTGACGCATCGCTACTTGATGGAGCGCTCGCCTGCGCCCCATTGCAACGACTGCGTCGTCCCCCAGACTGTTCGGCACATTCTTGTCGAATGTCCCAGTCTGGGTGATCTTCGCGCACGATACCTGTCCCGGTACCGGGATGGGCGGGGTCGCTACCGCCTGTGCCTTGTGCTCGGGACGAGTGCGTGCACCATGACTAGTGGACTTATTGACTTTTTGGGGGAGGCTGGCCTTCTCCCTTTCATTTAACCCAGTTTAATTGTTGTTGTTGTTTTTGTTATTGCTTTTTTATTGTTATTGTTATCTCTTTTTATTGTTTCCTGTTTAATTTTTAAAGTAGCCTAGAACTAGGCTGTTTGTTTACGGCGACTAATGCCTAAGTCAGCAGTCGCCAGATAGCCCCTTAATTAAAAAAAAAAAAAAAAAAAATCCTCTTTCCCTGGTTCGCGATATACGTGACGCCACGGTTTTGGCGAGCCGGGCAGATGTCGAGATTATCTTCTGCTGGGTTCCTGGACATGTAGGAATTGCGGTGAATGAGCGTGCCAAAGAGTCCGCGAGGACTCTGCGACCGGACTAGCGTTTCGCTCTTCCTCACACCGACTCCATGGCAGGAATACGGGCAGCTCTTCGGACTGCTTGGCAAATAAGATGGGAGACGGTCGAAGGGAACTTAAATTTGCGTGCCATTGCCTTGCGGCAGTTCCCATGGACCTTTCCCCCAATGCCGCGACGGCTTCAGGTCGCTTTCTGTCGTCTCCGAATCGGGCACACTCGTGTGACGCATCGCTATCTGGTGGAAAGCTCGCCTGCGCCCTATTGTGACGACTGCGTCATCCCCCAGACTGTTCGGCACATTCTTGTCGAATGTCCCAGTCTGGGTGATGTTTGCGCACGTTACCTGTCCCGGTACCGGGATGGGCGGGATCGCTACCGCCTGTCCCTTGTACTTGGGACGAGTTCGTGCTCATTGACTTGTTGACTTTTGGGGGGAGGCCGGGCTTCTCCCCTTTATTTAAGTAGGTTTTATTTTTTGTGTTTCTTTGTAGGTGTTATTTTTTCATAATTTTATTTTAAAGTAGCCTAGTTCTAGGCTGTCATATTTCCGGCGACTTATGTCCAAGTGGGCAGTCGCCAGATGGGCTCTAAACCCCCCTCCCCCCCAAAAAACGGTATTCTGCTCCTCCAGCATTCAATGCATGTCGTGATGTCGCGGAACGGCGACGGCTGCACTTTACCTCCAGAGATGGAGAACCCTTCAATGACAGGTTTACTGTGAATGAGTTGCGTTCCGCTCTTGCTTCTTGCGCGGACACCGCCAATGGTCCGGACGATTTCCCGTACGCCATGCTTCGACCCCTTGGGTGAGCGAGGCATGGCCTTTCTATTAGATTTGTTCAACAGGATCTGTTTAGAGGGTCTCTTCCAGACTCGTGGAGAATCGCTACTGTGCCAGCTTTTCGCAAACCGGGGATAGAGTTTCCGCCCTTTTTTTCTAACCTCCTGCTTGTGCAAGTTGATGGAGAAATTTGTAAATGCTAGATTAGCCTTTTTTATCGACAGCGGCGGCCATTTGTGTTCTGCGCATTCCGAATTCCGCAAGTTCCATTCCATGTCGGATGCTCTGCTTCGGCTGGAAAATGCTGTATGCGAGGCCTTCCTTGTTCCTTGGTAGACAGCACACTTGGCCACGGTGTTTTTCGATCTGGAGAAGGCCTATGATACCGCATGGCGATACGGTATCATGGTGACCCTCCACACGCTGGGGGCTAGGAGACTCTCCCCCCTTCCCTTTATATCTGAATTTTTGCGAGATCGCCGATTCCGCGTTCGGGTTGGGGGAGCCCTCTCCGGCCTAATGGAGCAAAAAGAGGGTGTTCCGCAGGCAAGTGTCCTCAGCGTTACACTCTTTGCCTTGAGCATTACCTCGGTGCTGCCAGAAGATGTTCTTGATAAGCTCTACGTGGATGACCTTTCGATCTCTTTTGGTACGGCCCAGATGCCAACTCTAGAGTGTCGACACAGGCATTGAATTGCGTCTCTCGTTATGCGGAGCGCACAGGTTTCGGTTTTCTTTGGCCAAGAGTAAGGTGGTGCATTTCTGCTGCCATCCACGGCTCCACTCCGTCGCAAATTTGTTTCTTATGGGGTGCGCCTGGAATTGGTTGAATCGCACCGTTTCCTTTGTCTTGTATTTGACCGACACCTCACCTGGGAGGCTCATATTCGCAGCCTTAAGGTCTCTTGTACCCGCGCCATGGATATTCTTCGTTACGTGACGTTCAAAGCTCGACTACGAATGTGAGTTTTATGCATTTGCAGCTGAACGTCTATTGTGGAAGGTGGACTCGATCCACCACACGGGTGCCTTCCGCACTTTCCCTATTGAGATCCTGCTCGTCGTTGCTGGAGAGATTCCATTATCTTTGTGCCGTGCACAGTGCATTGCTCACCTGTACACATGAGCGCATTGTCTCCCTTTGTCGCCAACGGCTCTCAAAGCATCTGCAGTTGATCTCGACGCTGCCTATGCAGCTGAGCGACGCAAGTCATACCCTAAGCCCTTTGTGTTTAGGGCTAGGAAACTCCTTCGAGAGCTAGATATAGCTCTCGGGCCGGTGGTGCCCGATATAGCTCTCGAGCCGGTGGCGCCCCTGCTTCTGCCCAGAACGCCACCCTGGAGGGTACCACTGTTGACTATTTGTCGCCACGCCTCTGCTCCCAAAGCTTCTACAGCGCCGGGAGTATTGCGTTCGGCCTTTTTGGAGCACATGTCGTGTTACGTTGGAACTGTGCCAGTGTATATGGATGGCTCCAAGTCCAAAGTGGGGGTCGCGCTTCCACGCCGTATCCCCTCTGTTTGAAGTCAGCGGGGCTTTGCCAGGCGCTGCGTCTGTCTTCACCTCTGATATGGTGGTAGTGCACCACTCGGTACGGGAGATTACGCGACGTGCCCGGTTCGGAGACCGGATCGTGATTTAGAGCGACCCACAAAGCGCCCTGAGTACTCTTGGGGCATTGGAATCTCCGCACCCTCTGGTTCGCGATATCCATGATGCCACGGTTTTAGTGAGCCGGGTGGATGTTAATATTATCTTCTGCTGGGTTCATGGACGTGTAGGAATTGCGGGGAATTAGCGCGCCAAAGAGTCCGCGAGGACTGGGCGACCGGACCAGCGTTTCGGTCTTCCACACGCAGACTACATGGCAGGAATACGGGCAGCTCTTCGAAGTGCTTGGCAAAGAAGATGGGAGACGGTCGAAGGGAACTTAAAGTTGCGTGCCATTGCACCGCGACTGTTCCCATGGACCTATCCCCCAATGCCGTGATGGCTTCAGGTCGCTCTCTATCGTGTCCGAATCGGTCACACTCGTGTGTCACATCGCCATTTTTATGGAGCGCTCGCCTGCGCCCTATTGTGATTACTGCATAGTCCCCCAGACTGTTCGGCACATTCTTTTCAAATGTCCCAGTCTTGGTGATCTTCACGCACGTTACCTGTCCTGGTACCTGGATGGGCGTGGTCGCTACCGCTTGTCCCTTGTACTCGGGACGAGTGCGTGAACATTGACTGGTGTACTTATACACTTTTTGGTGGAGGCCAGCCTTCTCCTTTTTATTTGCCTATAATTTGATTTGTTGTTTTCTTTGTAGGTCGCACGTTCCTGCGCCGGGAGGACCTTTCCCTATGCCGCAGCTTGCTTCCTCATTGTTGTGATTTTCTCTTATTATTGTTGTTGTTATTGTTTTTCCTTCTTATTTTATAATAGCCTAGTGCTAGGCTTTCGTGAGTGGGGCGACTTTTGCCCAAGTAGGTATTCGCCAGATATGCTCTTAAATTTAAAAAAACTCAACCAAGACTGATGTGGTGCACTTCTACCCCCCATTGACAGCTATACTGCAACCCAGACTTCTTCCTAAACATATTTTGCCCTGAAATGGTGCATTGCACCGCTTTTCCTTGTTTTTGTTTTAGACTGATGCCTCAACCTGGTAGGCTCATATTTGAAGCCTTAGATTCTTTTATATTGCTGCATGGATCTTCTTCGTTCTGAGGCATTCATCACTTTGGTGCTTATAAGACTATTCCCTTGCTTTTGTCCTAATTTTTTGTTTGTTCAAAGGTTGACTATGGTTGCATAGTTGTTTATGCATCCGCGGCCTAGTGTGTATTGTGGAAGGTGACCTCGATGCTTTTTATGTAAGCCAAGCACCTCTCTCAGTTGCTAACGTGTCTCACTTCATCTGCACGCCCCCATAAGGGGCTGGCGGTTTGCATTTGTGGCTACTGTGCTGAAGGGACATAACACCCTTATCTTGTTTTTTTGCTGTTGTTCCTTTTTATCTTTGTTACTTGTTATTTACATATTATTTGTTTTTTAATCTACCTTAGTAGTAGGCTGTGGTGTGATAATGGCCTTTCTGTCGAACATGATTCAGGATGTCGTAGAGAGGACCGAAAGGAGTATCCGGCCCAGAGTGAGGGCGGACGTACGCCAGTGCGCCTGTATCACTCAAGGAACGACCTTCTCAGAGGTCGCAAAAAGGGGTGCCTCGCCAACAAACAAGCCGGGAAACGGAAGAGCGTAGGGAGTCCTACAGTCGGGGACTCCCTGAAAGTTCTTCTGTTCAATGCGAGGTCAATCAGGAACAAGTTTCCTGAGCTCCATGGCCTCGTAGCGACGGAAGAACCCGAAATGGTAGCCATAACAGAATCGTGGATAAAAACCTCAAACCGAGACTTTGAAGGCGAATTCATGGTTCCTGGCTACCAACTCTTCCATAAAGATAGGCCAGACAAAGAGGGTGGCGGTGTAATGTTGTATGTCAAGGATACAATCGAATCTACGAACTACAACATTATATCTGACCACAAGCTCCTAGGCGTTGACCTAGAGATAGGTCCTGTCAGATACAGGACCCTGCTGCTTTACAGACCCTCTTCCCAACCCGTTGAAAAGGACAGGGAACTGTACCAGCTGCTGGGTGAGCTTGTTCAAGGCAGAGTGTGCATCGTTATGGGCGACTTCAACAGACAAGTTGACTGGGAAACCAGAGGAGCCTGTGGCGAGAGCGCGCTACTCCTGGAGTTCGCCAACAACGAGTTCCTCACTCAATGGGTCAGAGAACCGACGAGAGGAGACAATATCCTCGACTTGGTCTTCACCTCTGAGGATGATATCGTTGAGGATGTCTCTGTAGGCGAAGAGCTCGGTGGCAGTGATCACCAGCTAGTTAGATTTAGCGTCAAGATCCCGAAGGTAAGGTCTGTTGCCAGTCAATCAAGGAAACTTGACTTGAGAAGAGCAGACTTTGCAAGCCTTCGTGCTGGGCTGACTGATGTAAGGCTAGCGGTATGCGAAGAGGTTGAAGATTCGTGGAACAATTTCAAAAATAAATTCGAGTCTTCAATCAAGTTGCATCCCTCTGAAATGCCTCCGTCGGTCTTCTGTTCAACCAAAGTGGTTTAATCGAGAAATCGGCCAACTGCTTAGGGAGAAGAGAAATGCGTACCGGCGATCGAAGATCTCGGGTGCCTTTGACGAGTATCGGAGGCTAGCCAGGAGAGTGAAGTCCAGCATAAGGGCGGCTAAGCGTACTAAGGAACTCCGAGTGGCGAGACTCTGCAAGGAGAATCCCAAGGAGTTCTTCGGCTATGTAAATAGCTGTAAACCAATCCATCGTAGATTGGGCCCTTAGTGGATGAGGAGGGTGCATTAACTCAGTCAGATGCAGAAAATGCTAATCTTCTCAATGACTACTTCTCCTCAGTGTTTACTAAAGAGTGTGGTCCCATCCCCCAGCCTACGGATTCCTACTCGGGGGGGAAAAGCTGGAGGCAATGGACTTCACCGAAGGAGAAATAAAGAAAAAGATCGCTGACCTAAAGACGAATAAGTCCCTTTGACCGGACGGGTTTCTACCCAAAGTGTTGAAGGAAGTGTGCGATGAAGTATCACAACATCTGTGCGCTATCTTTAACATGTCAATCCTGACCGGATGCGTTCCTAGAGACTGGCGTGAGGCGGAGGTGACTCCGATCTTCAAGAAAGGAGCCCCCAGCCATCCGTCAAACTACCGACCTATCAGTCTGACTTCGATAGTCGGTAAACTCATGGAAAGCATGATGGTGGAGAAACTAACGTCGTATTTAGAGTCAAACCTGCTACTGAGGAGTTCCCAGCACGGCTTCCAAAGGCAACGGTCATGCCTGACGAACCTTGTGGAATTCTTCCACTTCGTGTTAAGTGAGCACGATCGGGACAAGGCGGTGGATGTGGTTTACTTAGACTTACCGCCGCCTTCTCCGGAAAGTGCGAGCGCTGGGCATAGACGGAAAGGTAGCCGGCTGGATCGAGAACTGGCTAAGTGGCAGACGGCAACGGGTGGTGGTAAATGGACAGTCTTCGGAGTGGGTGCCCGTTACTAGCGAGGTGCCTCAAGGTTCTGTCCTGGGACCACTACTATTCATTATCTACGTCAACGATATGGACGGTGACTTGGTTGCCAAGATTTCCAAATTTGCCGACGATACCAAGCTTGGTATGAACGTTGCAAAGGATGGAAATACTGCCCGCCTGCAGGAAGATGTTGGGAAGATTCGGGAGTGGTCGGACACGTGGAAAGGCCTTTTAACGTGAACAAATGCAAAGTAATGCATATCGGCCACAGTAATGCATATTACTAGCGACCTCAAGTTCTCGAAACAGTGCATCGAGGCGGAGAAGAAAGCCCAAAGGATGTTAGGCTACATAAAGCGCCAGTTTGGATACCGTAACAAGGAGATAGTACTTTGTCTGTACAACTCCCTCGTTCGGCCGCACCTGGAGTATGCCGTACAATTTTGGAGTCCTTCGTTTCGAAAGGACATCGCAAGTTTGGAACGCGTACAAGCTAGGGCATCCAAACTGATTCCCTCTATCCGACATAAAAGTTATGAGGATAGACTAAGGGAATTAGATCTGTTCTCGCTGGTAACCCGTAGACTGCGTGGTCAGCTCATCGAAGTTTTCAAAATACTTCGAGGGTTCGACAATGTTTACTACCGGGATATTTTCACACTGAGTGAGAACAGAACGCGCAATCACGGCTTCAAACTTGAACTGAAGTGTTACACCTGCAATCTGTGTGGAAATTTTTTCACCTACAGTATCTGCGGTGAGTGGAACGCACTTTCAGTGGAAGTTGTCAACAGTGAATCTGTTGACCAGTTCAAGTCAAGACTAGACAAAGTCTTGAAATGCGGCCTTTCAGGGACGCAAAACAATTGAGCAGCCATGTGCCTGTTTGATTGCTAGTCCAAAGGTACCCTCTTTGAATGGACTGTAAGGTCTCCTAGGGTACTTACTTTCCTTGTTACTCCTTGTTACCAGATGGGTTCCTAATATATATATATAAAAAATCATTCGCTTCCAATCTCGACAGTCCTTATGCCGTTGAAAGACACCACTCATATCCTAAGCCCTAGGGTTTATGGCTAGGAAACTCCTACATCTTAGTGTAGCTCTTAGACCAGTGGCACCTAGTTCTGCCCAAGGGTGCACCCTTGAGGGTATCACCTATGATTATTTGTTGCCATGCCTACGCTATCAAAGTTTCCACATCCCCGGAATTATTTCCTTAGGGCTTTTTGGAGTAGACTTTGTGTAATGCTGGAACAGTGCCAGTGTATACAGATGGCTCCAAGTCCCAGGAGGGGCTCAGTTTCCATGCCAAATCCCCTCTGTTTGAAGTCAGTGGGGTTCTACCAGGCACCTTCTCCTGTCTTCACAGCTGGTTGCAATATACTCCTCAGTATGGGGTGTAATGTGTCATACCGAGTTCAGACACTCGATTGTGATCTTTAGTGACTCATTAATTGCCCTCACTCCTCTTTGGACATTGTAATCTACACACTCCTTGGTTCACCACTTCCGTGACACTATGGTTGCCTTGAACTGGCTGGATGTTGAGATTATATTTTTCTGTGTCCCTGGACTTGTGGAAATTGGCGGGAATGAGCTGGTTAATGAAGGCACCCAAGAGTGCCCGAGGACTCGACAACCAGACCAGCATTTTTCTCTTCCTCATGTTGGGAATCAGGCCAGTCCTCTGGGTTACTTGGCAAAGAAGGTAGAGACTGCCAAGGGTAACTTAAAGTTGCATGCCTTTGTGTCATGACAGTTATTATGGACTTTACCTCCCATTGCTGTGATGGCTTCAGGTCACTTTCTGTCATCTTTGAATTGGACACACTACCAGGATGCACTGCACACACAAACACCAGCTATTCCCCAACATACCACAGAACCAACACCTACTCACCCCCCTATACTCTCTCCTACTAACATACCTCAAATCAACCACCAAACAGACAAAGAAATACACCACACAGAAACAACCACCGCAACTTTAACATTCTCCATCTAAGCATAGATGGCATCCATATCAAACACATGTAACTGAAACACTTCCTACCTAAATTTAAAACCTGCATTTCCATAATACAGGAAACCAAACTACAACACGAACACAAAACTTCAAACATTCCATACTGCCATCAGACAAGACAGACAACATGGTGAGGGTGGTGGCCTCATCTCTTATATACACCACAGTATTTCCTACATAGAAAAAACACAACATATCAGAACACTTACACAAGCAGACAGACATTGAGAACTACAAGCATTTCTAATCAAAACTGGTCACAATAAACAAATTACATTCAACCCATACATTCCACCTGAACACTCACCAGGTATACCAGCAAACTACACGATTAGACTACAGGCATTGAATACCCTCCCAAACATTTTGATTTATGCCCAACAAAACACCACAAAGAGGTACAGAAATCTGCACACAACTAGATCAGCTCTTCATCGTTAATAATGCAGACACTCATACACGCACTCCACACCAAGCAAATTTCAATTGTATTTCTCCAGACATAACTTTCTGCGCACCAAACCTGGCTCCCTCCTTAACATGGGAAACTGTAACAGACTTGTCATCAGATCACCTCCCAATCATCATCACACTGTGCACCACAACAGACAGATTCTCACCCATCCACCATACCATCACAACTACAAGCAAGCTGCCTAGGAGAATGTTTGGAAATCACCAAAGATCGTTTTCAGGAGCTAAATCATACACACATAACATCAACACCAATATTAAACAACACAGCCATACAGTTCAATGACATAATAAACAACGCAGACAAAGCACACATCACTAAAGGCAACATTATAACCCCGACTTCTCACTAGACATCAACAGACTTATAAAGGAATGCAACAATCTACATGGCACACCCACCCTGCATGCACATAAACACCAAACTAATAGAGAAACAAACAGAAAACTGGTTAGCTTTCCTAAAGACATTTCACTACAAAACAAATACATCCAAACTACACAATACAATCAGAAGCCTCATTAACTCAAACAGTGGCATTGTAGAAAGTCACGCATCCATCAGCCCTTCAGACAAAATCCCCTCATGCAAACAACAGGCCAAAATTTTAATAACACATTACTCTAAAATTAGTCAGTTTCCCAAACACAAAGAAGATAAACATATATATAGATGCAAATGAGACTACCCACTAGATTACACAGTAATAATTACCACAGCAGAAGACACTGCACACATCATAAAACAACTTAAAAAAATCAGCTGCAGGCATTGAGAACCTATCCAACATACATCTCAAACACTCACAAACATAGCAAATTATTCATTTGCACACTGCATAATACCAAACATTTGGAAACTAGGTAAAGTTATCACACTACTCAAACCAAACAAAACACCCACAGAAGCAGCATCATACAGTCCTATAACACTACTCTGCACACCATCCTAAGTTGTAGAACTCCTTCTCCTATGCAAGATAACACCACATATTCCACTGTCACCCACACAACATGGCTACAGACCAGACCACTCAACCAGAACACTACTCACCAATCTCACATTAACAGTAAAAGATGGCATCAATTCCAGACGACCACCACACAGAACATTGCAAATAACAATAGACATAAGTAAAGCATTTGATGCCATCTCTTGACCACTCCTCATTAACAAAATTTACAACACAACAATACCAAATGCTGGCTAGCCAACTACCTACCAGGAAAACATTCATTTGTATACTACAATGGCCAATCATCCACTATTAGAAACTTCCCTAATGAGTCCCACAAGGCTCTGTCTTAAGCCCCACACTTTTCAATGTATACATGCATGACATACCAACACCACCAAATAGCATACACATATCATCATATACAAATGACCTAACAATCATATAAATACATACTGATGCAGACACATGCTCCACACAAGTACACACCTAGAAAACTGGTTAACACAAAACAGACTAAAAGTAGCACCAACTAAGTCCACCAGTACACTTCTCACAATTCACGACAAAGAACATCAACACGGACCAACAGCAACATTGAACAGCTCCACGCTACCCACACACATGAAACAAAAATACTTTGAATCACATGCAACATATCCATGTCATTCTCACCACACATAGACAACGTAATCACAAAGTGCAGGCCAAGACTTAATGCACTCAGAACACTAACGAGCACAACTTTTGGACAACACAAAGAATCACTCACTCTAGTATACAAGCTACACATGGGTCCATAATAAACTATGCCAACCCTGCCTGGGCCCCTGTCATATCCAATACACAGCTAAACAAGTTGCAAATCACACAAAACACTGCACTTAGAATCATACTTGGTGGCACACAAACAACACCCATAGAACACCTACATGCTGAAACCAAGGCACTAACTATAAAACAACATCTGGACATGAGAGGCACACAGTTCCTAGCATCTGTTGTAAACACGCAAACAGCCCCTGTCACTATCTATGAAACCCCACACCCACCCACAGATAAATAGTAAACACACCACACAGATATTACACAAGCATCCTAAATACCATACCACAGCCTGCAAATGTAACACAGTATAAAAAAAAACAACACTCACACACACCTCACCAGGCAAGCACTGAACAATCTCCCTCACAACAACACCCCCCCACCTGAGATATGTGAATGAGTGTTTGAGAAAGGACATATTGTGTTTGATAGGTGTGCCGCCTTGAGGGGCAGTGTTACATTCCTTCTTTCCAGGGTGAACCCTGACTGGACAAGATTCTATATTCCATAATGCCACACTACTATTAAAGTCAAATGTGTGGCAAAAATCTGGGGTGGCCTCATGCTTAATAGGGCACAAAGGGAATGGGAGGGTCAAGTAGTTTCTAGTGGCATTGAAGCGCCCCAACCCCACCTTTAGTTTAAACTGGTAGATATTGAAGTCTTGATTGTTGCCATTGTTTTTTTATTTATTTTTTCTAATTTTTATATTAACCTTACCTTAATTTAGAATTTCTGGTAATTTCAGCAGCCGTGCGCTCACTGACCTTGCTAGAAGAGTATAAAATTTTTAAAAAACAACAAAAAACATGCCCACTACAGCAGAGAGTTACTACCCAAACCTTGCATATCTAAAAGAGAGCACAATCTGGAACACTGCCCACTTTAGGAACCCTTCGATCAAACACCCTTTTGCCTCTGAGATTTCTGTGGCCCTGGATGTGGGCTGCCGATGATACCAGATTAGGGGCAAGAAACTTTTTTAAATGTTCTTATTGGTTTTTCTTTTAAATTGAAAAAAAACAAGAAAAGAATGTCTCTGCTTTTCCCTAGGTTTAACTCGGCTTTGGGGCCTCTTATTATCAAGTATCGTTATGATGTTGTTTAATCCCCATTTGTCTTATATTACATGTAGTTAATCAGCTCCCCATTGGATTACCAGATTTTTCTTTTTATCCTCATTAATTGACCCCTCCTCTTGAATAGGTCCTTGTCTTTCTTGACAGCCATGTTGAGGTCAATAAGGTGTGGTTGGAGCCACTGCTCTCACGTATCAATCTTAACCCCACCAATGTGGTCACACCTATCATTGACATGATTTCGCCAGATACTTTTAAGGTAAAGATTCACTCTTGATTTGCAGCTGCATTGTGAGAACCCCACATGTGGGTGCCCTGTGTAAACTGTTGTGGTTGCTTAGCCCTAAGCTGTCTAGCTGAACAGCCCCAAGCTCGTGAGGAAGGCAATGGCCAGCACTGGGTACTTTCACAAACTTTCTAGTGAATATAGGTTGTGCTGTCTGCACAGGTAGTTGTGGTTTATGCAGTCTTCCATTATATGCTTTATGATGTGGGTAGATCTGCTACAACCTAGACAGACTTCACAGTGAAGTCATCCAGCCTTTTAGGGTAGCTCAGGAGGGTTGAATTGTGCCCACATCTATGTTTGTGAACTGCACCCTGTCCTCACCATGTAAGGTGGCTTAAGATGTGTGTTGTTGATGAATGCATGAATGGAGTGGTGAGTGATTTCAGTGTGTATGTGATTCTGAATGCTGACTTGTGGCAGGAGGGGAGAGATAGCTGGTATCGTTTGAGTATAGTATCTAAAACTAGGTGTTGTTTTGATGTTTCTTGGTTTGTGTGGTCGTGTTGCAATGTGTAGAGCATGTTGGTTTGTGAAAGCTACAGCAATGAATTGCTCATCTCATGTTAAGGTGATCATTGACTTTGATAACTTTAGCTTCCTGGTGTACTTGGTCTGTGGGTGTGGTAGCTGTGCACCCAGTGATTATTTTAATGGATTTGTTCTGTAGTTTCTGTAGGGTGCCAAGGTGAGTCTCAGCCAGGTTTGGAGCCCATGCAGGATGTGCATATTCCATCACTGACTGTATTTATGCTGGGGTGATGGTTTCTTTATAATTATCTCAATGTTGTATGTGCGAGTTTTCTTAATGAGTTAAGTCTTGGTGTTAGTTTCTTTATTAAGTTTGATGTGTGTTGTTTGAATGACTGGTGTGTTGTATGTGTCATGGAGAATATTTATTATGTGTGGAGGGAGGGAGAAGATTTTGGCATTGTTTATATTGAGGACTGGTCTGAGGTGCTGTTCTGCATTGTATCTGATAAGTAGGGTGGCTGTAGATTTGGTTGGTGCTATCTTCAGTATCTTAATGGTAAACCAGTGATGGAGGGTGTCTAGGTAGGGCTGCAGGAGTTAAGTGACTGTTTACATTTTGCTCCTTGAATGTGTATGTCATCTGCCTAAGAGACTATGTGTATTCTTTGGGTGTGGGTATGTCATGCATGTATAGATTAAAAAGGGTGGATGATAGAATGGAACCTTGGGGTACTCCATTTGGGAATCTTCTGGCATTTGATGACTGTTACACCTGGTTCCTGGAGTAACAGCATGTCATATTTTTATCCATTCTAAAGTACTTTATCTGGGCAAAGGCCCCATCGGTAAAATCACTTTAATCTCATTTTATCCCTTTCTCATCATTTTCTTAATGAGCCCCTCCTCATCTATTTTCTTAGCTGATGCCTAATTTTACAGACTAGTTGCTGACCAGCTTTCAGTCACTCATCCAGTCACTCATCTCTCTCTCTCTCTACAACCACCTTGCCGTCGGTGAGAGAGCTTGCGTGATCTGCTTGAGTTAAGCTAGCTAAGCTGGGGGACTTTTAGTCTGGTAGGGTCACCCATGCCAGTAAGGTAGCTGTAGTAAGATCCAGTCTAAGGGTTGTCAAAATTCTCTACCACTTCTTTGATGCGTCTCCTTGCATCCCCCTACCAAACTCTTAGATTCTGTTAGTACTAAGTTTCACCAACTCTCTTCAACTGTCAAAAAAAAACAAAAAAAAACCAATAACAAAAAACAAACATTCATTTCTATTACACATAAGTTGTTTATTAATAGGGGCCTCACCAGCTCCATTATGCTGTGTGAGAAGAGAGGCTTTGGAACCTCTTTAAATAACTCCTTGGAGCACTCATAGGTTGCAAGAGACTGAGATTGAAGGGATCTCAGGAGTTTCGGGTACGATTAATGGAGAAATGCTAGGTACCCCTTAGAAGCTTTCTTCTAATGTGTAATTGCCTGACCAGCTCCCTGTGACCGCTACTTGGTGAATAAAGGTTCAACTGCTCTTTGGTGACAGAGCTTTGGTGCCTTGCTGGTTGCCAGATAGAGCTAAAGATCTCGGATGAAGTCGTGGGCACTTAGCTTTACTATTTGCCTCAAGTCTGGCCGTTTTTAGTTGATTAGTAGGGCTTAGTAGGAAGACAGTTACACCTCAAGCACCCCTGTCGAAAAATCAGAAAACCAGCTCACTGGGGCTCTCATGCGGCTCAGTTGGGAGCTGCAGCACGATTGGGGACATCCGGCCCAGGGGAGACCTTAGGGTTGGTGTGCTTGGTCAAAGGGTTTCTGTTCGCCGAATGACCGTAAACCTCTTGGAAATAGGCGGATGTGACTAGTGCGAGAGAAAATCACAACCAAAAATCCCTTTTTCAATGCGTATGGTCCGAGAGTTTTATAAGATAGCAAAGAAGAATGGTCCTCCATTTCGCAAGCTAACCTGCAAAATATGCAAAGTTTACACATGGAGTGAAGACTTCGGGGGTAGGAGTTGCAAGGAGCTCACAGATGCTGTTAGTGTTTGTGACTTCTGTGAACTCGAGAAGCGCCTGGGCGAGAGCATCGCTCAACTGAGAGAGGAGAACTCCCTCCTTAAAAGG
The DNA here is from genome assembly GCA_963969495.1 of Ceratothoa steindachneri. Lineage (NCBI taxonomy): Eukaryota > Metazoa > Arthropoda > Malacostraca > Isopoda > Cymothoidae > Ceratothoa > Ceratothoa steindachneri. The sequence goes on from OZ018328.1 coordinate 114,127,231, forward strand.
GAAGTTCAACTCTTAAAAACAGAGATGCAGATGCTCAGGCGAGAAGGCTTCCGACGTCCAACAGCCAATTTCTACTGCTGCAGGGCTGCCTCAATGAGCCAAAAAGAAGAAGAGAAAGTAGAAATAGAAGAAGAGAAAACAAAGGAAGACAAGAAAAATAAGAAGAAGAAAAATGTAGAGATACAAGAGGAAAGTGGCAAGTTGCTTCCGAAAGGAAAGACTAAGTCGTCTGCAGAAAAATGTGCAAGAGTCACCCTTATTGGTGATTCTCAAGTACGGGGTCTGCAGCCCCTGCTAGCGGCCCGCCTTGGCACTAGTGTGAAGGTAAGCTGCCTGCCAGGATGTGGTAACCACCACATCAGAGTAGAGGCTGAGAAATCACAGATTTCTGAGAGCTCTGTTGTTGCTCTAATGGTCAGTGGAAACGACCTCTACCTGAGAGGAGGTAGGGTAGGCACTACGGATAAAATCCTCCACATGGTCATGGGTGCCGTGGACGACTGTGGGCTGAAAACCTGCAAGCGTGTTGTACTCTGGATGCTGCCGAGGAGAGGTCCAACACGGACCGCTCACTCGATGGACGTCTCTTTAAACCGGCGCCTAGCAGATTTGTGTACAGCAGAGGGGGTCTTTTTTGTGGACCTGTACCACACCTTTTATGGTAGAAATGATCTCTACCAAAGGTATGGGGTACATCTTTCCTTTAAAGGAAAGTCCTTTCTGTCTAACATGATCCAGGATGTAGAGAATACCCAAAGGAGTATCCGGCCCAGAGTGAGGGCGGATGTACGACAGTACGCCCGAGTCACTCCCCAAACAACCTTCTCGGAGATTGTCAAAAATGGTGCCACCACGACAACCAAGAAGCCGGGAAACGGAAGAGCGTAGGGAGTCCTACAGTCGGGGACTCCCTGAAAGTTCTTCTGTTTAATGCGAGGTCAATCAGGAACAAGTTTCCTGAGTTCCGTGGCCTCGTAGCGACGGAAGAAGCCGAAATGGTAGTCACAACAGAGTCGTGGATAAAAACCTCGAACCGAGACTTTGAAGGCGAATTCACGTTTCCTGGCTACCAACTCTTCCACAAAGATAGGCCAGACAGAGAGCGTGGCGGTGTAATGTTGTATGTCAAGGATACAATCGAATCTACAAACTACAACATTATATCTGACCACAAGCTCCTAGGCGTTGACTTAGAGATAGGTCCTGTCAGATACAGGACCCTGCTGCTTTACAGACCCTCTTCCCAACCCGTTGAAAAGGACAGGGAACTGTACCAGCTGCTGGGTGAGCTTGTTCAAGGCAGAGTGTGCATCGTTATGGGCGACTTCAACAGCCAAGTTGACTGGGAAACCAGAGCAGCCTGTGGCGAGAGCGCACCACTCCATGAGTTTGCCAACAACGAGTTCCTCACTCAATGGGTCAGAGAACCGACGAGAGGAGACAATATCCTCGACTTGGTCTTCACCTCTGAGGATGATATCGTTGAGAATGTCTCTGTAGGCGAAGAGCTCGGTGGCAGTGATCACCAGCTAGTTAGATTTAGCGTCAATATCCCGAAGGTAAGGTCTGTTGCCAGTCAATCAAGGAAACTTGACTTGAGAAGAGCAGACTTTGCAAGCCTTCATGGTGGGCTGACTGATGTAAGGCTAGCAGTATGCGAAGATGTTGAGGATTTGTGGAACAATTTCAAAAATAAGTTCATGAGTCTTCAATCAAGTTGCATCCCTCGGAAATGCCTCCGTCAGTCTTCTGTTCAACCAAAGTGGTTTAATTGAGAAATCGGCCAACTGCTTAGAGAAAAGAGAAATGCGTACCGGCGATCGAAGATCTCGGGTGCCTTTGACGAGTACCGGAGGCTAGCCAGAAGAGTGAAGTCCAGCATAAGGGCAGCTAAGCGTACTGAGGAACTTCGAGTGGCGAGACTCTGCAAGGAGAATCCTAAGGAGTTCTTCGGCTATGTAAATAGCCGTAAACCAATCCATCGTAGGATTGGGCCCTTAGTGAACGAGGAGGGTGCATTAACTCACTCAGATGCAAAAAATGCTAACCTGCTCAATGACTACTTCTCTTCAGTGTTTACTGAAGAGTGTGGTCCCATCCCCCCCGAATAAGTCCCCTGGACCGGACGGGTTTCTATCCAAGGTGTTGAAGGAAGTGTGCGATGAAGTATCACGACATCTGTGCGCTATCTTTAACATGTCAATCCGGACCGGATGCGTTCCTAGAGACTGGCGTGAGGCGGAGGTGACTCTAATCTTCAAGAAAGGAGACCCCAGCCATCCGTCAAACTACCGACCCATCAGTTTGACTTCGATAGTCGGTAAACTCATGGAAAGCATGATGGTGGAGAAACTAACGTCTTATTTAGAGTCAAACCTGCTACTGAAGAGTTCCCAGCACGGCTTCCGAAGGCAACGGTCATGCCTGACGAACCTTGTGGAATTCTTCCACTTCGTGTTCAGTGAGCATGATCGGGATAAAGCGGTGGATGTTGTGTACCTTGACTTCCAAAAGGCCTTTGACAAGGTACCACACCGCCGCCTTCTCCGGAAAGTGCGTGCGCAGGGCATAGACGGCAAGGTAGCAGGTTGGATAGAGAGCTGGCTAAGTGACAGACGGCAACGCGCAGTGGTGAATGGTCGGGCCTCTGAATGGGCGCCCGTGTCTAGCGGTGTCCCTCAAGGTTCCGTCCTGGGACCACTACTGTTTATTATCTATGTCAACGACATGGACGGAGACATGGTTGCCAAAATCTCCAAATTTGCCGATGACACCAAGCTTGGTATCAATGTGGCAAAGGAGGGGAACACTGCCCGCCTCCAAGAGGACCTTCAAAGGATTGGGGAGTGGTCGGACACGTGGCAAATGCCTTTCAACGTGGGGAAATGCAAAGTAATGCATATCGGCCACCGAAACCCCAAATCTCAGTACATCCTTAAGGGCATTGCTCTTGAATCGAGTGACACTAGCGACCTTAAGTTCTCGAAACAGTGCATCGAGGCAGAGAAGAAACCCCAAAGAATGTTAGGCTACATAAAGCGATAGTTTGGATACCGTAACAAGGAGATAGTACTTTGTCTGTACAACTCCTTCGTTCGGCCGCACCTGGAGTACGCCGCACAATTTTGGAGTCCTTCGTTTCGAAAGGATATCGCAAGGTTGGAACGCGTACAAGCCAGTGCAATCAAGCTGATTCTCTCTATCCGACATAAAAGTTATGAGGATAGACTAAGGGAACTAGATCTGTTCTCGCTGGAAACCCGTAGACTGCGTGGTCAGCTCATCGAAGTTTTCAAAATACTTCGAGGGTTCGACAATGTTGACTACCGGGATATTTTCACACTGAGTGAGAACAGAACGTGCAATCACGGCTGTTTCAAACTTGAACTGAAGCGTTCCACCCGCAATCTGTGTGGAAATTTTTTCACTTAGAGTATCTGCGGTAAGTGGAACGCACTTCCAGTGGATGTTGTCAACAGTGAATTGGTTGACCAGTTCAAGTTAATACTAGACAAAGTCTTGAAAAGTGGACGTTTAGGGACGCAAAACAATTGAGCAGCCAAGTGCCTGCTCGATTGCTAGTCCAAAGGTACCCTCTTTGAATGGACCGTAAGGTCTCCTAGGGTACTTTCTTTCCTTGTTACTCCTTGTTACTCTTTCTCTCTCTCTCTTTCTCTTTCTCTCTCTCTCTCTATTTCTCTTCTTTCTCTTTCTCCTGCGTGAAGCGGATGTGACCCCTATCTTCAAGAAAGGAGACCGTAGCCAACCGTCGAACTACCCACCTATCAGTCTGACCTCGATAGTCGGTAAACTCATGGAAAGCATCATGGTGGACAAAATGACGTCGTATTTAGAGTCAAAGCTGCTACTGAGGAGTTCCCAGCATGGCTTCCGAAGGCAACGGTTATGCCTGTGAACCTTGTGGAATTCTTCCACTTCGTTTTCAGTGAGCACGATCGGGACAAGGCGGTGGATGTGGTTTACTTAGACTTTCCGAAAGCCTTTGATAAGGTGCTACACCGCCGCCTTTTCCGTAAAGTGCGAGCGCTGGGCATAGACAGAAAAGTAGCCGGCTGGATCGAGAACTGGCAAGTGGCAGACGGCAACGGGTGGTGGTGAAGGGACAGGCTTCTGAGTGGGTGCCCACTACTAGCGTGGTGCCTCAAGGTTCTGTTCTGGGATCATTACTATTCATCATCTACGTCAACGATATGGACGGTGACCTGGTTGCCAAGATTTCCAAATTTGCCGACGATACCAAGCTTGATATGAACGTTGCAAAGGATGGAAATACTGCTCGACTGCAGGAAGATCTTCGGAACATTGGGGATTGGTCGGACACGTGGCAAATGACTTTTAACGTGAGCAAATGCAAAGTATGCATATCGGCCACCGAAACCCCCAATCTCAGTATATCCTTAAGGGCACTGCTCTTGAATCCACCGACACTGAGAAGGACTTGGGTATAACAATCACTATTGACCTCAAGTTCTCGAAACGGTGCATTGAGGCGGAGAAAAAGGCCCAAAGGATGCTAGGCTACATAAAGCACCAGTTTGGATATCGGAACAAGGAGATTGTACTGTGTTTGTATAACTCAATTGTCCGACCGCACCTGGAGTATGCTGTACAATTTTGGACTCCATTTCAAAAGGACACTGCAAGATTGGAATGCATGCAAGCCAGGGCAACCAAACTGTTTTCCTCTATCAGACATAAAAGTTATGAAGATAGATTAAGGGAATTAGATCTGTTCTCATTGGAAACCTGTAGACTGCATGGTCAGCTCATCCAGGTTTTCAAAATACTTTGAGGGTTCGACAATGTTGACTACCGGGATATTTTCACACTTGTTGAGAGCAGAACAAGAAATCATGGCTTTAAACTTGAACTGAAGCGTTACAACCGCGATCTGTGTGGAAAGTTTTTCACATACAGTATCTGCCGTAGTTGGAACGCACTTCCAGTGGAAGTTGTCAACAGTGAATCTGTTTACCAGTCTAAGTCAAGACTAGACATGGTCTTGAAAAATGGCCGTGAAAGGACGTAAAGCATTTGAGCAGAGATGTGCCCGCTCGACTGCTAGTCCAAAGGTACCCTCATTGAATGGACTGTAAGGTCTTCTAGGGTACCTTCTTTCCTTGTTACTCCTTGTTACACTCTCTCTCTCTCTCAAAGGGAGATTATTGCTCAGGAACCCAGATCAGCTTTAGGAACAATCGAGGACACTTCCTCATTGTTGCGATCCGTTCCACTTCAGTGGATGGATTCACCAATCTCCAGCCATTCATTGTAAGAACCAAATTCCGAAATAAAGTTATATCTTCATCAAGTTGTTTACAGAAATCCAAGTACAAATTTCTTTTGTCGGACATCCACAAGAAAGAACAGACCCCTCTCGCTACATATATATCCCTTGCTTTCCATATACCCACTCGATTCACACCGTTGCAGACTAACTAGGTTGTCAGGACAGAGTCTGTAGCACTGTCACCCCTGCCCATTACTATCATTGCATTTTGTGCTCCTAAAATAAAGTTTTGGGAGCACACCCTCCCAGACCAGCAGCCACTTATCTGGCCTAGGTCACCTTTTACTACATGTACTGGAGGTATGTATGGGTATTCTTCCTCCCCCTACATACAAACTTTTTATAGTTTACTAAATTAAGGTATATATTTGGTTTAATTTTTTGTGGTTGTATCCTCCTTGTTGGCTGCCAGATGAGAACAAATACACTAAAAACAACGCAGTAAATATTTATGAAAACTGGTAAGTCAAAAAATTACAGCATTCCTTTTTGTAGGGTTTTTTTTTTAGTTTCTAACTGTACTCTCTCCCCATGTCACCTTTTGCAGTACTCCACGTCAACGCTTGTCCGAGGGGGTTTCAACTGGGGTCTTCACTTCAAGTGGGACAGTATTCCTTATGAGTACTTTAAGGACAAATCAAATTTTATCCGTCCCATCAAGTAAGTATTTAAATGGTGGTAGATTAGTGCCTATGGGCAAAGCGTGTTGAATGCCTGTGCTTTTTGCTTAGGTAGAGAGACTCGCATGTCATTTGCTTTGTAATTTGCCCTTTTCAGAGTGCGCTTTTGTAGCCTAAGGAAATGTTTTGTTCTAGTGTCCCTGCAGGCAGGTACTTTGATAAGAATGATACACTTGATATCTGGAGGAGCTGAACATTATCCTGGGATGAGTGCCAATTAGGGAAGCCCTTATGTCACTGGGTTAATGTGAACTCTGATGGGTCCCAGGAAAGTTGTTGATGCACCCCCTCACTCACTCTCAGCGCTACTTTATCTTTATTTATTATTATTATTTACTAGCATTCTTAATTTATTATTTTTTGTTATTCTTATTATTATTAATTATCATTATGGCTATCCCCTCAACATTTTCTACCTGCACTTGGTAGCAGGGGATGTTCCCACCTCTACCTGGACAGAGTTTGGTCCACTAGCCATGCTGCTTTGGTGGACTGCATTATAATACCTGGGTATTATAATAGTAGGTAATCACCCATGCTGCTCAATAGTGGTCCCACCAATTTCTACTCTTTATTACATACCTGCCTACCCCCTTCCAAACTTTCCCGTAAGGGGCGCGGTGATTTGCCATCCTGGCCGCCGTGCTGACGGAATCCAGCACCCTGTCCGGCCTCTCTTCCTTCCTTCAGATAGCCTGTATTTCTTCCCTACCTCGTCGCTTTTCATACAACCTCTCCCACAACTTTCTCTGGTCAGCCTCTAATTTCACAGGGTAGATGCTGACCTTCTTCTCAAGCCAACCGTCCTGGATCGGGGCTGAGGGGAAGGGGACAATTTTCCCTAACCCCTGAGCTCAGGTTCGGGATGGGTTTTTTTTAACATCCTTCTTCATCCCCACCCATACCTTCCTCACATTCCTTTTCCTCTCCTCTTCACATTCTATCAATTTTACGCCGTGTCTAAGGTGGAGCCGCCATGCCGATGGACTGCCAGGCCACCAGGCGGGAGGGGTGGTCCCAAATGGCGGCGCCTGGCTCTGCCGGGCCTGCAAGCACCTCTTGCAGTGCGGGCAACTGTGAGAGGTGGTGAGCTATTGCGTCCCGTGCAAAAAAGAGGGTCACCATGCCCAATGATGAATATAAAAAAAAACCCAACTTCCCCTGTAACATCAACGGAGCCGCCCTCGGGCAGCTCCACCGAAAAAATGGAGGTATCCCCCCCTTGTGCTTGCGCAGGGGACCCTCCATACTTCTTTAACCGGAGAGGAGATTTACTCCTCTCCTACACCTACGGGTGTAGGGGACTCCCCCTCACCCCCTTCTCTGGAGGTGCTTTCGGGCACCTCCCTATTTCCAGCGGCAGTCCCTCCTTTTCTTTCTAAGGGGACTGTCAAGAAAGCCAGCAGGCAGCCCATTTCCGACCGCCCCTCGTGTAAGCGGCTCGGTAGGGCAAACCCCCTTAAGGGGGAGAGGGAAGCCTGGCCCCTTCGGTCGCTTCCCTCAAAAGACCTGCTGGCAAGAATCTTAAACCTTGCCGGGGTCAAGGCGTGTGCCTCCCCACAAAAGACTGGTCACGCTGCCAAAGGGACCTGCTGGCAAGAATCTTAAACCTTGCCGGGGTCAAGGCGTGTGCCTCCCCACAAAAGACTGGTCACGCTGCCAAAGGGACCTGCGATGTCCTGGGAGGAGATGGCCAACTGGAGGCCCCTCCTGTGATAGACATGGTCCTTGAGGAAACCCAGCCTCAGAGGGTAGGGCCTTCCATGGGATGGAATCCGGGCTCGGCGCCAAGCACCGAACCTGAATCCGCCCCTATGCAAGGTCCTCCTCCGAGGCAGTACAAGGAGGGAAGGGATCTCCTCTGACCGGTGCCCCTGCGACAACCAGGACCTTTTCTATTTCGGAGAAGGACCTCGCTGAGGCCGGTCCATCTGGCCTATGGGCTTCTGTCGGCGGAGGTGAGAAGCGGTTTCATTTCCCGCCCTCGTCTCCTAAAAAGAAGAAAAAGACAAGAAAGACTAAAAAGACTCGGAGCTCCTCTCCATGCGTGGGGGCTACGGGGACGGATGGGTCTGCTGCCACTCTGGCAAGCGACCAAGCCAAGATCGGCACATCTGGCCCCTCTGCCCCCCCGGGTGCGGAGCCCCTGACTATGACAAAGACGAAAAGTGCACGGGGCGGAGCCTCGATGACATCAGGGCCCCTTATTCAGAGGTTACCTGGCGTTTTCGAGCCTGCTGGCTTCAAACGCTTCCTCGTTATTCGCACCACTGATGGCACCATGTTGGCCAAGGGCAACATGATCCATCAGAGGAGAGGATTAGCTAGTGCAATTGGTAGAGAGCCGAAGGTGACCCGTTTTTCGGACGGGAGCTTTCTGGCGAATACCGCCGAGGCGGCCAAGATAAGTGCTCTTCGGACACTTGATGGCACCCCGGTGAGTGTGACGCCGCACTCTACCATGAACTTTGTGAAAGGAGTTGTTTATGCGAGGGAACTCGTTGACTACTCCATTGAGGACATCACCCTAGAGCTGGCCGACCATGGGGCAGTCAAGGTCGAACGTTTGATGAGAAAACAGGGAGGGGCCTCGAGACCCATCCCTACACTCTTCGTCACGTTCGACTGTGACAAGCTCCCTGAGTCGGTGCGTGCCGGTTGGTACCGCTACCGCGTGAAGGCATTCGTGCCACTGCCGCGGCGGTGCTATTACTGTCGCCGCTTCGGCCATACGAATCGTTCTTGTAGACGTGCAAAGTCGGGGTCACCCAAAGTTTGTGTAAATTGCTCCAAGGCCGCACACGATAAGTCCAAATCATGTGTCGCCAAGTGTGTCAATTGCGGAGAGCCGCACCCCGCTTCTTCGAAGCAATGTGGTGCATATCATTGAGAAAGAAATCCTGGCCGTTCAGGCCCAGGATCGACTTTCATTCCGCGAGGCTAAGGACTTGGTCCTGGCGCGCCTGGCTCTACCTGGGACGTCATATGCCTCAATAGTTAGGAAAGCACCCTCTGCTCCTGGCCCATCCAGGCCAACGAGCACGGTTGTTTCCGCGCCCATTCGGAGCCCTTCTGTGGGCTCTACTCAACCCGGGCGCTTCCCTGGTTAAGCTGGCGGTAAAAAGGGTTCACACCCAGCCCCGGCTAAAACTATGGCTTCTCCCTCTTCCCCCAGCGTGACCGTTTCCCGTAAGGCGAAACGGCCACGCGCCTCCACCGAGTCGTTAGACTCACAGGAGGAAACACCCTTGAAGATGGTCGCTAGGCTATCTTCCGACGTTGCTAACGCTGTCCCCCGAAAGGAGGACAGCAACAAAGGAGCTTCGGCTCATTAGCCCACGCCTCGAGGTTGATCGAGTGGCTCGGAGACGGTGGTTCCTCGAAAAGAGGGTCCCCTGCCTCCGAAGCCGCAACGCCCGCCTAAGGTTTCAAGGCGGAGGAAAAGACTCGCATTGTGAGCCCAACCTCCCCCAATAAGTCCTCGAAGGCGACAGCGCCTTCAGCGCTTTGTCCGGCCAAAAGCGCCCTGGGTTCTGCCCCCGGAAAGCGTACTACCTTTCCCGTGAGGGTCTTCAGTTCGAGGAGGGCCCCCGCGTCTCCTCCGAGCTAGGCCTGGAGGGCATATTCCTTCAATGGAATTGCCGTGGACTGCGAGGATCTGCGGAGGCTCGTCTTGTCCGGTTTCACGTTAGCTATCTTTTTGCAGGAGACCATGCTAGGCGCGTGCCCCCTGCCCGCCTTCCCGGGGTATAAGGGTCTTGCGACCCCACCACCGCAGGATGGCCGGGCTGGGGGATGCGCGGTTTACACCCTGCATGATGTCTCCGTTCTTCCTTTCTCTTTAGATACCTCCTTTCAAGCAGTGGCTGTGCAGCTGCACCTGGATAGGAGGTATACTATCATTTCTGCGTACATTCCACCGTCAGCTGACTTCGACGTGGGGTAACTTCGGCCGCGTCGTGGCACGGTTGCCTAGGCCCTATCTCTTGCTTGGAGATCTGAACGGCAGGCATCCTCTCGAAGAGCTTGAGATGGGTGTCCTAAACGTGGATGACTTTACGCATCACTGTCCGAGAACCGCTTCATTTTCTTGCCTTGACCTATCTTTGTGCTCTTCAGATGCACAGCCTGATTTCTATTGTGGGGTGGTCGATGACCTCCATGTTAGTGATCACTTTCCCCTTCAAATATCATTTTCAAGGCAACTCCCGCCTGAGAGCCCATCTCGGTGGTGCTTGGTGCGGGTGTGGTGGCCTGCATTTCAGGAAATGACTGAATTCTCTATCTCAGTCGAGGAGTTTAGGTCGGTAGATGAGGCCGTTGAGTTCTTGTCCGGCAACCTCATCGCCGTGGGCCTGACTACTATTCCTAGGACGTCTGACCGTTTTGCACGCCGACCACTCCCATGGTGGTCGGCCGAGTGTGAGACGGCCCTGAAACAGAAGCGTTATGCCTACATGCGCTATAAGCACCGCCCGAACGATTTCACTGTCGCTGAATTTCGTCGGGCTAGGGCTAGGTTCCGGTATATTTCGAAGCACGCCCGCCGCTCTTCTTGGCGGGCATACGTGTCTTCACTTAACGGGAAGACCCCTTTAGCTGAGGTGTGGAAGCGTTTCAAAAGGATTCGGGGCAAGTTCTCGCAGGACCCCCCTCCCGTTCTCCAGGAGAATGGGACCGCAATCTCGGACCCCGCGTCCGTGGCGGAATCCTTAGCGACCGCTTTTTCCGCATTCTCTAGCCCGAATGTTGCTCCCCCAGCATTCAATGCACGTCGTCATGTCGCGGAAGGCCGCCGACTGGACTTTACCTCCAGAGGCGGAGAACCCTTCAATGACGAGTTTACTGTGAGTGAGTTGCGCTCCGCTCTCGCTTCGTGCGCAGACACCGCCCATGGTCCGGACAATGTCCAGTACGCAATGCTTCGACACCTGGGTGAGCGAGGCATGGCATTTCTCTCAGATTTGTTCAACAGGATCAGGGTGGAGGGTCTTCTCCCAGACTCCTGGCGAATCGCTACTGTGCTCGCCTTTCGCAAACCGGGAGAGATCACTCTACTCCGACCGGTTTACGCCCAATTTCTCTAACCTCTTGCGTGTGCAAGTTGTTGGAGAAATTGGTAAATGTTAGATTAGCATGTTTCCTCTACAGCGGAGGCCATCTGTCTTCTGCACAGTGCGGCTTCTGCAAGTTTCACTCCACGTCGGATGCTCTGCTCCGACTGCAAAATGCCGTCTGAGAGGCTTTCCTTCGTAGACAGCACTACGCCACTGTCTTTTTCGATCTCGCGGTGGCCTATGATACCGCATGGCGATATGGTATCATGGAGATTCTCCACACGATGGGGGCGAGGGGACGCCTCCCAATGTTTATATCTGAATTTTTGCGAGATCGTCGATTCCTTCCGCGTACGGGTGGGGGGAGCCCTTTCCGCCTCAAAGGAGCAGGAAGAGGGTTTCCCAAAGGAAAGTGTCCTCAGTCTCAGTGTCACACTCTTTGCCCTGAGCATCAACGGCATCACCTCGGTGCTGCCGGAAGATGTTCTCGCTACGCTCTACGTGGACGACCTTTCGATCTCTTTTGGCGCGGCCCAGATGCCAACTCTGGAGCGTCGACTCCAACAGGCATTGAACCGCGTCTCTCGCTATGCCGAAGTCCACAGGTTTCAGTTTTCTTTGGCCAAGACTAAGGTGGTGCACTTCTGCCGCCATCCACGGCTTCACCCCGACCCAGATTTGTTTCTTAATGGGGTGCGCCTGGATGTGGTGGAATCGCACCGTTTCCTTGGTCTTGTATTCGACCGACGCCTTACCTGGGAGGCTCATATTCGCAGCCTTAGGGTCTCTTGTACCCGTGCCATGGATATTCTCCGTTCCGTGACATTCAGCGCTTGGGGCGCTGATAGGGCTACTGCCCTACTTTTTTATCGATCCTTTGTTCGTTCGAAGCTCGACTACGGATGCGAGTTTTATGCATCCGCAGCCGAGCGTTTTTTGCGGAAGGTGGATTCGATCCACCACACCGGCCTTCGCCTTGCGACCGGTGCCTTCCGCACTTCCCCCATTGAGAGCCTGTTGGTCGATGCTGGGGAGATGCCACTCGCTCTACGCCGCGTGCAGTGCATCACTCGCCTGTACGCGCGAGCCCGGGGCCTCCCTCAATCGCCAACAGGAATTGCGGGGAATGAGCGCGCCGATGAGGGCGCGTTTCGCTCTTCCTTACACCGACTACATGGCAGGAATACGGGCAGTTCTTCGGGCTGCTTGGCAAAGAAGATGGGAGACGGTCGAAGGGAACCTAAAGTTGCATGCCATTGCGCCGCGACTGTTCCCTTGGACCTATCCCCCAATGCCGCGACGGCTTCAGGTTTCTTTCTGTCGTTTCCGAATCGGACACAGTCGTGTGACGCATCGCTATTTGATGGAGCGCTCGCCTGCGCCCTATTGCGACGACTGCGTCGTCCCCCAGACTGTTCGGCACATTCTTGTCGAATGTCCAAGTCTGGGTGATCTTCGCGCACGTTACCTGTCCCGGTACCGGGACTGGCGGGGTCGCTACCGCCTGTCCCTTGTACTCGGGACGAGTGCGTGCATCATGACTGGTGGACTTTTTGACTTTTGGGGGGATGCCGGCCTCCTCCCTTGTATTTACCGTTTTTTTGTTATTGTTGTTTGTTTGTTTTTTTGTAGGTCGTAGGCTCCCTGATTGTTATCCCCTTTTTATTGTTGTTTCTGTTAAAAATTTTATCTTAAATTAGCCTAGAACTGGGCTGTTTTTTTGCGGCGACCTATGCCCAAGTGGGCCATCGCCAGATAGCCCCTTGAAAAAAAACAAAACCCTTCAAACTTTGGCTGCCCGGCCCACTTTCATTCTCTTATGGGTCCCTCACATTGAGCCCCCCTCCTAAGCTGGGCATGTTCCCAGAGGTGACCCAGTCCCAGATGGCAGGATCTCCATTAGTTTGAACCTGAGTTGATCTTGTGCAAGCTTCTCAGACAGCAAGGTCCAACAAAGACTCATAATGAAAGCAAGGACCTCCTCTTAGTAAGGATCCTGCTGAGGCTGATCCTTTCAACCTATGGGCGCCTTCTTTTCCCCAAGAGAAAAAGAACAGGAAAAAGACAAAGAGGACTAAAGCTTCCTCTCCCTCCATGGGACCACCAGGAAAGGCCTAATCTGCTGCTGCTTTGGCAAGCAACCATGCCAAGATTGTCATCTCTGGCCCCAAGGCACCTTCAGGCCTGAGAGGCTGACAAAGACCAGAGTTGCAAGTACATTGAGTGGAGACTCGATAACGTTCAGCACATTCTCATTGAATCTATCAGTCTGAGTGTTATTCTCACACGTTACCCCTCCCAGTACCTGGATGAGTTTGGATGCTATGGCTTTCTGGTTATTCATTCAACTGATGGCTGCATGTTGGTCAAGGGCAACATGATCCATTAAAGGAGAGCATTAGCTAGCCTGATTGGTACGAGCCGAAGGTGACCCATTTCTCGGATGGGAGCCTTCTGGCGAATGAGTAAGATCTCTCCTTGGCCAGATCCACTCCTGAAATGTAAGTACTCTCCTACTCTTCTATCTCAGGGCCCTACATGGAAGTATACTGTGTAGCCTGGTACTTGGATGAAAAGCATGTTTTCCCAGCCTAAGTGCATTAAGAAAAGCCCCGCTCACTGGGTTGACTTGAACCTTTTATTGATGACCGGGGAAGCTGGTGTGCTTCCTCCTTGTCAGTCTTAACTACCAATTTTTTTCTATAACTTTCCCCTCTTTATTTTCTCTAGACAATAACCTGACCAGTTACCTCATGCCATGTTAGAAGAGAGGCTTTGGAACTTCCTTAAATAATGCTCTTTAATGCCTGCAGGTTGCCATGAGGGCAACTACTGAGTTCTCAGAGATGTGAGATTTCTCATCCTCCACCCTTATTTCTCCGTTCCCCTTTCTTGGAAGGCAGCTTACCTTTACACTGGTGCGAAGGCGGGCCGCTAGCAAGGGTTGTAGACCCCGCGCTTGGGAGTCACCGATCACGATGACCCTCGCGCATTTGGGTTCAGAGGTCAGAGGCTTCCCTCTCACTATGGGCTCTTTCGAATCCTCTTCCACACTTTTTTGTTTTCTTCTTTTTCTTCTTCGTTTTTTCTTCCGTTTCTACTTTCTCTTCTGTTTTATCTACGGTTTCTGCTGTCTTTCTTACTCTTCCTTTTCTTCTTTTTGAAGCCCTGAGTAACCCCAGCAGCAGCTGGCTCTAGGACGTCAGGTGGATGGCCTGTCACTATCGACACGGTGCTTGAGGGCTCAACAGAGGAGCCATCGGCGTCGTTGGGAGTTTCTTGATGCTCTTGCTCTACCCTAGTGGCTGTCATCTCTGCAATGCTGGCTTCGAGACGACGGATTTGAGTCGCATGCTCAGATTCGAGTATTTTCACTTTTTCTTCCAACGGTCGTGATTTTTCCTCAGAAGATTTGAAAAGTTCCTAAGTTCTGCCCTTAGGACGCAGTCCGTGCAGATACTTCCAGGGTGGCTTTTGAGAAACCCCTCCGGAAAATCTACGCACCAGGTCCTTTCTTTCCAGTCATGCTGAACACTTTTATATCTCTGAATACTTTGTGACCACTCAATAAAAAAGAAAGGGGGTGGTGAGTCGCTCCCGCCTATCCATCGGAGAGGTTTCGGATCTTTCAGAAGGCACGTTCCATTTGCTGCTGTTCGTCCGACCGAGTCGTCAAACCTTGGCGTGCCGTGGCTCCCAACCAAGCAGCACTGACCGTCCCCGAAGGGGCCATCGATTTCTCACCAGGTTAACAACGGAGCACGCCCCGTACTAAACTCCTACTAGTTCCCTTCACGACGGCCAGGATCTCGGAGTAGCGTTCAATGGATATCCCGCCGCACCAAGAGACTCGACCCAAGGCTTTTTATTGGCCTGGCAACCAACCTGGGAACAAAGGGACGTTGTGGTGGCGGATTTGCAACTCCTGAGCCAACTCTTCTCGCCGCCCTGACAAGGTCCACTCGGTGGTTCAAGGAGAGGGTATTGAGGAGAGAGAGTATTTTCTAAATTTAATTTAGAAACCATAATTATAGCAAAATAATACAATCCAAAATAATCAACCCGAACTATTATATAACCTTCAACCTAAACCAAAATACATTACATATATATATATATATATATATATATATATATATATATATACACAGTTGATCTCACAATACTCTGGCCAACCACCACACGTATATATTTACAAAACGGCCTTACACAAGATCTTGGCCACGCAAATGTATAGTATAATCAAGATATCACGACAGACGGGTGCACCCTTAACTAACTAATGGAGTGAGACGAGTTGGAGAAAGTGGGATGTGGCTCACTTTCCAAAAGAGAGGTACCCCCGCCGACATAACTCAAAAAGTCAAAGGTACACACAAGCTCTCTTCCCTCGACAAGGGGGCATCACCTCTCCCTCTAACAGGCACTGCATCTACACTGTTGATCTGGTTACAATTGACTGCGGGGGACTTCCGCTGCATTGTGGCACGGTTGCTGAGTTCCTTTCTCTTGCTCGGAGATCTAAACGGTAGACACCCCCTCTGGGGAGACTACTCTATCAATCCCCAGGGTCAAGTCTTTGCCAACCTGATCGACGGGCTTGAGATGGGTGTCCTAAATTTGGATGAATTTATGTATCACTGCCCGAGAACCGCTTCATTTTCCTGCCTTGATCTATTTTTGTGCTCTCCGGATGCACATCCTGATTTTGATTGGGGACTGTTCAATGACCTGCCAGTGCCAATTCAAAGGCTATACTGGTGCTTTATTTTTATAGTGGGAGCCCTATCATAGCTTCCTCCGGGGTTACAAACGGTGTTGCTTGCTTCCAAAGGACTATTGACATCATCAAGCAACATGATCTGCATGGAACTTGTGCTTATGTGGACAATATTGTCATGGCAGGAAAAACCCACCTGGAGCATGATGAGACTTGGCCAAATTTCAAGAGGCTGCCCGGTTCCAAAACCTTACCTTCAATGAGCCAAAGTCTGTCATTTAAAAAAAAAACAATAGATTTTCTTGGTTACACAATAACCCACGGCTCTCTCAAACCAGATTCTGAATGTTTACATCCATTAAAGAAATTACCGTCCCTAAAGACCGTACTTCCTTACGCTGTGTTATTGGTATGTTTTTCTATTATTCGCAGTGGGTTTTCCGATTCTCTGACAAGATCACACCTCTTGTTGCCACTGACACTTTTCCTCTGAGTCCAGAGGCCCTGAAAGCCATCGGTGATCTCAAAGAAGAGATTGGGAAGGCTGTTGTGCACTCGATTGATGAAACTATTCCTTTGGTAGTTGAGAATGATGTCTCCAATACAGCCATTGCTGCTACTCTGAATCAGGTAGGTCATCCAGTTGCCTTTTTTCTCTCGCACCCTCACACCTACTGAGCGCAGATACTCTGCAGTTAAAAAGGAGGCATGTGCAATTGCGGAAGCTGTAAAGAGGTGGTCTCATTACTTGACAGGATGACGTTTCACCTTAGTTACGGACCAACAGGCTGTCAGCTTTATGTTCCGTACGAATCGGCTTGGAAAAATCAAGAATGATAAAATTCAATGATGGAGGATCGAGTTGGGGTGCTACAATTATGACAGAGTGTACTGTCCTGGTAAATACAACATTCCTGCAGACACTCTAATTGTGCTCACTGTGGAGCTACTGTCAATAATGAGAAACTATCTGATCTCCACTCTTGACTTTGTCATCCTGGTGCAACAAGACTTCCTCGTTTTGTCAGAGAGAAATCTTCCTTATTCCATGGAAGATGTGAGGAGGGTGTGCTCTGAATGCCCTCAGTGTGCCCGTTTGAAGCCTCGGTTCTACAAACCGCACCAAACTTCCCTTATCAAGGCCACACAGCCCTTTGAACGTCTTAGTTTGGACTTCAAGGGGCCTCTACCCTTGAACTCCAGAAACTGCTATATGCTCACAGTGGTGGATGAGTATTCTCATTTTCTGTTTGCATTTGCCTGTCACAACATGACTACTAGTACTATAATCCATTGTCTAAATCAGATTTTTGTGATATTTGGTATCCCTTCCTACCTGCATTCTGATCGCAGATCCTCATTTATTGCCAAGGATCTCCGTGAATTCTTGCACAATCTAGGCATCGCCACTAGTCGAACGACACCTTATAATCCTTGAGGGAATGGACAGTGTGAGAGGTATAATGCTATAATCTGGAAGCACATAACCCTTGCTCTGGCATCCAAGAACCTTCAAGAATGTCAATGGGAAACAGTTCTACCTGACGCCCTTCATTCTATTAGATCTCTGCATTGCACAGCCACCAATGATACGCCACATGAGAAGCTCTTCTTGTACCAGTGTCGATCGCCCAGTGGCCATTCATTGCCAACTTGGTTATCTGTTCCTGGACCCATCTTACTACCGACGTCACGCTCGCGCCAGTAAATATGAACCCCTCATTGATGAGGTTCAGTTGTTAGAGGCAAACCCACAATACACTCGTGTAAGATTTACCAATGGGCGCGAATCAACGATCTCAACGTCAATCCTTATACAGAGACTCATTTGGTGGAGATTCTTCCAGTACCTACTGTCAATTCATCTGAGTTGAATTTTTCTAATGCTGCAGGTGATCAGAGTATATTCATCAAGGAAGGAGATATGAAGGTGGATTCTCTTACGGCCTGGGTATCTGGTGCTCCAGCTAATCTTCAATGCAGGGATGAACCCTCCACCCCTGCACATGCTGGCCCGGAACAACTGCGTTGATCTCGCGGGAATGCCACAAGCCTCTTCGCTATATAGAACAATGATTCTTCAAGGAAGGGGAGAATATGGTGATCTAAGCTTCATGTAACCTTATATGTATAATTGTGTACTTATATTGTTTCTCTTTTATTTTCAGACTGTATTGATGTTTTCTTAGTTGAATAAAGCCTAGAGAAAGGTATTGAGGCTTTATTATGATTACCACAATCACTTTCCCATTCAAATAATTTCTGGGCCGCTGCCGCCCGAGAGCCGGCGCTGGTGGTGCTTGGCGTGGTGGTCTGCATTTCAGGAAATGACTGAATTCTATATTTCGGTCAAGGAGTTTAGGTCGGTAGATGAGGCCGTTGAGTTTTTCTCCGGTAACATCATCGCCGCGGGCCTTGCTACTATTCCTAGAAGGTCTCGCTGTTTTGTACGCAGACCACTTCCGTGGTGGTCAGCCGAGTGTGAGACGGGCCTCAAGCAGAAGCGCTATGCCTACATGCGCTATAATCGTCGCCCGAAGGATTTCATATTTCATTGTCCGTGAATTTCGTCTGGCTAGGTTCCGGTATATTTCGACGCACGCTCGCCGCTCTTCTTTGCGGTCATACGTGTCTTCACTTAACGAGAAGACCCCTATAGCAGAGGTGTGGAAGTAGGTTAAAAGGATTCGGGGCAAGTTTTGGCAGGACTTCCCTCCCATTCTCCATGAGAATGGGATCGCAATCTCAGACCCCACGTCCGTGGCGGAATCCTTCGTGACCACTTTCTCCATATTCTCTAGCCGGGATGCACGTCATGTTGTCGCGGAAGGCCGCTGGCTGGACTTTACCTCAAGAGGTGGAGAACCCTTAAACGACAGGTATACTTTGAGTGAGTTGCGTTCCGCTCTTGCTTCGTGCATCCATAAGGGGCGCAGCGATTTGCGATCCTGGCCGCCGTGCTGACGGGATTCAGCACCTAGTCCGACCCCAGCTTAACCTCTTCTCCTTCCAGACAGCCTGTATTTCTCCCCTACTTCCTCACTTTCCCTACAACCTCTCCTACAACTTTCTCTGGTTAGCCTCTAATTTCACAGGGTAGATGCTGACCTTTACTCAGTCAACTGTCCCGGATCGGGGCTGAGGGGGAGGGGACAATGTTCCCTAACCCCTGAGCTCTGGTCTGGGGTGGTGGGTTTTTAACAACCTGCTTCATCCCCACCCATACCTTTCTCACATCCCCTTTCCTTCTCACTTCACCATCTATCACTGTTTTTACGCCATGTCCAAGGTGGAGCCGCCATAACGAGGGACTGCCAGGCCACCAGGCGGGAGGGGTGGTCCTGAATGGCGGCACCTGGCTCTGCCAAGTCCGTACCTACCCCTTGCAGAGTTGGCTACTGCAAGGGGCGATGAGCTATTGCATCCCGTAAGAAAAAGAGGGTCACCATGCCCAATGATGAGTCTAATAAAAAATCCTCTTAATTTCCCCCGATCCACCGTCGGAGCCGCCCTCGGGCAGCTCCACACAAAAAATGGAATTCCCTTCCCCCCTGTTCTTGTGCATGGGCCTCTCCAAACTTCTCTAACCGGAGAGGGGACTTCCCCTCACCCCCTTCTCTGGAGGCCCTTTTGGGCACCTCACTTCCCGGCCGCAGCCCCCCTATTTTGTTTCCAAGGGGACTGCCAAGAAAGCCAGCAGGCAGCGCATAGCTGATTGCTCCCCATTGAAGTGGCTCTGTAGGGCAAACCCCTTTAGGGGGGAGAGGGAAGCCAGGCCCCTTCGATCGCTTCTCTCAAAAGAACTGCCTGCAAGAATGTTGAATTTTGCCGGGGTCAAGGCCTGTGCCTTCCCATACATGACTTGTGACAACGCCGCCAACGGGACCTGGGATGTCCTGGGGGTGATAGCCAACTGGAGGCTCCCCTTGAGATAGACATGGTCCTTGAGGCAATCCAGCCTCAGACGGTAGGGCCTTCCATGGGAGGGGATCCGAGCTCGGCGCCAAGCATCGAACCCGAATCCACCCCTATGCAAGGGTTTCCAAGGCAGTACAAGGAGGGGAGGGATCTCCTCTGACTGGTGCTCCTGCGACTGCCAGGACCTTCTCCATCTGGGAGAAGGACCTGGCTGAGGCTAGTCCACCTGGCCTGTGGGCTCCTGCTGGTGGAGGGGATAAGGGGGTTCATTTCCCTCCCTCCTCTCCTAAAAAGAAAAAAACAGGAAAAAGACTAAAAAGACTCAGGGCTCCTCTCCATACGCGGGGATGGATGGGCTGCTGCGACTTCGGAAAGCGACCAAGCCAAGACCAGCACATCCAGCCCCTCTGCCCCTCCCCGCGTGTGGAGTCCCTGACTATGACTAAGACAAAAAGTTCGCAGGGAGGAGCCTCGATTACATCGGGGCCCCTCATTCAGAGGTTACCTGGCGTTTTCGAGCCTGCTGGCTTAAAACACTTCCTCGTTATTCGCTCCACTGATGGCAGCATGTTGGGCAAGGGCCAGATGATTCCATCAGAGCAGAGCATTAGCTAGTGTAATTGGTAGAGAGCCGAAGGTGACCCGTTTCTCGGACGGGAGCCTTCTGGCGAATGCGGCAGATGCCTCCAAGGCGGCCAAGATAAGTGCTCTTCGGACACTTGATTACACCCCTGTGACATCGCACTCTACCATGAACTTTGTGAAAGGAGTAGTTTATGCGAGGGACCTCGTTGACTACTCCATAGAGGACATCACCTTAGAGCTGGCCGACCATGGAGCAATCAAGGTCGAACGTATGATGATAAAACAGGGAGGGGCCTCAAGACCCACCCTTACACTCTTCGTGACGTTCAACTGTGACAAGCTCCCTGAGTATGTGCGTGCCGGTTGGTCCCGCTACCGCGTGAAGGCATTCGTGCCACTGCCGCGGCGGTGCTATTACTGTCACCGCTTTGGCCATATGAATCGCTTATGTAGACGTGCAAAGTCGGGGTCATCCGAATTATGTGTAAATTGCTCCAAGGCCGCACACGATAAGTCCAAATCGTGTGTGGCCAAGTGTGTCAATTGCGGAGAGCCGCACCCCGCTTCTTCAAAGCAATGTGGTGCATATCACATTGAGAAAGAAATCCTGTCCGTTCAGGCCCAGGATCGACTCTCATTCGGCGAGGCTAAGGAATTGGTCCTGGTGCGCCTGTCTCTGCCTGGGACGTCTTATGCCTCAATGGTTAGAAAGCCCCCCTTTGCTCCGGGCCCATCCAGGCCAACAAGCACTGTTGTTTCAGCACCCATTTGCAGCCCTTCTCCGGGTTCTACTCAACCCGTGCGCTCCCCTGGTAAAGCTGGCGGCACAAAGGGTTCACACCCAGCCCCGCGTAAAACCAGGGTTCTCCACCTTCACCCAGCGTGACCATTTTCCGTAAGGCGAAACGGCCTCGCGCCTCCACCGAGTCGTTAGACTCACAGGAGCCAACAACCCTCAAGTTGGTCGCCAGTCCATCTTCTGGGATTCCTAAAGCTGTCCCCCGAAAGGAGGACAGCAAGAAAGGAGCTTCGGCTCTTCCGCCCACGCCTAATGGTGGGCTGAGTGGCTGGGAGACGGTGGATCCTTGAAAAGAGGTCCCCTCTCCTCCGAAGCCCCAAAGCCCGCCTAAGGTTTCGAGTCGGAGGGAGGAAAAGACTCGCATGGCGAGCCTAACCTCCCCCAATAAGTTCTCGAATGCCACAGCGCCTTCAGCGCTTGGTCCGGCCAACAGCGCCCGGGGTTTCGCCTCCGGAAAGCGTACGTCCATTCCCGTGAGAGTTTTCTGTTCGAAGAGCGCCCCCGCGTCTCCTCCGAGCTAGGCCTGGAGGGATATTCCCTCAATGGAATTGCCGTGGACTCCGGGCCAACTGGGAGGAGATGCGGAGGCTTGTCTCGTCCTGTTCCACGTTAGCTATTTTTCTGCAGGAGACCATGCTAGGTGTGTGCCCCCTGCCCGCTCTCCCGGAGTATAAAGGCTTTGCGACCCCACCACCACGAGATGGGGGCCGGGCTGGTGGATGCGCGGTTTACACCCGGCATGATGATTCGGTTCTTTCTTTCACTTTAGATACTTCCTTTCAGGCAGTGGCTGTTCATCTTCACCTGGATAGGAGGTATACTATCATTTCTGCGTACATCCACCGTCAGCCGACTTCAACGCGGGAGACTTAGGCCACGTCGTGGCACGGTTGCCGAGGCCCTATCTCTTGCTTGGCGATCTGAACCGCAGACATCCTCTCTGGGGAAATTACTCAATAAATCCCAGGGGGCAAGTTCTTGCCATTCTGATTGAAGAGTTTGAGATAGGTGTCCTAAATGTGGATGAGTTTACACATCACTGCCCGAGGTCCGATTCATTTTCTTGCCTTGATCTATCTTTGTAGTTTTCGGATGCACATCCTGATTTTGATTGGGGGGTGGTTGATGACTTCCATGGTAGTGATCACTTTCCCATTCAAATATCATTTTCAGGGCAACTGCCGCCTGAGAGCCCACCTCGGTGGTGCTCTGCGCTGGTTCGGTGGCCTGCATTTCAGGAAATGACTGAATTCTCTATCTCAGTCGAGGAGTTTAGGTCGGTAGATGAGGCCATTGAGTTCTCCGGTAACCTCATTGCCGCTGCCCTGACTACTATTCCCAGAACGTCTGGCCGTTTTGCACGCCGACCACTCCCGTGGTGGTCGGCCGAGTGTGAGAAGTCCCTGAAACAGAAGCGTTGTGTCTTCATGCGCTATAAGCGCCGCCCAAATGATTAATTGTCGGTGAATTTCGTCGTCCAGTGCTAGTTTCCGGTATATTTCGAAGCACGCCCGCCGCTCTTCTTGGCGGGCATACGTGTCTTCACTTAACGGGAAGACCCATCTAGCAGAGGTGTGGATGCTAGTCAAAAGGATTCGGTGCAAGTTCTCGCAGTATCCCCTTCCCGTTCTCCAGGAGAATGGGACCGCAATCTCGCACCACGCGTCCGTGGCGGAATCCTTCGCGACCGCTTTCTTGGCATTCTATAGCCGAGATGCTGCTCCGCCATCATTCAATACACATCGTGATGTCGCGGAAGGCCGCCCACTGGACTTTACCTCCAGAGGCGGATAACCCTTCAGCGACAGGTTTACTGTGAGTGAGTTGCACTCCACTCTTGCTTCGTGCGCGAACACCGCCCATGGTCCGGACGATGTCCCGTATGCCATGCTTCGACACCTGGGTTAGCGAGGCATGACCTTTCTGTTAGATTTGTTCAACATGATCTGGGTGGAGGGTCTCCTTCCTGATTCCTGGCGAATCGCTACTGTGCTACTCGCCTTCGCAAGCCAGGGAGAGATCACTACTCCGGCCGGTTTCCGCCCAATCTTTCTAACCTCTTGCGTGTGCAAGTTGATGGAGAAATTGGTACCTGTTAGATTAGCCTTTTTCATGGACAGCAGAGGCCATCTGTCTTCGGCACAGTGCGGCTTCCGCAAGTTCCACTCCACGTCGGATGCTCTGCTCCGACTGGAAAATGCCGTCTGCGAGGCTTTCCTTCGTAGACAGCACTACGCCACGGTGTTTTTCGATCTGGAGAAGGCCTATGATACCGCATGGCGATACGGTATCATGTAGACTCTACATGATGGGGGCGCAGGGACGCCTCCCAATGTTTCTATCTGAATTTTTTCGATATCGTCGATTCCGCGTACGGGCGGGGGAGCCCTCTCCGGCCCAATGGAGCAGGAAGTGGGTGTCCCGCAGGGAAGTGTCCTCAGTGTCACACTCTTTGCCCTGAGCATCATCTTCATCACTGCGGTGCTGCCGGAAAATCTTCTCGCTACGCTCTACGTAGACGACCTTTCGATCTCTTTTGGCTGTCGTTATGGCGGCGACTCATGCCAAAGTGGGTAGTCGCCAGATAGGCTCCTAAAACTTTAAAAAAAATTGTTTCCTTGGACCTACCCCCAAATGCCGCATAGGCTTCAAGTTGCTTTCTGTCGTCTCCGAATGCGACACACTCGCGAGGCGCACCGTCATTTGATGAAGCGCTCGCTAGCGCTCAACTATGAAGACTGCATGACCCATCTGTGCGATCTCCGCGCACGTTACCTGTCCCGGTACCGGGATGGGCGGGGGCGCTACCGCCTGTCCCTTGTACTCGAGGTGAGTTTGTTCACATTGACTGGTGGACTTATAGACTTTTGCGGGGAGGCCGGCCTTCTTCCCTTTATTTAACTGTTTTTTTGTTGTTTTCTTTGTAGGTCGCACATTCCTGCTGCAAGGCACTTCCTCCCGACGCTGGAGTCTGCTTTCTGCTTGTTGCCTTTTTTTATTGTTGGTGTTTTTTTATGTTTTTTTGCATCTTATTTTAAAGTAACCTAGTTCTAGGCAGTGTTGAATATGGTGTGTAAGGATATAGATAGACTGCAATGGGTTTAGGCTAGTGCTACCAAGTTATTCCTTCACTTAGGCACAAAGGTTATCAGCATCCGCTTAAACAATTGGGGCTTTTCTCCCTCGGGCGCTCTGATTATGAGGACTCCTAACAAAGACCTTCAAGATTTTAAGGTGTTGAAAACATGGACTAAACGGGATGTTCACATTGAACACCAATCAGGCTCATATCCATGGTTACAAGCTGGCTTTGCCCCATTCCAGACTAGTATTTGCTGGAACTAATTTTCGGATAAGATCTGCATTACATGGAACAATCTTCCGGTCGAGGTGGTGTGAATAGTTTGTCTGTAGAACAGTTTAAATCTAGACTAAATGATGTAATCCATGAATATTTATAGAAAGAGTAAGGTCAAGTAGATTATAAAAGTAAGTTAAATAGGTTTCAGCTATTCTATTTAAATTTCGTGATTGTGTCCTTTTTCACATCACAATCAGCTATCTTTTTCGCTTTCTGTACCCACAAAAGAGGGTGAGAGAGGTGGGAGGAGAAAACCTTCAACTATGCTATGCTTTTTCTCTTGCTACATGTTCGGGCTTTCCCCAAATAGTACCTCCTAGGTATGGTCAGCAATGTCCTTTGAGGTACTACTATTCCTTGTGACTCTACTCACTCATTGCCCTCGATTAAGATAGCTCTTGATCCTAACTTCTACTTTTGTGCTAACATTGTATTACTTCTTCCTGCCTGTCTTTTGTACTCCCTATCTTGGGTGAGTTAGAATGCCACTCTCCCCCCTTCTATGGCCTGCAAGGGGTCAGGTTCAGGAGAGTTGGACATGCTCCCCACTGCTGTAATTTGTGTAGCATCTACAAAATACTTTCCTCGCCAAACCCTTTCAAAATATTCTGTTCGAGTTACCTCCATTGGCTTTGGGTGGTTTCCCCTATTCTTCATAATATTTGTCATCTTTACCATCCTATGGCTTTAACGCATAGCAATATCCAGCTATTTGGCAGTGAATTTTGGAGAATGAGAGACTTATTATATTCATTCTTTTTTTCATATTTTGCTTTGTTTTTAACTCCCCTTACTTCCTGAGGGTAATAATGGGGGTGGGTGTATTGGTTTTTACTACTATTCAATCTCTAGTTCTGTTACCCTCCTTGTTTGCAGGTCCCCAACGATGGCTGGAGGTCTTTTTGCAATCAATCACAAGTTCTTCAAGGACATCGGGGAATACGACCCTGGAATGGATGTATGGGGAGGTGAAAACTTGGAGCTTTCTTTCCGGGTGAGTGTTAGACTGTTTTGGTTATGTGTATTCCAAACTCTTTATTTGACTAAAGGGAACTGAGGTTATTCCAGGACAAACTAATATGATACTTCTCATCTTTCTTGGCGATCTTTAGGTTAATCTGTGACCTAAACTTTAATGTGAGATTCCAAATCATGGGTTACTACAACATTGGGCAGCTCCCACAATGTTGATCCAAATCATGACCCCCAACCTGCAACTAACCATACCCAGTGTAACAATAGACCAGTGTTATTGTATGGTTATAATACATACATAATCTATGGCGTCATGTGCACACAAAAAGTACCTCCACCTTAACAACATAGCAATGGTGAGCTATTTTTTTATCCAACCTAACTCATTCCCGAACTGAATGCCCCAAAATATGCAATTTCACAAAACACTTTCCATCCACATGCATTATACAATTATCTGTCTTCCCTTTTCTTAAACATTCTCTCACAATATCATTTTATTTATATTACTTTCCAACCCTTTATACCTTGATTATCACTTGTTTATTCTCAACACGTCTTGTCTTCTTACATCTCTACCACTGCAAAAAGTCTTGTTCACTACCTCATTCACACTCGATCTACATGGTCTCTCCATGCAGGTGGGTGAATATCCTTTGTAGAGTTCTACACCTGATACCTCAAGGAGACGCATGCCCTCTCTGCCTGAGTGCCCATCAGTGAATTAACTTAGCTACTTCATGTTGTTTCCACGTAAGGGGCGCGGCGATTTGCCATCCTGGCCGCAGTGCTGACGAGACTCAGCACCCCGTCCGACCCCAGCTTAGCCTCTTCTCCTTCCTTCAGAACACTTGTGTTTCCTCACTTTTCATACAACCTCTCCCACAACTTTCTCTGGTCAGCCTCTAATTTTACAGGGTAGATGCTGACCTTCTTCTGGGCCCACTATCCCGGATCGGGGGTGAGGCGGGAGGGAACAATGTTCCCTAACCCCTGGGCTCCGGTTTGGATTGTGGGTTTTTAACAACCTGCTTCATCCCCACCCATACCTTCCTCACATCCCTTTTCTTTCTCTCTTCACACTCTTATCAATTTTACGCCGTGCCTACGGTGGAGCCGCCATGCTGAAGAGCTGCCATGCCGAAGAGCTGCCAGGTCACCAGGCGGGAGGGGTGGCCTTGAATGGCAGCACCTGGCTCTGCCAGCCACGTACGCACCCCTTGCAGGCCGGGCTACTGCGAGGTGTGATGAGCGTTTGCTTCCCATAAAAAAAATACTCACCATGCCCAACGATGAGAAAATTAAAAATCTTTCCCCCCCCTATGCTCTCGCAGGGAACCCTACAAATCTTTCTAACCGGCCAGGAGGCTTACTCTTCTCCTTCGCCTACGGATGTAGGGGGCTCCCCTTCACCCCCTTGTTCCTTCGGTCACCTCCCTCTTTCCAGCGGCAGTCCCCCCTTTACTTTCCAAGGGGACTGCCAAGAAAGGCAGCAGGCAGAATATAGTCGACCGCTCCCCATTGAAGCGGCTCCGTAAGGCAAACCCCCTTAGGGGGGAGAGGCAAGCCAGGCCCATTCGGTCGCTTCCCCCCGTAAAGGGCGCGGCGATTTCGCTTCCTGGCCGCCGTGCTGACGAGACTCAGCGCCCCGTCCGGCCCCAGCTAGGCATTCTTTTTCTTCTTCCGCTAACCCCTATCTCGTCTTCTGTACCAATTCTCTTCCCCGTAAGCGGCGCGGTGATTTGCCTTCCTGGCCTCCGTGCTGACGGGACTCAGCGCCCCGTTTGGCCACAGCTCAGACTCTTCTTCTTTTCTTACTTTTGCCTTTGTACGGGTCGACGGATGCGCCCACTGGGGGGCATCGTCTGCAGGACCGTGCCTTAGATGAGGTTTGGTTGCCCGAGTCGTCATTTTGTTTCTGGGAGGTTTTAGCACCGTAGTCCAAAGAATCTCCGTTATGCGGCTCTGCTGTTTTTAAAACGACAGTGGGAGTCGGGGGCGGGGGTTACCCCGTCTGGGCTGTATGGGCGCTCTTTGGACTCACAATGACGATTTGGTGCATGCCCTTCGCTCCAGGGGCAGCACCGCGCAGTGATCAAAATTTTGACCAAGGAAGGGAAGAATGCAAAAGAGATCCATGAATGCATGGTTGCAGTGTGCACCGACACCGCCTCTTCCTATGCAACCATTGCTCGCTAGAATAGGGAGTTCCGCCATGGTCGTGAGTCCCTTGAAGATGACCCCCGTCCAGGACGCCCGTTAGACGTGACCAACGATGACAATGTGGCCCGTGTGGAGAGGATGATCCTCGAAAATCGACGGGTGAAGGTCGAAGAAATAGAGCGAGAACTTGGAATATCACATGGAAGTGTTATCAACATCATCCACGACAATTTGGCCATGACCAAGGTCTCTGCCCGTTGGGTCTCTAGAAACCTCACGCCCCATAATCGACTTCAACGTCGTCAAAGTCCACAAGGCCAGAGTTGCACAAGCTGCCCTGCGCGAGTGAGGATTCGAGGAGCTCAACCATCCCCCCTACAGTCCAGATCTGACCCCTAACGACTACTTTTTATTCCACGAGCTCAAGGCTGCACTGCGTGGATGCCGGTTTGGGGACGATGAAGATGTCCAGCCCGCCTTCCAGGAGTGGATTGAACAGCAGTCGGGAGATTTCTGGTTGTCGGGAATTCGAAGCCTCAGGGACAAGTGGCGCAAGTGCATTGAAGTCGAGGGTAGTTATATTGGAAAATAATAAAATACTTTTCTTCATATCTCGTTTGCTTATATCCGAATTGCAAAACTTATTGACCGCCCCTCATATGTCCAACCTGGTGTGAGCTTTTCTGATGCTCTGCGTTCTACCGGGCCAAAGAAAGAGAGAAGCCAGAGATCTCCTACTGGTTCTCCTGTGCCTGACCAGGTAAAAAGTCCTCCGCGTCCTCAACGTATATCTCCTCGAGATGAACACTCGTGGTCAGCACCTAACAGTGCTTCTGAGGTTACCAACAAGAAGAGGAACCCTCCATCCTCTCCTGGTTCCCCAAGAGTGATTATGCACCTTGCTACCGCTCCAGAACATGTGGATGTTGATCATGTTAGTCCTCAGATGGTATCCATTCCACCTCTGGACATTCACCCTACCCCTAAAGACCAAGCTCTTCTTCAGCTCCAAAGCCAGTTATCACTCCACCCATCCTTGTTGATACTGCTTTGTAATTCCTTTGATCCCTGAATGAGAAGGAACCAACCTTTGCTCCTTCTCAGGAGCCAGCTGTTGTGGAGGTTACCCCCTCATCCGAGGAGGACTCTCAAAAACTGACTCCACATCCTTCTCCATCAGCATCGAATTCACAACTTTTGCCGATGTCATCGCCACCACCATCGCCTCTAGCATCCCAACCAATACCACCAGCCGTGTCAACATCGTCTGTTCCCTCGACACATGAACTGACCCCTGGAATTGCTTCCATCTCTGCTTCTCCAGGAAAGACAGTTCTCTCTTACAGCCACTTATCAAAATCTGATGCGCCACCTCTTAAAGAAAAAACAAAGGCAAAACTCAAGCTTCCGATCCCTCCTTTGTCATACTCCAAGCCTAAAGCTAGTATGACACAAATTACTTCCGCTGGTAGTTTAAATCCAAAATCTCTTACCCCTAAGGGTAGCAAGAAATCTACCGTTATGCTTAAATGGTAACAATGTTTTCAATTATTCATTGGAACCTCCAAGGTCTCTTCCTTAAATGGGAAGAGTTCAAGCTCCTGCTTAAGGATTACAATCCCGATTGTATTGCTTTACAGGAGACTTGCTTGGGTACTCCTGCAAGTACCCAACATTTCAGGTTTTGTGGGATATTATAAGAAGCCCGGAGAACCAATTCATGGTTCTGCTGTCTCTGTTAACAACAGGGTTGCCTACAACCAGCTCTCTCTTAACACAGACCTGCAGGTGGTTGCTGTCTGCCTGTTTTCCAGTCGTCATTATTCGGTCTGTTCGCTAAATCTTCCTCCTGACGAGGAAAGAGATACAGCTGTTTTAGCTACAAAGTTAGCTAATTTAATTTCTCAACTACCTCCTCCCTTTTTATTGATTGGCAACTTTAATGCTCGACAACCCCCTTTGGGGGGACCATGATAACAACCCTAGAGGAAATATGATTGAGAGATTTCTGGGCACTAATGATGTCTGCTTTCTTAACGATGGCAGCCACACATCATGTCACCTCCAGACGAACATCTTTACATGTGTGAACTTGTCTCTCTGTTCACCAAGCTGTAGAGCTGATTTTGACTGGGCAGTGGATCCTGACAATCACTTTCCCATTGTAATATATCATGTACAGGTAGTCCTTCTCCACCATCTAGCAAAAGATGGAATACAAAAAAAGCAAACTGGCCTAAGTTCAGGCACCTCGCGAGCCATGATGGGTCCTTCCCTCATGAAGATATTATTTGCTAATATTTCAAGCCCAGACAACTATTCCATCCAATTCCAGCGGTTTAGGCTCAAACAGGAGCTGCATCCTATCAACTCTATGGAGCCTAACATGGATAATGAATTTTATAACCGGCTCTTTTCTATCCATGAGCTCCATAATGCACTGAAGCACTGTGGATCCACTGCACCCGGATCGGATGGCATTTCCTATGATATGATTAGGAATATGCATCCATCCCTCCTCTCACATTTGCTGGACATCTATAACTTCATCTGGATTAAGAGCTGCTTCCCTTCTATGTGGAGGGAGGCTGTGGTTTTACCTTTCTGAACCCACTCATTACTGCCCCATTACCCTTACTAGTTGTCCATCCAAATTGTTTAAGAGGATGATAAATATAAAACTAGTCCAGTTTTTGGAGACGAACCATCTTATATCCCCCTCTCAATCAGGGTTCAGAAAAATCAGAGTTCCATCGACCTGCCTGTTACAATGGAGTCTTATATAAGAGATGCTTTTTCAAAGAGGCAGCATTCTGTTGCTGTTTTCTTTGATATGCGAAAGCATATGATACCACTTGGAGGCATGGTATCCTTAAGCAACTCCATGATTGGAGCCTGCAGGGCTTTCTTCCCAGGTTTGTTGAGCAATTCCTCATGTGGCGCACACTACATGTAAAAGTTGGAAATGCCCTATCAGAGCTCGTAGAGCAATTTTAGGGTGTGCCACAGGGAAGTGTCCTCAGTGTCACCTGCTTCTCTGTGGCCATCAATAGCATTATCACAAATCTCTCAGCTGAGATTTCCTCAACTCTATATGTAGATGACTTAGCGCTTATCTGTTCATCGCCTAGACTTCTATCTGTCATCCGTAAGCTACAGCGGGTTATAAATACCATAGCTAATAATGCTTCTTCCAAGGGCTTCCGCAGTAAAGACCAAGGCTGTCCACTTTCACAATCATATATCGGTGACATGGGACCCTCCCCATTTGTCACTCTATGGTGTCCCTGTCACCTTTGAGCCCCATTTCAGATTTCTAGAGGTGTTCTTTGATTCAAGGCTTTCTTGGAGACCTCATTTGGACGCCTTGAAAAGGTCTTGCCTGAAGAGAATGACATAATGAAATTAATCCCTACACTTCCTGGGGAAGTAATCGATGCACCCTGTGGCTTCTGTATTCGGCATTGGTCCAGTCATAGCTGGACTCTGGGTCACAGGTTTACTCTGCTGCCTCACCATCCATCCTTGAAAAATTGAATACTGTGCGTAACAAGGGTGTGCGCCTGGCTTCTGGAGCCTTCAAGTCCTCCCTTGTGTGGAGTGTCTATGCAGAGAACGGGGCTCTTCCCCTTCGTTTTCAAAGACTCAAGTCTAACCTCAAATATCTTTTTAGACCTGAGCAATTACCATGGTCGCCAGTATATGAGTGCCCGTTCAATTTGCTCTGCGCATGGCCGAGCACACAAGATGCCTAAGAGAGTTTTCTGTTATTCCGTTTTCATTACCAAAGATTCCCGCATGGCTCATACCACCTGTAGTGGTATGCGAGGGGCTTACTGGTAGGCCCAAGGATCAGCTCTTGCCTGTAGCCTTGAGAACCATGTATGATCAACACTCCTCCCACCATCAACCTAGCACCTTTGTGTTCACTGATGGGTCCAAGTCATCGGACGGAGTTGGAGCTGCTGCTGTCTTCCGATCTCAGACCGCATTGGTTCGCCTACCAAGTGCAGCTTCTGTTTTCACAGCAGAACTTGTTGCCATTCTTGCTGCACTCTTTGTTATTGCTCCTATGCCATCTGGTTGTCTTACAATTTTCTCTGACTCCCTTAGTTCTCTGGAAGCACTGGGTGCTTTTGTTTCTAGCCATCCGCTGGTTTCCAAGAGTCAGCGGTGGGTTTTTATCTTTCTCCTATTTATAAGATTTCTTTATGCTGGGTGCCCAGTCACGTGGGCATCCCAAGTAATGAAAGGGCGGATGCTGCAGCCAAGGAGGCAACATCATTGAGGACACCCCCATCAGCCCCAGTCCCACTTTGTGATGTCTATCCCCTCATCACCGAATATGTAGTCGGCTTATGGCAGAAGATGTGGAAAGAGCTTCTTCCCACCAAGCTACATTCCATTAAACCTTCAGTCCTCCGAAGGCCACGTACCATGAGACCACTAGACTGGAGGTTATTTTGTGCCAACCGAGGATAGGCCATTGCCGCCTCACTCATGAGCACTTGATGAATGGGCAGCCCCCACCTTTGTGCATCCTGTGCCGGGTGCAGCTGTCCATCCTTCACATCTTTGCTGAATGTCCCCTTTTGAGAAATCTTGGGAGGAGGGTCTTCCCTTTCATTACTGGGCAGATGGCCCCCCCAACAGGTTCTGCAGGGTATCTTTTCTGAGACTCGTGTCTCTTTTAGTGTGAATAGAAATTTTCTATTTTTAGAAGAATCTAATCTTTTAGCCAAAATTTAATATATTGTTTCATGATTTTATATTCTCTGTTCTTGTATCTATTGTTGATCCATCTATAGTCTATGTTTTTATATCCTTTTACACCCCTTGATGGTTTTAAATTCCTGTACTTCCATTCTATTGATCTTAATTTCATAGCTATATTTTTGTATATTCTCCTGATGTCTATAATTTTATTGAGAATACTCATGCAAATTACCCCTCCTTGAATTTGTCTGCGGGCTAGTCCATTTGGGCTTTGCATCATTTATTTTCGTAAACATTCATTCATTCATTCGGTTGCTTCCCTCAAAAGACCTGCTGGCTAGAATATTATACTTAGCCTCCCCAGACTCAACTTGTGACACCACTGCGAATGGAACCTGTGATGTCCAAGGGGGTGGATAGCCAACTGGAGACTTCCCAAGACAGACATGGTCCTTGAGGCAACCCAGCCTCAGACGGTAGGGCCTTCAATGGGAGCGAATCCGGGCTTGGCGCCAAGCACCTAACTCGA
This sequence comes from Ceratothoa steindachneri, assembly GCA_963969495.1. Taxonomy (NCBI): domain Eukaryota; kingdom Metazoa; phylum Arthropoda; class Malacostraca; order Isopoda; family Cymothoidae; genus Ceratothoa; species Ceratothoa steindachneri. Next base: position 114,160,045 of record OZ018328.1, read on the forward strand.
GTCCGCCCCTATGCAAGGTCCTCCTCAAACGGCTAGGGTTTCCAAGGCAGTACAATGAGTGGATGGATCTCATCCTTAGACCGGTGCCCCTGCGTCTGCCAGGACCTTCTCCATCTCGGAGAAGGACCTTGCTGGGGCCAGTCCATCCGACCTGGGGGCTCATGCTCCGGAGGGGAGAAGTGGGTTCATTCCCTGCCCTCCTCTCATAAAAAGACCCCCCCCCAAAAAAAAAATAAAAAAAAAAAGTCTTGGCTCCTCTCCAGCCGCGGGTGCTGCGTGGACAGATGGGTCTGCTGCCACTTCAATAATCGACCAAGCCAAGATTGCCATATCCGGCCCCTCTGCCCCCCCCCCATGCCAGGTGCAGAGCCCCTGACTAAGACGAAAAGTGCTAGAGCACAGAGCGGAGCCTCGATTACATCAAGCCCACTGCATTCAAACGCTTCTTAGTTATTCGCTCCACTGATGGCAGCATGTTGGCCAAGGGCAACATGATCCATCAGAGGAGAGCTTTAGCTAGTATGATTGGTAGAGAGCCGAAGGTGGCCCGTTTCTTGGACGGAAGCCTTCTTGCGAATTCGGTGGATCCCTCCGAGGCGTCCAAGATAAGTTCTCTTTGGACACTTAATGACACCCCAGTGGTTATGACGCCGCACTAATTCTTTGTGAAAGAATTAGTTTATGCAAGGGACCTCGTGGACTACTCCATAGAAGATATCACTCTAGAACTGACTGACCATGGGGCGGTCAAGGTCGAGCGTGCGATGAGAAAACTGAGAGGGGCTTCGAGACCCACCCCTACACTATTCGTCACGTTCGACTGTGACAAGCTCCCTGCGTCGGTGCGTGCCGGTTGGTACCGCTACCGCGTGAAGGCATTCGTGCCAATGCCCCGGAGGTGCTATTACTGCCACCGATTCGGCCATACTAATCGCTCATGTAGACATGCAAAGTCAGGATCACCCGAAGTCTGTGTAAATTGCTCCGAGGCCGCACACGATAGGTCCGAATCGTGTGTGGCAAGTGTGTCAATTGCGGAGAGCCGCACCCCGCATCTTCGAAGCAATTTGGTGCATATCTCCTTGAGAAAGAAATCCTGTCCGTTCAGGCCCAGGATCGTCTCTCACTCCGCGAAGCTAAGGAATTTCTCCTGGCGCGCCCAGCTCGGCCTGGGACGTCTTACGCCTCACTGCTAAGAAAGACACCCTCTGATCCTGGCCCATCCAGACCAACGAGCACGGTTGTTTCTGCGTGCATTCCAAGCCCTTTTGCGGGTTCTACTCAACAAGGGGGCTGCCCTAGTTAAGCTGGCGGCACAAAGGGTTCTCACCCAGCCCCTGCTAAAACTCGCCCTCCCCCCCTTCACCCAGCGTGACCGTAAGGCGAAACGGCCACGCGCCTCCACCGACTCTTTAGACTAACAGGAGGCAACACCCCTGAAGTTGGTCGCCAGGCCATCTTCCATTGTTCTTAAAGCTGCCGTCCGAAAGGAGAACAGCAAGAAAAGAGCTTCGGCTCCTTCGCCCACGCATGGTGGATCCTCGAAAAAGGGGCCCTTCACCTCCGAAGCCGCAACGCCCGCCTAAGGTTTCGAGGCGGAGGGAGGAAAAGACTCGCATGACGAGCCCATCCCTCGCCAATAAATCCTCGAAGGCGACAGAGCCTTGAGCGCATTTTCCGGACAACAGCGCGCGCGGTTCTGCCTCCGGGAAGCGTACGGCCATTCCCGTGAAGGTCTTCTCTTAGAAGAGGGCCCCCGCGTCTCCTCCGAGCTAGGCCTGGACGGCATATTCCTTAAATGGAATTGCCGCGGACTCCGCGCCAACTGGAAAAAGCTGCCGAGGCTCGTCTCGTCCGGTTCCCCGTTAGCTATTTTTCTGCAGGAGACCATGCTAGGTGCGTGCCCCCTGCCCACCCTCCCGGAGTATAAAGGTTTTGCGACTCCACCACCACGGGATGGGGGCCGGGCTGGAGGATGTACGGTTTACACCCAGCATGATGTCTCTGTTCTTCTTTTCAATTTAGATACCTCCTTTCAAGTAGTGGCTGTGCAGCTTCACCTAGATAGGAGGTATACTGTTATTTCCGCGTACATTCCACCGTCAGCTGACTTCGATAGGGGAGACTTCCGCCGCGTCGTGGCACGGTTGCCACGCCCTTTCTCATGCTTGGAAATCTGAATGGCAGACGTCCTCTCTGGGGAGACTAGTCAATAAATCCCAGGGGACAAGTCCTTGCCGATCTGATCAAAGAGCTTGAGATAGGTGTCCTAAATAGGGATGAGTTTATGCATCACTGCTCTCTGTGCTCTCTGGATGCACAGCCTGAGTTTGATTGGGGAGTGTTCGATGACCTCGAGGGTATTGATCACTTTCGCATTCAAATATCATTTTCGGGGACGCTGGCGCCTGTGAGCCTACCTCAGTGGTTCTTGACGCGGGTGCGGTGGCCTGCATTTCAGGAAATTACCTAATTCTCTATCTCAGTCGAGGAGTTTAGGTGGGTAGATGAGGCCGTTGAGTTCTCGGGCAACCTATCGCCGCGGGCTTAGCTACTCTTCCTAAAAGGTCTGGCCGTTTTGCACGCCGACACCTCCCGTGGTAGTCAGCCGAGTATGAGACGGCCCTCAAGCAGGAGGGCTATGCCTACATGCCTTATAAGCGCCACCCGAACGATTTCACTGTCCTTGAATTTCGTCGAGCTATGGCTAAGTTCCGGTTATATTTCGAAGCAAGCCCGCCGCTCTTCTTGGCGGGCATACGTGTCTTCACTTAACGGGAAGACCCCTTTAGCAGAGGTGTGGAAGTGAGTCAAAAGGATTCGGGGCAAGTTCTCGCAGGAGAATGAGACCGCAATCTCGGCCCTCGCGTCCGTGGCGGAATCTTTCTCGACCGCTTTCTCCGCATTCTCTAGCCGGGATGCTGCTCCGCCAGCATTCCATGCACGTCAAGATGTCGCGGAAAGGCCGCCGACTGGACTTTACCTCCAGAGACGGAAAACCCTTCAACTTCAAGTTTACTGTGAGTGAGTTGCGTTCCGCTCTTGCTTCGTGCGCGGATACTGCCCATGGTCCGAACGATGTCCCGTACGCCATGCTTCGACACCTGGGTGAGCGAGGCATGGCCTTTATGTTAGATTTGTTCAACAGGATCTGGGTTGAGGTTCTCCTCCCTGATTCCTGACGAATCTCTGCTGTGCTCGCCTCTCTAAAACCGGAGAGAGATCATTTTACTCCGGCCGGTTTCCGCCCAATCTCTCTAACCTTCTGCATGTCCAAGTTGATGGAGAAATTGGTAAATGTTAAATTAGCTTTTTTTCTGGAGAGCGTACGCCATCTGTCTTCTGCACAGTGCGGCTTCTACAAGTTCCACTCAACGTGGGGATGTTCTGCTCCGACTGGAAAATGACGTCTGCGAGGCTTTCCTTCGTAGACAGCGCTACGTCACGGTGTTTTTCGATCTTAAAAAGGCGTATGATACCGCATGGCGATACGGTATAATGGACACTGCACACGATGGAGGCGAGGGGGACGCCTCCCAATCTTTATATCTGAATTTTTGCGAGATCGTCGATTCCGCGTAAGGGTGGGGGAAGCCCTCTCCGGCCCATTGGAGCTGGAGGAGGGTGTTCCGCAAGGGTGTGTCCTCAGTTTCACACTCTTTACCCTGCGCATCAACGGCATCACCTCGGTGCTGCCGAAAGATGTTCTCGCTACGCTCTACGTGGACGACCTTTCGATCTCTTTTGGCGCGGCCCAGATGCCAACTCTGGAGCGTCGACTCCAACAGGCATTGAACAGCGTCTCTCGCTATGCCGAAGCGCACATGTTTCGGTTTTCTTTGGCTAAGACTAAGGTGGTGCACTTCTGCCGCCACCCACTGCTCTACCCCCACCCAGATTTGTTTCTCAATGGGGTGCGCCTGGAAGTGGTTGAATCACACCGTTTCCTTGGTCTTGTATTTGACCGACGCCTCACCTGGGAGACTCATATTCGCAGCCTTAGGGTCTCTTGTACCCGTGCCATGGATATTCTCCGTTCCGTGACGTTCAGCACTTGGGATGCTGATAGGGCTACTGCCTTATTTTTTTATCGATCCTTTTTTCGTTCGAAGCTCGACTATGGATGCGAGTTCATGCATCCGCAGCCGAGCGTTTATTGGGGAAGGTGGACTCGATCCACCACACCGGCCTTCGCCTTGGGACCGGTGCCTTCCGCACGACGCCACGGTTTTGGCGAGCCGGGCAGATGTCAAAATTATCTTCTGCTGGGTTCCTGGACATGTAGGAATTGCGGGGAATGAGGGCGCCAAAGAGTCCACGAGGACTCTGCGACCGGACCAGCGTTTCGCTCTTCCTCACACCGACTACATGGCAGGAATACGGGCAGCTCTTCGGACTGTTTAGCAAAGAAGATGGGAGACGGTCGAAGGGAACTTAAAGTTGCGTGCCATTGCGCGGCGACTGTTCCCATGGACCTATCCCTCAATGCCACGACGGCTTCAGGTCGCTTTCTGTCGTCTCCGAATCGGACACACTCGTGTGACGCATCGCTATTTGCTGGAGCGCTCGCCCGCGCCCTATTGCGACGACTGCATCGTCCCCCAGACTGTTTGGCACATTCTTGTCGAATGTCCTAGTCTGGGTGATCCTCGCGCACGTTACCTGTCCCGGTACCGGGATGGGCGGGGTCGCTACCGTCTGTCCTTTGTACTCGTGACGAGTGCGTGCACATTTTTTCCTCATAGGTCGCACGCTCTTTCGCTGGGGGGACCTCCCCCCGACGCAGGAGCTTGCTTACTGCTCACTTCCCTTTCCCTTTTTTTTTTGGGGGGGGGGGGGTTTATCCTAATTTTATCTTAAAGTAGCCTAGTTATAGGGCAGTTTTTAATACGGCGACTAATGCCCAAATAGGCAGTCGCCAGATGAGCTCTTAAAAAAAAAAATGCTATTGCGCCACTACTCTTCACATCGACCTACCCACCAATACCTCGACGGCTTCAGTTTATTGGGCACACTCGTGGTACACACCACTAATAAGCGCTCACCCGCCCCTTATTGCGACGACTGCGTTGTCCCCCAGACTGTTGACACTTTCTTGTTGATTGTCCCAGTCTGGGTGATCTTCGCGCATGTTACCTTTCCCGTTATTGGGTCTAGCGGGGGCGCTGCCGTTCATCCCTTGTACTCGGGACCGATTCGTGTGCACAGATTTCCGGACTATATTACTTTTTGTAGGAGGTTGGCCTCCTCTACTTTATTTGAATCTCTTTGTTTGGTGTTCGCATGTTTCTGCCCCGCGTGATACAGGGCCTTTTCCCGACGCCGGACCGTGCTTCCTTCTTGCTCTTTGCATCTTTAGTTTTTTCTTGCTTCTCTGTTTGCCTTTGGTTTTGTTTTGTTTTGTTTTTGGTATTTTTGTTATTTTTTTCCATACTTTTTAATATAGCCTAGTATTAAACTCTACTCTAAAAAAAAAAACCCTTCTAAATCCATATGCTGTATTTTTATTAGTGTTCCTTACTCATTTCACTGCTCTTTCCCGCAACATTCCTGCCCATTACCGCCATTCTGTATCATCTTTGCAGGAACAAAAATTTAGGTGAGCAATTTCTCAGGGCAGCAGCCTATATTTGGATTTAGTCCCCTTTTTAACTCATTTCGGAACACAGGCTATTCTTTCTGTCACACATACAGGCATTTGGAAAAATTATAAAATTGAAAATAGAAAGTTTTTCTCCTGTCTTTGCAGTCATATTGGTAATAATTTCCTTAGAATAATTCTTTTCAATGTAACGAGGTAACCAAGGAATTCATATTAAAGAATTACAAATTTGAGCCTTTTGTGAAATATTATATTGGTACTTGTTTTGGTTGGGAGAATGTGATTTACCTAGGGTGCATTTGTGATCTCATATGTATTGTCCACAGATATTGTTTTGGTTGTCTGGTTTGTTTGTTACATCTTATTTTTCATTTTGCTAAACTTCATTTTCCTGCTTTCTCATTCTCACGACAGCTCGTAGAATCTCAGTTGGGGAACCTTGTACGGTCATATTTAATTGCCTACGATGGAAGCTGACACTGCAATGATGATATTAATTTTATTATGAAGAATTCACTTTGGAACCTTACTACGATTTGTTTCAGATTTGGATGTGCGGGGGGACGCTTGAAATCATGCCATGTTCTCGCGTCGGGCATGTCTTCCGCCGCAGACGTCCTTACGGTGACAGCAGAGGGGCGGACACGATGCTTAAGAACTCGCTTCGATTAGCTCAAGTCTGGATGGATGATTACATTGTAAGAACGAGATTGTGGGAACATCGGTGCCACGACTCACTAGTCAGATTGTTCTATTTCTGCGTGTAAATGGACGTTTTATTGGACGCGTTGTTGTTTTTTAACGATAGATTCGCCCTATCAGATATAGCACTGACTTGGAATTCTAATGTTATCCTAAGATAGTAAATCGAAACTAAAGGATAAAAAGTTGGGGCGTCTTCTTTCCAACTGCAATCTCTGGAGAAGGGGCGCGGGGAGGCATGGTCTCAAGAGGGGGTGAGGGGCACTCACAGCAACCCCAGTTGGCGCTGACGTGGTCATCCTCTCGAGTGAGACCAGGGGATGGAGAGTCGCAACCCCAAATCATACCCAAGGTTGCTGATTTCTAAACGAGGCAGCGGGACTTGAGGAGCTGAAAAGAGGAACGAAAATTATCCTCTGCTTGCTTTCTTTTTACTCCCTCGCTCATGTATACAGATATTCGTTCCCGTAAGGCGGCGGCGATTTGCCTTCCTGGCCGCCGTGCTGACGGGACTCAGCGCCCAGTCCGGCCCCAGCTTAACCTCTTCTCATTCTTTCAGGCAGCCTATATTTCTCCCCTACAACCTCACCCACAACTTTCTCTGTTCGGCCTCTTATTTTCACAGGGTAGATGCTGACCTTCCTCTCAGCCAACTATCACGGATCGGGGCTTAAGGGAGAGGGGACAATGTTCCCTAACCCCTGGGCTCCGGTTTGGGATGGTGGGTTTTTAACAACCTGCTTCATCCCCACCCATACCTTCCTCACATCCCTTTTCCTTCTCACTTCGCTATCAATTTTTTTACGCCGTGCCTAAGATGGAGCCGCCATGCCAAAGGGCTGCCCAGTTACCAGGTGGGAGGGGTGGCCATAAATGGCGGCACCTGGCTCTGCCAGGCCCATACGCACCTCTTGCAGAGTGGGCTACTGCGAGGGGTGATTAGCGTTTGCTTCCCGCGGAAAGAATAGGGTCCCCATGCCCGATAATGAAAATCCCCCCCCGAAAAACATCTTTCCCTTTCCTCCTCACGATCAACGGAGCCACCTTCGGGCAGCTCCACAGAATAAAATGGTGGTTCCCCCACTATGCTCTCGCAGGTGACCCCTACAAATCTCTTTAACTGGAGAGGAGGCTTACTCCTCTTTTGCTTATGGGTGTAGGGGACTTTCCCTCACCCAATTGTCTAGAGGTGCCTTCGGGCACTTACATCTTTTGCAGCGGCAGTCCCCCTTTACTTTCCAAGGGGACTGCCAAGAAAGCCAGCAGGCAGCCCATAGCCGACCGGTCCCCATTGAAGCGGCCCGGTAGGGCAAACCCCCTTAAGGGGGAGAGGGAAGCTAGGCCCCATCGGTCGCTGCCCTCAAAAGACCTGCTGGCTAGAATATTAAACCTTGCATGGGTCAAGGCCTGTGCCTCCCCAAACTCGACTCGAGACACCGCTGCCAATGGGACCTGCGATGTCCTGGGGGCGATGGCCAACTGGAGCCCCCCCCTCCCTTCAAGATAGACATGGTCCTTGAGGCAACCCAGCCTCAGACGGTATTGCCTTCCATGGGGGCGAATCCGGGTTCGATGCCAAGCACTGAGCTCTAGTCCATCCCTATGCAAGGTCCTCCTCAAATGACTCGGGTCTCCAAGGCAGTACAAGGATGGGAGGGATTTCCTCCTCCAGCTGGTGCCTGTGCGGCTACCAGGACCTTCTCCATCTCGGAGAAGGACCTTGCTGAGGCCGGTTCATCCGGCTTGGGGGCTACTGCCGGCGCAGGGGAGAAGCCGGTTCTTTCCCCCCCCTCCTCTCCTTAAAAGTAGAAAAAGACTCGGGGCTCCTCTCCATCCGCGGGGTCTACGGAACGGATTAGTCTGCTGCCACTCCGGTAAGCAACCAAGCCAAAATCGGCACATCCAGACCCTCTGCCCCCTTGGGTGCAGAGCCCCTGACTAAGACCAAAAGTGCTAGTGCGCGGAGCGGATCCTCGATTACACTTGGGCCCCTCATTCAGAGACTACCCGGCGTTTTCGAACCCGCTGGCTTCAAACGCTTCCTGGTTATTCGCTTCACTTATGGGAGCATGTTAGCTAAGGGCAACAGGATCCCCCAGAAGAGAGCTTTAACTAGTGTGATTGGTAGAGAGTCACTGTGACCCGTTTCTCAACGAGAGTCTTTTGGCTAATGCGTCGAATTCCTCCGAGGTGTCCATGATTAGTGCCCTTCGGACACTTGATGACACGCCGGTGAGTGTGACGCTGCGAGGGAACTCGTGGACTACTCCTTAGAGGACATCACCTTAGAGCTTGCCCACTCTGGGGCGGTCAAGGTCGAACGTGTGATGAGTAAACAGGGAGGGGCCTTGAGACCCACCCCTACACTCTTCGTTACGTTCGACTGTGACAATCTCGTGAGTCGGTGCGTGCCGATTGGTATCCCTAGCGCGTGAATGCATTCGTTCCAGTGCCGCAGAGGTGCTATTACCACCACGGCTTCGGCCATACTAATCGCTCCTGTCAACGTGCAAAATCGGGGTTACCCGAAACTTGTGTAAGTTGCTCTAAGGCCACACACGATAAGTCCAGATCGTTGTAGCCAAGTGTATCAATTGCGGAGAGCCGCCCCCCGCATCTTTTAAGCAATGTAGTTCGTTTCACCTTGAGAAAGAAATCCTGGCCGCTTAGGCTCAGGATCGTCTCATTTCGCGAGGCTTAGGACTTGGTCCTTGCGGCCCGGCGCTACCCGGGACGTCCTATGCCTCAATATTGAAAAAGACCCTCTGCTCCTGGCCCCTCCAGGCCTACGAGTAGGGTCGTTTCCGCGCCCATTTGGAAGCCTTCTGCAGGTCCTACCCACCTCGCGCGCTCCCCTGGTAAAGCTGGCGGCACAAAGGGTCCATACCTAGCCCTGGCTAAAACCAGAGCTCGTCCCCCTTCCCCCAGCCCGACCGTTTCCCGTAAGGCGAAACGTCCACACGCCTCCACCGAGTCGTTAGACTCACAGGAGGCAACACGACTGAAGTTGGTCGCTAGCTATCTTCGGAGTTCCTAAAGCTGCCCCCCGAAAGGAGGACAGTAACAAAGTAGCTTCGGCTCCTTTGCCTACGCCCAGTGGTGGGCCGGGTGGTTCGGAGACGGTGGATCCTCGTAAAGAGGGCTACCCGCCTGCCTAAGGTTTCGAGGAGGAGGGAGGAAAAGACTCACATGGCGAGCCCAACCTCCCCCAATAAATCCTCTAAGGTGACATCGCCTTTAGCGCATTCTCCGGCCAACAGCGCCCAGAGTTCTGCCTACGGGAAGCGTAAGGCCATTGCGGTGAGGATCTTCTCTTCGAAGAGGGCCTCTGCGTCCCCTCCGAGCTAGGCCTAGACGGCATATTCCTTCAATGGAATTGTCGCGAAATTCAGGTCAACTGGGAGGAGCTGCGGAGGCTCGTCTCCTCCCGTTCCCCGTTAGCTATCTTTTTCCAGGAGACCATGCTGAGCGCATGCACCCTGCTTACTCTCTTTCCTTGTAACTCTTCGCTTTAGATACCTCCTTTCAGGCAGTAACTGTGTAGTTGCACCTGGATAGGAGGTTTACTGTTATTTCTGCGTACATTCCACCGTCAGCCGACTTCGACGCGGGAGACTTCCGCCGCGTCGTGGCACGGTTGCCGAGGTCATTTCTCTTGCTCGGAGATCTAAAGGGTAGACACCCCTTCTGGGAAGACTACTCTATCAATCCCCGGGGTCAAGTCCTTGCCGACATGATCGAAGAACTTGAGATGGCTGTCCTAAATGTGGATGAGTCTACGCATCATTGCCGAGAACCGCTTCATTTTCCTGCCTCGATCTATCTTCATGCTCTCCGGATGCACAGCCTAATTTTGATTGAGCGGCAGTCGATGACCTCCAAGGTAGTGATCACATTCCATTTCAAATATTATTTTCTGCACCGCTGCCCCCCGAGAGACGGTGGTCTTCATTTCAGGAAATTATGAATTCTCTATCTCAGTCAACGAGTTTAGGTCGTTAGATGAGGCAGTTTAGTTCTCCGACAACCTCATCGCCGCGGGCCTAGCTACTATTCCTAGAAGGTCTGGCAGTTTTGCACGCCGACCACTCCCATGGTGGTCGGCCGAGTGTGAGACGGCCCTCAAACAGAAGCGTTATGTCTACATGCCCTATAAGCGCCGCCCAAACGATTTCACTGTCGGTGAATTTCGTCGGGCTAGGGCTAGGTCCCGGTATATTTCGAAGCACGCCCGCCGCTCTTCTTGGCGGGCATACGTGTCTTCACTTAACGCGAAGACCCCTCTAGCTGAGGTGTGTAAGCGAGTCAAAAGGATTCGGTGCAAGTTCTCGCAGGTCCCCCCTCTCATTCTCTAGGAGAATGGAACCTCAATCTCGGACCACGCGTCCGTGGCGGAATCCTTCGCGACCGCTATATCCGCATTCTAGCCGGGATGCTGCTCCGCCAGCATTCAATGCACGTCGTGATAACGCGGAAGGCCTACGACTGGACTTTACCTCCAGAGGCGGAGAACCCTTCAACGACAGGTTGCGTTCCGCTCTTGCTTCGTGCGCGGACACCGCTCATGGTCCGGACGATGTCCCGTACGCTATGCTTCGCCACCTGGGTGAGCGAGGCATGGCCTTTCTCTTAGATTTGTTCAACAGGATCTGAGTGGAGCGTCTCCTCCTGGATTCCTAGCGAATCTCTACTGTGTTCGCCTTTTGCAAACCGGGGAGAGATCACTCTACCCCGGCCCGTTTCCGCCCAATCTCTAACCTCTTGCGCGTGCAAGTTAATGGAGAAATTGGTAAATGTTAGATTAGCCTTTTTTCTGGACATCGGCCGCCGTTTGTCTTTTGCGCGGGGGAGAGGCAGACCTCTTTCCCCTGACGCCGGAGCTTGCTTCCTCCTTGTTGCCATTTTCCCTTTTTATTGTTTTTTGCATATTCTTATTTTAAAGTAGCCTAATGCTAGGCTGTCGTGAGTGGAGCTACTTGTGCCCAAGTGGGTATTCGCCAGATAGGCTCCTAAAAACAAAACAAAAAAAAACACATTCGTATCCGACCTTTCCTTCCAGCTCCTCCTCATAAACGCGCACAATGGCTTTTAATGTTCACTTCACTCCTATAAATATCACCTGTTCTTTGTATTAATTATTCTAGGGATAAAAAGAGCTACTTTTCGGCGAAAGACGTGGGTTCGACACTACCTCCAGGGAGCTTTTGTCCTTAATCCTTCACCGAACCCTGAAACCAAAGATCGGTATTAGAGTGGGCACAGGTTAGCCGAGGCAAATAAAAAAAAAAACAACTTACAACATCCATCCTTCCTAATTTTGCCTCATTTCAACGTGCCCATAATCTCGTCCAATTATTTCCTTCACACTCATTCCGCATATACTCCCTCACAACTATTCCAAAGCTTTCGGCATCACCCATGTATACTCTTTTTTCAAAACTTATTCTAGTAATAGGGTCTACCTCTGCCCTACTGTCAACAAGTCTTCCACGTCTCCGTCATTGTCATTGTTTACTCTAACAGCGCCATCCTTCTCACACTTTCACACGTAACTGGGACTCTCGGGCGCACACTACCCAATTTCTCTATCTCTGGATTACCCATACTCAAATCCAGTGCAAGCTTCTCGAATTCATTGCACAACCACTCTCATTCTTTCGTGCTGTTCTCATAATCATCCTCCAACTACACATTCATCTCACTTACATATACACGCTATCAAGGAATCACACTCAATTAATGGAAACTTACAAATGCTGAAAGTTCTGTCTTTATCATACCAAAGCCATAAAATCTGCTCTCCCCATTCAACTTCTTTTTAAAGCATTCCGCGTACACTTGCTTTTCTTATGTTCCACCAACACTAATAATAACTTCCCTTCCAAGATCTCATCGAATTCAGTCGCCAGATAGCCTCTTAAATAATAATATAAAAAAAATCTCATCAAATTCATTCTCCTCATATTCTTTCGCATCTCGAGAGAACAATTCATTCGCAGGATGCTTAATTAAATACACTCTACGTTCATGACACCTTTGCAACTTATTTTGCTGCTCTTTTCATTGATCCATGCTTCCATCGTCTCACGCTTTAACAAATAACAATCCATTGGACCAACCCCGCAAGGGGCGCGGCGATTTGACTTCCTGGCCACAGTGCTGACGGGACTCAGCGCCCCGTCCGGCCCCAGCTTAGTCTATTCTCCTTCTTTCAGACGCCCAGCGTTTCTCCCCTACAACCTTTCCCACAACTTTCTCTGGTCGGCCTCTATTTTCACAGGGTAGTTGCTGACCTCCTTCTCAGCCAACTATCCCGGATCGGGGCTGAGGGGGGAGGGGAAAATGTTCCCTTACCCCTGAGCTCCGGTTTGGGATGGTGGGTTTTTAACAACCTGCTACATTTCCACCCATACCTTTCCCACATCCCCTTTCCTTCTCACTTCACACACTATCCTTTTTACGCCATGCCCAATGTAGAGCCGCGATGCTGTCATTTAAGGGTTGGCCTTAAATGACGGCACCTAGCTCTGCCATCTCCGTACGCACCCCTTGCAGAGTAGGCTACTGCAAGGAGGCTTACTCCTCTCCTTTACCTACGGATGTAGAGGACTTTCCCCTCACCCCCTTGTCTGGAAGTGCCCTTGGGTGCCTCCCTCTTTCCAGCGGCCAGTACCCCTTTATTTTCCAGGGGAACTCCCAATAAAGCCAGCAGGCAGCCCATAACCGACCGTTCCCCATTGAAACGGCTCGATAGGACAAACCCTCTTAGGGGGAAGAAAGAAGACAGGGCCCATCGGCCGCTTCCCTCCAGAGACCTGCTGGCTCGTATACTAACCTTAGCGAGGGTCAAGGCCTGTGTCTTCCCATATTCTACTCGTGATATTGCTGCCAATGGAACCTGTGATGTCATGGGTGGGGGGGGGGAATGGAGCCCCTCCCCCCCGAGATACACAGGGTTGTTGAGGCAACCCAACCTCAGAGGTAGGGCCTTCAATAGGGGTGAATCCGGGCTCTGCGCCAAGCACCAAACCCGAGTCCAGCCCTATGCAAGGTCCTCCTCAAACGGCTCGGGTCTCCAAGGCAGTACAAGGAATGGAGGGATCTCCTCCTCCGGCCGGTGCCCCTGCGACCGGAAGGACCTTGCTGAAGCCGGTCCATCTGGCCGTGGGGCTCCTGCCGGCGGAGGGGAGAAGCCCTCCACTCGTAAAAAGAAAAAGGAACAAAAAAAAAGGCTCGGTGCTCGTCTCCATCCGCAGGGACGGATGGGTCTGCTACTTCGATAAGCGACAAAGCCAATATCGGCACGTCCGGCCTCGCTGCCCTCCCGGGTGCGGAGTCCCTGACAAAGATCATAGTACAAGTGCGCAGATCGGAGCCTCGATTATGTCGGGACACTACATTAAGAGACTACCCGGCGTTTTTGAGCCCACTGGCTTCAAACGCTTCCTGGTTATTCGCTCCACTGATGGCGTTGGCTTAGGGCTTAGGGCCAGATGATTCCATCAGAGGAGAGCTTTATCTAGTATGATGGGTAGAGAGCCGAAGGTGACCCGTTTCTCGGACGGAAGCCTTTGGGCGAATGCGTCGAATCCCTCCGAGGCGGCCATGATTAGTGCTCTTCGGACACTTGATGGTACGCCGGTGAGTGTGACGCCTCATTCTACCATGAACTTTGTGAAAGGAGTATTTTTGGCGAGGGAACTCGCGCTCTATTCCATAGATGACATCTCCTTAGAGCTGGCCGACCATGGAGCGATCAAGGTCGAATGTGATGAGAAAACAGGGAGCGGTCTCGAGGAACCACCCCTACACTCTTCGTCACGTTCGACTGTGACAAGTTCCCTGAGTCGGTGCGTGCCGGTTGGGACCGCTACCGCTTGAAAGCATTCGTGCCAGTACCGTGGAGGTGCTATTACTGTCACCGCTTCGGCCATACTAATCGCTCCTGTAGACCCACAAAGTTGGGGTTACCCGATGTGTATAAGTTGGTCCAAGGCCACACACGATAAGTCCATATTTTTTTGTGGCCAAGTGTGTCAATTGCGGAGAGCCGCACCCCGCTTCTTCTCATTTTGCGAAGCTAAGGACTTGGTCCTGTCGCGTCCGGTCTGTCTGGGACGTCTTATGCCTCAACGTTAATAAAGACAGCCTATGATCGTGGTCCCTCCAGGCCTACGAGCACGGTCGTTTCCGCCCCATTCGGAGCCCTTCTGCGGGTTTTATCCAGCTCCAGGAGTTCTCCCTCCGGAAATCGTACGGCCATTCCCTTGAGGTCTTCTCTTCGAAGAGGGCCCCTGCATCTTCTCAATGGTAGTCCTGGATGACATATTCCTTCAATGGAATTGGCTCGGACTCTGGACCAACTGGGAGGACCTGCGGATGCTCGTATCCTACCGTTAGCTATCTCTTTGCCGGAGACCATGCTTGGCGCGTGCCACCTGCCCACCCTCCCGAGGTATAATGGTTTTGCGACCCCACCACAACCGGATTAGAGCCGGACAAGAGGATGCCCGATTTACACTCGGCATGGCGTCTCTGTGCATCTCTTTGCTTAAGATACCTCCTTTCCGGCAGTAGATGTGCGGCTGCATCTGGGTAGGAGGTTTACTCTTATTTCTGCGTAGATTCCACCGTCAGCCAACTTCGAAGCGAGGGACTTCCGCCGCGTAGTGGTACGGTTGCCGTGACCTTTCCTCTTATTCGGGGACTTGGCACCCTCTCTGGTAAGACTACTCGATTAATCCCAAGGGTCAGGTCCTTGCCTACCTGATCGACGAGTTGGAGATGGGTGTCCTAAATATGGATGAGTTTACGCATCACTGTCCGATAACCGCTTCATTTTCCTGCCTTGATCTATCTTTGTGCTCTCCGGATGCACAGCCGTATTTTGGATGGGGGGTGGTCGATGACCTCCATGGTAGTGATCACTTTCCCATTCAAGTATTTTCTGGGCTGCTGCCTCCTGAGAGCCCGCCCCGGTGGTGCTTGGCGCAGGTGCGGTGGCCCGCATTTCAGAAAATGACTGATTTCTCTTAGTCGCGAAGTTTAGGTCTTTAGATGAGGCCGTTGAGTTCTTCTTCGGCAACCTCATCGCCGTGGGCCTAACTATTATTCCTAGAACGCCTGGTAAATGTTAGATTAACTTTTTTTCTGACTAGCGGAGGCCATCTGTCTTCTGCACATTGCGGCTCCGCAAGTTTCACTCCACGTCGGATGATATCCGACTGGAGGCCTTCCTTCGTAGACAGCATTACGTCACGGTGTCTTTCGATCTGGAAAAAGCCTATGATACCGCATGACGATACGGTGTCATGGAGGCTTTCCACGCCATGTGGTGAGGGGCTGCCTGCCAATCTTTATTTCTGAATTTTTTCGAGACAGTTGATTCCGCATACGGGAGCTCCTCTCCGGCCCAATGGAGTAGGAAGAGGTTGTCCCGCAGAGAAGTGTCCTCAGTGTTGCACTCTTTTCTCTGAGCATCAACGACATTATCTTTGCTTCCGGGTGATGTTCTCGCCATGCTCTACGTGGACGACCTTTCGATCTCTTTTGGTGCAACCAGATACCAACTCTGGAGCGTCTCTCGTTATGCCGAAGCACACAGGTTTCGGTTTTCTTTGCCAAGACTAAGGTAGTGCATTTCTGCATTTCTCCTTGACTTGGTTTTCACCTCTGAGGATGACATCGTTGAGGACCTCTCTGTTGGCGAAGAGGTCGGTGGCAGTGACCACCGACTAATTAGATTTGTTGTCAAAGTCCCGAAGGCAGGGCCTGTAACTAGTAAATCGAGGAAACTCGATTTGAAAAGAGCAGACTTTGCAGGTCTTCGTGCTGGACTGACTGACGCGAGGCTAGAAGTGTGCGATGTTGTTGAAGACTCGTGGAACAGTTTCAAAAATAAGTTCATGAGTCTTCAATCACGTTTCATCCATCTGAGATATCCCCGTCGGTCTTCTGTTCAACCAAAGTGGTTTAATCGAGAAATCAGCCAACTGCTTAGGGAGAAGAGAACTGTGTACCGGCAATCAAAGACCTCGGGCGACTTTGACGAATACCGGAGGCTAGCCAGGAGAGTGAAGTCCAGCATAAGGGCTGCTAAGCGGTCTGAGGAACTCCGAGTGGCGAGACTCTGTAAAGAGAATCCCAAGGAGTTTTTTGGATATGTGAACAGCCGTAAACCAATCCGTCGAACGATTGGCCCTTTGAGAAATGAGGAGGGGGCATTAAAGCACTTAGATGCAGAAAATGCTAACCTCCTCAACGACTACTTCTCTTCAGTGTTTACTGAGGGAGTGTGGTCCCATCCCCCAGCCAATGGATTCCTACTCGGGGGGAAAGCTGGAGGATATGGACTTCACCGAAGGGGAAATAAAAAAGAAGATCAGTGACCTAATGACGAACAAGTCACCTGGCCCGGATGGCTTTCTACCTAAAGTGTTGAAAGAAGTGCGCGATCAAGTGTTACGACACCTGAGCGCAATCTTCAACATGTCAATACGGACCGAATGCGTTCCTAGAGACTGGCGTGAAGCGGAGGTGACTCCTATCTTCAAGAAAGGAGACCGAAGCCAACCGTCAAACTACCGACCTATCAGTCTGACTTCGATAGTTGGTAAACTTATGGAAAGCATGATGGTGGACAAAATGACGTCGTATTTAGAGTCAAACCTGCTACTGAGGAGTTCACAGCACGGCTTCCGAAGGCAACGGTAAATGCCTGACGAACCTTGTGGAATTCTTCCACTTCGTGTTCAGTGAGCACGATCGGGACAAGGCGGTGGATGTGGTCTACTTAGACTTTCAGAAAGCCTTTGATAAGGTACCACACCGCCGCCTTCTCCGGAAAGTGCGAGCGCTGGGCATAGACGGAAAAGTAGCCGGCTGGATCGAGAACTGGCTAAGTGGCAGATGGCAACGGGTGGTGGTGAATGGACAGGCTTCTGAGTTGGTGCCCGTTACTAGCGGGGTGCCTCAAGGTTCTGTCCTGGGACCACTACTATTCATCATCTACGTCAACGACATGGACGGTGACATGGTTGCCAAGATTTCCAAATTTGCCGACGATACCAAGCTTGGTATGAACGTTGCAAAGGATGGAAATACTGCCCGCCTGCAGGAAGATCTTGGGAAGATTGGGGAGTGGTCGGACACGTGGCAAATGCCTTTTAACGTGAACAAATGCAAAGTAATGCATATCGGCCACAGAAACCTCCAATCTCAGTATATCCTTAAGGGCACTGCTCTTGAATCTTGTGACAGTGAGAAGGACTTGGTTGTAACTATTACTAGCGACCTCAAGTTCTCGAAACAGTGCATCGAGGCAGAGAAGAAAGCCCAAAGGATGTTAGGCTACATAAAGCGCCAGTTTGGATACCGTAACAAGGAGATAGTACTTTGTCTGTACAACTCCCTGGTTCGGCCGCACCTGGAGTATGCCGTACAATTTTGGAGTCCTTCGTTTCGAAAAGATATCGAAAGGTTGGAACGCGTACAAGCCAGGGCAACCAAGCTGGTTCCCTCTATCCGACATAAAAGTTATGAGGATAGACTAAGGGAATTAAATCTGTTGTCGCTGGAAACCCGTAGACTGCGTGGTCAGCTCATCGAGGTTTTCAAAATACTTCGAGGGTTCGACAATGTTGACTACCGGGATATTTTCACACTGAGGGAGAACAGAACGCGCAATGACGGCTTCAAACTTGAACTGAAGCGTTACAACCGCAATCTGTGTGGAAATTTTTTCACTTACAGTATCTGCGGTAAGTGGAACGCACTTACAGTGGAAGTTGTCAACAGTTAATCTGTTGACCAGTTCAAGTCAAGACTAGACAAAGTCTTGAAAGGCGGCCGTTCAGGGATGCAAAATCATTGAGCAGCCATGTGCCTGCTCCATTGCTAGTCCAAAGGTACCCTCTTTGAATGGACCGTAAGGTCTCCTAGGGTACTTCCTTTCCTTATTGTTACTCCTTGTCCTTGTTGTTACACCCTGACCCGGACTTGTTTCTCAATGGGGCAGCCTGGAAGTGGTTGAATCGTACCGTTTCCTTGGTCTTGTATTTGACCGACGCCTCACCTGGGAGGCTCTTGTAGCCGCTCAAGTTCGACTACGGATACGACTTTTATGCATCCGCAGCTGATTTCGATGGTGCCTATGCCGCCCTGATACGCCATTATACCCTAAGTCCTTTGGGTTAAGGGCTAGAAAACTCCTTCTAGAGCTATGTATAGCTCTCGGGCCAGTGGCACCCCTGATTCTGCCCAGGACCTCACCCTGGCGCTCGCCTGTGCCTTACTGTGACGCCTGCTTTGTCCTCCGGACTGTTTGGCACATTATTTTTGTATGTCCCATCCTGGGTGATCTTGGCGCACGTTATCTGTCCCACTACCGGGACGAGCGGGAATGCTACCGCTGTTTGTTCCCTTGTACTCGGCACTGGTTCGTGCACACTGACTTGTTGACTATACTACTTTTTGGGTGAGGCTGGCCTCGTCAACCTTATTTGACTTGTAGGTCGCATTGTTCCTTCGCCGCCGGGGAACGGTGGCCCTACCCCCTTCGCCGGAGCCCGCTTCCTTGTTTCCTTTTTGCTTTTGCTCTTTTGTTATTTTTATCGTTGTTATTTATATTTTATTTGTTTTTTAATATAGTCTAGTAGTAGGCTTGCTCAAGTAGGGCGAGTCGCCGGATGGACTCCTAAAATAAACAAGGTCTGCTGACCAAAAAGTCGCGTGCTCTCACTTATTCTGATTTATGAATTTATGACTTCCCAGACTTCAATAATTCAAAGGCTAATCTTAGGAGTACCCTGGAAGTTATATCACTCGAAAGAAAATGTATAACAATATAAGGGTTTCAAATTTAGTTAGAATCAGCCGAATAGTTATGATGTTATTGGCTTATTCCAAAAACAAAATAATCATGGGCTAACCTTGGGAGGACCATGGAAGTTATACCATTCGAAAGAGAATGCAAAAACAACAGAAGGATTTCGAATTTCGTTAGATTCGGCCGATTAGGTACTAGATTCACACACGACTCAAAAAAAAACTCCGTTCCAGTGGTGTTTGGGCGGGCGCGAGGCTGCGCATTTCAGGAAATGACTTATTTCTCTGTCTCAGTCGATGAGGCCGTTGAGTTCATATTGCCGTTGGCCTAACTTCTATTCCTAGAACGTCTGCTCGTTTTGCACGCCGCCGGCTTCCTTTGTGGAGAGCTGAGTGTGAGACGGCCCTCAAACAGAAGCGTTATGCTTCCCTCGTTATAAGCGCCGCCCGAGCGATTTCAATTCACTCTAGGTTAATTTCGTCGGGCTAGGACTAGGTTCTATTAGGTTTCAAAGTACGCCCGCCCCTCTTCCTTGCGGTCATACGTGTCTTCATTTAACGGGAACACCCCTCTAGCTGGATTCGAGGCAAGTTCTCGCAAGACCCCTTCCTGTTCTCCAGAAAAATGGGACCCCGCGTCCGTGGCGAGAATCCTTTCGCGACCGCATTCTCGATCCGGGATGCTTCTCCGCCAGCATTCATTGTCCGTTGTGATGGCGCGGAAGGCAGCCAACTGGACATTGCTTCCAGAGGCGGAGAACCCTTCAACGACTAGTTTACATTGGGTAAGTTTCGTGCTTAGATAACCCCCCCCGTCCTCCTGGTCCGGACGATGTTCCGTACGCCATACTTCGATACCTGGGTTAGCGAGGCATTGCCTTTCTGTTCAATTTGTTCAACAAGATCTGGTAGAGGGTATGCTCTCAAACTCCTGAGAAGAGATCACTCTACCCCCGCCGGTTTCCTATTAATCTCTCTAACCTACTCCTTGTGCAAATTGATGGAGAAATTGTCAATGTTAGATTAGCCTTTTTTCTGGATAACGGAGGTCACCTGTCTTTCCCACACTCGGACTTATGCACGTTCCACTTCACGTCGGATGCTCTGCCCCGACTGGAAAATGCCGTCTGCGAGGCCTTCCTTCGTAGACAGCACTAGGCCACGGTGTTTTTCGATCTGGAGAAGGCATATGATACCGCATGGCGATACGGTATTATGGAGACCCTTTACATCAGTGGTTCTCAACCGTGGGCCACATGGCCCCTAGGGGGCCATGTAACATTACTAGGGGTCCACACACATAAAATAATGAATTGGGGCCAACGGTGATATTTTGGTTGGCCATAGAGCAATTCTACTTCCCTACTATTATTATTACTGAGAATGGAGAGAGAGAGAGAAAAAAAAAATTACACAAAGAGATGCAAGCTCGGTTTAGTGACTTACTCAAGACTTACTTGGGTGACGATTCCTTTCGAATTTAATGTTGCCGATGTAGACATTTCTTCACAGGAAACCCTCATTGAATTACAAAGTGATGAAATATTACAGGCAAAATTTAAAGATGGGAAGCATGATATATGGAAAACAAATGAAGCTGCTAAAAAGTATCCACTACTCTGAGATAAAGCACAACTCTACGTCATTGCTTTTCCATCATCTTACCTTGTTGAATAGGGATTTAGTCGTGTTTCTCACTTATTATCAAAAGCTCGTAATAGACTCGACATTGTGCAAAGGGGTGATCTTCGACTATCATTGACATCGATGGAGCCGAATATAAAAAAAACTCGCTGAGCAACATCAGTCACAGGGATCTCATTGAATAAATCTACATTTTTTATTTAATTACTCACTTTTCTTTATAAAGGTATATTATGAATTATTTACTAATGTACCTAAATGCTCCATAGAATTTAACTATTAAATAATTTATTTGTATTAGTTTAAACTTAAAGTTTTCCTTCAAAATTTGCATAATTATTTACTATTTTTTTTTTACTTATTGATACAATTCCTTTGCTTTTTTATTAGTGAAAAGTTCTTGGCCTTTGGGGTCTCCAAATTTTTTTTTTAAAAGGAAAAGGGTCTATGGGTAAAAAAAAAAGGTTGAGAACCACTGCTCTACACGATGGGGGATAGGGGACGCCTCCCAATTTTTATATCTGAACTTTTGCCAGATTTCGATTCAGCGTACGTGTGGGGAGCCCTCTCCGGCCTAATGGAATGGGAAGTGTGCCGTATGATGTTCTCGCTACGCTCTACCTGGACAACCTTCGATCTCTTTTGGCTTGGCCCAGATGCCAACACACGAGTGTTGATTCCAACATTCATTGAACCGTATCTCTCGCTGTCCCGAAGCGTACAGGCTTCGGTTTTCCTTGTCCAAGACTAAGGTGGTGCACTTCTACCGCCATCCACGGCTCCACCCTGAGCCAGGCTTGTTTCTAAGTGTGGTTCGCCTGGAGGTTGTGGACTCGCATGGTTTCCTTGGACTTGTATTTGACTGACGCCTCACCTGGGAGGCTCATGTACCCTTCCCATGGCCTTTCTTCGTTCCTCTATATTCAGCGCCTGGGGTGTTGATAGGGATAATTTGCTTATCTATCGATCCTCTGTTCGTTCGGAGACTACTACGGATGCGAGTTTTATGCGTCCGCAGTCGAGCGTCTATTTCGAAAGGTGCACCTAATCCACACAACTAGTACCTTGCGTACGTCCCTCATTGAGAGCTTACTTAATGATGCTGGGGAGATGCCACTCGCTCTTCGCCATTTACACTGCATTATGCTCCTGTAGACTCGACTCAGACGCCTCTCTCTGTCACCAACAGCTCTCACTGCATCCACACCTCATTTCGAAGGTGCCTATGCCGCCGAGAGACGCCAGTCATACCCTAACCCCTTTGGGTTTAGAGTTAGGAAACTGCTTCGAAAGCTCGGTATAGCTTTCGGGGCGGTGGCGCCCCTGGTTCTGTCCAAGATGCCACCCAGGAGGGTACTACCTTTTGACTTTGTCGCCAAGCCACACCTCCACTCCTGGTGGCTTGGCAAAGAAGATGGGAGACGCTCGAGGGGAACTTAAAGTTATGTGCCATTGCGCCGCTACTGTTCCCATGGACCTACCCTCCAATGCCGCGACAGCTTCAGGTTGCTTTCTGTCGTCTCCCAGTCTGGGTGAACCTCGCGCACATTACCTGTACCGCCATTTGATGGAGCGCTCGCCTGCGCCTTATTGCGACTATGGTGTTGTCCCCTAGGGCCTAGACTGTTCGTCATATGCTTGTTGAATGTCCCAGTCTGGGTGAACCTCGCGCACGTTACCTGTACCGCCATTTGATGGAGCGCTCGCCTGCGCCTTATTGCGACTATGGTGTTGTCACCTAGGGCCTAGACTGTTCGTCATATGCTTGTTGAATGTCCCAGTCTGGGTGAACCTCGCGCACGTTACCTGTAACGGGACGAGCGGGATTGCTACTGCTTGTTCCTTGTACTCGGCACTGGTTCTTTCACACAGATTTGTGGACTATACGACTTTTTGGAGGAGGCTGGCCTCCACTTTATTTTATTTTTTTTGTAGGTCGGAGCGCGCTTCATTCTCGTTTCCTTTTTTATTATTATTTTTTTTAAGCGTGTGCTTAGCATCTTTTTTTATCCTTGTTATTTTTTTTATCTAGCCAAGTAGTAGGTTGTGATCTGATTACGGCGACTTTTGCTGTATTAGGCAGTTGCCATATAGGTTATCAAATTTTTTTTTAATCCTCTACACCCAAAGCTTCCACAACGCCGCGAGTATTTCGTTCGACCTTTTGGGAGCACACTTCTTCTTATCACGCTAGATTCGTGCCAGTGTATGCAGATGGCTCCCAAGTCCCAAGAGTGGATCGGTTTCCACGCATTATCTCCTTTGTTTGAAGTCAGCGGTGCTCTGCCTGGCACTATGTCTGTCTTCACGGCCGAGCTCGTTGCAATACACCGCTCGGTAAGTGAGATAACGCGTCGTGCCCGGTTCGAAGACCGGATTGTGATCTATAGCGACTCAGAAAAGCGCTTTGAGTGCTCTCGGGGCATTGAACTCTCCACACCCCTTGTTTCGCGGTCTCTGTGACGACACGGTTCCTATGAGCCGAGTAGATGGCGAAATTTTCTTCCGTTGGGTTCTTGGACATTTGAGAATTGCGGGTAATAGAGTCCTCGAGGACTGGGCTCTAAACGTGCGCTCGGCTCTTCATCACACAGACTATATGTCAGGAATCGGGGCTGCTTGGCAAAGAAGAGGGGAGACGGCGAGTGGTTACTTAAACTTGCGGGCTGTTTAGCTGCTATTGTTCACATTGACCTACCCCCTAATTCTGCCAAGGCTTCAGGTCTCTTTCTGTCGTCTTCGAACTGTGCACATTCGCAGGACGCACCACCATTTGATGGAGCTCTCGCCCGAACTTTATTGCGACGACTGCGTTGTCTCCCAGACTGTTCAGCCCATTTTCGTTGATTGTCCCAGTCTGGGTGATCTTCGCGCACCTTACCTATACCGGGACGAGCCGAGACGCTACCGCTTGTCCCTTGTACTCGGGAGGGGTTCGTGTATACACGTGCGGACTATCTTACTTTTTTGGAAGAGGCTGGCCTCCTCCATTTTATATGATTCTCGTTGTTTTAGGTCGCATTTTACTGTGCCACGGTAGGCGGGCCTCCCCCAAACGCCGGAGTGTTGTTACTTTGTTTTTTTGCATTTTGGTTATTTGTTTTCTGTTTTGTTTTTTTGTTAATCTAGCCTAGTATTAGGGTGTAGTTTGATTACGGCTATTTTTGCCCTAATAAACCAAGAATGGTAGCGAAATTTCCGCCAAAATTACCACCACCTCTATCTTGGGACGTTTCAAAGGCCTTTGACAAAATACCCCTCTCTAATTTCAACATGATTCCAGCATCGTGTTGTAGAACTGGTGGTAACAAAGTGGGTAGAACAACAGCGCATTGAGATATTGGGTCCTTGTCCTGGAAACCCCTAAACTTAATCTGATTGAGAACCTGTGAGCGATTCTTAAAAAGTAGGTGAACAAGCGGGAGGCCACAAACCATGACAAATCTCCTAGCATTGTTAAGACAAGTTGATATCCAGCATGTCAGCACAAGTTGAAAAAGTTTGAAGAGAAAGGGCCAACATACTAAATAGTAACTTTCTGAATTTGATGTTTTGGTGGGTTTTAAATTTTATCTGTACATATTTTGTTTTTCGTCTATTCTATTATATAATCAAACCCTTTTTAATGGGAGTAATCTGAAGATTAGGAAAAAAAAAATTGTTTCTCTGCCAAAGCGTTTTGCCACGGCTGTAGTTTATAACCTTGGATCCGGGCCACAGCTCGTGGCATCAATGACTGCCGATGGAATGTCAACTTGACTTAAATCAGATTCCCATCCGCTGATTAACCATGCCAAATGTGACTTAACTTTGTTCAAAGAAAATAAAGTCAAACTATTTCAGGAAAAGTTTTATGAGATCCGTCCAGAGGCAAGACGTTTCCCTTATGGGGACATTTCCGAGAGAGTGAAGCTCCGTGAACGAATGGGTTGCAAGTCCTTTAAGTGGTACTTGGAGAATGTGTACCCAGCAATCCTTAATGTCTCCGCCACGCATCATTTTGAAAGACACAACAAGTTCGAACGATGGGACAGGCGGCAAAGGAATTATCTGAACCACTACAAAGTGAGTTTTAAATTGTGTATTTTATTCTGATTCGGGTCATATGGTGTTGGAATTGCAGTGTGGGACGGAAGTTCTCGCTGGGTACTGTGCTACATGGTGTGTGGGAGGGGGGAGGGCGAGGCTTTCATTGCAGAAGGATCTGATAGAGGAGGATCAAGTGAATGATAGCCATAGAGTAGGTGTGCTTGAGGCCTTACTTCACAATCCCAAGGGCTCTTTCTTTCTTTTTTTTTTTTACTAAATTATTAATTTTGATAGAAAGATTGAAAGAAAGAAATCTGAGATTGATCATTTCCGCTTTTGATTGAGGCTCTTATTGGCAGATCCATTTGTGGAACTCGTCTTTCTGTGTTGAGTCGGAGGAGGAACCGGGTCGCAAGGGGTCCCTCCTGGTTCTGAGCCCTTGTGCTGCAATTACCAGGCAGATTTTCTACCAGACTGACAAGGATGAGTTGATCCTGGCCAAGCTACTCTGCCTCGAGGCATCCAACAAGATGCCCCGCATGGGAAAATGCCATGACATGCGGGGTAACCAGGAGTGGAAGGTCTCCCCACAGGTAATCCCTGGATATAAGTTCATATTAGCCTTGCGTGATAAGCCTGCTCTTGCCGACTTGAGTGCTTCATTTTTCAATGCAACATAGTGATCAGGCTTGAGAGGTCCTGTGCATTTGGGCCTGATTAACAACAAGGACAACAAGGAGTAACAACAAGGAAAGAAGGTACCTTAGGAGACCTTACGGTCCATTCAAAGAGGGTACCTTTGGACTAGCAATTGAGCGGGCACAAGGCTGCTCAATTGTTTTGCGTCCCTAAACGGCCACTTTTCAAGACTTTGTCTAGTCTTGACTTGAACTGGTCAACCGATTCACTGTTGACAACTTCCACTGGAAGTGCGTTCCACATACCGCAGATACTGTAGGTGAAAAAATTTCCACCCAGATTGCGGTTGTAACGCTTCAGTTCAAGTTTGAAGCCGTGATTGCGCGTTCTATTCTCACTCAGTGTGAACATATCCCGGTAGTCAACATTGTCGAACCCTCGAAGTATTTTGAAAACTTCGATGAGCTGACCACTCAGTCTACGGGTTTCTAGCGAGAACAGATCTAAATCCCTTAGTCTATCCTCATAACTTTTATGTCGGATATAGGTAATCAGCTTGGTTGCCCTGGCTTGTACGCGTTCCAATCTCGCGATGTCCTTTCGCAATGAAGGACTCCAAAATTGTACGGCATACTCCAGGTGCGGTCGGACAAGTGAGTTGTACAGGCCCAGTACAATCTCCTGGTTCCGATAACCAAACTGGCGCTTAATATAGCCTAGCATCCTTTGGGCCTTTTTCTCCGCCTCAATTCACTGTTTCGAGAACTTGAGGTCACTAGTGATTGTTACACCCAAGTCCTTCTCAGTGTCGGTGGATTCCATAGCAGTGCCCTTAAGGATATACTGAGATTGGGGGTTTCTGTGGCCGATATGCATCACTTTGCATTTCCCCACGTTAAAAGGCATTTGCCACGTGTCCGACCACTCCCCAATCTTCCCAAGATCTTCCTGCAGGCGGGCAGTATTTCCCTCCTTTGCAACGTTCATACCAAGCTTGGTATCGTCGGCAAATTTGGAAATCTTGGCAACCATGTCACCGTCCATGTCGTTGACGTAGATGATGAATAGTAGTGGTCCCAGGACAGAACCTTGAGGCACCCCGCTAGTAACGGGCACCCACTCAGAAGACTGTCCATTCATCACCACCCGTTGCCGTCTGCCACTTAGCCAGTTCTCGATCCAGCCGGCTACCTTTCCGTCTATGCCTAGCGCTCGCACTTTCCGGAGAAGGCGGCGGTGTGGTACCTTATCAAAGGCTTTCTGAAAGTCTAGGTAGACCACATCCACCGCCTTGTCCCGATCGTGCTCACTGAAAACGAAGTGGAAGAATTCTACAAGGTTCGTCAGGCATGACCGTTGCCTTCGGAAGCCGTGCTGGGAACTCCTCAGTAGCAGGTTTGACTCTAAATACGACGTCACTTTGTCCACCATGATGCTTTCCATGAGTTTACCGACTATCGAAGTCAGACTGATAGGTCGGTAGTTCGACGGTTGGTTACGGTCTCCTTTCTTGAAAATAGGAGTCACCTCCGCCTCACGCCAGTCTCTAGGAACGCATCCGGTCCAGATTGACATGTTAAAGATAGCGCACAGATGTCGTGATACTTCATCGCACACTTCCTTCAACACTTTAGGTAGAAACCCGTCCGGTCCAGGGGACTTATTCGTCTTTAGGTCAGCGATCTTTTTCTTTATTTCTCCTTCGGTGAAGTACATTGCCTCCAGCTTTTCCCCCGAGTAGGAATCCGTCGGCTGGGGAATGGGACCACACTCTTCAGTAAACACTGAAGAGAAGTAGTCGTTGAGGAGGTTAGCATTTTCTGCATCTGAATGCTTTAATGTCCCCTCCTCATTCCTCAAAAGGCCAATCGTTCGACGGATTGGTTTACGGCTGTTCACATATCCAAAAAACTCCTTGGGATTCTCTTTACAGAGTCTCGCCACTCGGAGTTCCTCAGACCGCTTAGCCGCCCTTATGCTGGACTTCACTCTCCTGGCCCAGTAACCTCTTGTCAAGTATGTTATGTACCACTCTCACACTTGTTATGTTTTGTTTTATTTTGTGTCGGTTATTAGTATGTTATTGTTTTGGATCTTGTAAAGACGAGGTTTGCTAAGTTGTTTTTTTTGCGCTCATATATACCTAACCTAACCAATAGGATGGTCCAAGTCATATAGGATAGAAATGAAGTTGCGTTTTTTTTCTCTCCCAAGTGATGACCTATACCTAAGAAATAACTGTGAGTCTAATTTTAAACCAATCAAAGAATATTTAGAGGTATCTCAAGACACCTGAAGTTTGTATACCCTGACTGGCTCTGGGTCGCCTCCAGACAAAACGTCTACTCAAGGTGGGGCTTTCACGAATGCCACTCCGCTCATTGTTGCCCTGATGTCATATGAGCCTTTGTGGATGTTGGGAAGTCTTGCCGATGCTGATCTCAACCTTCAGAAGAAACTTAAGCTGGTCCTCCTTGGTGGTATGCCGGCAGTTAAATTGATAAGAGCAACCCTTCTCTCGGCGTGGTCGTTGACAGTAGGCAGGTTCTGAACTTATCTTGGCAATGCAGTATTCCTTATTGAGTTTCCATGACTGCATCCTCCTCCTAGAAGGAGGAGTCCACTTGGAGCTGGCCCAAGAGCTTCCGGAATGCGGGAGATGTCAGGGATTCCAAGGTCGAAAGCTCTCGTTTCCCTACCTTGACTCTTTTTGGAGTGTTCTCTTCCTTATCTACCTCCTCCTGCATCGCCTGGACCATTATTTGCTTAGTGGTACTTGAAACAAGGTCATCAAACAAAGCCATTGATAACCATTCTGGGGAAATGTACCAAAGATGTCCTTCCAGTTTTGCAGCAGCAACACTCCCGACAGAGTGGTGATAATTTTTGAGCTGTGACAGGAGGGTGAGGTCTGTCCTTGGTGCTGATATTGCATCAGAAGTTATCAACCAAGGCTTCATGTAGACTTGGACAGAGAAAATGCTTACAGTTTTAGCAAGTTCCTGAAGCTGATTACGAAACATCCAGATCTTAAGACAATACAGCACCTTTGCCATCCAGCGAGCGTGGTACATGGCTCCCGGTCGTTTGAAGGAGAATCCAAGGAAAATAATGGCTAGTTCCAAAAAACCATTGTAGTCATCTCGGAACTGCTTTCTTCACAGTTGGTACATTCCACCGTCAGCCACCTTAGATACGAGGGACTTCCGCCGCGTCGTGGCACCGTTGCCGAGGCTCTTTCTCTTGCTCGGAAATCTGAACGGTAGACACCCCCTCTGGGGAGACTACTCGATTAATCTCCACCTGATCAACGAACTGGAGATGGGTGTCCTAAATGTTGATGACTTTACGCATCACTGCCCGAGAACCGCCTCATTTCCCTGCCTCGATCTATATTTGTGCTCTCCGGATGCACAGCAAAATTTTGGGTGGGGGGTGTTCGATGACCTCCATGGTAGTGATCACTTTCCGATTCAAATATCATTTTCTGGGCCGCTGCCTAAGAGAGCCTTCCTCGGTGTTGCTTGGCGCGGGCGCGGTGGCCTGCATTTCAGGAAATGACTGATTTCTCTATCTCAGTCGAGTGATTTAGGTCGGTTGATGAGGCCTTTGAGTTCTCCGGCAACCTCATCGCCGTGGGCCTAACTACTATTCCTAGAACGACTGGCCGTTTTGCACGCCGACCACTCCCGTGGTAGTCAGCGGAAGGTGAGACGGCCCTCAAACAGAAGCGTTATGCCTACCTGCTCTATAAGCGCCGTTCGAGCGATTTAACTGTCGGTGATTTTGGTACGGCTAGGCCTAGGTTACGGTATATTTCGAAGCACGCTCGCCGCTCTTCCTGGCGGGCATACATACGTGTCTTTCCCTTACCTCTCAGGGATATTTTCTTCAGGAGTTGTTCCCAGAGAGGTCCTGGCCTTTTCGTGGCGAGGGGGGTCAGCCCTGGGCCCCTTAGGGGTCCCATGGTGTTGCCAACAAGACTTCTAACATACCCCTCGTTCTTTGCCCCTCTATTACGTTCTTCCACTGCCCTTTATTTCTCCCTCTTCCTTCAACTATCTAGTGGTCCTTATGGATACCCGACCTCTGCTCGTTTTATGGATTGATTCCGAATTGTTTTCTATGAAGGTGGAAGAGGCTGGGCATCTCCACCGCCTTCGTCTACCGAATGCCCAAGGAGAAACCCATCGTTGGCCCCTTTTCTCCGTGCGTATGAGAACTTTGGCAGCCTCTTAGGCTTATAAAGATGGTGTGGTGGATCCGTATCCATTCTCCAAGAGGACATACCGGACGTAACTGGTTGTAGAGTTGCAGTCGTGCCGGGCCCTTGTAGGCCTCCATGGTGGGGAGTCCCGAGGGAGACTGCGAAGTTTTTTCTTTTTATAATGGCTAGCCATAACCTTAAAATCTCCCCTTCTAGAAGGGTTCTCGTGTCAAACGCTCCTTAGCTCCCCTTTCAGCCTTCCCTCGCTCGTTGGACCCCTATTCCAACGAAGTAGACCCAGATTTAGATTATCCCCGCTTTCTTGTCATGAGTTCATCATCTGACACCCCACTTGCAAGAGTCGATGTGTTCGACGTCAATGAATATGGATGTGGTCAAGAGGTAATGGTGATGTAGTCGAAATGTCATCTCTCAACAAAACCTTGTGCGAAATCTATCTTCGATAGCTGAAATTACAGTAACTGTTTCGCCCCATCCGCGTCTGAATTTTGTCAAAGGCGTCGTCCGTTCAAACGAACTAAGGAAGTACGACCCCACCCTCCTTCAGAGCAAGCTTAGTACTCAATGTGTCACACACGTACACAGGGTGACTAAAACATTAGGCTCCACTAGAGTCCCAACCGCCACACTGATTTTAACATTCGAACGAAAAAACACTGCTGCAGTATATTAAAGCTGGGTACCTTCGTGTCCCGGTAAGTCCCTACATCGAACTACCCAGACTTTGCTTCAATTGCAATCAATTTGGACATGTTGGCCGTGCCTGTCGGCACCCCCGCTCCTGTGTGAATTGTAGCTCTGACTACCATGGCCCCGAATGCACTAAAACACCTCGCTGTGCCAACTGCGGAGGTACCCACAGTGCTGCGTCAAAACTCTGCTCTATAGTTTTATATGAAAAGGAGGTGCTCGCTTTGCGCGACACTCTATTTCTAGATATAAGAGAAGCCCGCCAGCGTGCTTGAGCACAAACCTCACCTCTCGGCCATCTCTTCTCTGACGTGTTACGTGACGCTGGACGAAACAGACCACGCTCGAGTTCCTTCCGACACGCCTGAAACACTTCATCCTACATCTACTCGCAGCGTCAGAAACATTCAGGATATACAGTCGAAGCATCGCTCTCACACCGAGATAACCAATGTAGTCCCCCTCTCTCCCCACCCTTCACAGGACTTAGGCCCCATCCTGATCCAAACGATGGCAGATAAACACCCAGCTCCACACACCTCGCTCAGATCGCCTGTTCGTTCCACTCACCCTTCTACTCATGATCTGATGGAAGCAGTTGATACTCCAACATCAACAATCGCGGCGGTTGGACCAACCCTTCAGACATTGAAAATCCCCTCGACCCATGAATCCGGATCTACCGGCCGAAAATCCATTCTCTATCTTCCTTTTCCGCCAGGATGTGAGCCCAAATTACAATCAAGGGCCTCGGTCGGTTCTCCAAAACCCTCGAAATGGCCCCAGTTACTGCTTCCTCTAGGATCTCTTCCCCTGCAAAAGCAGGCTCCTTAAAATCTGCTTTCCGTCCCCCAAGCTCTTTGGGACGAACCTCAAACACATTATCGGCCACAAAAGAGAAAAAGATATCCATAGTGGTATCTAACCGTCCCACGTAATATCTTGCATTTTACAATGGAATTGTCAAGGCGTTCTTCCAAAGTGGGAAGAACTCAAAATTCTTTTGACGACTCTCCACCCCGCGGTTATTTGTCTTTAGGAGAATAAACTGGGTGCCCGGCTGTTTCCGCCGGTGCCCCGTTTTCTCACTTTCAACTCTATTGCTCCTGTTGGAAGCTCCTCTCATGAGGGGCTGTCAATCATGATATCTTCATCCCACCATATATCTCCTATCCCCCTACATACTACCCTTCAAGCTGTTGCCGTGAAGGTTTATCTTACCAAGCTTTTTACCGTTTGCTCTATTTACCTACCCCCTTGTTTATCATTGTCAAGACCCGACCTTTTATTACTAGGAGATTTTAACGCCCGTTACCCATACTGGGGTGACATCACTCGGAATGCCAAAGGCAGTGGTTTACAGTCTTTTATTATCTGTCTTTCTTTGTGTTTGAAACACTGGCGATTTTACCTCTTATCCCAGACGGACTCTTTTAGCTGTGTTCACCCGTCTCTTTGTTCACTGGATATCTACACGGAATTTCGATGGTCAATTCTTGACGATCTCCATGGGAGTGACCACTTGCCTATTGTCTTGTCGGCCCTTCAAGTTAGCCCTTATACATTCATGCCCCTTAAGTATGATTTAGGCCATGCAGATTGGGAAGGTTTCCAAGAGGCGTCCTTCACAAGTCCATCCTTGGGGACCTTCAATGGAGTGGACGTGGCAGTAGAATACTTTACATCGACTATCTACAATGCAGCAACACAGACCATCCCACGGAGGCAACCCGCCACGGGCCACTCAACCGTGCCCTGGTGGACCTCGGCGTGTGTAACAGCTATCAAAAACTACAAGTTAGCCCGTGCCCGATTCCGAAAGAACCCACTTTTATGCAACAAGGTCGACCGAAACCGAGCTCGTGCGCTTCGCCAAAGAACCCTTCGTCAGACTCGCCGAAATTTATGGCGCCATTACATTTCATCAATTTCCTCTATGACACCTACCGCTAAGATCTGGAAGAGGATTAATAAGATCAGGGGCTGTTATGCTGATCATCATATCCCCACACTCAACTTACACGGTTCCTTGGAGAATGACAGCCTGGCGGTCAGCAATGGTTTTGATGACCATTTCTGCGCTTTCAGCAGTGTCAGCCGTTACGATAAGGCTTTTCTATCCTACAAATCAAAGGAAGAGTCTCATTCTTTCAACTTCAAAACAAAATCTAACCTTCCATATAATTCTTTATTCAGCATCTATGAGCTGCGTAGCGCTTTGTCCCTTTGCAGAGCTACTTCCCCTGGCCTTGACGAGATCCATTTCGATATGATTCGGCACCTACATCCACACTCTACTCTCTTCTTACTTGATTTGTACAACCTTATATGGATCAAGGGTTTTTACCCATCATTATGGCGCATTGTGATCATCCATCCCTTTGTCAAACCGGGCAGGGACAGGTTGGACATAGATCACTACCGCCCTATAGCTCTTACCAGCTGTTTGAGTAAGTTGCTGGAAAAAATGGTGTTGAAGCGCCTAAACTGGTTCCTAGAAACCAATCACCTTCTTTCTCCATTTCAATGTGGCTTCCGCGAGGGTCATAGTACCCTTGACCTCCTAGTACGTTTCGAGGGATCGGTCCGGAAAGCTTTCTCATTAAAGCACCGAGTCCTTGCCATATTTTTCGATATAGAAAAAGCTCGACGACACAACATGGAGATACGGCATCTTGAAGCAGTTATACGTCTGTGGTATGAGAGGCCTTTTACCGTCACTTATTCAAAGTTTTTAAGCATCTCGATCCTTCAAGGTACGTGTTTGAGACACATACTCTGACCTGCAACCCCAAGGGGAAGGAGTTCCTCAGGGCAGTGTTTTATGTTTTATAATTGCGATCAATGATATTATTTCGTTTCTCTCAGAGGGTGTATCGGCAACTCTGTTTGGCTATGATTTAACACTATACTGAACCCCATTCGAAACCTCGGAGTTCGTCTCTCCAGTGGAGCCTTCTGTACTTCTCCTGTCAACAGCCTTTACTTCAAATCTGCATGCGATACCTCTGCCGAGTACAGCAAGCCCCTGTATCAGAGGTTTACAGATGCCTGTATGCTGCCGAATCAACGGCGTCATTTGATATGTTGCCATCTTTACCCCGCCCCTTGATTCTTCGCATAGGAGATCATCTCTCTAACCTGGGTGCTCCAACTGTCCTTACCTTTCCATCCTTACTGACCACTAGCTGGCGTGCTCCTCTCCCCATAGTATGTACCAACATGTGGAGCCTGGAGAAGTCCTCCATGGACCCTCGCATCATTAAGAGCCTGTTCTTAGAGCATTCGACCTCACACAAACAGTGGCGTGGGCGCCGCAGCCATCTATCTACCCGGGAGGAGAATTCCTAAATCTATCTTTGCCGCCAGCAGCATCCATTTTTACCGCTGAACTTTCAGCAATCCTATTAGCCTTTAGACGCATCCAAATTTTACCTTTTAATGATGTCATTTTTTCCGACTCGAGGAGTGTTTTACAGTCAATTAGATCTTTTAATGCGTCCCTTCCCTTAGTCACAGAAATTTGCAACTGGCTGGTCCAAAATGCGTCCCGATATAAAATTATTTTTTGCTGGGTCCCTGGGCATGTGGGGGTCCTGGTCAACGAGAGGGCTAATCGGCTGGCCCGCTCAACACATTCTGTGTCCCTGGTAAACACGGCTATGCATTTAGGCGGCGATTTGCCATCTTGGCCTCCGTGCTGACGGGACTCAGCACCCCGTCCTACCTTCAAAACACTTGTTTCCTTGCTTTTCATACAACCTTTCCCACAACTTTCTCTGGTCAGCATCTAATTTCACAGGGTAGATGCTGACCTTCTCAGCCAACCGTCCCTGATCAGGGCTGGGGGTGAGGGAGGGGACAACGTTTCCTATAACCCCTGAGCTCCGGTTCGGAATGAGGGTGTTTTAACAACTTGCTTCATCCCCACCCTTACCTTCCTCACATCCCTTTTCCTTCTCACTTTACCATCTATCATTGATTTTACGCCGTGCCCAAGGTGGAGCCGCCATGCTGAAGAGCTGCGAGGTCACCAGGCTGGATCGGTGGCCTTAAATGGCGGCACCTGGCTCTGCCAGGCCCGTAAGCACCCCTTACAGAGCGGGATACTGCGAGGGGCGATGTGCTATTGCATCCCGTGGAAAAAAATAGGGTCACCATGCCCATAGATGAAAAACTAAAAAAAAAACAACTCAACTTCCCCTGTTCCATTGACGGAGCCGCCATCGGGCAGCTCCACAGAAAAAATGTAGGTCCCCACCCCTGTGCTTGCGCAGGGGACCCTCCATATTTCTCTAACCGGAGAGGAGGCTTACTCCTCTATTACGCCTACAGGTGTAGGGGACTCCCCCTCATCCCCCTCTCTGGAGGTGCTTTCGGGCACCTCCCTTTTTCCAGCGGCAGTCCACTCTTTTCTTTCCAAGGGGGCTGCCAAGAAAGCCAGCAGGCAGCCTATTGCCGACCACTCCCCATTGAAGCGGCTCGATAGGGCAAATGCCCTTAGGGGGGTGAGGGAAGCCAGGCCCCTTCGGTCGCTTCCCTCAAAAAACCTGCTGGCAAGAATATTGAACCTTGTGTGCATTCCCACACATGACTGGGGACGCTGCCAACTGGAGGCCCCCCCTGAGATAGACATGGTCCTTGAGGAAACCCAGCCTCAGACGGTAGGGCCTTCCTTGGGGGGGAATCCGAGCTCGGCGCCAAGCACCGAACCCGAATCCGCCCCTATGCAAGGTCCTCCTCAAACGGCTGGGGTCTCCGAGACAGTACAAGTAGGGGAGGGATCGCCTCCAACCGGTGCCCCTGCGACCACCAGGACCTTCTCCATTTCAGAGAAGGACCTGGCTGAGGCCGGTCCATCTGGCCTGGGGGCTCCTACCGGCGGAGGTGAGAAGCGGTTAATTCCCCGCTCTTCTCTCCAAAAAAGGAAAAGAACAAAAAAAAGACTAAGAAGACTCGGGGCTCCTCTCCATCCGCGGGGGCTGCGGGGACGGATGGGTTTGCTGCCACTTTGGCAAGTGACCTAGCCAAGATCGGCACATCCGGCCCCTCTAACCCCCCCCATCCCCCGTGTCCGGAGCCCGTGACTATGACTAAGACCAAAAGTGCACAGGGCGGAGCTTCGATAACATCGGGGCCCCTCATTCAGAGGTTACCTGGCGTTTTCGAGCCCGCTAGCTTCAAATGCTCCACGTTATTCGCTCCACTGATGACAGCATGTTGGCCAAGGGCAACATGATCCATCAGAGGAGAGCATTAGCTAGTGCAATTGGTAGAGAGCCGAAGGTGACCCGTTTCTCGGACGGGAGCCTTCTGGCGAATGCGGCGTATCTCGCCGAGGCGGCCAAGATAAGTGCTCTTCGGACACTTCATGACACCCCGGTGAGTGTGACGCCGCACTCTACCATGAACTTTGTGAAAGGAGTAGTTTATGCGAGGGAACTCGTTGACTACTCCATAGAGGACATCACCTTAGAGCTGGCTGACCATGGGGCGTTCAAGGTCGAACGTGTGATGAGAAAACAGGGAGGGGCCTCGAGACCCACCCCTACACTCTTCGTCACGTTCGACTGTGACAAGCTCCCTGAGTCGGTGCGTGCTGGTTGGTACCGCTACCGCGTGAAGGCATTCGTGCAACTGCCGCGGCGGTGCTATTACTGTCACCGCTGCGGCCATACGAATCGTTCTTGTAGACGTGAAAAGTCGAGGTCTCCTGAAGTCTGTGTAAATTGCTCCAAGGCCGCACACGATAAGTCTGAATCATGTGTGGCCAAGTATGTCAATTGCGGAGAGCCGCACCCCGCTTCTTCGAAGCAATGTGGTGCATATCACCTTGAGAAAGAAATCCTGCCCGTTCAGGCCCAGGATCGGGTCTCATTCCGCGAGGCTAAGGACTTGGTTCCCCCTCTTCCCCCAGAGTGACCGTTTCCCGTAAGGCGGAACGGCTACGCGCCTCCACCGAGTCGTTAGACTCACAGGAGGCAAAACCCCTGAAGTTGGTCGCTAGGCCATCTTCCGGGGTTCCTAAAGCTGTCCCCCGAAAGGAGGACAGCAACAAAGGAGCTTCAGCTCCTTCGCCAACTCCTAGATGTGGAGCGAGTGGCTCGGAGACGGTGGTTCCTCGAAAAGAGAGCCCCCCGCCTCCGAAGTCGCAACGCCCGCCTAAGGTTTCGAGGCGTAGGTAGGAAAAGACTCGCATGGTGAGCCCAACCTCCCCCAATAAGTCCTCGAAGGCGACAGCGCCTTCAGCGCTTTGTCCGGCCAACAGTGCCCAGGGTTCTGCCACCGGGAAGCGTACGGCCATTTCCGTGAGGGTCTTCTGTTCGAGGAGGGCCCCCGAGTCTCCTCCGAGCAAGACCTGGAGGGCATATTCCTTCAATGAAATTGCCGTGGACTCCGGGCCAACTGGGAGGAGCTGCGGAGGCTCGTCTCGTCCCGTTCCCCATTAGCTATCTTTTTGCAGGAGACCATGCTAGGCGCGTGCCCCCTGCCTGCCCCCCCTCCCGGGGTATAAGGGTCTTGCGACCCCACCACCACGGGATGGCCGGGCTGCGGGATGCGCGTTTTACACCCGGCATGATGTCTCCGTTCTTCCTTTCGCTTTAGATACCTCCTTTCAGGCAGTGGCTGTTCAGCTGCACCTGGATAGAAGGTATACTCTTATTTCTGCGTACATTCCACCGTCAGCTTACTTCGACGCGAGGGACTTCCGCCGCGTCGTGGCACCGTTGCCGAGGCCCTTTCTCTTGCTTAGAGATCTGAACGGCAGGCATTCTCTCTGGGGAGATTACTCCATAAATCCCAGGGGACAGGTCCTTGCCGATCTGATCGAAGAGCTTGAGATGGGTGTCCTAAACGTGGATGAGTTTACGCATCACGATCCCAGAACCGCTTCATTTTCTTGCCTTGATCTATCTTTGTGCTCTTCGGATGCACAGCCTGATTTTGATTGGGGTTGGTCGATGACCTCCATGGTAGTGATCACTTTCCCATTCAAATATCATTTTCAGGGCAACTGCCGCCTGAGAGCCCACCTCGGTGGTGCTTGGTGCGGGCGCGGTGGCCTGCATTTCAGGAAATGACTGAATTCTCTATCTCAGTCGAGGAGTTTAGGTCGGTAGATGAGGCCGTTGAGTTCTCCGGCAACCTCATCGCCGTGGGCCTGACTACTATTCCTAGGACGTCTGGCCGTTTTGCACGCCGACCACTCCAATGGTGGTCGGCCGAGGGTGAGACGGCCCTGAAACAGAAGCGTTATGCCTACATGCGCTATAAGCGCCGCCCGAACGATTTCACTGTTGGTGAATTTCGTCGGGCTAGGGTTAGGTTCCGGTATATTTCGAAGCACGCCCGCCGCTCTTCTTGGCGGGCTTACGTGTCTTCACTTAACGGGAAGACCCCTTTTGCAGAGGTGTGGAAGCGAGTCAAAAGGATTCGGGGCAAGTTCTCGCAGGACCCCCCTCCCGTTCTCCAGGAGAATGGGACCGTAATCTCGGACCACGCGTCCTTGGCGGAATCCTTAGCGACTGCTTTTTCCGCATTCTCTATCCGTGATTCTGCTCCGCCAGCATTCAATGCACGTCGTGATGTCGCGGAAGACCGCCGGCTGGACTTTACCTCCAGAGGAAGAGAACCCTTCAACGACAAGTTTACTGTGAGTGAGTTGCGCTCCGCTTTCGCTTCGTGCGTGGACACCGCCCATGGTCCGGACGATGTCCCGTCCGGCATGCTTCGACACCTGGGTGAGCGAGGCATGGCCTTTCTGTTAGATTTGTTCAACAGGATCTGGGTGGAGGTTCTTCTCCCAGACTCCTGGCGAATCGCTACCTTTGCTCGCCTTTCGCTAGCCGGGTAGAGATCACTCTACTCCGACCGGTTTCCGCCCAACTCTCTTTAACCTCTTGCGTGTGCAAGTTGATGGAGAAATTGGTAAATGTTAGACTAGCCTTTTTCCTGGAAGGCGGAGGCCATCTGTCTTCTGCACAGTGTGGCTTCCGCAAATTCCACTCCACGTCGGATGCTCTGCTCCGACTGGAAAATGCCGTCTGTGAGGCTTTCCTTCGTAGACAGCACTACGCCACGGTGTTTTTCGATCTGGAGAAGGCCTATGATACCGCATGGCGATACGGTATCATGGAGACTCTCCACACGAAAGGGGCGAGGGGGATGCCTCCCAATGTTTATATCTGAATTTTTGCAAGATCGTCGATTCCGCGTACTGGTGGGGTGAGCCCTCTCCGGCCCAAAGGAGCAGGAAGAGGGTATCCCGCAGTGAAGTGTCCTCAGTGTCACACTCTTTGCCCTGAGGATCAACGACATCACCTCTGTGCTGCCGAAAGATGTTCTCGCTACTCTCTACGTGGACGACCTTTCGATCTCTTTTGGCGCGGCCCAGATGCAAACTCTGAAGTGTCCACTCCAACAGGCATTGGACCGCGTCTCTCGCTATGCCGAAGCGCACGGGTTTCGGTTTTCTTTGGCCAAGACTAAGGTGGTGCACTTGTGCCGCCATCCACGGCTTCACCCCGACCCAGATTTGTTTCATAATGGGGTGCGCCTGGATGTGGTGGAATCGCACCGTTTCCTCGGTTTTGTATTCGACCGACGCCTCACCTTGGAGGCTCATATTCGCAGCCTTAGGGTTTCTGGTACCCGCGCCATGGACGTTCTCCGTTCCGTGACATTCAGCGCTTGGGACGCTGATAGCGCTACTGCCCTACTTTTTTATCGATCCTTTGTTCGTTCGAAGCTCGACTACGGATGCGAGTTTTATGCATCCGCAGCCGAGCGTTTATTGTGGAAGGTGGATTCGATCCACCACACCGGCCTTCGCCTTGCGACCGATGCCTTCCGCACTTCCCCCATTGAGAGCCTGTTGGTCGATGCTGGGGAGATGCCACTCGCTCTGCGCCGCGTGCAGTTCATCACTCGCCTGTACGCGCGAGCCCGGTGCCTCCCTCAGTCGCCAACAGCTCTCACTGCATCCGCAGCTGATCTCGATGGTGCCTATGCCGCCGAGAGACGCCAGTCATACCCTAAGCCCCTTGGGTTTAGGGCCAGGAAACTCCTTCGGGAGCTAGATATAGCTCTCGGGCCGGTGGCGCCCCTGGTTTTGCCCAGGACGCCACCCTGGAGGGTACCACATTTGGCTATTTGTGGCCACGCCTCTGCTCCCAAAGCTTGTACAGCGCCGGGAGTATTTCGTTCGACCTTTCTGGAGCACACCTCGTGTCACGCTGGAACCGTGCCAGCGTATACGGATGGCTCCAAGTCCCAAGAGGGGGTCGGCTTCCACGCTTTATTCCCTCTGTTTGAAGTCAGTGGGGCGCTGCGTCTGTCTTCACGGCCGAGCTGGTGGCAATACACCACTCGGTATGGGAGATTACGCGACGTGCTCGGTTCGGAGACCGGATTGTGATCTATAGCGACTCACAAAGCGCCCTGAGGGCTCTCGGTGCGCTACGGTTATGGCGAGCCGGGCAGATTATCTTCTTCGAGATTATCTTCTGCTGGGTTCCTGGACTTCTAGGAATTGCGGGGAATGAGCGCGCCAAAGAGTCCGCGAGGACTCTGCGACCGGACCAGCGTTTCGCTCTTCCTCACACTGACTACATGGCAGGAATACGGGCAGCTCTTCGGACTGCTTGGCAAAGAAGATGGGAGACGGTCGAAGGGAACTTAAAGTTGCGTGCCATTGCGCTGCGACTGTTCCCATGGACCTATCCCCCAATGCCGCGACGGTTCAGGTCGCTTTCTGTCGTCTCCGAATCGGACACACTCGTGTGACGCATCGCTATTTGATGGAGCGCTCGCCTGCGCCCTATTGCGACGACTGCGTCGTCTCCCAGACTGTTCGGCACATCCTTGTCGAATGTCCCAGTCTGGGTGATCTTCGCGCACGTTACCTGTCCCGGGCCGGGATGGGCGGGGTCGCTACCGCTTGTCCGTTGTACTCGGGATTGAGTGCGTGCACCATGACTGGTGGACTTGTTGACTTTTGGGGGGAGGCCGGCCTCCTCCCTTGTATTCAACTTGTTTTTTGTTATTGTTTTTTTTTGTAGGTCGCTGGAGCTTGCTCCCTGATTATCCCCTTTTTTTTGTTGTTTCTGTTAAATTTTTTATTTTAAAGTCGCCTATAACTGGGCTGTCTGTTTGCGCCGACTTATGCCCACGTGGGCAGTCGCCAGATAGCCCCTTTAAAAAAAACGAAAAACATTCCATTCTGCGGAGTCCCTTCAGTCGGAGCAGGGGTCAGGGTCGTAGGTCCTGTGGCTGGTCCAGCCCCTGTCATCATATTATATACGTCCTGCATCCGTCTGTCAGTCTGATTCTGTCGGTCTACCATTTTCTTCATCATCCTATCAGTCTTTTCATTCATCCCTTTCATCTCATTCCTCATTCCCTCAATCATTCCCCGCAACATTTCGCACTCCTCTTCTTTCTTCCTCAACTCCAGTCTCAATCGCACTACTTCTTCATTCAAACTTTCTGTCGAAGCCATTGTTCCCGAGTTAGTAACAGAAGATAGGAGGTGGGAAAAATCAATCAAACTACTTTACCAATATACAGATGGACTGCAATCAAATCAAATTCCTCCGGTTTCGAGATCTCAAGGTTCCTATTCGCGCGCCAAATGTAGCGGGCCGAAAGCAACACTAACCCCGCGTTCCAATCTTATCCTAGAATTTATGAACCTTGAGAACCCCGAGGAAGAATTGATGCGATTTAATATACAGTCCTTTACTTTAAATATATAAAAATACAGCGATAATTACAGTTTATATTTACAAAAAATAAACACCGGTGCGCATTCAAAATAAATACTCTATACAAATTTCAATCCTCCCAACCGAAAACAAAATAAAATATGACGGGCGCAGAGAACAATCGTTACAAACCCAAACAAGGTCCACGCGACAAAACGAAAAAAAAAACATCTGAACGAAAAGGTGCACGGGACTATCACTTGTGCGCTCGGGAGAGGGGGGGGGGGTAGTAGTAGTAGGCCAATAAAAAGGGGTGCAGTGCAGGTGGCAAGCGAGGTAAGAAAGCCCCCCGTCTCAGAGCTGGGCGGAGCACTCGCCTCAAGAACTCCTCTCGCAGTGCGTAAAAGCTTCCTCTCTGTAGAAGAGATGAGATCCCCCATTTACAATCTATTTACTATAGAGGAAAGGGAAACCAGAAACCAATAAGTGGGCACTCGACCAGAGGAAATTCTCTTAACTTCTTGCCTCTAAGTGAACATCCAAGTGCGCACGACAAATTCCCGTTTATAACTTTTATAATTCCTAAATATTTACTCTTATATTTATAAAGGATTGCAACAAAATATATCTTTGAAAAGAGAATACAATCGGTTAACATTATTCATATTAATCAAAATTGTCTACCCACGCACTCACACAGGGGTAGGGGAAGATATATGTAAAGGGGGGTAGGAGAATGGCCCTACAGACAGACAGACACACACACACACATACACACACACACACACACACACACACACACACACACACACACACACACACACACACACACACACCGCTCTCCCACACCGTAAGACATGTTTCGACACCTAGGTAAGCGAGGGATGGCCTTTCTGTTAAATTTGTTCAACATGATCTGTGTAGAGGGTAAACTCGTAGTCTCCTGGCGAATCTCTACGGTGTTCGCTTTTCGCAAACCTGCAAACCTGGGAGTGATCACTTTACCCCGGCTGGTTTCCGCCCTATCTCTCAAACCACCTGCGCGTTTAAGTTGATGGATAAGTTGATAAATGTTAAACTACCCTTTTTCTGGACAGTAGAGCCCACCTGTAATCCGCACACTGCGGCTTGCCCAAGTTCCACTCCACGTCGGATGCTCTGTTCCAACTGGAAAATGGCGTCTCTGAAGCCTTCCTCTGTAAACAGCACTATGCTACATTTTTTTTCGATCTGGGGAAGGCCTATTATACCTCATGGCGATACGGTGTCATAGAGACTCTCCACACGAGGGGGCGTGGGGACGCTTCAAATCTTTATCTCTGTTTTTTCGGGTTCCTCGATCCCGTGTACGGTTGTGGGGAGCCCTCTCTGACCCAATTGAGCAGGAAGAGTGTTTACCCTAGGGAAGTGTTCTCATTTTCATGCTCTTTTCCCTGAAAATGAACGCTATTACTTCGCTGAGCCGAAAGATGTTCTCGCTACGCTTTACGTAGACAACTTTTCGATCTCTTTTAGTGCGCCCCAGATGCCAACTCTGGAGCGTCGATTCTATCAGGTATTGAACTCTTCTTTCACTATGTCAAAGAGCACAGGTTTGGGTTTTCCTTGACAAATACTTCTGCTGCCAACCACGTCTCGAGTCCGATCCGGACCTTTTCATAAACGGGGTTCACCTGCAAGTGATCGATTTGCACTGTTTCCTTGCCATTTGTTTTCACCGACGCCTCACGTATGACGCTCGTATTTGCAGCCTTAGGGTCTATTGTACCCACCCCATAGACATTCTTCCTTACCTGACGTCCAGCACATGTCGATGCTGCGGAGATTCCTCCTTTTTCGTTGTGTATAGTGCATTATGCGCTTGTACGCGCGAGTCCGACGCCTCTCTTAGTCGTCTACAGCTTTCACTACATTCCCAGCCGATCTCGATGGTGCCTATGCGTCTGAGAGACGCCAGTCAGACCTTAAACCCTTTGGGTTCAGGACTAGGAAACTCCGAGAGCTTAGTGTAGCTCTCGGACCGGTGGCACTTCTGGTTCTTCCCACAGCACAACCAGGCAACCTTTAACTATATGTCGCCACGCCTCTGCTCCCAAAGCTTCCACAGTGCAGGGATGATTGCGTTTGGCCTTTTTGGACTACACTTCGTGTCACGCTGGAACCGTGTTAGTGTACACGGATGGCTTCACGTCTCAAGACTGGGTCGGTTTCCACGCCGTATCCCCTCTCTTGCAAGTCTTCACAGCCGAGCTCGTTGCAATACACCGCTCGGTT
Organism: Ceratothoa steindachneri; assembly: GCA_963969495.1. NCBI lineage: Eukaryota > Metazoa > Arthropoda > Malacostraca > Isopoda > Cymothoidae > Ceratothoa > Ceratothoa steindachneri. The sequence continues at coordinate 114,203,384 of OZ018328.1, forward strand.
AGGGAGATAATACGACGTGACCGGTTTGGACACCGGATTGTGACCTTTAGCGAATCACAGAGCGCCTTGGGTGCTCTCCATTCATTGAAATCTCTACATCCCCTGGTTCGCTGTATCCGTGACGCCACGAGTCAGGTAGATGTCGAGATTATCTTCTGCCTGGTTCCTGTACATGTGGGCATTGCGTGCCGATGTGGACGCCAACGATTTCGTGAAGACTGGGCGACCTGACCAACGCTTGAATATTCCTCACACATACTACATGGCAGGAATCAGAAGTTGGGAGACGTCCGAGGGCAAGTTCGGCCGTGACTGTTCGCATGAACCTATCCCCTAATGCCCTGACGGCTTCAGGTTGTTTGCTGACGTCTTCAATTGGGGATGCATTGACATTTGTTGCATTCGTTGCCACCCCCCCCACCCCCCCACCCCCGACTGTTCGCCACTTTACATGTCCCCGTATCGGGACGACCTGGGTTGCTACCGTTTGTCCCTTGAATGACTTGCGGACTCCGCATTTTTTGAAGAGGCGCTGTTCCTCCATTTTATTTGACACTTTGTTGTTTCTTTGCTTGTGTTTTGTTTTTGTATGCTCGTTGTTTGATTTGCATGTTTTTTTGTTTCTTAATCTAGCCTAGTATTATTAGGCTGTAGCGTGATTACGGCGACTTATGCCCTAGTAACCAGTCCTTTGCTCTCCTTTTTTAAAAGATAAATATGTGCAGGGTTGGGAAGCCTTGTGTGCTGTAAAGAATTGGACCTAAAATGAGAGGGAAATGCCTCCATTATTCAAAAAACTGCCGTTTTTCAATCTTTTTTTAGGAAATAATCAAACTTTTTAAAAGGTTGCGCGGGAGGAGTGATGAACAACCTACTCATTCTTTCATTACATACTGACTGAGGTCGATGGAAGAGCGCTACCAAGGTCACTGGGATAGCCACGTGATGGCGGACTACTGCTGGATTGACGCGGGGTTGTGTGATAAGATGATAAATGTTTATTGCATTGATGGTTTCCCATGGTTCAAATCACTTACGAGTGCCTTTGAATGGCTAAATGAGGCTTCTGCCACTAGATGGCGCCATCCAGTGCCTAATCGAATGGCAGATTTAAAATCTCCAAGGTGAATAACCATATGCCCCATGGTCATATGAAAAAAAAAGCGACGCCTTGACCTGGCGCTCGCTCGCTCGCCGCATGTAAAAACAACAAACTTCATTTGTAGCATCCCAACAATCTCTTTCCAAAGCCTGCGCGTTTTTCTCTCTTATTCTATGTATATAAGCCATTTGCCGCCTTGGTGGTACTACGATATATTTTTTCTCTCCCCCAGAGGCAGAAGATGGCACTATACAATGTCGCGACGGGGTTGTGTTTAGCAGCAAAGGAGAACCGTTCGGGGGCCTATATGGAAATGGCCCTTTGTTCCACACCAAGATTAGCCACTTGGAGCCTGATCCCCCCCTCATAGCGAACAGGGATTGGCGACAATAGATCTCAGCAGTGTGTCCCGTCTTTCTACGCCTTTATATCGGAGTTTCCTCCGCCCCCCTTCATCATTTTCTATAGTTTTCATGAAGGGGTTCGAACCCCATTGAGTCCTTGCATCTTGGAGAAGGGTAAATTGGACTCTGCTTCAACTGTAGCATAATGTGCTACTCGTGCACACTAGGATTGGCATTGCTAAATATTTTCCTGTAGATGTCCTGGTTGATTTTCGCTATAAACGAAAAAAATAACCACTTTTTTAAACTTTTCTCAGTGCGCGGTGCTCAACCTTCTCCATTGTTGAAAGATTTGTGACTAACGATCTGCGATCAGCTACTGCTTCTTAAATAGACGAGGCACAAACAGCCAATGCCCTACCGATTCGCAAAACTTATTGACCGCCCCTCGTAGATTGGGCATGACCAACTATAATATTTTACGAGTGGTTCGAGACCCTTTTCTAGGCAAGCATTGAGATTTATGACTAGAATTTTGGCTTAAATATTTATCGCCCTTTTTAAGTGAATTGGTCTCTATCGCACCATTTTTCGTCCATATAAGCTGCTCAAAGTTTGTACCTGCCTGTACTACTCGTAGAAATTAATTGCTCGATCCCTTATTGCGGCGTCATAGCAAGCCATTCTTTTCCGTCCAGGTGACTCAAGTAAGCATCACGGAAGAGATGGGTTTGCTCTCTTCATGGAAGCTATTAATTCCTCGATCTAACCTAAAAACTTGAACGAAACTTTCTTTGTCGAGATATGCCGACTGCTATACGATTCAGAATTTTAACAGCTATTCATTGGATTATCTTTTGAGCCATGAAATAAATTTAGAAATCAGAAATAAAGAAAATTTTTTAAAAATCACCTGAATAACATTAACTCTCTTAAGAAGAAATTAGCGCCTACAGTTAAGGAAGAGCCCTAGGCAGCCCCATTTTCTCTCCGACTCGCACAAACGTAATTTGCTATCTTTAAAGTCACATCTACGCACTTAATGTTCTCATGAGCTGAGCCCTAGTCCAGCGTTTTCGCTTTTCGTTTAACATCTTTTAGCAACCCATGAGGGACAGCCAAGCACCGCATTTTGAAATAAATGCATGGTTCAAAAAGTCATCCGAAGGAGGAACAGGAAGCAACTTCTCCAAGGAGTTGGTCCTGGCTCGCCAGGTGCTGCAGAGAGGTCTTATTCCTCATTTTTAAAAAGGGCATCCTCTGCTCCTGGCCCCTCTAGGCCTATGAGCATGGTCGTTTCCGTGCTCAATCGGAACCCTTCTGCAGGTTCTACTCACCCCGGGCGCTCCCGTGGTAGAACTGGTGACAAAAAGGTCGTTCGACTCATTAAGGCTAGCACCCCTGAAAGTAGTCGTGAAGCTGTCTTCCGGGGTTCCTAAATTTGACTAGGAAAAGGAGGACAGCCAGCACCAAAGGAGCTTCGGATACAAAGCCCGCCCACCCCCACCAAAGGCTGGACTGGATGGCTCTGGATCTCACAAAAGAAGGACGCCCGCCTCCGAAGCCACCTGCCGGCCAAAGATTTCGAGGTGCAAGAAGGAAAAGACTCGAAGGCCACAACGTCTTGTGCGCACGGAATTTCTGCCTCCGAGAAGCGCACGACCATTCCCGCGAGGATCTTCTCTTTGAAGTGGGCCCCAGCATCTCTTCCGAGCTAAGCCTGGAAGACATATTCCTTCAATGGAATTGCCGCGGACTCCGGGCCAACTGGGAGCAGCTGATTAGGCTAGTCTCGTCCTGTTCCCCGTTAGCTATTTTTTTGCAGGAAACCATGCTGGGCGCGTGCCCCCTGCCCACTCTCCCGGGGTATGAGGCCTCTGCGACCCCACCACCACGGGATGGGGCCAGGGCGGGAGGATGTGCCATTTACTCCAGGCATTAGCAGTGCAGCCGCCCCTGGATAAGAGCTATACTGTGATTTCTGCGTACATTACAGCGTCAGCCGATTTCAACGCGGGGGATTTCCGCCGCGTCATGGCACGGTTGCCGAGGCCCTTTATACTGCTCGGGGATTTGAACGGTAGACAGACACTCCATTTATGGAAACTACTCGATCAATCAGGGGTCAAGTCCTGGCCAACCTGATCGACCAGCTGGAAATAGGTGTCCTAAATGTGGATCAGTTTACGCATCATTTTCCTGCCTCGATTTGTCCTTGTGCTCTCCGCATGCTCAGCCTGAATTTTCTGTCCCTCTCGAGGAGTTTAGGTTTCTGAATAAGGCCTTTGCGTTGTTGTTGGGTAACCTTATCACCGTGGGCCTAACTACTATTCCTAGAACATCTAGCCGTTTTGCACGCCTACCCCTTCCCTTTGGTCGGCCAAGTGTGAGACTGCCCTAAAAAAAAGATCGATATGCCTGCATACATTATAAGCCTCCCGAACGACATTGTTGTCGATGAATTTCTTCGAGGTAGGTCGAGGCTCCGGTATGTTTCAAAGCACGCCCTTGGCTCTTCCTGTCAGGCATACGTGTCTTCACTTAATGGGAAGACCCACTTTGCAGAGTTGTGGAAGCGAGTTGTCGCAGGCCCCCCTCACACTTCCCAGCAGAACGGGACTGCCATCGCAGTCTTTTGCGACCTCACGGCAGCATTCACTGTACGTCGTGATGGATGTCACTGGAGGCTGCCGACTGGACTTTACCTTAAGAGGCGGAGAACTCTTCAACCACAGGTTTACTTTGAGTCAGTTGCGTTCTGCTTTCGCTTCATGCGATAACACCGTCCCTAATCCGGATGATGTCCCGTATGCCATGCTCTACTCTTAGCTGAGCGAGGCATGGTATTTCTGTTCGATTTATTTAACAGGATCTAGAAAGAGGGTTTTCCTCTCACACTCCTTGCGAATCGCTACTGTACCCGCTTTTCGCAAACCAGGTAGAGATCACTCTATCCCTGCTGTTTTCCTCCCAATTTCTCTGACCTCCTGCGTATGATGGAGAAATTGTTAAATGTTAGGTTACACTTTTCCCTAAAGATAGCAGGCTGTCTAGTTGGTGCACAGTGTGGCTTGTTTCCTCAAATTCCAATCTACTTTGAATGCTCTACTCCGATTGGAAAATACTGTTTGTGAGAAGACCTCTGATACGGTATCATAGAGATTCTGCACACGAGTGGGGCGAGGCGGTGGCATCCCAATCGTTATTAGTGAATTTCTGCGACATCGTCGATTCCGCGTACATGTGGGGTTAGCCGTCTCCGCCCAATGTAACAGATTGTCGACTCAAACAAGCATTGAAATGCATCTCTTGTTATGCGGAAGCGCATGGGTTTCGGTTATCTTTGGCCAAGACTAAGGTGGCGCACTTCTGCTGCCATCCACGCCTCCATCCCCATCTGGACTTGTTCCTAAACTGAGTTCACCTGGGATTGGTGGAATTGTTTACCTATTTATCATATATGTAATCTTTAGTTTCATCGCTTGGGAGCCTATTCCCTCCCGCGTGTCGCCTTACCTAGAAACCCTGTAATTCCGCTTGCCCCCCCTCCGTGTCAAAGTTGAGCCTCCTTTCTGAGTTGCGACCTTGAAGTGGCAACATCTTCGCCGTGGTGGTTTGGTGGGAAACGGCACTTGTCTCCTGTGAAGTTAAAGAGCCAATTTGTTACCTGGGATTCTTCCACGCCATTGGTCCGGTACTGCAGACTGGTTTTCTTGTGGCTGCTGGAGTATATCAGGTGTAGTATCAGTGGCCACTCGGAGATGATCTCTTTCCTCTCTTGCATTCTCTCCGAATAGAGCTCGATGGTAGTGTGAGCCTGCTTGGTTATGGTGATATTACTTAGTTTAAGGGTAAATCTTTTTCTCCTTCCCCCCGCTTTCAGGTTACTTCTCGAGTAGTCCCCTTCAAAGAAGGGTTTTCGTGGCAAGCGCTTTAGACCAGTCCCGTCTAATTATCCTCGTTCGTTGGATGCCTATGTCAACGAAGTATATCCTGAGATCAACTATTCTTGATTCCTAGTACTATGATCTAGGTCTGAATTTATGCATTCTAAACTAGATTTTTTTTCGATTTAAACGATGCCATTGAATCTCATTGTGTTGGAGGTTTCCGCCCGCACCTAACACGATACTGTTCGAATGTCTTCTGTTACCGAAGTTCCAGTCTTTATTGCCTTATAGTGTGGGGGGTGGAGGTGAATTGCCAATTCATAGCGGGATCCCTTAGTACCGATTTATAGGAGGGCGAATTAAGTATCTGACTCCAAAGATGATTTCTTCACTGCGTTCTTATTTTGGCTGGGCTTACCGAAGGTTTCAGGGTAAATAGAGGTAAATAAGGACGTTGCAAAAATATACTTTATTCTAATATTGGTCTATTAACGGGGCAAGCGGCACGACACGAAGTTACTTTGCGGGCGACTAGCCGCTTATATATATTCAATGCGAAGTATTAAATTCTGGAGCGACAAGATTTGGTGAACGTGAACGAGATAATCTTAACCACAGTAGTCTAATTATCTTAATAATGCAATTATCCTAACTGAGCTGCTCCGACTATATATATATATATATATATATATATATATATATATATATATATATATATATATATATATATACAAAGAAAGAACAAATACAAGTTCTGCGGGTGATAACAACGACCATCACAGGGCTTTCGCCATATTTTTACTTTCTGCCTTTCAAAACAATTTTGAAGACAGAAAGAAAGATGCAGAAACCTTGTATAGCAGACTATATATACATATAGTAAAAGAGAGAGAAAATTGGACGCGAATGAGAAATGAGACGAGAAACAGCTCTAGTTTTTTAGAGGAAGAGAAAGGGACATTAGAAGAAGAACAGAATCAAAGAGCAGAGGGCGTCACAATGAAGGCAATCCTTTACCGAGAAGGCATAAATAACGCAAGGGAACAAAAGTTTTTGAATATATGTAATATATATTTATATATGCCTATTTTCTAGAAGGTGTGGACAAGAATCATTGTTCTCCACACACAAGGCGGAGCTACCGGAAACTGTCTAAGTCGAATTACTTGCAAATCCCAAGTTCTATCATTATAACGGGATACGCTTGTCGCAGCTTTGTGATACAATTCCATTTGGTCAACGGGTATGTTTACCCAGGTGCTTCGTAGACTTCCATCTTTTGATAAATCTATTCTGAGGCGCGAAATGTTTGTCTTATTGACGGGTTTTCCTGACTTTTCACGCGTTCACTTCCAACGGTCGCTTGCCTTATATATATATATATATATATATATATATATATATATATATATATATATATATATATATATATATATATAGCAAGCATGCGAATAGGTTGGGGGGGGAGGACTTTTCCTGAATTCCTTTTTTTCTCTTTTTCATCCTATTGCAGTGAGGCATGCCGACACACAACTGTATCCTGCAATTTTTCCCAAAGCAATTTTTATTTTTTATTGAAAAACATTAAACCTACTTGAATCTCTGTTGTAACTGTCTCATAAATACGCCAAATGCAGGGGTATCTTAACAAATTAGGAGAAAATAGATAAAAAAATATATTCATTATTTTTTATATTCGTAAGTTAATTTTTTTAAAATATGTAAGTCATATTTTAAAGGTTGTCCAGTGTACTTTTATTCATTTCTTAGTCACTGAAAATTGCATCTTTTATTAGTCTTTTACTTTGGACTTCTCTTCCCTCTTGGGTAGATGACCCATTTATGGCCTATGGAGAAAGAGGATCCTAGTGTGTATTTATGGTGACAAATTGGGGGACAGGAAATGCTGATCGCGCACTGCAGTGGGCACGAATGCACATTTATGTTTGCAGTACCATCCAAAAAAGATCAGAACGGCTCTATTTATATCACATCATTTTTAATAACATTTGCCAGAGAAATTTCAAGGTTACCAAAATAAGTGTACGATAGCCTACATTTATAAACTACATATGAGTAAAAGTTATGAAAATTTGGATGAAAAAAAACCCAAAGTAATCAGCAGAATAGCGATTTACTAGAAATAAAAAAATGATGGCAAAATGATCTGAACGACAGTGAAAACATTTCTATTGGAATATACGTGTGGAAGCTTTCTTGATGCTTTGGCATCTTTCACAGGAACGAACCAACTCTTAACACTTTCACAGTAATCTTCCTCCATTCTGCTTTAAGAATTTTCCCCGAGTTCCTGAACACTATTTGGATTCCTTGCTTTAGATTCCTCCCCGAGTATTCCAAACCTTTTCAATTGAATTCAGGTCCGGGCTCTTCAGGCAGTTCAAAACAGTGATGTGTTCGTCGTCGAGGAATGTCCTCATCTACTTGGCAGTGGGCGTTATCATGCATTAAAATTGGAGGTTGGGCTTCGAATGCTTGCAGATGAGGCAAAACATGCTATCGTGGTATTCCTTGTACACTTATGCACTCACGGTGCTCCGTGATCGCTCAAGTGGTCTAGTGCCTTCTACCAAAATCACGCCTTAGTCCAGGCACTTTCACCGCCAAACTTCACTCACTTTGTGGTGAAATTGATTAGTAATCTTTCGCCCCTACCCTCGAATTCAATGCACTTGCGCCACTTGTCCCTGAGGCTTCGAATTCCCGACTGCTGTTCAATCCACTACTGGACATCTTCATCGTCACCAAACCGGCGTCCACGCAGTACAGCCTTGAGCTGGTGGAATAAAAAGTAGTCGCTAGGGGCCAGATCTGTACTGTAGGTTTTTTTTTGTTTTTTTTTTTAATGGGCTATCTGGCGACTGCTCACTTGGGCATAAATCGCCGCAAACAAACAGCCTAGTTCTGGGCTACTTTAAAATAAAAATTATAAGAAACAACAATAAAAATGGATAACAATCAGAGAGCAAGCTCCGGCGACGGGGGGAGGTCCCCCTCCCTGCGACCTACAAAAAAACAAACAATAAAAACAACTAGTTAAATAAAAGAGAGAAGGCCAGCCTTCCCCCAAAAGTTTATAAGTCCACCAGTCATGTTGCAAGCACTCGTCCCGAACACAAGGGACAGGCGGTAGCGACCCCGCCCATCCCGGTACCGGGACAGGTAACGTGCGCGAAGATCACCTAGACTGGGACATTCGACAGGAATGTGTCGAACAATCTGGGGGACGACGCAGTCGTCGCAATAGGGCGCAGGCGAGCGCTCCATCAAATAGCGATGCGTCACACGAGTGTGTCCAATTCGGAGACGACAGAAAGCGACCTGAAGCCGTCGCGGAATTGAGGGATAGGTCCATGGAAACAGTCGCGGCGCAATGGCTCGCAACTTTAAGTACCCTTCGACCGTCTCCCATCATCTTTGCCAAGGAGTCCGAAGAGCTGCCCGTATTCCTGTCATGTAGTCGGTGTGAGGAAGAGCGAAAGAATGATCCGGTCGCGGAGTCCTCGCGGACTCTTTGGCGCCCTCATTCCCCGAAATTCCTACATGTCCAGGAACCCAGCAGAAGATAATCTCGACATCCGCCCGGCTCGCCAAAACCGTGGCGTCACGGATATCGCGAACCAGGGGATGCGGAGATTTCAATGCCCCGAGAGCACTCAGGGCGCTTTGTGAGTCGCTATAGATCACAACCCAGTCTCTGAACCGGGCACGTCACGTAATCCCCCTTACCGAGCGGTGAATTGGCACCAGGTCGGCCGTAAAGAATGATGCAGCGCCTGGCAGAGCCCCGCTGCCTTCAAACAGAGGGGATACGGCGTAGAAGCCGACCCCCTCTTAAGACTTGGAACAATCCGTATACACTGGCACGGTTCCAGCGTGACACGATGTGTGCTCCAAAAAAGTCGAACGCAATACTCCCGGCGAGGTAAAAGCTTTGGGAGCAGAGGCGTGGCGACAAATTGACAGATGTGGTACCCTCCAGGGTGGCGTCCTGGGCAAAACCAGGGGCGCCACCGGCCCGAGAGCTATTTCTACCTCGAAGGAGTTTCCTGGCCCTAAACCCAAAGGGCTTAGGGTATGACTGGCGTCTCTCGGCGGCATAGGCACCATCGAGATCAGCTGCGGATGCAGTGAGAGCTGTTGGCGACTGAGAGAGGCGCCGGGCTCGCGCTTATAGGCGAGTGATGCACTGCACGCGTCGCAGAGCGAGTGGCAACTCCCCAGCATCGACCAACAGGCTTTCAATGGGGGAAGTGCGGAAAGCACCGGTCGCAAGGCGAAGGCCGGTGTGGTGGATCGAATCCACCTTCCGCAATAAACCCTCGGCTACGGATGCATAAAACTTGAAACGTAGTCGAGCTTCGAGCGAACAAAGAATCGATAAAAAAGTAGGGCAGTATTCCTATCAGCGCCCCAAGCGCTGAACGTCACGGAACGGAGAATGTGCATGGTGCAGGTACAAGAGACCCTAAGGCTGCGAATATGAGCCTCCCAGGTGAGGCGTCGGTCGAATACAAGACCAAGGAAACGGTGCGACTCAACCACATCCAGGCGCACCCCATTAAGAAACAAATCTGGGTCGGGGTGAAGCCGTAGATGGCGGCAGAAGTGCACCACCTTAGTCTTGGCCAAAGAAAACCGAAACCTGTGCGCTTCGGCAAAGCGAGAGACGCGGTTCAATGCCTGTTGGAGTCGACGCTCCAGGGTTGGCATCTGGGCCGCGCCAAAAGAGATCGAAAGGTCGACCACGTAGAGCGTAGCGAGAACATCTTCCGGCAGCACCGAGGTGATGCCGTTGATGCTCAGAGCAAAGAGTGTGACACTGAGGATACTTTCCTGCGGGACACCCTCTTCCTGCTCCTTTGGGCCGGAGAGGGCTCGCTCCACCCGTACGCGGAATTGACGATCTCGCAAAAATTCAGATATAAACATTGGGAGGCGTCCCCTCGCCCCTATCGTGTGGAGAGTCTCCATGATACCGTATCGACATGCGGTATCATAGGCCTTCTCCAGATCAAAAAACACCGTGGCGTAGTGCTGTCTACAAAGGAAAGTCTCGGAGACGGTATTTTCCAGTCGGAGCAGAGCATCCGACGTGGAGTGGAACTTACGGAAGCCGCACTGTGCAGAAGACAGATGGACTCCACTGTCCAGGAAATAGGCTAATCTAACATTTACCAATTTCTCCATCAACTTGCACACACGCAAGAGGTTAGAGAGAATGGGCGGAAACCGGTCGGAGTAGAGTGATCTCTCCCCGGCTTGCGAAAGGCGAGCACAGTAGCGATTCGCCAGGAGTCTGGGAGAAGACCTTCTATCCAGATCCTGTTGAACAAATCTAACAGAAAGGCCATGCCTCGCACACTTAGGTGTCGAAGCATGGCGTACGGGACATCATCCAGACCATGGGTGGTGTCCGCGCACGAAGCGAGAGCAGAACGCAACTCACTCACAGTAAACTTGTCGTTGAAGGGTTCTCCGCCTCTGGAGGTATTTTTTTTTAATTAAGGGGCTATCTGGCGACTGCCGACTTAGGCATAAGTTCCTGTAAACAAACAGCATAGTTCTAGGCTACTTTAAAAAGTGAACAGGAAACAACAATAAAAAGAAATAACAATAACAATGCAATGATAAAAACAATAACAAAAACAACAACAATTAAACTGGGTTAAATGAAAGGGAGAAGGCCAGCCTCCCCCCAAAAGTCCACTAGTCATGGTGCACGCACTCGTCCCGAGTACAAGGGACAGGCGGTAGCGACCCCGCCCATCCCGGTACCAGAACAGGTATCGTGCGCGAAGATCACCCAGACTGGGACATTCGACAAGAATGTGCCGAACAGTCTGGGGGACGACGCAGTCGTTGCAATAGGGCGCAGGCGAGCGCTCTATCAAGTAGCGATGCGTCACACGAGTGTGTCCGATTCGAAGACGACAGAAAGCAACCTGAAGCCGCCGCAGCATTGGGGGATAGGTCCATGGGAACAGTCGCGGCGCAATGGCACGCAACTTTAAGTTCCCCTCGACCGTCTCCCATCTTCTTTGCCAAGTAGTCCGAAGAGCTGCCCGTATTCCTGCCATGTAGTCAGTGTGAGGAAGAGCGAAACGCTGGTCCGGTCGCAGAGTCCTCGCGGACTCTTTGGCGCCCTCATCGGCGCGCTCATTCCCCGCAATTCCTACATGTCCAGGAACCCAGCAGAAGATAATCTCGACATCTGCCCGGCTCGCCAAAACCGTGGCGTCACGGATATCGCGAACCAGGGGATGCGGAGATTCCAATGCCCCGAGAGCACTCAGGGCGCTTTGTGAGTCGCTATAGATCACAATCCGGTCTCCGAACCGGGCACGTCGAGTAATCTCCCGTACCGAGTGGTGTATTGCCACCAGCTCGGCCGTGAAGACAGACGCAGCGCCTGGTAGAGCCCCGCTGACTTCAAACAGAGGGGATACGGCGTGGAATCCGACCCACTCTTGGGACTTGGAGCCATCCGTATACACTGGCACGGTACCAGCGTGACACGATGTGTGCTCCAAAAAGGTCGAACGCAATACTCCCGGCGCAGTACAAGCTTTGGGAGCAGAGGCGTGGTGACAAATAGCCAAATGTGGTACCCTCCAGGGTGGCGTCCTGGGCAGAACCAGGGGCGCCACCGGCCCGAGAGCTATATCTACTTCTCGAAGGAGTTTCCTGGCCCTAAACCCAAAGGGCTTAGGGTATGACTGGCGTCTCTCGGCGGCATAGGCACCATCGAGATCAGCTGCGGATGCAGTGAGAGCTGTTGGCGACTGAGGGAGGCGCCGGGCTCGCGCGTACAGGCGAGTGATGCACTGCACGCGGCGCAGAGCGAGTGGCATCTCCCCAGCATCGACCAACAGGCTCTCAATGGGGGAAGTGCGGAAGGCACTGGTCGCAAGGCGAAGGCCGGTGTAGTGGATCGAATCCACCTTCCGCAATAAACGCTCGGCTGCGGATGCATAAAACTCGCATCCGTAGTCGAGCTTCGAGCGAACAAAGGATCGATAAAAAAGTAAGGCGGTAGCCCTATCAGCGCCCCAAGCGCTGAACGTCACGGAACGGAGAATGTCCATGGCGCGGGTACAAGAGACCCTAAGGCTGCGAATATGAGCCTCCCAGGTGAGGCGTCGGTCGAATACAAGACCAAGGAAACGGTGCGACTCAACCACATCCAGGCGCACCCCATTAAGAAACAAATCTGGGTCGGGGTGAAGCCGTGGATGGCGGCAGAAGTGCACCACCTTAGTCTTGGCCAAAGAAAACCGAAACCTGTGCGCTTCGGCATAGCGAGAGACGCGGTTCAATGCCTGTTGGAGTCGACGCTCCAGAGTTGGCATCTGGGCCCCGCCAAAAGAGATCGAAAGGTCGTCCACGTAGAGCGTAGCGAGAACATCTTCCGGCAGCACCGAGGTGATGCCGTTGATGCTCAGGGCAAAGAGTGTGACACTGAGACTGAGGACACTTCCCTGCGGGACACCCTCTTCCTGCTCCTTTGGGCCGGAGTGGGCTCCCCCCACCCGTACGCGGAATCGACGATCTCGCAAAAATTCAGATATAAACATTGGGAGGCGTCCCCCCGCCCCCATCGTGTGGAGAGTCTCCATGATACCGTATCGCCATGCGGTATCATAGGCCTTCTCCAGATAAAAATAAACCGTGGTGTAGTGCTGTCTACGAAGGAAAGCCTCGCAGACGGCACTTTCCAGTCGGAGCAGAGCATCCGACGTGGAGTGGAACTTACGGAAGCCGCACTGTGCAGAAGACAGATGGCCTCCGCTGTCCAGGAAATAGGCTAATCTAACATTTACCAATTTCTCCATCAACTTGCACACGAAGGAGGTTAGAGAGATTGGGCGGAAACCGGTCGGAGTAGAGTGATCTCTCCCCGGCTTGCGAAAGGCGAGCACAGTAGCGATTCGCCAGGAGTCTGGGAGAAGACCTTCCACCCAGATCCTGTTGAACAAATCTAACAGAAAGGCCATGCCTCGCTCACCCAGGTGTCGAAGCATGGCGTACGGGACATCGTCCGGACCATGGGCGGTGTCCGCGCACGAAGCGAGAGCGGAACGCAACTCACTCACAGTAAACTTGTCGTTGAAGGGTTCTCCGCCTCTGGAGGTAAAGTCCAGCCGGCGGCCTTCCGCGACATCACGACGTGCATTGAATGCTGGCGGAGCAGCATCACGGCTAGAGAATGCGGAAAAAGCGGTCGCTAAGGATTCCGCCACGGACGCGGGGTCCGAGATTGCGGTCCCATTCTCCTGGAGAACGGGAGGGGGGTCCTGCGAGAACTTGCCCCGAATCCTTTTGACTCGCTTCCACACCTCAGCTAAAGGGGTCTTCCCGTTAAGTGAAGACACGTATGCCCGCCAAGAAGAGCGGCGGGCGTGCTTCGAAATATACCGGAACCTAGCCCTAGCCCGACGAAATTCAGCGACAGTGAAATCGTTCGGGCGGCGCTTATAGCGCATGTAGGCATAACGCTTCTGTTTGAGGGCCGTCTCACACTCGGCCGACCACCATGGGAGTGGTCGGCGTGCAAAACGGCCAGACGTCCTAGGAATAGTAGTCAGGCCCATGGCAATGAGGTTGCCGGAGAAGAACTCAACGGCCTCATCTACCGACCTAAACTCCTCGACTGAGATAGAGAATTCAGTCATTTCCTGAAATGCAGGCCACCGCGCCCGCGCCAAGCACCACCGAGGTGGTCTCTCAGGCGGCAGTTGCCCTGAAAAGGATATTTGAATGGGAAAGTGATCACTACCATGGAGGTCATCGACCATCCCCCAATCAAAATCAGGCTGTGCATCCGAAGAGCACAAAGATAGGTCAAGGCAAGAAAATGAAGCGGTTCTCGGACAGTGATGCGTAAACTCATCCACGTTTAGGACACCCATCTCAAGCTCTTCGATCAGATCGGCAAGGACTTGTCCCCTGGGATTTATGGAGTAATCTCCCCAGAGAGGATGCCTGCCGTTCAGATCTCCAAGCAAGAGATAGGGCCTCGGCAACCGTGCCACGACGCGGCGGAAGTCCCCCGCGTCGAAGTCAGCTGACGGTGGAATGTACGCAGAAATGATAGTATACCTCCTATCCAGGTGCAGCTGCACAGCCACTGCCTGAAAGGAGGTATCTAAAGAGAAAGGAAGAACGGAGACATCATGCCGGGTGTAAACCGCGCATCCCCCAGCCCGGCCATTCCGCGGTGGTGGGGTCGCAAGACCCTTATACCCCGGGAGGGCAGGCAGGGGGCACGCGCCTAGCATGGTCTCCTGCAAAAAAATAGCTAACGGGGAACGGGACGAGCCTCCGCAGCTCCTCCCAGTTGGCCCGGAGTCCACGGCAATTCCATTGAAGGAATATGCCCTCCAGGCCTAGCTCGGAGGAGACGCGGGGGCCATCCTCGAATTGAAGACCCTCACGGGAATGGCCGTACGCTTCCCGGGGGCAGAACCCCGGGCGCTGTTGGCCGGACAAAGCGCTGAAGGCGCTGTCGCCTTCGAGGACTTATTGGGGGAGGTTGGGCTCGCCATGCGAGTCTTTTCCTCCCTCCGCCTCGAAACCTTAGGCGGGCGCTGCGGCTTCGGAGGCGGGGGGGGGCCTCTTTTCGAGGAACCACCGTCTCCGAGCCACTCGCTCCCCCTCGGGGCGTGGGCGAAGGAGCCGAAGCTCCTTTGTTGCTGTCCTCCTTTCGGGGAACAGCTTTAGGAACCCCTGAAGATGGCCTAGCGACCATCTTCAGGGGTGTTGCCTCCTGTGAGTCTAACGACTCGGTGGAGGCGCGTGGCCGTTTCGCCTTGCGGGAAACGGTCACGCTGGGGGAAGAGGGGGAGCCCTGGTTTTAGCCGGGGCTGGGTATGAACCCCCTTTTGCCGTTAGCTTTACCAGGGGAGCGCCCGGGTTGGGTAGAGCCCGCAGAAGGGCTCCGAATGGGCGCGGAAACAACCGTGCTCGTTGGCCTGGATGGGCCAGGAGCAGAGGGTGCCTTTCGAACTACTGAGGCATATGACGTCCCAGGCAGAGCTGGGCGCGCCAGGACCAAGTCCTTAGCCTCGCGGAATGAGAGTCTATCCTGGGCCTGAACGGCCAGGATTTCTTTCTCCAGGAGATATGCACCACATTGCTTCGAAGAAGCAGGGTGCGGCTCTCCGCAATTGGCACACTTGGCCACACACGATTTGGACTTATCGTGTGCGACCTTGGAGCAATTTACACAGACCTCGGGTGACCCCGACTTTGCACGTCTACATGAGCGATTCGTATGGCCGAAGCGGTGACAGTAATAGCACCGCCGCGGCAGTGGCACGAATGCCTTCACGCGGTAGCGGTACCAACCGGCACGCACCGACTCAGGGAGCTTGTCACAGTCGAACGTGACGAAGAGTGTAGGGGTGGGTCTCGAAGCCCCTCCCTGTTTTCTCATCACACGTTCGACCTTGACCGCCCCATGGTCGGCCAGCTCTAGGGTGATGTCCTCAATGGAGTAGTCAACGAGTTCCCTCGCATAAACTACTCCTTTCACAAAGTTCATGGTAGAGTGCGGCGTCACACTCACCGGGGTGCCATGAAGTGTCCGAAGAGCACTTATCTTGGCCGCCTCGGCGGGATTCGTCGCACTCGCCAGAAGGCTCCCGTCCGAGAAACGGGTCACCTTCGGCTCTCTACCAATTGCACTAGCTAATCCTCTCCTCTGATGGATCATGTTGCCCTTGGACAACATGGTGCCATCAGTGGAGCGAATAACGAGGAAACGTTTGAAGCCAGCGGGCTCGAAAACGCTACGTAACCTCTGAATGAGGGGCCCCGATGTCATCGAGGCTCCGCCCTGTGCACTCTTGGTGTTAGTCTTGGTCAGGGGCTCCGCACACGAGGGGGTAGAGGGGCCGGATGTGCCGATCTTGGCTTGGTCGCCTACCAAAGTGGCAGCAGACCCATCCGTCCCCGCATCCCCCGCGGATGAAGAGGAGCCCCGAGTCTTTTTAGTCTTCTTTGTCTTTTTCTTTTTTGGAGAGGAGGGCGGGGAATGAACCCGCTTTTCACCTCCGCCGGCAGAAGCCCCCAGGCCAGATGGACCGGCCTCAGCTAGGTCCCTCTCCGAAATGGAGAAGGTCCTGGTTGTCGTAGGGGCACCTGTCGGAGGAGATCCCTCCCCTTCTTTTACTGCCTCGGAGCCCTCAGCCATTTGAGGAGGACCTTGCATAGGGGCGGATTCAGGTTCGGTGCTTGGCGCCGAGCCCGAATTCCCCCCCATGGAAGGCCCTACCGTCTGAGGCTGGGTCTCCTCAAGGACCATGTTTATCACAGGAGGGGCCTCCAGTTGGCCATCCCCTCCCAGGACATCGCAGCTCCCCTTGGCAGTGTCGCCAGTCTTGTGTGGGGAGGCACAGGCCTTGACCCCAGCAAGGTTTAAAATTCTTGCCAGCAGGTCTTTTGAGGGAAGCGACCGAAGGGGCCTGGCTTCCCTCTCCCCCCTAAGGGGGTTTGCCCTACCGAGCCGCTTGCACGAGGGGCGGTCGGCAATGGGCTGCCTGCTGGCTTTCTTGGCAGTCCCCTTAGAAAGCAAAGGAGGGACTGCCGCTAAAGATAGGGAAGTGCCCGAAAGCACCTCCAGAGAAGGTGGTGAGGGGGAGTCCCCTACACCCGTAGGCGTAGGAGAGGAGTAAGCCTCCTCTCCGGTTAAAGAATTATGGAGGGTCCCTTGCGCAAGCACAAGGGGAAAGGACCTCCATTTTCTCGGTGGAGCTGCCCGAGGGCGGCTCCGTTGATTTTCTTGGGGAAGTTGGGGGGTTGGGTTTTTTTGTTTTTTTTGTCATACATGGGCATGGTGACCCTCTTTTTAATACGGGACGCAATAGCTCATCACCTCTCGCAGTTGCCCGCACTGAGAGAGGTGCTTACAAGCCCGGCAAAGCCAGGCGCCGCCATTCGGGACCACCCCTCCCGCCTGGTGGCCTGGCAGTCCATCGGCATGGCGGCTCCACCTTGGACACGGCGTAAAATTGATAGAATGTGAAGAGGAGAGGAAAGGGGATGTGAGGAAGGTATGGGTGGGGATGAAGCAGGTTGTTAAAAAAACCCCATCCCGAACCGGAGCTGAGGGGTTAGGGAACAATGTCCCCTCTCCCCCCAGCCCCGATCCGGGGTGGTTGGCTTGAGAAGAAGGTCAGCATCTACCCTGTGAAATTAGAGGCTGACCAGAGAAAGTTGTGGGAGAGGTTGTATGAAAAGCGACGAGGTAGGGGAGAAATCGGGCTATCTGAAGGAAGGAAGAGAGGCTAAGCTGGGGCCGGACGGAGCGCTGGATCCCGTCAGCACGGCGGCCAGGATGGCAAATCTCCGCGCCCCTTACGGGGTGGGTGGGGATGAAGCAGGTTGTTAAAAAAAACTCATCCCGAACCGGAGCCCAGGGGTTAGGGAACATTGTCCCCTCCCCCCTCAGCCCCGATCCGGGACGGTTGGCTTGAGAAGGTCAGCATCTACCCTGTGAAATTAGAGTCTGACCATTGAAAGTTGTTTGAGAGGTTGTATGAAAAGCGAGGAAACAAGTGTTTTGAAGGAAGGAGAAGAGGCTAAGCTGGGGTCGGACGGGGTGCTGAGTCCCATCAGCACGGCGGCCAGGATGGCAAATCGCCGCGCCCCTTACGGGGGCTTGCACATGAGCAGACTTAGGTTCTGTGCTTGGCACCAAGCCTAGGTTCGACCCCATGAATGATCTACCGTCTGCGGTTGGGTCGCCTAAAGGAGGGGGGGGGGAAGAGGTTCCATTTGGCCATCAAGATATCACGGTTCGCATTCGACGAATCTTTTGGCTCGTCTAGGGCCGGCGAACGGGCGTCCACCAGGGAAGAAAGGGGGGCAGGTACACTGGCCCCCTGTAACTTGAGAATACAGGATGTTAGGGAGCACGGACCGACGAGCCCTGCTATCCCTTAGGGGGTTGGCCCTTTTGGGACGCTTACTTGCGCTCCTGGCAGTCCCCTGTCAAAGTAAAGGGGGAAACTGCCGTTGGGAAAAAAAAGTTGCCAAGGGCGCCTCCAGAGAATGGGGTGAGGAGGACTTCCCCACACCTATAGGCCTAGGAGAGCCAGAAAGCGCGACTACACTTAATTGTGGTAACATTGACGGGGTCCACTGGAGGCGCTGTAGGATCAAAGGTTTCTCCCTTAATCTCCCAAATGGTCATCGGAGGGAGCAGAGGTCATCTGATCCTGGGGACCAATTAACATCATCAAAGATTATGCATGTGCCAAGTACCGCTTGTGCGAATACGTGATTTTTACAAACACATGATATGAACACAAGTAAGTAATGACCACGATGAATAGTCATTTCTACAACACAAACTATTCCAATTTTGGCACTTTTTGAATTAGTGTACCCTGCACAAATTTATTCATGCATATTTTAAATTCAAATTTCCTGTGCCAGCAGGGCCTGCATTTGTAATTATAATTATCTTTAGCATTTTTCACTATTTCTGTTCTATTTGCCCAACCTTTTCTTTCACTTGTTGGTTTCCTCATTCATTCTTCAGGGACTGAAAATACCTTACTCTAAATGCCTTACAGAGTTCCTTTCCTTTTCTCTCTTCAATAGTTTTCTATTTTTGAAAGCTATTTTAAATCGCATAATGAAGTGAATCCTGACACTAACAAATAGCCATTACAAAACTCATTTAAAACAATCCACTTAATCTTTAACCTCCTCACCATAAAAAAATCTGATGTACAAATAATTCCCACATACATTAACCCATATTATACTAGTGTGAACATATATATGGTCACAGGTTGTTCAAATATTATAAATGCATTTAAATTTATTTTTACTCTGAATTACAGGTTTAAATGTGTTAGAGCCTGTATATATAGTGATAAGTGAATAAAATTCACCCTACTGCACAGTTACTTGTGATTAAAAAAATGGCACGAATAACTGGGTAAGTTTTTTCATATTACATTATATTTTTTTCACAATTTTGAAATATACATATTAAAGATACACTAGTTAACTATAGTTTTGAGTATTTAGTTTGATATATAATCATTAAGCTTTATATTTATATCAGATTTGTGCTGTGACCATATGGTCACACTATTAACATATGGATACATTCTTCATCCTTCACAGAATCTTGACACTGAATGAAATGTTGGACCTTTTAGACACCATTTTTTTTTTTTTTTTTTTTTTTTTTAAGAGCTCATCTGGCGACCGCCTACTTGGGCATTAGTCGCCGTATTAAAACTGGCCTAGTTCTAGGCTACTTTAAAATGAAATTAAAGAGAAAAAAAAACAACAACACCCCAAAAGGGGGAAAGGAAGCAAGCTGGTGCGTCGGGGAGAGGTCCCCCCGGCGCAGGAGCGTGCAACTAAAGAAAAAACAAACAAACAAATGCAAAAAAAAAAACAACAAAAAAAACAAACAAACCTTGCTTAAATAATAGGGAGAAGGCCGGTCTCCCCCAAGAAGTCAACAAGTCCACAAGTCAGTGTGCACGAATCTGTCCCAAGCACAAGGGACAGGCGGTAGCGACCCCGCCCATCCCGGTACTGGGACAGGTATCGTGCGCGAAGATCACCCAGACTGGGACATTCGACAAGAATGTGCCGAACAGTCTGGGGGACGACGCAGTCGTTGCAATAGGGCGCAGGCGAGCGCTCCATCAAATAGCGATGCGTCACACGAGTGTGCCCGATTCGGAGACGACAGAAAGCAACCTGAAGCCGCCGCGGCATTGGGGGATAGGTCCATGGGAACAGTCGCGGCGCAATGGCACGCAACTTTAAGTTCCCTTCGACCGTCTCCCATCTTCTTTGCCAAGCAGTCCGAAGAGCTGCCCGTATTCCTGCCATGTAGTCGGTGTGAGGAAGAGCGAAACGCTGGTCCGGTCGCAGAGTCCTCGCGGACTCTTTGGCGCGCTCATTCCCCGCAATTCCTACATGTCCAGGAACCCAGCAGAAGATAATCTCGACATCTGCCCGGCTCGCCAAAACCGTGGCGTCACGGATATCGCGAACCAGGGGATGCGGAGATTCCAATGCCCCGAGAGCACTCAGGGCGCTTTGTGAGTCGCTATAGATCACAATCCGGTCTCCGAACCGGGCACGTCGCGTAATCTCCCGTACCGAGTGGTGTATTGCCACCAGCTCGGCCGTGAAGACAGACGCAGCGCCTGGTAGAGCCCCGCTGACTTCAAACAGAGGGGATACGGCGTGGAAGCCGACCCCCTCTTGGGACTTGGAGCCATCCGTATACACTGGCACGGTACCAGCGTGACACGATGTGTGCTCCAAAAAGGTCGAACGCAATACTCCCGGCGCAGTACAAGCTTTGGGAGCAGAGGCGTGGCGACAAATAGCCAAATGTGGTACCCTCCAGGGTGGCGTCCTGGGCAGAACCAGGGGCGCCACCGGCCCGAGAGCTATATCTACCTCTCGAAGGAGTTTCCTGGCCCTAAACCCAAAGGGCTTAGGGTATGACTGGCGTCTCTCGGCGGCATAGGCACCATCGAGATCAGCTGCGGATGCAGTGAGAGCTGTTGGCGAATGAGGGAGGCGCCGGGCTCGCGCGTACAGGCGAGTGATGCACTGCACGCGGCGCAGAGCGAGTGGCATCTCCCCAGCATCGACCAACAGGCTCTCAATGGGGGAAGTGCGGAAGGCACCGGTCGCAAGGCGAAGGCCGGTGTGGTGGATCGAATCCACCTTCCGCAATAAACGCTCGGCTGCGGATGCATAAAACTCGCATCCGTAGTCGAGCTTCGAGCGAACAAAGGATCGATAAAAAAGTAAGGCGGTAGCCCTATCAGCGCCCCAAGCGCTGAACGTCACGGAACGGAGAATGTCCATGGCGCGGGTACAAGAGACCCTAAGGCTGCGAATATGAGCCTCCCAGGTGAGGCGTCGGTCGAATACAAGACCAAGGAAACGGGGTGACTCAACCACATCCAGGCGCACCCCATTAAGAAACAAATCTGGGTCGGGGTGAAGCCGTGGATGGCGGCAGAAGTGCACCACCTTAGTCTTGGCCAAAGAAAACCGAAACCTGTGCGCTTCGGCATAGCGAGAGACGCGGTTCAATGCCTGTTGGAGTCGACGCTCCAGAGTTGGCATCTGGGCCGCGCCAAAAGAGATCGAAAGGTCGTCCACGTAGAGCGTAGCGAGAACATCTTCCGGCAGCACCGAGGTGATGCCGTTGATGCTCAGGGCAAAGAGTGTGACACTGAGACTGAGGACACTTCCCTGCGGGACACCCTCTTCCTGCTCCTTTGGGCCGGAGTGGGCTCCCCCCACCCGTACGCGGAATCGACGATCTCGCAAAAATTCAGATATAAACATTGGGAGGCGTCCCCCCGCCCCCATCGTGTGGAGAGTCTCCATGATACCGTATCGCCATGCGGTATCATAGGCCTTCTCCAGATAAAAATAAACCGTGGTGTAGTGCTGTCTACGAAGGAAAGCCTCGCAGACGGCACTTTCCAGTCGGAGCAGAGCATCCGACGTGGAGTGGAACTTACGGAAGCCGCACTGTGCAGAAGACAGATGGCCTCCGCTGTCCAGGAAATAGGCTAATCTAACATTTACCAATTTCTCCATCAACTTGCACACGCAAGAGGTTAGAGAGATTGGGAGGAAACCGGTCGGAGTAGAGTGATCTCTCCCCGGCTTGCGAAAGGCGAGCACAGTAGCGATTCGCCAGGAGTCTGGGAGAAGACCTTCCACCCAGATCCTGTTGAACAAATCTAACAGAAAGGCCATGCCTCGCTCACCCAGGTGTCGAAGCATGGCGTACGGGACATCGTCCGGACCATGGGCGGTGTCCGCGCACGAAGCGAGAGCGGAACGCAACTCACTCACAGTAAACTTGTCGTTGAAGGGTTCTCCGCCTCTGGAGGTAAAGTCCAGCCGGCGGCCTTCCGCGACATCACGACGTGCAATGAATGCTGGCGGAGCAGCATCACGGCTAGAGAATGAGGAAAAAGCGGTCGCTAAGGATTCCGCCACGGACGCGGGGTCCGAGATTGCGGTCCCATTCTCCTGGAGAACGGGAGGGGGGTCCTGCGAGAACTTGCCCCGAATCCTTTTGACTCGCTTCCACACCTCAGCTAAAGGGGTCTTCCCGTTAAGTGAAGACACGTATGCCCGCCAAGAAGAGCGGCGGGCGTGCTTCGAAATATACCGGAACCTAGCCCTAGCCCGACGAAATTCAGCGACAGTGAAATCGTTCGGGCGGCGCTTATAGCGCATGTAGACATAACCCTTCTGTTTGAGGGCCGTCTCACACTCGGCCGACCACCATGGGAGTGGTCGGCGTGCAAAACGGCCAGACGTCCTAGGAATAGTCAGGCCTACGGCGATGAGGTTGCCGGAGAAGAACTCAACGGCCTCATCTACCGACCTAAACTCCTCGACTGAGATAGAGAATTCAGTCATTTCCTGAAATGCAGGCCACCGCGCCCGCGCCAAGCACCACCGAGGTGGTCTCTCAGGCGGCAGTTGCCCTGAAAAGGATATTTGAATGGGAAAGTGATCACTACCATGGAGGTCATCGACCACCCCCCAATCAAAATCAGGCTGTGCATCCGAAGAGCACAAAGATAGGTCAAGGCAAGAAAATGAAGCGGTTCTCGGACAGTGATGCGTAAACTCATCCACGTTTAGGACACCCATCTCAAGCTCTTCGATCAGATCGGCAAGGACTTGTCCCCTGGGATTTATGGAGTAATCTCCCCAGAGAGGATGCCTGCCGTTCAGATCTCCAAGCAAGAGATAGGGCCTCGGCAACCGTGCCACGACGCGGCGGAATTCCCCCGCGTCGAAGTCAGCTGACGGTGGAATGTACGCAGAAATGATAGTATACCTCCTATCCAGGTGCAGCTGCACAGCCACTGCCTGAAAGGAGGTATCTAAAGAGAAAGGAAGAACGGAGACATCATGCCGGGTGTAAACCGCGCATCCCCCAGCCCGGCCATCCCGCGGTGGTGGGGTCGCAAGACCCTTATACCCCGGGAGGGCAGGCAGCGGGCACGCGCCTAGCATAGTCTCCTGCAAAAAAATAGCTAACGGGGAACGGGACGAGACGAGCCTCCGCAGCTCCTCCCAGTTGGCCCGGAGTCCACGGCAATTCCATTGAAGGAATATGCCCTCCAGGCCTAGCTCGGAGGAGACGCGGGGGCCCTCCTCGAATTGAAGACCCTCACGGGAATGGCCGTACGCTTCCCGGGGGCAGAACCCCGGGCGCTGTTGGCCGGACAAAGCGCTGGAGGCGCTGTCGCCTTCGAGGACTTATTGGGGGAGGTTGGGCTCGCCATGCGAGTCTTTTCCTCCCTCCGCCTCGAAACCTTAGGCGGGCGTTGCGGCTAGGGAGGCGGGGGGCCCTCTTTTCGAGGAACCACCGTCTCCGAGCCACTCGCTCCACCTCGGGGCGTGGGCGAAGGGGCCGAAGCTCCTTTGTTGCTGTCCTCCTTTCGGGGAACAGCTTTAGGAACCCCGGAAGATGGCCTAGCGACCATCTTCAGGGGTGTTGCCTCCTGTGAGTCTAACGACTCTGTGGAGGCGCGTGGCCGTTTCGCCTTACGGGAAACGGTCACGCTGGGGGAAGAGGGGGGAGCCCTGGTATTAGCCGGGGCTGGGTGTGAACCCTTTTTGCCGCCAGCTCTACCAGGGGAGCGCCCGGGTGTAGTAGAGCCCGCAGAAGGGCTCCGAATGGGCGCGGAAACAACCGTGCTCGTTGGCCTGGATGGGCCAGGAGCAGAGGGTGCTTTTCTAACTATTGAGGCATATGACGTCCCAGGCAGAGCCGGGCGCGCCAGGACCAAGTCCTTAGCCTCGCGGAATGAGAGTCGATCCTGGGCCTGAACGGCCAGGATTTCTTTCTCAAGGAGATATGCACCACATTGCTTCGAAGAAGCAGGGTGCGGCTCTCCGCAATTGACACACTTGGCCACACACGATTTGGACTTATCGTGTGCGACCTTGGAGCAATTTACACAGACTTCGGGTAACCCCGATTTTGCACGTCTACATGATCGATTCGTGTGGCCGAAGCGGTGACAGTAATAGCACCGCCGCGGCAGTGGCACGAATGCCTTCACGCGGTAGCGGTACCAACCGGCACGCACCGACTCAGGGAGCTTGTCACAGTCGAACGTGACGAAGAGTGTAGGGGTGGGTCTCGAGGCCCCTCCCTGTTTTCTCATCACACGTTCGACCTTGACCGCCCCATGGTCGGCCAGCTCTAGGGTGATGTCTTCTATGGAGTAGTCAACGAGTTCCCTCGCATAAACTACTCCTTTTACAAAGTTCATGGTAGAGTGCGGCGTCACACTCACCGGGGTGCCATGAAGTGTCCGAAGAGCACTTATCTTGGCCGCCTCGGCGGGATTCGCCGCATTCGCCAGAAGGCTCCCCTCCGAGAAACGGGTTACCTTCGGCTCTCTACCAATTGCACTAGCTAATCCTCTCCTCTGATGGATCATGTTGCCCTTGGACAACATGCTGCCATCAGTGGAGCGAATAACGAGGAAGCGTTTGAAGCCAGCGGGCTCGAAAACGCCACGTAACCTCTGAATGAGGGGCCCCGATGTCATCGAGGCTCCGCCCTGTGCACTCTTGGTGTTAGTCTTGGTCAGGGGCTCCGCACACGAGGGGGTAGAGGGGCCGGATGTGCCGATCTTGGCTTGGTCGCCTACCAAAGTGGCAGCAGACCCATCCGTCCCCGCAGCCCCCGCGGATGGAGAGGAGCCCCGAGTCTTTTTCGTCCTTTTAGTCTTTTTCTTTTTTGGAGAGGAGGGCGGGGAATGAATCCGCTTTTCACCTCCGCCGGCAGAAGCCCCTAGGCCAGATGGACCGGCCTCAGCCAGGTCCCTCTCCGAAATGGAGAAGGTCCTGGTTGTCGTAGGGGCACCTGTCGGAGGAGATCCCTCCCCTCCTTCTACTGCCTCGGAGCCCTCAGCCATTTGAGGAGGACCTTGCATAGGGGCGGACTCGGGTTCGGTGCTTGGCGCCGAGCCCGAATTCCCCCCCATGGAAGGCCCTACCGTCTGAGGCTGGGTCTCCTCAAGGACCATGTCTATCACGGGAGGGGCCTCCAGTTGGCCATCCCCTCCCAGGACATTGCAGGTCCCCTTGGCAGTGTCGCCAGTCTTGTTTGGGGAGGCACAGGCCTTGACCCCGGCAAGGTTTAATATTTTTGCCAGCAGGTCTTTTGAGGGAAGCGACCGAAGGGGCCTGGCTTGCCTCTCCCCCCTAAGGGGGTTTGCCCTACCGAGCCGCTTTGATGGGGAGCGGCTGGCTAAGGGCTGCCTGCTGGCTTTCTTGGCAGTCCCCTTGGAAAGAAAAGAGGGGACTGCCGCTGGGAAAAGGGAGGTGCCCGAAAGCACCTCCAGAGAAGGGGGTGAGGGGGAGTCCCCTGCACCCGTAGGCGAAGGAGAGGAGTAAGCCTCTTCTCCGGTTAGAGAAATATGGAGGGTCCCCTGTGCAAGCACAGGGGAGGGGGACCTCCATTTTTTTTCCTGGAGCTGCCCGAGGGCGGCTCCGTTGTTCTTGGGGAAGTTGGGGGTTGGGTTTTTTTGGTGTGATTTTCATCATTGGGCATGGTGACCCTTCTTTTAATACGGGATGCAATAGCGCACACCTCTCGTAGTAGCCCGCACTGCGAGAGGTGCTTACAGGCCCAGCAGAGCCAGGCGCCGCCATTTGGGACCACCCCTCCCGCCTGGTGGCCTGGCAGTCCATCGGCATGGCGGCTCCACCTTGGACACGGCGTATAAATGATAGATTTTGAAGACGAGAGGAAAAGGGATGTGAGGAAGGTATGGGTGGGGATGAAGCAGGTAGTTAAAAACCAGCCACCCCAGACCGGAGCTCAGGGGTTAGGGAACATTGTCCCCCACCCCCTCAGCCCCGATGCGGGACGGTTGGCTGAAAGGAAGGTCAGCATCTACCCTGTGAAATTAGAGGCTGACCAGAGAAAGTTGTGGGAGAGGTTCTGTGAAAAGAGAGGAAACAAGTGTTTTGAAGGAAGGAAGAGAGGCTAGGCTGGGGCCGGACGGGGTTTTAGACACCAATGGAGACGATGATATTTATATAGAACCTCCTGATCCTCACCATCTAACAGATGAAGATTCAGTGGAAAGTGGAGATGAAGCTACCAACACACCATCAGCTCTAAGTGGTAATCAGCTACTTGCGTCTGATGAACGTAGTCGAAAGAAAGGTAAACAGTCTTTACTTGATTCGAATGAACCCGATGATGCTGAGGACAGGGTGTCTACTAAACTTTGATTTTCAATTTTTATTACCTTCCAGATTGAAATTTTATTACCCTTCAAGCACTCATTTATATTGATTTAGCACAACAACAGACCAATTTCAGATTGACTAAACATTGTCTTGGCATTTCTAATTCAATATGTGGACCAAACTTCGCTATAAAAACATATAACTGACAAAATCCTAAAAAATGCTGCTGCAATGCAATAAAATGCAAAGAAGCTTCTTACCTATTATAGCAATCCTCAAAGCAAAACCATAGTAAAAATACATGTAAGGCCTGCGCAGGCCATTGGCATTTTCAAAAGGGATGATTTGGATGAGATGTACTACCTTACCATAACAGAAATACGTTCTATATTCCAAACTTCATTTTTTGACACAAAAGTAAAAAAAATCTAAATAAAACTATATTGTTGTGGTATTAATGCGTAATAAAGGCAGTAATTGCAGCTTCCACCTTCCTCAATAGCCACACCTCTCATGACTCCATCAGTTTGAAACTAGTATTATTATTATACGTTTTTATATTTCCAATGTTAAATGCATTTATTTTAAAGAATAAATATGCATAAATCCCCTACTTATTGTGTAGTAGATCAATGGGGCAGCCTACAAACCAAAGAACATAAGGTCACAACACCATGACAGGGAACTGCACTCTACCAGCAACATAATGAAGAGACAACAACCCAGCCAGTCTCGTGGCCTCCTCCACCCATTATAGACATTCTCAGCCGCCTGAATGACAATGAGCTGGCTGGGTTGCCACTCTCAAACTTTACCATGGGGGCCTCCGGCCTTTATTATTATAATAACATGCAAAAGTATATTAAAAATCCAGAGAAAGACACACTAAAAGAAGATGACACTAATCAATGACATAGCACTGCACTATTAAAATCTAAATACAACATAGCTCCTATAATCAAAAGTGAAAAAAGAAGACCACCAAAGTCATTAAAGCAGTGTCAATTATAAAAAAAAATACACGGCCATCAGCGTCGTGGTGTGGAAGTCACTGGGAACCAATGGTGTGACGGACAGATGGACGGACACAAGAGATGACAATAGCCTATCGGCAACTGTGTTGCTCAATGGCTAACAAATGAGAATCGGTTAATCACAACAGAGTCACCAATTTCAATCATTTTTCTTTTCCTTCAGTCGCGTGAGCTCTGCATTGATTTGACGAATAGATGCTCCTTTTTCTGAAAGAATTTTCTGCCTTTTTGCCTGCAGCTCCTTCACTTCAGACAGGCATCTTTTTTCAGCCACTCTACGTATATCTAGAGTTTCTTCCTTTTCTTTTTGTTCCTGTAGATGTTGTTTCCTTCTTTGGGATGCTAATCTAACAGAAGTTATTATTGACCTGTCATTTTGGATGTCAAACCAGTTTTTTTTTTGCTTGAATTTGTTCATGCACTAATCTCTGTGTTATTAAAGAACGCTCTGTTAGATTTTCCTGAAGTAATAGTTTAAAACCAGAGAACCCTCTTTCTACGGCAACATTACCGTGGGATAATAATAGAACCACATGGATAAGATTTAAGAGTTCCTTGAACTTTGACTCACTCCTTACATTTGGATCTAAAGCACTAACAGCCCTTGTCAAGGAATACTGCAGTGGGCTCTTTTCTTTTATTTTATGAATTATACGAGGGGCGGTCAATAAGTTTTGCGAATCGGTAGGGCAAAACAAAGGAAGGGGGATGGCTGTTTGTGGGGGTGTTAGGACTAGTTATGACAAGTCAGGACCTGCAGCCGCACGCTCCTGCCTCATCTATTTAAGAAGCAGTAGCTGATCGCAGATCGTCGGTCACAAATTTTTAAAAAAGGGAGAAGGTTGAGCAACGCGCAGTGATCAAATTTTTGACCAAGGGAGGCAAGAATGCAAAAGAGATCCATGAACGCATGGTTGCAGTGTACACCGCCACCGCCCCTTCCTATGCAACCATTGCTCGCTGGAATAAGGAGTTCCGCCATGGTCGTGAGTCCCTTGAAGATGTCCCCTGTCCAGGACGCCCGTCAGACGTGACCAACGAGGACAATGTGGCCCATGTGGAGAGGATGAACCTCGAAAATCGACGGGTGAAGGTCGAAGAAATCGAGCGAGAACTTGGAATATCACATGGAAGTGTTATCAACATCATCCACGACAATTTGGCCATGACCAAGGTCTCTGCACGTTGGGTCCCTAGACACCTCACGCCCCATAATCGACTTCAACGTCGTCAAAGATTGGAGGAGCTGCTGCTCCTGTACAACCAAGACCAGGCGGGATTCGAGTCACGCATAGTGACAGGTGATGAAACGTGGGTCCATCACTGGGATCCCGAGACCAAGCTCGAAAGCATGGCCTGAAAGCACATGGGCTCTCCGACCCCCATCAAATTCCGGACCCAACCCTCAGCCGGGAAGATCATGGCCACCATCTTCTGGGATTCTGAGAGAGTGTTGATGGTGGACTATGCGCCTCGTGGAAGGACCATCACAGGCCAATATTACGCCGAGGAACTGGCTGGGTTGAAGAAGTGCATCCGTCAGAAGGGGCGCGGCAAGTTGACACGCGGTGTCCTGCTCCTCCACGACAATGCCCCTGTCCACAAGGCCAGAGTTGCACAAGCTGCCCTGCGCGAGTGCGGATTCGAGGAGTTCAACCATCCCCCCTACAGTCCAGATCTGGCCCCTAGCGACTACTTTTTATTCCGCCAGCTCAAGGCTGCACTGCGTGGACGCCGGTTTGGGGACGATGAAGATGTCCAGCTCGCCGTCCAGGAGTGGATTGAACAGCAGTCGGGAGATTTCTGGTTGTCGGGAATTCGAAGCCTCAGGGACAAGTGGCGCAAGTGCATTGAAGTCGAGGGTAGTTATATTGAAAAATAATAAAACGCTTTTCCTCATATCTCGTTTCCTTATATCCGAATTGCAAAACTTATTGACTGCCCCTCGTATGCTTTAAAATTTCTTGACAGTCAAATCTAAATTCCTGTAAAACTTTCTCAGTTTTCTTGGGTGCAGTGGTATGTAAAGAGCGCCTGGCTCCATAGCCAACAGCAACCTCATATAATGGTTTCAAAATCCAAATTCATCAAATCTGACCCTGATCTAGCAGACTAAGACATCACGTTTGACAAATCTCTTTAGAAGATTTTTGAATATGTTTTAGCAGTCTCTCATAAAGAAATGGGGCAAGAGGAGCATCGCTTTGAAATTCTGTTAGAAATGGTTCAAGTTCTTTTGCCATCAAACAAAAAAAATGAAGTCATGCTTCCAGAAGATGCGTGTTGTTAATGGCTTTGATGACAGTTTCCGAACTCCGGGATGATGTTGTTTTGATCTCTTTAGCAATCACAGCATCAACAAACCTTTTTAATTGAGGAAGTATCGTTATGATCTGAGAAGCTAGTTTGATTTTTAATACAGTGCATTCCTACGAATTTTAAGGGAAAAGTTAATGTATTTTTATTCTGCAAAAATTCTGCACACCGTGCAGGAGAATCCTTAAACAAATAATAACATGCTCTAAGAAAATTTCCCAGTTTCCAATTACATTTCTTGAATCCAGTTTTAAATGAAGTGTGAATGACGAGAAGACCACAAGTTCCAATTTGCAACAGCTGAAAGGGGGTACCTGACAAGCCCTTGTGAACACTGTTGAACAGCTTCTAATTTGAATCATTTTTTCTAATATCCTTTGCCCACTCGTACTAGGTATGCTTTCATCTAAAGCAAGCAACAAATTGTCAGCAGTGACATTGCCTAAGAAGGCTGAAGTGAGGTATCTCGTCATTACAATGCCATTGCTGTCAATGTAACGACAATGAATGTCCATCTGACATTTCTGAGCAATCTTGTTTAGAGATTCATCAAACATCACAACCAGCAGATCAGTTGAAGAAATTAAAGAATGGATTCTTTCACGATAATATTCACCCAGGCCAAATGTGATCATGTAACTAGCCTTATCTTTCGACATTTTAAATTCTTTTACAATGTCACTGTCAGGAAACATTTTACGAAACAAGTTACCCGAGTTATCAGCAGATCTGGCAGAACTGTGTGTATGGACAATTTTTAAGCAGTGCAGGATTTCTGCCCTTGTAACTGCATCTCGCAGAGCCTGTGAGAATACAAATGAAGGCGGCTGTTGATTCTTCTCAGTCTCGTTTTGCAATGATTTATCAGTAGCACTTTCATGTTCAGTTGGTGGTTTTTCACAAGCTGTCATTGAATCTTTCTCAAATATATTTTTTAAGGTTGGCTGTCTCATTGCTTTGATTGTTGTAATATGAGATTTCCCCTTTGCATGAATTCTTACTGAGAAATGCCAGAACCGCTTATGGCAAAGGTTTTCTTGCACATAACGCTCTTGGCTTCATACTGATTTGACCCAGCTGCAAGCCATTCACTAAATTCTGGCATGCAAAGGTACTTAGTCTGGAAATGATTTTTTCCAGGCATTATAGAAATAATAATTATTTTATATTTTGATATATTCTTAAAAAAAGCGAAGGTTAAATTAAAAAACCTGAAACAAAAAAGGATTCATAGTAAAACAAAAAACAAAACAATGGAAAATCACTTCATTAAATGAATAAACAAAATGAAAATACAGGCGAGCCTGTCGAACACCCTTTGGTGTTGTTGTTAGGTAAAATTATTATTCTAAGTCCAGCTCAATAGGAGGGTCATGTAAAGGGTGCCAAGAGTAAAATAGTTAGTTAGGTTAACCAGAGGGTCGTGCGAGTGACAGACGAACAGCACGACTATCGCAATACACTTCGGTATTGCTTGCTCTTTTGGACCCTTGGTATTGCACAAGTCATTAGCTTTGGGGGTTTTATGTAACTTAGGGACAAAATTTTCTACATTTTCAGAATCAAACCACGCAGACTGCTAATTTTTGAGCACCTTTTGAGCACCTTGTAGACACTGATAAACCAGACTTGCAGGGGAAAGGAAGACTATTCCTATAGACTGCACAACTATAGTAACACAACACTTCTAGTGAAATTGAGTGCCATACAGAATTACAGTATAAGATTTAATTCATTAAATGCCCACAAAAAGCAGCTATAAAAAAAGATTTATTAAAACAAATAATGAGGATGTGATTATTAAATTCTGTGTCGGTGACAGCAGACAAGAAAACCAATATCAACAAAAATTGTACCTATGCCAGTGAGAAGACAAAAATACATTTACAAATTGACTAAGAACAGAAAAAATTGCTATTAAATGCTGGCTGTCATTCCTCAACTGGGTTAATTTATAAGCATAGCAATATTCCAGCATTCTTAGTGAATTTTTGTTACATTTTATTACTTTTTTATTACCTTGAGATTTTTATTATTTTTTATTACTTTATTACCTGGCAGACACCCTGTGAAGATGATATACCACTAGCTCACCTAGCAAAAGTAGTCCATTCCTTCAAATGGACATCGTCAAAAGTAGAAGTACTTCCTCAAATATTTCCTGAGGCAAATCTGTCTAAATATAGGGATTTCACGCTTAGGGAATTTTTTGAATTATTCTTTGATGAAGAAGTGTGTAATCACATTGTTACCCAATCAAATTTGTATGCTTATCAAAAGAATCTACCAAGCTCTAATCTTAGTCTACACAAGCTGCAAGTTCTCTTGAGCATTTTGATAGTGCCTGGGTATAGTAGGACTTCAAGTAAAGCAGCATATTGGAGTGATGGTGACGATTTGAGGAATCAGGCAATATACAACGCAATGCGTCGCAACATGTTTGACCAAATCATGAGAGCATTGCATCTTCAAGACAATTCAGAGCTTGAATATGAAGATAAATTTTCTAAGGTCAGACCACTTATTAAATTTATGCAACATCGTTTCATTGAACATTATATGCCATCTCAAAGTGTCTCCCATGATGAAGCTAAGGTGAAGTACTTTGGAAAGTATGGTTGCAAGCAATCAATTTGCAACAAACCAATCCATTTTGGATATAAAATATGGTGTCAAAATTCTCCCTGCAGTTTATCTGATCACTTTTGAACCATATCAAGGAAAATTTAGTACAATTGATGATGCTACATATGCAACAAATAAATTTGGAAAATGTGCTGTAACAGTATTTCAACTACTGAACCAATACAGTGCAGAAAAGATTAATCTACCATACACTCTATATTGTGACAATTATTTCACTATACTGCCTTTACTGACTGAGATGAAAACTCGTAGTTATAAGTGCATCGGAACAATCAAAGCGAATTGCATTCCAAAGGAGTGCACATTGTCAGATGTAAAGCATGTGTCCAAAAAATCTCGGGTCTCCTATGAGTGTCATGGGTACCACTAATAATGGCGATAAGATTTTTCTGACACGCTGGAAAGACAATGCAGTCATAATTATTTCATCAACCATTCAAAGTTCACAAAAATCAACAAGTGTAAAACGCTGGTGCAAAGAGAAAAGAGCAAATGTTAATGTTCCGATCCCAGAAACTCTTTACATGTACAATCAAAACATGGGGGAATGGATAGAATGCATCAAAATATAAATATGTATCGTATTGCTATTTGAGGAAAGAAGTGGTGGTAGTGTATGCTCACTTGGCTTATTAATGCTGCAATAAATAATGCATTGATATTGGCTAAAGAATGTGGAAATGACATTCGTCATAAACAATTTCGCCGAGATATCGCCATGTATTATATGGGGAAATATGGTATACCACCTAAGAAAGCTGGGTGAAGACCGACCAGCTCTTCATTTCAAGATGAATTATGATTTGATAATGAAACTCATTTAGTAAAAAATGTAGATGGTAATAAGAGAAGACGCTGTGTCTGGTTGGGCTGCAATAGTGTGGGATGTACTGAATGTTCCAAATGTAATGTTGCATTATGTGTATCATGTTTCATTCCTTATCATTCTAAATAACTTTCTATTGTGTTATGTACCTTGTCTTAGAATACAGGAGATTTATTATATCATTATTTAGTTACCTTTTTAGTTGTAGTGTAGAGAAAGAAGTATATGCAAATCATGTGCAGTGTGCAAAGAATGTTTTTGTTTTACCAAAATTTTTATACAATTTGTTTCATTATTACACTAACTTTCTATTAATTTGTATAGCACAAAATTAATTATTTTTATGCTATCAATTTAAATTAGAAACGAAAAATTTATACTAGAATTTTTAGAGTTAGAGGATGCTTTCACATTTACAAATTAGTTGTTGTTACCAAATATGTTTCATTCAATTTTTATATTCATGTCCTCATAGTGTGACCATATGGTAATGTGTCATATCTCGCAAACGAATAAGTTTAAAAATTTATAATTGATGTGGTAAGTGATACTAACTCATATACTATATAATGTGTAAAATTTAGCAAAATCAGAAAATTAGGGGGGGGGGGAATTAATCTGGGAGAAAATGGGTTAAGAGCAAACTAATCTAGTCTTCAGATATGCCTCTTCCCAATCAAGTTCCTAAAGCTATTATTATAAAACAGACAATAGGAAATATCTGAAAAATCCTATTACCACCATATCTAGGGAAAAATATTGTTAAAAAGTAAATTGTTTAATGAGCATCTCTAAATAATCATCAGTTAAAACTTTAAGTTTATTAGATAAACTATATTACAAGCAACACTTAGTATAGCTCTTTAAATTACCACAACCTAAATGCCTGTTAAAAAAGAACAATTAAAACAACAGACCCTATGAAATATTAGCTCTCAAAGACAGAAGAGAGACTGTGAACACGAGCATAAAATGACGCAGATGAGTAGTGCACTAGGAACCTAAACACACTCTTAATCAGATTCATGCCATTGGGAGGTTGCACAGCCCTTCAGGAATCCGATGTTGTCATCAAATAAAAAGGTTTGTACTCTATTCTGAGTATATTTATAAAATTGAACTATGAATTTGTTTTGAGAGGCATTGGCTTAAGCGCGTTTCGTTCAGAATGTTTCGAGCGCTGCAATTCACCTTTAAAATACTTCATTGTTGATTCCAACCCATCCTTCAGAGCAATCTGCAGAATAAAATAAATTCAAAGGCTTTTAAGGAATAGTTTGATCATATTTCTTCATCAATTTCGAATAAGAAGTGGGGTAATGCACTTAGCTACCTTAAGATATTTGTACTAGTGTACCAAAGCTGGAATTTTGCCAAGGCCAAAGCTTCGGCTGATTGCATAGGTTTTTATTTGACTCATACACTAGTATGTCAACTTACCAAACATGGAACTTCATATGGGACTACAAAATTGTTAATAATTTAAAAAAAGAATTATATTCAAATTTGTAACTGCACCTCAAAGTATAAATCAACTTCATGCTTCAGCTCAAAAAGATGCTGATGCTTTAGTGCATTCTTAATTTGTACTACTATTATAAAATAGCATGTGAGCAAGTTTTCCAGCCACTTGTAGCATTAGTGTGATAATATTTAATTGTCTCATACAATGGGATGCAACTTAAGGTTCACCTCCACCGTCTCCCATTTTCTTTGTCAAGTAGCCAGTAAGGCTGCACGTATTCCTCACAGATAATTTGGCGCCCTGATTCCCGGCAAATCACACGTGTCAAGGAACCCAGCAGAAGATAATCTCGACATCTCCATGGCTCGCCAAAACCATGAAGTCAAGGATATCGAGAACTAGGGGATGTGGAGATTCAAATGCCCTGAGACACTCAGGGTGCTTAGTGAGTCGCTAAATGACAATCCGGTCTCCGAACAGGGCACGTCACGTTATCTCCCGTATCGAGAGGTGGATTCCAACTAGCTTGACTGTGAAGAAAGACGGAGTGCCTGGCAGATCTTCACTGACTTCAAACAGAGAGGATACGGCGTGGAAACCGACCCCCTCTTGGGATATGAAGCAGTGATACAGAGTGTGCTGCAAAGAGGCAGAACGCAATACTACCGGCACTGTAGAAGCTTTGGGACCAGAGGTGTGGCGACAAAAAGTAAAAGATGGTACACTCTAGGATGGCAGAACCAGGGGTACCACAGGCCCGAAGGCTATATAGAGTTCTCGAAGGAGTTTCCTCGCCCTAGACCAAGAGCTTAGGGTATGACTAGCGTCTCTCGGACATAAGGAACCGTCGATATCAACTGGGGATGCAGTGAGAGCAGTTGGCGACTGAGGGAGGCGCCAAGCCCGTGCATACAGGGAAATAATGCACTGTGAACCGCGCAGGGCGAGTGGCATCTCCTCAGCATCGACAGCACCTAGGCTCTCAATGGGGTAAGTGCAGAAGGGACCAGTCGCTAAGCGAAGGCGTGTGTGGTGGATAGATTCCACTTTCCTCAATACACGCTCAGCTGTGGATGAATAAAACTCGCATCCGTAGTCGAGCTTCGAACGAACAAAGCATCGATAAAAAGCGCTGAACGTCACAGAAAGAAGAATATGTGCGAGTCAACCACTTTCAGGCGCACCCCATTTGGAAACAAGTCTGGGACTGGGAAGGAAAACGGAAGCCTGTGAGCTTAGGCATAGCGAGAGCCCCGGTTCAATGCCTGTTAGAGTCGACGCCCCAGAGTTGGCATATGGGCCGCGCCAAAAGAGATCGAAAGGTCGTCCACGTAGAGCGTAACAAAAACATCTTCCGGCAGCTACGAGGTGATGCCGTTGATGTTCATGACAAAGAGTGTGACACTGAGGACACTTCCCTGCGGGATATCTTCCTGCTCCATTGGGCAGCAGATGACTCCTACCAACCGTACGCGGAATCGACGATCTCGAAAAAATTCAGATATGAAGATTGGGAGGCGTTCCCTCACCCCCATACCGTGGAGGCTCTCCATGATACCGTATCGCCATGTTGTATCATATGCCTTCTCCAGATCGAAAAACACCGTGGCGTAGTGCTATCTACGAAGGAAGGCCTCGCAGACGGCATTTTCCAATCGGAGCAGAGCATCCGACGTGGAGTGGAACTTGCGGAAGCCGCACTGTAATGAAGACATTTATTTATTTATTTATTTAAGGGGCTATCTGGCGACTGTGTAATGAAGACAGATGGCATCCGCTGTCCAGAAATAAAAAGGCTAATCTAACATTTCCAGTTTCTCCATCAACTTGCACGTGTAGGAAGTTAAGAAAGATTGGGCAGAAACTGGCCGGGGTAAAGTGATTTCTCCCTGGTGTGCGAAAAGCGAGCACATTAGCTATTCACCAGGAATATGGGAGGATCCCCTCTACCCAGGTCCTGTTGAACAAATCTAACAGAAAGGCCATGCCTCGCGCACCCAGGTGTCGAAGCATGGCGTACGGGACATCGTCCGGACAATGGGCAGTGTCCGCGCACGAAGCGAGAGCAGAGCGCAACTCATTCACAGTAAACTTGTCGTTGAAGAGTTCTCCGCCTCTGGAAGGAAAATCCAGCCGGCGACCTTCCACGACATGACGACGTGCATTGAATGCTGGCGGAGCAGCATCCAGGCTAGAGAATGCGGAAAAAGCGGTCGCTAAGGATTCCGCTACGGACGCGGGGTCCGAGATTGCGGTCCCATTCTCCTGGAGAACAGGAGGGGGGTCCTGCAAGAACTTGCCCCGAATCCATTTAACTCGCTTCCACACCTCTGCTAAAGGGGTCTTTCCGTTAAGTGAAGACACGTATGCCCGCCAAGAAGAGCGGCGATCGTGCTTCGAAATATACCGGAACCTAGCCCTAGCCCGACGAAATTCAGGGACAATGAAATCGTTCGGGCGGCGCTTATAGCGCATGTAGGCATAACGCTTCTGTTTGAGGGCCGTCTCACACTCCACCGACCACCATGAGGGTGGTCGGCGTGCAAAACGGCCAGACGTCCTAGGAAAAGTAGTCAGGCCTGCGGCGATGAGGTTGCCGGAGAAAAACTTAACGGCCTCATCTACCGACCTAAACTCCTCGACTGAGATAGAGAATTCAGTCATTTCCTGAAATGTCAGCCACCGCGCCCGCGCCAAGCACCACCGAGGTGGTCTCTCAGGCGGCAGTTGCCATGAAAATGATATTTGAATGGGAAAGTGATCACTACCATGGAGGTCATCGACCACCCCCCCAATCAAAATCAGGCTGTGCATCCGAAGAGCACAAAGATAGGTCAAGGCAAGAAAATGAAGCGGTTCTCGGACAGTGATGCGTAAACTCATCCACGTTTAGGACACCCATCTCAAGCTCTTCGATCAGATCAGCAAGGACTTGTCCCCTGGGATTTATGGAGTAATCTCCCCAGAGAAGATGCCTGCCGTTCAGATCTCCAAGCAAGAGATAGGGCCTCGGCAACCGTGCCACGACGCGGCGGAAGTCCCCCGCGTCGAAGTCAGCTGACGGTGGAATGTACGCAGAAATGATAGTATACCTCCTATCCAGGTGCAGCTGCACAGCCACTGCCTGAAAGGAGGTATCTAAAGAGAAAGGAAGAACGGAGACATCATGCCGGGTGTAAACCGCGCATCCCCCAGCCCGGCCATCCCGTGGTGGTGGGGTCGCAAGACCTTTATATCCCGGGAGGGCGGGCAGGGGTCACGCGCCTAGCATGGTCTCCTGCAGAAAGATAGCTAACGGGAAACGGGACGGGACGAGACGAGCCTCCGCAGCTCCTCCCAGTTGGCCCGGAGTCCACGGCAATTCCATATAAGGACTATGCCCTCCAGGCCTAGCTCGGAGGAGACGCGGGGGCCCTCTTCGAACAGAAGATCCTCACGGGAATGGCCGTACGCTTCCCGGAGGCAGAACCCTGGGCGCTGTTGGCCGGACAAAGCGCTGAAGGTGCTTTCGCCT
Organism: Ceratothoa steindachneri; assembly: GCA_963969495.1. NCBI lineage: Eukaryota > Metazoa > Arthropoda > Malacostraca > Isopoda > Cymothoidae > Ceratothoa > Ceratothoa steindachneri. Next base: position 114,241,803 of record OZ018328.1, read on the forward strand.
TCGAGGACTTATTGGGGGAGGTTGGACTCGCCATGCGAGTCTTTTCCTCCCTCCGCCTCGAAACCTTAGGCGGGCGTTGCGGCTTCGGAGGCGGGGGAGGGGGGCCCCAAAACAACAGCATCCCCTTCAGAAACAAAGAAACCACAACACCCATACAAAAACCAGAACACTTCAGCAAACAATTCACAAACACAACCATACACCAAACGAAAAGAGAAAACAGGAAAATAGACAGACATAAAAAAACTCACCAAACCACAATTCACAACCACAAAAGAACAGACCATAAGATCCAAAAACCAAGCAAGAGATAACTCCACTAGCCCTGATGACAAAAACATCAAACACTTCAAAGACCTAGGGTCAAAATGCCATAAACCTCCTCACGCACACTTATAACCTCGCCATAATTACAAACAACATAACTAAACAATGGAAAGTAGCAAAAATAATCCCAATAACCAAACCAAACAAAGGAGTCTACTACAGACCAATAGCGTTGATTTTCTCCATAGCCAAAACACTATAAAAAATAATCTTATCCTATATCACATCCAACATCCCAAGCACACCACACCAACATGGATTCAAACTCATGCACTCACCCACCACAACATTACACAAAATAAACAACATAATCACAAATAGATTCAACAAGAAAATTCCGCCACATAGAACCACAGCAGTCGCCCTTGACATGTCCAAAGCATTCGACACAGTAGACCTACACAAACTAATCAACAAGATCCACAAACTCACCATACCCATCAACCTTATCAAGTATATAGCAAACTACATCAAGGGACGACTCCAATACACCCAAACACAGACAATCCATAGTTCCCCAAGAAGGAGTACTTTCCCCAACACTTTTCAACATATATACCTCAGATATACCAACTCCCCCACAAACAGTAGAAATTGTCATCTATGCAGACAACATGACGATTGTCTCCTCACACAACAAACCAGAAACCACTGCACAACAGATACACCTTACCTCAACAAAATACACACATGGACTATAGAAAACTCACTAAAGCTAAACGCCACCAAAACAATGACCAGTCTCTTCACACCAGACTCTGCAGAATACAATATAACCCGAAATCTAAACATACAAAACACTACCCACCACAAAAGAATCGAAGATCTTTGGCCTCACTTTCGACCCCAAACTCACATACTCTAAACACAAACAAAACACAATAGTCAAGGCCACGAAAACACTCAAAGTCATCAAGGCACGCACAACTACACACTGGGGGAAAAACAAGAAAAAGCTCATTAACGCATACAAGACAATCACAAGACCAGTAATAGAATACGCCAACACAATCTGGTCCCCAATCATTTCAGAAACCAACACCAAAAAACTACAGAAAATTCAAAACACAGCCCTCCACACTGCCACAGGATGCACTCTTGACACAAACACCAAACATCTACACAACAAGATGAACATCCTACCAATCCCAAATCACCTAAAACTACATGCATCAAAACTCAAGCAGAAAATGCAACATCCAGATCATCCCGTCCACCACATCACCAGACAACCTCCCAATCACCGACAAAAAACAGACCATTTTCGAAGGCAACAACAACTACACCACCAACTTAGACACAGACCCTAACACATTATCAGAAGACATAATCAAGCAAAACATGAAAACAATCCACTCTCAGATCACACAACAATACTTAGACACACAGATCCCACAACAAAATATTAAGTGCACTACCTCCAACCATACACAACCAGAACAAACACTCCAAATGACTAACACAGATACATTACACCACCCATCTCTTCAACTGCCCACAGATACACACAGACCTGGGCCCGGTGGATCTCTGGGAGAGACCCGGGAGGAAGCAGGTCTGCTCCTGCGATGGTCCAGGGAGTTGGGGTGAGGCCTGGAATAGGTGCGAGGTTCCTTGCCCCACTGTTGGGGTGGGGACTGAGTCACCACCACCAAGGTAAAGGGAGAGAAGATTTTTTTTAGGGACTCATCATTGGGCATGGTGACCCTTTGTAATTCACGGGATGCACACGCTCATCACCCTACGCAGAAGGCCGCCATTTGAGGCCACTCCTGGCTGAGAGGAAGCTGGTCGGCGTCTACCCTGTGAAATTAGAGGCCAACCAGAGAAAGTTGTATGGAGAGTGAGGAAGCAGGGTAAGAAGACAAGGCGTCAGAAAGAAGGAGAAGATGCTAAGCTGGGGATGGACAGGGCGCTGAGTCCCGTCAGCACGGTAAATCGCCGCACTGACCTCGCGAAATGAGGGACTATACGAAACATATTGCTTCGAAGAAGTTGGGAGTGGCTCTCCGCAATTGACACACATGGACACACACACGATTTGGACATATCGTGTCCAGCCTTAGAGCAACTTAGACTTGGGGTAAACCCGACATTGCACGTCTAGAAGAGCGATTCCTATAGCTATTAACCTCTCCGAAGCAGTGGAACGAATGGTTTCAGGCGGTAGCGATACCACCAGGCACGCACCGACTCAGGAACCAGGGCAGGGTCAAACGTGATGAGTCTAGAGGTGGTCTTGTTTTCTCATAACACGTTCGACTTTGATCGCTCCTGGTCGGTCGGCTCTAAGTTGATGTATTGTTAAGGAGTAGTCCAGGAGTTCTCTTGAAAAGAACAATCCTTTCTCGAATTTCATAGTAGAGTGCGGCCTCACGCTACCGACGAGCCACTTAGTGTCCGATGGGCAATAATCATGGCCGTCTCGGAGGGATGCGACACATTCGATAGGGTTTTTTAATTTTAAGAGGCCATCTGGCGACTGCCTACTAAGGCCAAAGTTGCCGTAATCAAGTTACAACATAATACTAGGCTAGATTAAAAAACAAGTAAGTAACAAGGATAAAAAAGAAACAAGCTAAAAAAAAAACAAGATAAGCAAAAAACAAGAAGGAAGCGCGCTCCGGCGTCTTGGGTAGGCCCGCTCCCAACGGCGCAGGAACATGCGACCTACAACAAAAGAGGGTCAAATAAAGTGGAGGAAGCCAGTGTCCTCCAGAAAGTCATATAGTTTACAAGTCAGTGTACACGAACCCGTCCTGAGTACGAGGGACAAGCGGTTGCAACCCAGCTCGTTTCGGTAACGTGCGTGAAGATCACCCAGACTGGGACATTCAACAAGAATGTGACGAACAGTCTGGGGGACAATGCAGTTGTCGCAATAAGGTAACGGCGTGCGCTCAATAAAATGGCGGTGCACCCCGCTAATGTATCCAAGGGAACAGTCGCGGGGCAATGGCACGCAACTTTAAGTTCACCTCGGCCGTCTCCCATCTCCTTGCCAGCATTCTTGCCATGTGATCGGTGTGAGGAAGAGCGAAATGATGGTCTGGTCACTCAGTCTTCGCGACTTCCTTGAGGCCCTCATCGGCGCACTCATTTCCCGCAAATGCCAGATGTCCAGGAACCAAGCAGAAAATAATCTCGTCATCCGTCCGGCTCGCGGTACCCATGGCGTCACGGATATCGCGAACCAGGTACAACGTTTATCTCCCGTACCGAGCGGTGTATTGCAACCAGCTCGGCTGTGAAGACAGACGCAGGGCTTGGTAGAGCCTCACTGACTCCAAACAGAGGGCATATGGCGTGGAAACCGACCCTCTCTCGGGACTTGGGGCCATTTAATACACTGGCAGGTTTACAGCCTGACAAGAAGTGTGCTCCAAAAAGGCCGAACGCAATACTCCCCGCGGTGGGGAAGCTTTGGGAGAACAGGCTTGGCGACAAATAGTCAAAGGTGGTACCCTCCAGGGTAGAAATGAGGCACCACCGGCTCGAGAGCTACACCGAGCTGTCGAAGAAGTTTCCAAACCCTAAATCTCAAATCGCTTAGAGTATAACTGGCGTCTCTCGGCGACATAGGCACCGTCAAGATAGGCTGCAGTTGCAGAGAGCTGTTGGCGACTGAGGGAGGTACCAGGCTCGCGTGTACAGGCGAATAATGCACTGTACGCGGCGTAGAGCGAGTGGCATCTCCCCAGCATCGACTAGTAGGCTCTCAATGGGAGAAGTGCAGAAGGCACCGGGCAACAGGCGGAAGGCCAGTGTGGTGGATCGATTCACGTCTGCATTTTTTTTTAAATTTTAGGATATCAAAAATAAATTATTGAGAATTCAACAAAGGATAAAAACATAGACTATAGATGGATCAACAATAGATACAAAAACAGAGAATATAAAATCGTGAAATAATATATTAAATTTTGGCTAAAAGATAAGATTCTTCTAAAAATTTAAAAAATCTATTCACACTAAAAGAGACATGAGTCTCAGATAAGATGCCCCGCAGAACCTGCTTGGGGGCCATCTGCCCAGTAATAAAAGGAAAGACCCTCCTCCTAAAATTTCTTAAAAGGGGACATGCGGCAAAGATGTGAAGGATGGACAGCTGCCCCCGCACAAAGAGCACAAAGGCGGGGGCTGCCCATTCAGCAAGTGCCCATGAGTGAGGTGGCAATGGCCTATCCTCAGTCGGCACAAAATAACCTCCAGTCTACATGGTCTCATGGTACGTGGCCATGGGAGGACTGAAGGTTTTATGGAATGGAGCTTGGTGGGAGGAAGCTCATCCCACATCTTCTCCATAAGCTGACTACATATTCGATGATGAAAAGATAGACATCACGAAATAGGACTGGGGCTGCTGGGGGTGTTCCCAATGATGTCGCCTCCTTCGCCGCAGCATCCGCCCTTTCATTAACTGGGATGCCCACATGACTGGGTACCCAGCAAAAAGAAATCTTGTGAATAGAAGAAAGATAAAAACGCTACCGCTGGATCTTGGAAACCAGCGGATGGCTAGAACCAAAAGCACCCAGTGCTTCCATAGAACTAAGGGAGTCAGAGAAAATTGTAAGACAACTAGATGGTATAGGAGCAATAAAAAAGAGTGCAGCAAGAATAGCAACAAGTTATACTGTGAAAACAGAAGCTGCACTTGGTAGGCGAACCAATGCTTTCTGAGATGGGAAGACAGCAGCAGCTCCAACTCTGTCCAATGACTTGGACTCATCGGTGAACACAAAGGTGCTAGGCCGATGGTAGGAGGGGCGTTGATCATACAGGCTACAGGCAAGAACTGATCCTTGGGCCTACCAGTAAGACCGTTGCATACCACTACAGGTGGTATGAGCCATAGGGAAATCTTTGGTAATGAAAACGGAATAACAGAAAACTCCCTTAGACGTCATGTCTGCTCGGCCAAAGCAGAGCAAAGGGGTGAGCCAGAGATGGAAATCTATCATATGAGGCCACTATTCGCAGATTAAACGTGCACTCATATACTGGCGACCATGGTAATAGCTCAAGTCTAAAAAGATATTTGAAGTTAGACTTGATCCTGTGAAAAGGAAGAGGAAGAGCCCCGTTCTCTGCATAGAGACTCCAGACAGGGGAGGACTTGAAGGCTCCAGAAGCCAGGCAGGCACAGACCCTGGTTACGCAGATTATTCAATTTTTCAAAAATGGACGGTGAGGCAGAGGAGTACACCTGTGACCCATAGTCCACAGGGTATGTCGATCACTTCCCCAAGAAGTGTGTGACAGTAATTTCATTATGTCCATTCTCTTCATACAAGACCTTTACAAAGCATCTAAATAAGGCCTCCAAGAAAACCTCTGAAATGGGGCTCAAAGGTGACAGGGACACATACCATAGAGTGACAAATGGGGAGGGTCCCATGTCAACGATCTATGATTGTAAAAGTGGAAGCCCTTGGAAGAAGCATTATCAGATACAGTATTTATAACCCGCTGTAGCTTACGGATGATAAATGGAAGTCTAGGCGATGAACAGATAAGCGCTAAGTCATCCACATATAGAGTTGAGGAAATCTCAGCTGGGAGATTTGTGATAATGCTATTGATGGCCACAGAGAAGGAGGTGACACTGAGGACACTTCTCTGTGGCACACCCTCAACTTGCTTTACGGGCGCTGATAGGGCATTTCCAACTTTTACATGTAGTGTGCGCCACATGAGGAAGTGCTCGACAAACGTGGGGAGAAAACCCTGCAGGCCCCAATCATGGAGTTGCTTAAGGATACCACGCCTCCAAGTGGCATCATATTTTTTCTCAATATCAAAGAAAACAGCAACAGAATGCTGCCTCTTTGAAAAAGCATCTCTTATATAAGACTCCATTCTAACAAGCAGGTTGATGGTACTATGTTTTTTTCTGAAACTTGATTGAGAGGGAGATATAAGATGGTTTGTCTCCAAAAAACAGATGAGTCTTGTATTTATCATCTACTCAAACAATTTACATGGACAACTAGTAAAGCTAATGGGGGGGTAATGGGTGGGTTCCGTCCCATCCTTTCCTGGTTTTCGGAAAGGTGGAAAGGTAAAAGCACAGCCTCCCTCCACAAAGAAGGGAAGCAGCCCTTAATCCAGATGAAGTTATAGATGTCCAGCGAATGTGAGAGGAGGGAAGAATGCATATTCCTAATCATATCATAGGAATGGCCATCCGATCCAGGTGCAGTGGATCCACAGTGCTTCAGTTCTTTATGGAGCTCATGGATAGAAAAGAGCTGGTTATAAAATTCATTATCCATGTTGGCACCATAAAGTTGATAAGATGCTGCTCATGTTGGAGCCTAAAGCACTAGAATTGGATGGAATAGTTGTCTAGGCTTGAAATATTAGCAAACGATCTGGCCAAGACATTGGAAATATGGGATAAGTCTCCCAACAGTTCTCCGGCCTGAACAACGTTGGGAGCTGTAAAGCCATTGGATTTCCCCAATAGCTTTTTGACCCTCTTCCAGAATTTGTCTACAGGGGTCTGCCAACATAGCGATGCGATATAACCAGCCAACGAGGTCTTTCGAGCTCGTCGAAGGGTGCGTCGCCGTGCTGCCCTTGCTCGGTTACAAGCAAGTTTCTCTACCATCGTGGGGCACCGATGGTAATGTCGGCAAGCCTGTTTACATTCAGTGACAACTCTCGAGCATTCAGCAGACCACCCGGGCAATTGTGGTCCACGAGTAGTTGAGCCGGAGAGCGGGATGGAGGAATTAGCTGCATGATTGATGTGGGCTAGAAGATCATCAATAACCACATCAATATCTTCATGAGGGAAGATAGGTGCCTGAACTTAGGCCAATTTGCTTTTTTAGTATTCCATTTTTTGCTAGGTGGAGGAAGAGGACCATATGTATATGGTGTTATTAAAATGGGGAAGTGATCACTGCCTTGTAAGGCAGGATCCACTGCCCAGTCAAAATCAGCTCTACAGCTTGGTGAACAGAGAGACAAGTCCACACATGTAAAGCTATTCGTCTGGATGTGAAATGATGTGTGGCTGACATCGTTAAGAAAGCAGACATCATTAGTGCCCAGAAATCTCTCAATCATATTTCCTCTAGGGTTGTTATCATGGTCTCCCCAAAGGGGTTGTCGAGCATTAGAGTCGCCAATCAATAAAAAGGAAGGAGGGAGTTGAGGAATTAAATTAGCTAACTTTGTAGTTAAAACAGCTGTATCTCTTTCCTCGTCAGGAGGAAGATTTAGCAAACAGACCGAATAATGGCGACTGGAAAACAGGCGGACAGCAACCGCCAGCAGGTCTGTGTTAAGAGAGAGCTGGTTGTTGGGAACCCTGTTGTTAACAAAAACAGCAGAACCATGAATTGGTTCTTTGGGGTGCTTATAATATCCCCTAAAACCCGAAATGTTGGGTACTCTGCGAGTACCCAAGCAAGTCTCCTGTAAAGCAATACAATCGGGATTGTAATCCTTAAGCAGGAGCTTGAACTCTTCCCATTTGGGGAAGAGATCTTGGAGGTTCCAATGAATAATTGGAAACATTATTACCGTTTAAGCATAACGGTAGATTTCTTCCTACCCTTAGGGGTAGGAGATTTTGGATTTAAACTACCAGCGGAAGTAGTTCGTGTCATACTAGCCTTAGGCTTGGAGTATGACAAAGGAGGGATCGGAAGCTTGAGTTTTGCCTTTGTTTTTTCTTTAAGAGGTGGCGCATCAGATTTTGATAAGTGGCTGGCTGTAAGAGAGAACTGTCTTAGCTGGAGAAGCAGAGATGGAAGCAACCCCAGGGGTCAGTTCAGGTGTCGAGGGAACAGATGTGTTGACACAGCTGGTGGTATTGGTTGGGAGGGTAGAGGCGATAGAGGTGGCAAGGACATCGACAAAAGTTGTGAATTCGATGCTGATAGAGAAGGATATGGAGTCAGTTTTTGAGAGTCCTCCTCGGATGAGGGGGCAACCTCCACAACTGCTAGCTCCTGGGAAAGAGCAAAGGTTGGTTACTTCTCATTCAGGGATCGAATGAATTCCAAAGCAGTATCAACAAGGGTGGGTGGTGTGATAACTGGCTTTGGAGCTGAACAAGAGCTTGGTCCTATAGGGGCAGGGTGAATATCCAGAGGTGGAATGGATACCACCTGAAGACCAACATGATCAACATCCACATGTTCTGGAGCGGTAGCAAGTTGCTTAACAACACTTGGGGAACCAGGAGAGGATGGAAGTTTCTTCTTGTTAGCAACCTTAGAAGCACTGTTAGGTGAAGACCAAGAGTGTTCATCACGAGGAGATGCACGTTTAGGACGGGGAGGACTTTTACCTGGTCAGGCACAGGAGAACCAGTAGAAGGTCTCTGGCTTCTCCCTTGCTTTGGCCTGGCAGAACACAAAGCATCAGAAAAGCTCACACCAGGTTGGACATACATCTCCTTTACTCTTCTTCTCCCCGTAAGGGGCGCGGCGATTTGCCATCCTGGCCGCCGTGTTGACAGGATCCAGCGCTCCGTCCGGCCCTAGCTTAGCCACTCATCCTTCCTTCAGATAGCCTCTATTTCTCCCCTACTTCGTCGCTTTTCATACAACCTCTCCCACAACTTTCAATGGTCAGCCTCTAATTTTACAGGGTAGATGCTGACCTTCTTCTCAAGCCAACCATCCCGGATCGGGGCTGAGGGGAGAGGGGACAATGTTCCCTAACCCCTGAGCTCCGGTTCGGGATGGGTTTTTTTAAACAACTTGCTTCTTCCCCATCCATACCTTCCTCACATCCCTTTTCCTCTCCTCTTCACATTCTATCCATTTTTACGCCGCGTCTAAGGTGGAGCCGCCATGCCGATGGACTGCCAGGCCACCAGGCGGGAGGGGTGGTCCCAAATGGCGGCGCCTGGCTTTGCCAGGCCTGTAAGCACCTCTTGCAGTGCGGGCAACTGCGAGAGGTGATGAGCGGTTGCATCCCATAATAAAAAGAGGGTCACCATGCCCAATGATGAGTCCAACCAAAAAAAACATTTAACTCCCCCTGTAGAAACGACGGAGCCGCTCTCGGGCAGCTCCACAGAAAAAATGGAGGTTCCCCCACCCTGTGCTTGCGCAGGGGACCATCCATATCTCTTCTTACGGGTGCAGGGGACTCCCCCTCACACCCTTCTCTGGAGGTGCTTTCGGGCACCTCCCTTTTTCCAGCGGCAGTCCCCTCTTTTCTTTCCAAGGGGACTGCCAAGAAAGCCAGCAGGCGGCCCTTAGCCAGCCGCTCCCCATCGAAGCGGCTCGGTAGGGCGAACCCCCTTAGGGGGGAGAGGGAAGCCAGGACCCTTCGGTCGCTTCCCTCAAAAGACCTGCTGGCAAGAATCTTGAACCTTGCCGGGGTCAAGGCCTGTGCCTCCCCACAAAAGACTGGTGACGCTGCCAAGGGGACCTGCGATGTCCTGGGAGGGGATGGCCAACTGGAGGCCCCTCCTGTGATAGACATGGTCCTTCAGGAAATCCAGCCTCAGACGGTAGGGCTTTCCATGGGGGGGAATCCGAGCTCGGCGCCAAGCACCGAACCCGAATCCGCCCATATGCAAGGTCCTCCTCAAACGGCTAGGGATTCTGAGGCAGTACAAGGAGGGGAGGGATCTCCTCCAAACGGTGCCCCCACGACTACCAGGACATTCTCCATTTCGAAGAATGACCTGGCTGAGGCCGGTCCATCTGGCCTAGGGGCTTCTACCGGCAGAGGTGAGAAGCGGGTTCATTCCCAGCCCGCCTCTCCAAAAAAGAAAAGGACTAAAAAGAACGAAAAAGACTAAGAAGACTCGGGGCTCCTCTCCATCCGCGGAGGCCTGTGGGGATGGATGGGTCTGCTGCCACTTTGGCAAGCGACCAAGCCAAGACCGGCACATCCGGCCCCTCTGCCCCCCCGGTTGCGGAGCCCCTGACTAAGACCAAAAGTACACAGGGCGGAGCTTCGATGACATCGGGGCCCCTCATTCAGAGGTTACCTGGCGTTTTCGAGCCCGCTGGCTTCAAACAATTCCTCGTTATTCGCTCCACTGATGGCACCATGTTGTCCAAGGGCAACATGATCCATCAGAGGAGAGGATTAGCTAGTGCAATTGGTAGAGAGCCGAAGGTGACCCGTTTCTCGGACGGGAGCCTTCTGGCGAATGCGGCGAATCCCGCCGAGGCGGCCAAGATAAGTGCTCTTCGGACACTTCATGGCACCCCGGTGAGTGTGACGCCGCACTCTACCATGAACTTTGTGAAAGGAGTAGTTTATGCGAGGGAACTCGTTGACTACTCCATTGAGGACATCACCCTAGAGCTGGCCGACCATGGGGAAGTCAAGGTCGAACGTGTGATTGGAAAACAGGGAGGGGCCTCGAGACCTACCCCTACACTCTTCGTCACGTTCGACTGTGACAAGCTCCCTGAGTCGGTGCGTGCCGGTTGGTACCGCTACCGCGTGAAGGCATTCGTGCCAATTCCGCGGCGGTGCTATTACTGTCACCGCTTCGGCCATACGAATCGATCATGTAGACGTGCAAAGTCGGGGTTACCCGAAGTCTGTGTAAATTGCTCCAAGGTCGCACACGATAAGTCCAAATCGTGTGTGGCCAAGTGTGTCAATTGCAGAGAGCCGCACCCCACTTCTTCGAAGCAATGTGGTGCATATCTCCTTGAGAAAGAAATCCTGGCCGTTCAGGCCCAGGATCGACTCTCATTCCACGAGGCTAAGGACTTGGTCCTGGTGCGCCCGGCTCTGCCTGGGGCGTCCTATGCCTCAATAGTTAGAAAGGCACCCTCTGCTCCTGGCCCATTCGGAGCCCTTCTGCGGGCTCTACCCAACCTGGGCGCTCCCCTGGTAAAGCTGGCGGCAAAAAGGGTTCATACCCAGCCCAATCTAAAACCAGGGCTCTCCCCTCTTCCCCCAGCGTGACCGTTTCCCGTAAGGCGAAACAGCCACGCGCCTCCACCGAGTCGTTAGACTCACAGAAGGCAACATCCCTGAAGATGGTCGCTAGGCCATCTTCGGGGGTTCCTAAAGCTGTCCCCCGAAAGGAGGACAGCACCAGAGGAGCTTCGGCTCCTTCGCCCACGCCCCGAGGTGGATCGAGTGGCTCGGAGACGGTGGTTCCTCGAAAAGAGGGCCCCCCCGCCTCCGAAGCCGCAACGCCCGCGTAAGGTTTCGAGGCGGAGGGAGGAAAAGACTCGCATGGCGAGCGCAACCTCCCCCAATAAGTCCTCGAAGGCAACAGCGCTTTGTCCGGCCAACAGCGCCCGGGGTTCTGCCCCCGGGAAGCGTACAAACATTCCCGTGAGGGTCTTCAGTTCGAGGAGGGCCCCCGCGTCTCCTCCGAGCTAGGCCTGGAGGGGATATTCCTTCAATGGAATTGCCATGGACTCCAGGCCAACTGGGAGGAGCTGCAGAGGCTCGTCTCGCCCCGTTCCCCGTTAGCTATATTTTTGCAAGAGACCATGCTAGGCGCGTGCCCCCTGCCTGCCCTCCCGGGCTATAAGGGTCTTACGACCCCACCACCGCGGGATGGCCGGGCTGGGGGATGCGCGGTTTACACCCGGCATGATGTCTCCGTTCTTCCTTTCTCTTTAGATACTTCCTTTCAGGCAGTGGCCGTGCAGCTGCACCTGGATAGGAGGTATACTATCATTTCTGCGTACATTCCACCGTCAGCTGACTTCGACGCAGGGGCCATCCGCCGCGTAGTGGCACGGTTGCGAGGCCCTATCTCTTGCTTGGAGATCTGAACGGCAGGCATCCTCTCTGGGGAGATTACTCCATAAATCCCAGGGGACAAGTCCTTGCTGATCTGATCGAAGCGCTTGAGATGGGTATCCTAAACGTGGATGAGTTTACGCATCACTGTCCGATAACCGCTTCATTTTCTTGCCTTGACCCATCTTTGTGCTTTCGGATGCACAGCCTGATTTTGATTGGGGGACGGTCGTTGACCTCCATGGTAGTGATCACTTTCCCATTCAAATATCATTTTCAGGGCAACTGCCGCCTGAGAGACAACCTCGGTGGTGCTTGGCGCGGGCGCGGTGGCCTGCATTTCAGGAAATGACTGAATTCTCTATCTCAGTCGAGGAGTTTAGGTCGGTAGATGAGGCCGTTGAGTTCTTCTCCGGCAACCTCATCGCCGTGGGCCTGACTACTATTCCTAGGACGTCTGGCCGTTTTGCACGCCGACCACTCCCATGGTGGTCGCCCGAGTGTGAGACGGCCCTGAAACAGAAGCGTTATGCCTACATGCGCTATAAGCGCCGCCCGAACGATTTCACTGTCACTGAATTTCGTCGGGCTAGGGCTAGGTTCCGGTATATTTCGAAGCACGCCCGCCGCTCTTCTTGGAGGGCATACGTGTCTTCACTTAACGGGAAGACCCCTTTAGCTGAGGAGTGGAGGCGAGTAAAAAGGATTCGGGGCAAGTTCTCGCAGGACCCCCCTCCCGTTCTCCAGGAGAATGGGACCGCAATCTCGGACCCCGCGTCCGTGGCGGTATCCTTAGCGACCGCTTTTTCCGCATTCTCTAACCGTGATGCTGCTCGACCACCATTCAATGCACGTCGTGATGTCGCGGAAGGCCGCCGGCTGGACTTTACCTTCAGAGGCGGAGAACCCTTCAACGACAGATTTACTGTGAGTGAGTTGGGTTCCGCTCTCGCTTCGTGCGCGGACACCGCCCATGGTCCGGACGATGTCCCATACGCCATGCTTCGACACCTGGGTGAGCGAGGCATGGCCTTTCTGTTAGATTTGTTCAACAGGATCTGGGTGGAAGGTCTTCTCCCAGACTCCTGGCGAATCGCTACTGTGCTTGCCTTTCGCAAACCGAGGAGAGATCACTCTACTCCGACTAGTTTCCGACCGGTTTCCGCACAATCTCTCTAACCTCTTGCGTGTGTAAGTTGATGGAGAAATTGGTAAATGTTAGATTAGCCTTTTTCCTGGACAGCGGAGGCCATCTATCTTCCGCACAGTGCGGCTTCCGCAAGTTCCACTCCACGTCGGATGCTCTGCTCCGACTGGAAAATGCCGTCTGCGAGGCTTTCCTTCGTAGACATTACTACGCCACGGTGTTTTTCGATCTGGAGAAGGCCTATGATACCGCATGGCGATACGGTATCATGGAGACTCTCCACACGATGGGGGCGAGGCGACGCCTCCCAATGTTTATATCTGAATTTTTGCGAGATCGTCGATTCCGCGTACGGGTGGGGGGAGCCATCTGCGGCCCAAAGGAGCAGGAAGAGGGTGTCCCGCAGGGAAGTGTCCTCAGTGTCACACTCTTTGCCCTGAGCATCAACGGCATCACCTCGGTGCTGCCGGAAGATGTTCTCGCTACGCTCTACGTGGACGACCTTTCGATCTCTTTTGGGTCGGCCCAGATGCCAACTCTGGAGCGTCGACTCCAACAGGCATTCAACCGCGTCTCTCGCTATGCCGAAGCGCACAGGTTTCGGTTTTCTTTGGCCAAGACTAAGGTGGTGCACTTCTGCCGCCATCCACGGCTTCACCCCGACCCAGATTTGTTTCTTAATGGGGTGCGCCTGGATGTGGTTGAGTCGCACCGTTTCCTTGGTCTTGTATTCGACCGACGCCTCACCTGGGAGGCTCATATTCGCAGACTTAGGGTCTCTTGTACCCGCGCCATGGACATTGTCCGTTCCGTGACGTTCAGCGCTTGGGGCGCTGATATGGCTACTGCCCTACTTTTTTTATCGATCCTTTGTTCGTTCGAAGCTCGACTACGGATGCAAGTTTTATGCATCCGCAGCCGAGCGTTTATTGCGGAAGGTGGATTCGATCCACCACACCGGCCTTCGCCTTGCGACCGGTGCCTTCCGCACTTCCCCCATTGAGAGCCTGTTGGTCGATGCTGGAGAGTTGCCACTCGCTCTGCGCCGCGTGTAGTGCATCACTCGCCTGTACGCGCTAGCCCGGCGCCTCCCTCAGTCGCCAACAGCTCTCACTGCATCCGCAGCCGATCTCGATGGTGCCTATGCCGCCGAAAGACGCCAGTCATACCCTAAGCCCTTTGGGTTTAGGGCCAGGAAACTCCTTCGAGAGCTAGATATAGCTCTCGGGCCGGTGGCGCCCCTGGTTCTGCCCAGGACGCCACCCTGGAGGGTACCACATTTGGCTATTTGTCGCCACGCCTCTGCTCCCAAAGCTTGTACTGCGCCGAGAGTATTGCGTTCGACCTTTTTGCAGCACACATCGTGTCACGCTGGAACCGTGCCAGTGTATACGGATGGCTCCAAGTCCCAAGAGGGGGTCGGCTTCCACGCCGTATCCCCTCTGTTTGAAGTCAGCGGGGCTCTACCAGGCGCTGCGTCTGTCTTCACGGCCGAGCTGGTGGCAATACACCACTCGTTACGGGAGATTACGCGACGTGCCCGGTTCGGAGACCGGATTGTGATCTATAGCGACTCACAAAGCGCCCTGAGTGCTCTCGGGGCATTGGAATCTCCTCATCCCCTGGTTCGCGATATCCGTGACGCCACGGTTTTGGCGAGCCGGGCAGATGTCGATTATCTTCTGCTGGGTTCCTGGACATATAGGAATTGCGGGGAATGAGCGCGCCGATGAGGGCGCCAAAGAGTCCGTCAGGACTCTGCGTTTCGCTCTTCCTCACACCGACTACATGGTAGGAATACGGGCAGCTCTTCGGACTGCTTGGCAAAGAAGATGGAAGATGGTCGAAGGGAACTTAAAGTTGCGTGCCATTGCGCCGCGACTGTTCCCATGGACCTATCCCCCAATGCCGCGGCGGCTTCAGGTTGCTTTCTGTCGTCTCCGAATCGGACACACTCGTGTGACGCATCGCTATTTGATGGAGCGCTCGCCTGCGCCCTATTGCAACGACTGCATCGTCCCCCAGACTGTTCGGCACATTCTTGTCGAATGTCCCAGTCTAGGTGATCTTCGCGCACGATACCTGTCCCGGTACCGGGATGGGCGGGGTCGCTACCGCCTGTCCCTTGTACTCGGGACAGATTCGTGCACATTGACTTGTGGACTTGTTGACTTCTTGGGGGAGGCCGGCCTTCTCCCTATTATTTAATTAAGGGTTGTTTTTTTTTGTTTTTTTGCACTTGTTTTTTTGTTGTTTTTTTTTCTTAACCTTTGGTTTCACGCTCCTGCGCCGGGGGGAACTCTCCCCGACGCACCAGCTTGCTTCCTTTCCTCCTTTTTTGGTGTTTTTTTTTATCTCTAATTTTATTTTAAAGTAGCCTAGAACTAGGCCAGTTTTAATACGGCGACTAATGCCCCCCCCCCAAAAAATAATAAAATAAAAAAATTACTCTTCTTCTGGCCTCTTTGAAACTGACCCTGTTCTTGTTTCTAATGGCAATGACTTCTCTCTCATAGAGAAAGAAAGTGCATTGCTGTGATGTTGCAGGGTGTTCTCCACCAGTTAGTGCAGCACGGCTGTTGAGAACAGAGCGTCCCGTGATAATCCGATTCACATTTCACACACAACCTTGCCTGTTTACAAAACTTGCTTAGATGGCCAAAGTGTTGGCAATGGAAGCATCGCCGTTGGTTTTCAACGTAAGGCTTGACTGGGATGTTAAGATAGCCAGCCTTACCGTACTTGGGCGGTTCCAATCGTCCTGGAAATGCGGTGGGCACTTACAACCTTCTGATTGTTAAGTTTTGATACCAGCCTGTCAACATCGTAATCTATTAATTCTCCCTATCGGATAACACCTATACAGGTGTTAAATGTCGGGTGCGAAGCAGAGGATATGTCTACAGAAGCTAAAGACTATAGGGTCTTAATCCGCTGATGCTGCTCACTTGATTTCGCTTCGACTATCAATGCGCCATCATTACGTGGCCACATTTGGGCAGGTTCGCCACATTTCTCAACAAAATCCTCGTAGACATCGAAGATGTCAGCCTTACTAAGAGGACTACCGTTCGCTTCCAAGACTAAAAATCGGTCGTAATCCAACTGAGCATCGACTTCTGACCCGAAAGGATCAAAACGTCTACCGTCAGGGTCGAAGGCATGATGACCAGAGACCTGCGGGACTGCGGTCTCTGGGAGTTATTTTTGTTAAATTTACTCATATAAGTAAATATTTTATTTTGGGCTGCCCTTAGAGCCGAGGGCATGCACCAAATCGCCATCGTGAGTCCAAAGAGCACCCATACAGCCCAGACGGGGTAAACCGTCCCCCTGACTCCCAGTGTCGTTTTAAAAACAGCGGAGCCGGATAACGGAGATTCTCTGGACTATGGTACAAAGACCTCCCAGAAACAAAATTCCCAAACAATGGGAATTTTGGAGAAAGAGAAGGGAAACAATAGCAAGAGGAGTTGGAAAGAAGGATGGAAATAATTGAAAGGAAAACTGAAGGAAGAAGAGGCTAAGCTGGGGTTTTTTTTTTGTTTTTTTTTTTTAAGAGCTCATCTGGCGACTGCCTACTTGGGCATTAGTCGCTGTATTAAAACTGGCCTAGTTCTAGGCTACTTTAAAATAAAATTAAAGAAAAAAACAAACAAAACACCCCAAAATGGGGAAAGGAAGCAAGCTGGTGCGTCGGGGAGAGGTCCCCCCGGCGCAGGAGCGTGCAACTAAAGGAAAAAAACAAACAAAACAAAACAAAACACAAACCTTGCTTAAATAATAGGGAGAAGGCCGGCCTCCCCCAAAAAGTCAGCAAGTCCACCAGTCAAAGTGCACGCACTCGTCCCGAGTACAAGGGACAGGCGGTAGCGACCCCGCCCATCCCGGTACCGGGACAGGTGTCGTGCGCGAAGATCACCCAGACTGGGACATTCGACAAGAATGTGCCGAACAGTCTGGGGGACGACGCAGTCGTTGCAATAGGGCGCAGGCGAGCGCTCCACCAGATAGCGATGCGTCACACGAGTGTGTCCGATTCGGAGACGACAGAAAGCAACCTGAAGCCGCCGCGGCATTGGGGGATAGGTCCATGGGAACAGTCGCGGCGCAATGGCACGCAACTTTAAGTTCCCTTCGACCGTCTCCCATCTTCTTTGCCAAGCAGTCCGAAGAGCTGCCCGTATTCCTGCCATGTAGTCGGTGTGAGGAAGAGCGAAACGCTGGTCCGGGCGCAGAGTCCTCGCGGACTCTTTGGCGCCCTCATCGGCGCGCTCATTCCCCGCAATTCCTACATGTCCAGGAACCCAGCAGAAGATAATTTCGACATCTGCCCGGCTCGCCAAAACCGTGGCGTCACGGATTTCGCGAACCAGGGGATGCGGAGATTCCAATGCCCCGAGAGCACTCAGGGCGCTTTGTGAGTCGCTATAGATCACAATCCGGTCTCCGAACCGGGCACGTCGCGTAATCTCCCGTACCGAGTGGTGTATTGCCACCAGCTCGGCCGTGAAGACAGACGCAGCGCCTGGTAGAGCCCCGCTGACTTCAAACAGAGGAAATACGGCGTGGAAGCCGACCCCCTCTTGGGACTTGGAGCCATCCGTATACACTGGCACGGTACCAGCGTGACGCGATGTGTGCTCCAAAAAGGTCGAACGCAATACTCCCGGCGCAGTACAAGCTTTGGGAGCAGAGGCGTGGTGACAAATAGCCAAATGCGGTACCCTCCAGGGTGGCGTCCTGGGCAGAACCAGGGGCGCCACCGGCCCGAGAGCTATATCTACCTCTCGAAGGAGTTTCCTGGCCCTAAACCCAAAGGGCTTAGGGTATGACTGGCGTCTCTCGGCGGCATAGGCACCATCGAGATCAGCTGCGGATGCAGTGAGAGCTGTTGGCGACTGAGGGAGGCGCCGGGCTCGCGCGTACAGGCGAGTGATGCACTGCACGCGGCGCAGAGCGAGTGGCATCTCCCCAGCATCGACCAACAGGCTCTCAATGGGGGAAGTGCGGAAGGCACCGGTCGCAAGGCGAAGGCCGGTGTGGTGGATCGAATCCACCTTCCGCAATAAACGCTCGGCTGCGGATGCATAAAACTCGCATCCGTAGTCGAGCTTCGAGCGAACAAAGGATCGATAAAAAAGTAAGGCGGTAGCCCTATCAGCGCCCCAAGCGCTGAACGTCACGGAACGGAGAATGTCCATGGCGCGGGTACAAGAGACTCTAAGGCTGCGAATATGAGCCTTCCAGGTGAGGCGTCGGTCGAATACAAGACCAAGGAAACGGTGCGACTCAACCACATCCAGGCGCACCCCATTAAGAAACAAATCTGGGTCGGGGTGAAGCCGTGGATGGCGGCAGAAGTGCACCACCTTAGTCTTGGCCAAAGAAAACCGAAACCTGTGCGCTTCGGCATAGCGAGAGACGCGGTTGAATGCCTGTTGGAGTCGACGCTCCAGAGGCTAAGCTGGGATCGGACGGGGCGCTGAGTCCCGTCAGCACGGCGGCCAGGATGGCAAATCGCCGCGCCCCTTATGGGGGTGAGCGAGGAGCATCTCCACCGGCCAATATGGTGTCTCGTGTTACCTCATACTCACAGAGACCTAGGGAGGTCGAGGCTGTGCTTGGAAGTGGATCTGGATGTGCCTGCCAACTCTCACTTTCTCTTTCTATTGTAGCCATTGTGTATGAAAAAAAAAACAGTTTCATAAAAGATAGATATTATGAGCTCCCAATGCCTTGGGAGGTTAAAAGAAACGTCTCCATAGGATCAGAAAATTCCAGTGTAAGCATTTACACATACTTGGCCAACAGATTCAAGCTAAGATGGGTCTTGACAACCCAGCCCGTCATTCAGCCGAATTTTCCCTTGAGTTTTGACCATAAAGTATGGTGCTGATGTAGCTACCTCATATGTGTACTGGAAGGTGGTGAGCAGTGAATGGCCCAGCACACGCTGTGCTTAAAACTGACCTCAGCTAGCTGGCTTTCTGCCCTTGCAGCAGGTAGGGACCTCACAGTATACACTGCCACTCAACTAAGTGCTGATAAGAAGACTAAAGTCCGCCAGGGATTCAGAATCTCTGTGGATAGAAGAGCAAGTTTGGAAGGGGGTAGGCGGGTATGTAATAAAGAGAAATAGAGATCGGCGGGTCCACATACTTATCTGTTAAAGGATGTTGTTTATAGAAATTACAAAGCCTCTCTTCTGACATGTTATGATGTAACTGTTAGGTTATGGAAAATAGAGGCAAAAGTTATAGAAAAAAATTGGGCGCTTAGAGGGACAAGGAGGAAGCGCACTAGCTTCCTTAGTTACTGTCAAAGAGTTCAAGTCACCCCAGTGAGCAGGTCCTTCCTTATTTGGCACTTTGGCTGGGAGGACATGCTCTCCTCTAGGTATCAGGTGTAAGAGCGTAGACATGGGATCCCCTCCCCCTCCACTATGGGGGTTGCTTCTGGGAAGCTATCCTCTTTGTTGTCCTCCTTTGTACTGATTACGGCAGGTTGATACAAATGCTAAAACGTGTGGACCATTGTGGCCCGACATACAAGTTATAGTTTAAGGATAATATTTTTAAAAAAATGTTATCCTCATCTAGTTCAACGAAGCCATTTGCCACTTATGTACCCAGGATACTAAATTGTTTAATCACTGTAATTTCATGTTTCACTTAAGTTAAAAACTCTAGAAAAATAAAGGAAAGTTACAAGCAGAGGACAGGAAAATATAGTCATTTAAACGGGTGGGAAAATGAATATAAAGTACAACACATACCTTTGGCACCCATCCAAGGACAGTTTTAGCCCTGGTAATATCAGGTTTCCTTCTCTGCGGATCATCAGTGACAGCAGCCTCATGCACAATAGAACTGTTTCCACTGACTAATTTGTTGATTATTGTTGCAAATTCTGAATTAGAAATGAGTGAATAAGGATTTTTTTTTTTCTTTTGAGAGCTCATCTGGCGACTGCCTAATTGGGCATTAGTAGCCGTATTAATACTGGCTTAGTTCTAGGCTACTTTAAAATAAAATAACAGAAACGAAAAAAACACCCCAAATGAGGGAAAGGAAGAAGCTCCTGCGTCGGGGGAGGTCCCCCCGGCGCAGGAGCGTGCAACCTAAAGGAAAGAAAAAACAAAACAAATGCAAAAAACAAAAAAAACAAAAAAACAAACCTTGCTTAAATAATAGGGAGAAGGCCGGCCTCCCCCAAAAAGTCAACAAGTCCACCAGTCGATGTGCACGCACTCATCCCGAGTACAAGGGACAGGCGGTAGCGACCCCGCCCATCCCGGTACCGGGACAGGTATCGTGCGCGAAGATCACCCAGACTGGGACATTCGACAAGAATGTGCCGAACAGTCTGGGGGACGATGCAGTCGTTGCAATAGGGCGCAGGCGAGCGATCCATCAAATAGCGATGCGTCACATGAGTGTGCCCGATTCGGAGACGACAGAAAGCAACCTGAAGCCGCCGCGGCATTGGGGGATAGGTCCATGGGAACAGTCGCGGCGCAATGGCACGAAACTTTAAGTTTCCTTCGACCGTCTCCCATCTTCTTTGCCAAGCAGTCCGAAGAGCTGCCCGTATTCCTACCATGTAGTCGGTGTGAGGAAGAGCGAAACGCTGGTCCAGTCGCAGAGTCCTGACGGACTCTTTGGCGCCCTCATCGGCGCGCTCATTCCCCGCAATTCCTACATGTCCAGGAACCCAGCAGAAGATAATCGACATCTGCCCGGCTCGCCAAAACCGTAGCGTAACGGATATCGCGAACCAGGGGATGAGGAGATTCCAATGCCCCGAGAGCACTCACGGCGCTTTGTGAGTCGCTATAGATCACAATCCGGTCTCCGAACCAGGCACGTCGCGTAATCTCCCGTACCAAGTGGTGCATTGCCACCAGCTCGGACGTGAAGACAGACGCAGCGCCTGGTAGAGCCCCGCTGACTTCAAACAGAGGAAATACGGCGTGGAAGCCGACCCCCTCTTGGGACTTGGAGCCATCCGTATACACTGGCACGGTTCCAGCGTGACACGATGTGTGCTCAAAAAGGTCGAACGCAATACTCTCGGCGCAGTACAAGCTTTGGGAGCAGAGGCGTGGCGACAAATAGCCAAATGCGGTACCCTCCAGGGTGGCGTCCTGGGCAGAACCAGGGGCGCCACCGGCCTGAGAGCTATATCTACCTCTCGAAGGAGTTTCCTGGTCCTAAACCCAAAGGGCTTAGGGTATGACTGGCGTCTCTCGGCGGCATAGGCACCATCGAGATCGGTTGCGGATGCAGTGAGAGCTGTTGGCGACTGAGGGAGGCGCCGGGCTCGCGTGTACAGGCGAGTGATGCACTACACGCGGCGCAGAGCGAGTGGCAACTCCCCAGCATCGACCAACAGGCTCTCAATGGGGGAAGTGCGGAAGGCACCGGTCGCAAGGCGAAGGCCGGTGTGGTGGATCGAATCCACCTTCCGCAATAAACGCTCGGCTGCGGATGCATAAAACTCGCATCCGTAGTCGAGCTTCGAACGAACAAAGGATCGATAAAAAAGTAAGGCAGTAGCCCTATCAGCGCCCCAAGCGATAAACGTTACGGAACGGAGAATGTCCATGGCGCGGGTACAAGAGACCCTAAGGCTGCGAATATGAGCCTCCCAGGTGAGGCGTCGGTCGAATACAAGACCAAGGAAACGGTGCGACTCAACCACATCCAGGCGCACCTCATTAGGAAACAAATCTGGGTCGGCGTGAAGCCGTGGATGGCGGCAGAAGTGCACCACCTTAGTCTTGGCCAAAGAAAACCGAAACCTGTGCGCTTCGGCATAGCGAGAGACGCGGTTAAATGCCTGTTGGAGTCGACGCTCCAGAGTTGGCATCTGGGCCGACCCAAAAGAGATCGAAAGGTCGTCCACATAGAGCGTAGCGAGAAACTCTTCCGGCAGCACCGAGGTGATGCCGTTGATGCTCAGGCCAAAGAGTGTGACACTGAGGACACTTCCCTGCGGGAGGCGTCCCCTCGACCCAATCGTGTAGAGAGTCTCCATGATACCGTATCGCCATGCGCCATCAGATGGCCTCCGCTGTCAAGGAAAAAGGCTAATCTAACATTTACCAATTTCTCCATCAACTTGCACACGCAAGAGGTTAGAGAGATTAGGCGGAAACCGGTCGGAGTAGAGTGATCTCTCCCCGGTTTGCGAAAGGCAAGCACAGTAGCGATTCACCAGGAGTCTGAGAGAAGACCTTCCACCCAGATCCTGTTGAACAAATCTAACAGAAAGGCCATGCCTCGCTCACCCAGGTGTCGAAGCATGGCGTACGGGACATCGTCCGGACCATGGGCGGTGTCCGCGCACGAAGCGAGAGCGAAACGCAACTCACTCACAGTAAATCTGTCGTTGAAGGGTTCTCCGCCTCTGGAGGTAAAGTCCAGCTGGCGGCCTTCCGCGACATGACGACGTGCATTGAATGTTGGCGGAGCAGCATCACACCTAGAGAATGCGGAAAAAGCGGTCGCTAAGGATTCCGCCACGGACGCGGGGTCCGAGATTGCGGTCCCATTCTCCTGGAGAACGGGAGGGGGGTCCTGCGAGAACTTGCCCCGAATCCTTTTGACTCGCTTCCACACCTCAGCTAAAGGAATCTTCCCGTTAAGTGAAGACACGTATGCCCGCCAAGAAGAGCGGTGGGCGTGCTTCGAAATATACCGGAACCTAGCCCTAGCCCGACGAAATTCAGCGACAGTGAAATCGTTCAGGCGGCGCTTATAGCGCATGTAGGAATAACGCTTCTGTTTCAGGGCCGTCTCACACTCGGCCGACCACCATGGGAGTGGTCGGTGTGCAAAACGGCCAGGCGTCCTAAGAATAGTAGTCAGGCCCACGGCGATGAGGTTGCCGGAGAAGAACTCAACGGCCTCATCTACCGACCTAAACTCCTCGATTGAGATAGAGAATTCAGTCATTTCCTGAAATGCAGGCCACCACGCCCGCGCCAAGCACCACCGAGGTGGTCTCTCAGGCGGCAGTTGCCATGAAAATGATATTTGAATGGGAAAGTGATCACTACCATGGAGGTCATCGACCGTCCCCCAATCAAAATCAGGCTGTGCATCCGAAGAGCACAAAGATAGGTCAAGGCAAGAAAATGAAGCGGTTCTCGGACAGTGATGCGTAAACTCCTCCACGTTTAGGACACCCATCTCAAGCTCTTCGATCAGATCGACAAGGAATTGTCCCCTGGGATTTATGGAGTAATCTCCCCAGAGAGGATGCCTGCCGTTCAGATCTCCAAGCAAGAGATAGGGCCTCGGCAACCGTGCCACGACGCGGCGGAAGTCCCTCGCGTCGAAGTCAGCTGACGGTGGAATGTACGCAGAAATGATAGTATACCTCCTATCCAGGTGCAGCTGCACAGCCACTGCCTGAAAGGAGGTATCTAAAGAGAAAGGAAGAACGGAGACATCATGCCGGGTGTAAACCGCGCATCCCCCAGCCCGGCCATCCCGTGGTGGTGGGGTCGCAAGACCCTTATAGCCCGGGAGGGGGGGCAGGGGGCACGCGCCTAGCATGGTCTCCTGCAAAAAGATAGCTAACGGGGAACGGGACGAGACGAGCCTCCGCAGCTCCTACCAGTTGGCCCGGAGTTCACGGCAATTCCATTGAAGGAATATGCCCTCCAGGCCTAGCTCGGAGGAGACGCGGGGGCCCTCCTCGAACTGAAGACCCTCACGGGAATGGCCGTACGCTTCCCGGGGGCAGAACCCCGGGCGCTGTTGGCCGGACAAATCGCTGTCGCCTTCGAGGACTTATTGGGGGAGGTTGGGCTCGCCATGCGAGTCTTTTCCTCCCTCCGCCTCAAAACCTTAGGCGGGCGTTGTGGCTTCGGAGGCGGGGGGGCCCTCTTTTCGAGGAACCACCGTATCTGAGCCACTCGCTCCACCTCGGGGCGTGGGCGAAGGAGCCGAAGCTCCTTTGTTGCTGTCCTCCTTTCGGGGGACAGCTTTAGGAACCACGGAAGATGGCCTAGCTACCATCTTCAGGGGTGTTGCCTCCCGTGAGTCTAACGACTTGGTGGAGGCGCGTGGCCGTTTCGCCTTACGGGAAACGGTCACGCTGGGGGAAGAGGGGGAGCCCTGGTTTTAGCCGGGGCTAGGTATGAACCCTTTTTGCCGCCAGCTTTACCAGGGGAGCGCCCGGGTTAAGTAGAGCCCGCAGAAGAGCTCCGAATGGGCGCGTAACAACCGTGCTCGTTAGCCTGGATGGGCCAGGAGCAGAGGGTGCCTTTCTAACTATTGAGGCATATGACGTCCCAGGCAGAGCCGTGCGCGCCAGGACCAAGTCCTTAGCCTCGCGAATGAGAGTCGATCCTGGGCTTGAAGGGCCAGGATTTCTTTCTCAAGGAGATATGCACCACATTGCTTCGAAGAAGCGGGGTGCGGTTCTCCGCAATTGACACACTTGGCCACACACGATTTGGACTTATCGTGTGCGACCTTGAAGCATTTTACACAGACTTCGGGTGACCCCGACTTTGCACGTCTACATGAGCGATTCGTATGGCCGAAGCGGTGACAGTAATAGGACCGCCGCGGAAGTGGCACGAATGCCTTCACGCGGTAGCGGTACCAACCAGCACGCACTGAATCAGGGAGCTTGTCACAGTCGAACGTGACGAAGAGTGTAGGGGTGGGTCTCGAGGCCCCTCCCTGTTTTCTCATCACACGTTCGACCTTGACCGCCCAATGGTCGGCCAACTCTAGGGTGATGTCCTCAATGGAGTAGTCAACGAGGTCCCTGGCATAAACGACTCCTTTCACAAAGTTAATGGTAGAGTGCGGCGTCACACTCACCGGGGTGCCATGAAGTGTCCGAAGAGCACTTATCTTGGCCGCCTCGGCGGGATTCGCCGCATTCGCCAGAAGGCTCCCGTCCGAGAAACGGGTCACCTTCGGCTCTCTAACAATTGCACTAGCTAATCCTCTTCTCTGATGGATCATGTTGCCCTTGGACAACATGGTGCCATCAGTGGAGCGAATAACGAGGAAGCGCTTGAAGTCAGCGGGCTAGAAAACACCAGGTAACCTCTGAATGAGGGGCCCGGATGTCATCGAGGCTCCGCCCAGTGCACTCTTGTTCTTAGTCAGGGGCTCCGCACAAGGGAAGTTAGAGGGGTCGGATGTGCCGATCTTGGCTTGGTCGCCTACCAAAGTGGTAGCAGACCCATCCGTCCCCGCAGCCCCCGCGGATGGAGAGGAGCCCCGAGTCTTCTTTGTCTTTCTTGTCTTTTTATTCTTCTTTTTAGGAGAGGAGGGCGGGGAATGAACCCGCTTCTCACCTCCACCGGCAAAAGCCCCCATGCCAGATGGACCGGCCTCAGCCAGGTCCCTCTCCGAAATGGAGAAGGTCCTGGTAGTCGTAGGGGCACCTGTCGGAGGAGATCCCTCCCCTCCTTGTACTGCCTCGGAGCCCTCAGGCGTTTGAGGAGGACCTTGCATAGGGGCGGATTCGGGTTCAGTGCTTGGCACCGAGTCGGGATTCCCCCCCATGGAAGGCCCTACCGACTGAGGCTGGGGCTCCTCAAGGACCATGTGTGTCACAGGAGGGGCCTCCAGTTGGCCATCCCCTCTCAAGACATCGCAGGTCCCGTTGGCAGTATTGTCACTAGACTTTTGTGAGGAGGCACAGGCCTTAACCCCGGCAAGGTTCAATATCCTTGCCAGCAGGTCCTTTGAGGGAAGCGACCGAAGGGGCCTGGCTTCCCTCTCCCCCCTAAGGGGGTTTTCCCTACCGAGCCGATTCGATGGGGAGCGGCTGGCTAAGGGCTGCCTGCTGGCTTTCTTGGCAGTCCCCTTGGAAAGAAAAGAAGGGAATGCCGCTGGAAAAAGGAAGGCGCCCGAAAGCACCTCCAGAGAAGGGGGTGAGGGGGAGTCCCCTGCACCCGTAGGCGAAGGAGAGGAGTAAGCCTCCTCTCCGGTTAGAGAAATATGGAGGGTCCCCTGCTAAAGCACAGGGGGGCGGACCTCCATTTTTTTATGGAGCTGCCCGAGGGCGGCTCTGTCACTGTTTCAGGGGAAGTTGAGCGTTGTTTTGTTTTTTTGTTGTACATACATGGGCATCGTGACCCTCTTTTTTATACAGGACGCAATCGCACATCACCTCTCGCAGTAGCCCGCACTGCGAGAGGTGCTTACAAGCCCGGCAGAGCCAGGCGCCGCCATTTCGGACTACCCCTCCCGCCTGGTGGCCTGGCAGTCCATCGGCATTGCAGCTCCACCTTAGACACGGCGTAAAACAGATAGAATGTGAAGAAGAGAGGAAAAGGGATGTGAGGAAGGTATGTGTGGGGATGAAGCAGGTTGTTAAAAACCAACCACCCCAGATCGGAGCTCAGGGGTTAGGGAACATTGGCCCCTCCCATCTCAGCCCCGATCCAGGACAGTTGGCCGAGAAGAAGGTCAGCATCTACCCTGTGAAATTAGAGGCTGACCAGAGAAAGTTGTGGGAGAGGTTGTATGAAAAGAGAGGAAACAAGTGTTTTGAAGGAAGGAAGAGAGGCTAAGCTGGGGCCAGACAGGGTACTGAGTCCCGTCATCACGGCGGCCAGGATGGCAAATCGCCGCGCCCCTTACCGGGCGCTTCCCGGTGAGTCTAACGACTCGGTGGAGGCGCGTGGCCGTTTCGCCTTACGGGAAACAGTCACGCTGGGAAAAGAGGGGGGAGCCCTAGTTTTAGCCGAACTGGGTATGAACCCTTTTTGCTGCCAGCTTTACCAGAGGAGCGCCCGGGATAAGTAGAGCCCGCAGAAGGGCTCGGAAAGGGCGCGGAAACAACCGTGCTCGTTGGCCTGGATGGGCCAGGAGCCGAGGGTGCCTTTCTAACTGTTGAGGCATATGACGTTCCAGGCAGAGCCGGGCGCGCAAGGACCAAGTCCTTAGCCTCGCGCAATGAGATTCGATCCTGGGCCTGAACGGACAGAATTTCTTTTTGGAGAAGATATGCACCACATTGCTTCGAAGAAGAGAGGTGCGGCTCTCCGCAATTGACACACTTGGCCACACATGATTTAGACTTATCGTGTGCGGCCTTGGAGCAATTTACACAGACTTCGGGTGAGCCCGACTTTGCACGTCTATAAGATCGATTCTTATGGCCGCAGTGGTGACAGTAATACCACCGCCGCGGCAGTGGCACGAATGCCTTCACGCGGTAGTGGTACCAACCAGCATGCACCGACTCATGGAGCTTGTCACAGTCAAACGTGACGAAGAGTGTAGGGGTGGGTCTCGAGGCCCCTCCCTGTTTTCTCATCTCAGGTTCGACCTTGACCGAATCCATGGTCGGCCAGCTCTAAGGGGATGTCCTCAATCGAGTAGTCAACGAGTTTCCTTTCACAAAGTTCATGGTAGAGTGCGGCGTCACACTCACCGGGGTGCCATGAAGTGTCCGAAGAGAACTTATCTTGGCCGCCTCAGCAGGATTCGCCGCATTCGCCAGAAGGCTCCCATCCGAGAAACGGGTCACCTTCGGCTCTCTACTAATTGCAAAAGCTAATCCTCTCATCTGATGGATCATGTTGCCCTTGGCCAACATGGTGCCGTCAGTGGATCGAATAACGAGGAAGCGTTTGAAGCCAGCGGGCTCGAAAACGCCAGGTAACCTCTGAATGATGGGCCCCGATGTCATCGAGGCTCCGCCCTGTGCACTTTTGGTCTTAGTCAGGGGCTCCACAACCGGGGGAGGCAGAAGAACCGGATGTGCCGATCTTTGCTTGGTCACTTGCCAAAGTGGCAGCAGACCCATCCGTCCCTGTAGCCCCCGTGGATGGAGAGGAGCCTCGAGCCTTTTTTGTCTTTTTCTTTTTTGGAGAGGAGGGCGGGGAATGAACCCGTTTTCACCTCCGCCGGAAGGAGCCCCCAGGCCAGATGGACCAGCCTCAGCCAAGTCCTTCTCCGAAATGGACAAGGTCCCGGTGGTCACAGGGGCACTGGTCAGAGGAGATCCCTTCCCTCCTTGTACTGCCTCGGAGGCCCCAGCCGTTTGCCGAGGACCTTGCATTGGGGCGGATTCGTCTTCGGTGCTTGGCGCCGAGCCCGGATTCCCTTCCATGGAAGGCCCTACCCTCTGAGGCTGGGTTTCCTCAAGGACCATGTCTATCACAGGAGGGGCCTCCTGTGGTATGGCGATCACTTCCCCACGAAACATGTGATAGAAGTTTTAAGATATCATAAGATCATAAGAAGGTTTAAAGTGGAATCACAGAGGCCCCCAGAGCCCTTCAAAGTGATGCCACTGCTGAACATAGTGCTTCCAGCATATTTACATCATCTGATGTAGGTCATCATATGGGATGGTGGGGTATTGAGACTTAGTTGAGAATTTTACAAAGTATTACTTCAGTTTATTTAAAATAATGTAGATTGGTCTGGATCCATGCGAGTTAACCTAAGTAGCACACATGCTAACTGGTCAGAATTTTCAGAAGTATAGCCTAGGAATTTGCACTTCTTTGTTCTATGAATAATTATTATCAATATGTATAGTATATATCATCAACAAACAAGAATGAACTATACATCAAACTATTATATATATATATATATATATATATATATATATATATATATATATATATATATATATATATATATATATATATATATATATATATATATATATATATACATGCGCAGCATACAATGTTTATATGTAGGTGGCTCTGATTACACAAAGCCTTTACTGTCCATATATTTATCAAGCTTCAATTTGAAAGACCTCAAGGTTGCTAAATTTACTATTGTTTCTGGCAGCTTGTTCCAAGATTCACAATACAATTTTTGAATGAGTATTTACCTGTATCAGGATTGCAGTTGATTTTCTTTAATTTAGGTTATGGCCTCTAGTTCTGTTATTATTATTATCAAAATAAAAGTGTGCCAATCTTACTCTATCTATACCTGTAATCATTTTGTATACTTCAATCAAATCTCCCCTCACATACCGTTTTCTCACTGAGAACATTCCCAATTTCCTCAATCTTTCAAGATATGTGAGTCTATGCAGACTAGGTATCATTTTAGTCACTCTACACTGTACACCCTCCAGCATATCAAGGTCATGCTGATAATAGGGTGACCACACCTGAACACAATATTCAATATGTGGATGAACATATGAGGTACAGTAATACCTCACTTAACGAACTCCCGCTTAATGAAATCTCGCATTAATGAACAAATTAAAAAACATAAAAATATAAAATTAAATAGAAAAATACGCGAAAATTAATTTCATTTTGATTCCTTTAAAAGCATCTAATGTCCACCAAAGAATGCACAAACGAATGTTCGTTCGTTTGTCCGTTCAGCCGCTTGTGTCCAGCATATCAAGGTCATGCTGATAATAGGGTGACCACACCTGAACACAATATTCAATATGTGGATGAACATATGAGGTACAGTAATACCTCACTTAACGAACTCCCGCTTAATGAAATCTCGCATTAATGAACAAATTAAAAAACATAAAAATATAAAATTAAATAGAAAAATGCGCGAAAATTAATTTCATTTTGATTCCTTTAAAAGCATCTAATGTCCACCAAAGAATGCACAAACGAATGTTCGTTCGTTTGTCCGTTCAGCCGCTTGTGTCCTTTACTCAATGCGCTCAGAGCACGGCGCTCTGCTTGTCACAGGGCTGCCAATGCTTGGGTTTTGCCCCCAGATCTTGGGTTTTGAACTTAGATCTTGGGTACTTGGGTTTTACTTTTGAAATCGTAAAAAATCTTGGGTTTTTCGTGTCTCAAGTAAGGAAACACATAATTTTTAGTGAAAATACATGTCATCTCATTTGAGCTTATAATTTATAATTATATAATATAAGTTAAAAAATACTATAACTAACCTACGCCGCACACAGAAGTACTAACTACCAAGTGTGTGGGAATATTGCTGCTCTGCAACTGATCAGCTGATGCAATGAGTCAATTATTGCATCATCTAAATTATATAACATAACATAACACAACATAATTTCATGGATGACAAAAGCCACAAGGGCCTATCAAAGGTCATCCGCATCCGCCAAAACCCACCCACAAAAAGCACCATGACCAGGGGAAGGCAAAATCAAAGTCCCCCACAATATAATATAACAGATGACAAAAGCCACAAGGGCCCATCATAGCTCAATCCGTGTCAAACGGCCTCTATTTAAGGCACCCAAACTCCCAGGAAAACTACATCCAGAGGATTGCATCCAGAAACAAGGGTATCACCAATCAAAGCTTGTCAAGAACTAAATCATGCAGCTATAGATATATATAAAAACAATATTAATATATACAAAACTTAGGAACCATCACAACCTTCCCTCCCCATAAACTCATCCAACCTACTCTTAATCACATTCAAATTTGGACTACCTACTACCCTCTGCGGCAATTTGTTCCAGAAGTCTACCACTCTATTGGTGAAAAAATATTTTCTTAAATACAACCTACACCCTTGCTTTTTAATTTTCAAGTGGTGACCTCTGGTCCGATTTCCATCATCTAACTCAAAAAACTTGCTAACATCCAATTTATCTATCCCAGAAAATTTTTTAAAGAGCTCAATCATATCCCCTCTCACACACCTCCTTTCGAACGAGAACATATTTAATACCCTCAGTCTATCTATATATTCAAGGTGCCTCAGTGAAGGAATAATCTTTGTTGCCCTCCGTTGCACTGACTCGAGAAGTTTAATATTGTGTCTAAAATGTGGGACTGCGGATGGAGAGGAACCCCGAGTCTTCCTAGTCTTTGTCTTTTTCGTCTTTTTCTTTTTTGGAGAGGAGGGCGGGAAATGAATCCGCTTCTCACCTTCGCCGATAGTAGCCCCTAGGCCAGATGGACCGGCCTCAGACAGGTCCTTCTCCGAAATGGAGAAGGTCCTGGTGGTTGCAGGGCACCGATTGGAGGAGATCCCTCCCCTCCTTGTACTGCCTCGGAGCCCTCAGTCGTTTGAGGAGGACCTTGCATAGGGGCGGATTCGGGTTCGGTGCTTGGCGCCGAACCCGAATCCCATGGAAGGCCCCACCATCTGAGGCTGGGTATCCTCAAGGACCATGTCTATCACAGGAGGGGCCTCCAGTTGGCTATCCACTCCCATGACATCGCAGGTCCCCTTGGCAGCGTCACGAGTCTTTTGTGGGGAGGCACAGTCCTTGACCTCAGGCAAGGTTTAATATTCTTGCCAGCAGGTCTTTTGAGGGAAGCGACCGAAGGGGCCTGGCTTCCCTCTCCCCCCTAAGGGGGTTTGCCCTACCGAGCCGCTTACACGAGGGGCGGTCGGCAATGGGCTGCGTGCTGGCTTTCGTGGCAGTCCCCTTACAAAGAAAAGGAGGGACTACCGCTGGAAATAGGGAGGAGCCCGAAAGCACCTCCAGAGAAGGGGGTGAGGGGGAGTCCCCTTCACCCGTAGGCCCTAGAGAGGAGTAAGCCTCCTCTCCGGTTAAAGAAATATGGAGGCTCCCCTGCGCAAGCACAGAGAAAGGGACTTCCATTTTTTCGGTGGATCTGCCCGAGGGCGGCTCCGTTGATTAGCAAGGGGGAATTAGGGGGAGATTTTTTTTTTTAACATCATTGGGCATGGTGACCCTCTTTGTTTTACGGGACGCAATAGCTCACCACCTCTCATAGTTGCCCGCACTGCAAGAAGTGCTTACAGGCCTGGCAGAGCCAGGCCTGTATCTATCTATCTATCTATCTATTTATATCTATTTATATCTATCTATCTCTATCTATCTATCTATCTCTATATCTCTATCTATCTATCTCTATCTATCTATCTCTATATATCTATCTATATATCTATATCTATATCTATATCTATATCTATATCTATATCTATATATATATATATATATATATATATATAACTATATCTATCTATTTATATCTATCTATCTATATCTATTTATCTATCTATATCTAGCTATCTATCTATATCTATCTCTATCTCTATATATATATATAGATATACATACATACACACACACACACACACACTAGGGCAAAGGTCGCCCAAATCATGCTCCAGCCAAATACAAATATAGATTAACAAAAAAAACATGCAAAAACAAAATGAAGATACAAAAAAAATAAATAAATGCAACAAATCAAGTAAAAAAGGAAAACCCAAAATAAGCTAAAAGGAAAGAAGATGAAGAAGGAAACATGCTCTGACATCAAGGGAAGGCAGGCCTCCCTCACTGTAGTAACATGAGACCTACAACAAGTCTGCAATCTGTGTACACGAACCAGTCCTGAGTACAAGGGGCAAACGGGAGCAACCACGCTTGTCCCGATACTGGGACAGGTAGTAACGTGCACGAAGATCGCACAGAGTGGGATATTCAAGAATGTGCAGAACAGTCCAGAGGACAACGCAGCCGTCGCAATAAGGTGCGGGTGACCGCTCCATCAAATGGCGATGCCTTCAGAAAGCAGCCTGAAGCCATCACGTCATTATGGGCTAGGTCGATCGTAACAGTCGCGGCACATTGGCAAGCAACTTTAAGTTCCCCTCAGCCATCCTCCATTTTATTTGCTAAGCAGCCCGATTCCTGCCATGTAGTATGGGTGAGAAAGAACAAAATGCTGGTCTGGTGTCCATTCCTAGCGGACTCTTTGGCGAGGACTGGAACCCAGCTGAAGATAATCTCGAGATCTACCCACCTCGCTGTGACTTTGGATTCCCGGATACCGGGAACAAAGGGGTGTACAGATACCATTTTCCCCAGAGAAGTCAAGGCGCTTTTTGAGTCGCTAGAGATCACAATCCCGTCTTCGAGCAGGGTACGATGCGGTATCTTCTGTACCGAGCGGTGTATTGCAAGCGGCTCGGCTGCGAAGACAGAGTCCACTTTCCACAATACACGCTCAGCTGCGGATGCATAAAACTCTAACCAGTAGTCGAGCTTCGAATGAACAAAGGATCGATAATAGACTGGGCAAGGCACTCAGGATGTTGAACGTCACAGAATGAATTATGTCCACGAGTCGGTGGAGGCGCGCGGCCGTTTCACCTTATTGGACTGAGTGCGAACCTTTTGTACCGCTAGCTGTACCAGGAGAGCGTCTAGGGTGGGTAGAACCCGCAAAAGGAATCCAAATGGGCGCGGAAACGACCGTGCTCGTAGGCTTCGAGTGGCCTGTCTTTCTTAACATTGAGGCATAAGACGTTCTAGGCAACACAATGCGCGCCAGGATCAAGTCCTTAGTCTTGCGAAATAAGAGAGGATTATGGGCCTGAAAGGCCAGGATTTCCTTCGTAAGGAGATACTTACCACATTGCTTCGAAGAAGCGGGGTGTGGCTCTCCGAAATTGACACATTTGGCCAAACACGATTTGGACTTGACCTGTACGGCCTTGGAGCAACTTACACAGACGTATACAGGAGCGATTCATGTGGCCGAAGCGGTGGCAGTAGTAGCACCTCCACGGTAGTCGCACGAATGCCTTCATCCAGTAGCGATAGCAACCGGCATGCAACGACTCAGGGAGCCTGTCACAGTCGAACGTGACGAACAGTGGTAGAGTGGGGCGTCACACTCAGCGACGTGAAATCTAGTGGCCGCCTCGGAAGGATTCGACGGATTCGCCAAAGGCTCTCTACTAATCACGCTACCTAGAGCTCTGCTCTGATGAAACATTTTGCCAACATGCGGCCATCAGGGGAGTGAAAAACGAGTAAGCATTTGAAGCCAGGACGTAATCAAGACTCCGTTTTGCGCAATTGCAATTTTGCTCTTAGTCAACGATTAAGAGCAACGGGGAAGCAACGAGGGCGGAGGTGCCGAGCTTGGCTTGGTGGCTTACTAAAACAGCAGCGGACACGTCCGCCCCAGTGGCTCTCGCGGAGCGAGAGGAGCCCTTAGTCTTTTTTGTCTTATGATTTCAATTCTTTTTAGGAAAGGAGGAGGGTGGGGTCCTCGAGATCCCTCCTCGAGGACCCGAGCCGTCTGAGGAGAAGCTTGCACACCAGCGGACTCGGGTTTGGTGCTTCACACCGACCCTGGGTTCGACCCCATGGAAGATCCTACTGTTTGGGAATGGGTCATCCAGATCTTATTCGAGGTTACTATTATTTGGTGTAATGCCAGGAACCAGCATCAGTCAGGAAAGAGAAGGGGGTGGCAGTTACCCTAACCCCCTGTAAACTTGTCATCCATGCAAGCATGACAATAGAGGGCACAGGCCAATGGGCCCTTTTATACCTTGCTCCCCTAAGATGGTTGGCATATTGATGAGCGGTCAAGGGTGCCTCCATACAAAAGGGTGAGGGGAAGTCCCTTGCACCCATAGGTCTAGGAGGAGTAAGCCTCCTTTCTGTCAAAGAAGTTTGGAGGATCCCCTGAGAAAGCACTGGGAGGGGGAGACCTTTTCTACTGTGGTACTACCAGAGAGCAGCTGCGACGGTGGTAAAGGGGAAGTGGAGTGTTTGTTTTGGGAGTTTCATATCAACGGACATGGTGACCCTAGTAGTATCATGGGATGCAAATGCTAATCACCCCACGCAGTAGCCCACTCTGGACCACACCTCCCCCCCCCCTTCAGTAGCTAGGCAGCTCCACCTTGGGCTGGGCATTAAATTGATAGACTGTGAAAGGAGAGAGAAAGAAAGGGAATCTGACGAAGGTGTAGGTTGGGGCGAAGCAGGTTGTTACAACCCACCCTAAGCTCCGATCTGAGATGGTTGGATGAGAGAAAGCTGGTTGGTGTCTACCCTGTGAAATTAGAGGCTGACCAGAGAAAGTTGTGGGAGAGGTTCTAGGGAAAGTGAGTAAGTATGGTAAAAAGATATGGTGTCTGAAAGAAGAAGAGGCTAACCATGGGCCAGACGGTCACCGCATCCCGTCAGCATGGCGGTCAGAAAAGCAAATCGCCGTGCCCCTTATGGGGTATACCAAGAACAACTCTGAGGAAGGGGATAGGAACCCTTGAGAGGTCATAAGGGGTCCGTAATGAGTTGTCAGAGTGGCTCAAGAAGTGACACAGAGGAAGCCCCTTTATCAATTAAGGGTGGTGATGGGGGAGCCCCTACACCAGACAATGGCGTTTTCAGTAACCTCACCCATCTCAATTACAAGGTAGGACTAAGTGGTTTTGTTGTAAGGAAAATACTCAGAAATGTTGATTTTTGAAAACACAAAATTTGCAAGATTGAGACCAATAAATAAAAGGAACATGGTCTACTGACCAAAAGTTGAGTGCTCTCACTTATTCTGATTTATGACCTTAAGAACTTCAAAACTTTCAATAATTCCCAGACAAACATGGTGAGGAACTTGGCAATTATATCATTCAAAAGAGAATGTAAAACATAAGGGTTTCAAATTTCATTTAGACGGGCGAATAGTTATGGTTATTGGCAAATAATTCCCGGGCTAACCTTGGCAAATATACTATTCCAAAGAGAATGTAAAACAACACAAGGGTCTCAAATTTCGTTAGAATTGGCGGAATAGTTATGCTGTTATTGCCAAAACATAATAATTCCTGGGATAACCTTGTGAGGGCCTTGGCAATTATATCATTTGAAAGAGAATGTAAAACAAAATAATGGTTTCAAATTTCGTTTAATCAGCCGAATAGTTATGATGTTATTGTCAAATAATTCTCGGTCTAAACTTGAGAGGACCTTGGCAATTATATCATTCAAAGGGAATCTAAAACAACATAAGGGTCTAAGTTTCGTTAGAATCGACCGAATAGTCATGATGTTATTGCCAAATAATTCTGGGGCTAATCTTGGGAGGACCTTGGCACTTATAGCATTCGAAATACAATGTAACACAACATAAAGTTTTCAAATTTCCTTAGGATTGGCCGAATAGTTACGCCGTTATTACCAAAACAAAAAAAAGCAAAACGGGGACTGACCGACTGACATAGTGAGATATAAGAGCCACCCGTGACTAAAAATGGCTCCCAGAATTTTATACTTTTCAGGAGCTCCAAATCTGGGCATGTTCAAATTTAAAGTTCACCTTTGTGACTGTGCGACATCGCACAATGACCGGAAGTTGCCCCACTGACAATCCATATTCAAAGGCTGCAGTTCCCAAATGAGCAGCCAGAGAGCATCCCATATCAAGTCATACTAGTCATTGACAGAACCACAGTAAAGCTCATCCTCATATGCAGGCAAATAAAAAAAAAAACAGGATTTTTTTTTGCTTTTTCAAGTGAAATTTGAAAAAAACCTGGGGTTTGTTTTTTTCAAGAAATGAATGCTACTTATTATTTATTCAAAATTCATATTTATGTTTATAATTTAAACAAATATATATCAAATTAAGGTTATTTCTCTGATACTGACTCATAATAATTCATCTCTCCTTCTACAGGTTATGGCTATCATAGGCACCCACAATTCTCGATCAGTGATCTGTTCTTACTATAATATAATTATTAAACTAATTAATTATTAATATTATATAAAACTAGAGATAGCTATTCTTTTTCTGT
The DNA here is from genome assembly GCA_963969495.1 of Ceratothoa steindachneri. Classification (NCBI taxonomy): domain Eukaryota; kingdom Metazoa; phylum Arthropoda; class Malacostraca; order Isopoda; family Cymothoidae; genus Ceratothoa; species Ceratothoa steindachneri. The sequence continues at coordinate 114,278,499 of OZ018328.1, forward strand.
TATTCTAGTGCTTGTAGCATTTGTTTTATGAAAAAAATGAAGATTTGAAAAAACCCAGAATAAAACCTGGGTTTGGTTTTTTTTTTCAAAATTACTTATTTTTTCAAGAAAGGAATGCTACTTTTTATTCAAAATTCATATTTATGTTTATAATTTAAACAAATATGTATCAAATTAAGGTCATTTCTCTGATACTGACTCATAATAATTCAACTCTCCTTCTACAGGTTATGGCTATCATGGGTACCCACAATTCTCGATCAGTGATCTGTTACTGTGATCTATTCTTACTATAATATAATTATTAACTAAGTAATTATTAATATTATATAAAAATAAAGATAACTATTCTTTTTCTAATGCTTGTAGCATTTGTTTTTTGAAAAAACTGAATAAAACCCCGGTTTTATTGGGCTTTTTCAAAATTTGGGGGTTTTTGCCAACCCTGCTCATGACCTGAAAATGGGTGTATGGTTGGTCAGCATATTAGATAGATAGAGGGAATGGATTATTGTAGCATGATCGATCTTCTGATTATTCATGCACCAAAACTCAGGACCCCTCAAGCCTGGCCTCTCATAGAGGTTCCAAAGCTTCTTTTCTGATGGTGCATGAGGTAGCTTGTTAGGTTCTTAAACCAAGATAGGAGCCACACCTTCATTATGTCACTCTGGTGGGAAGGACATTACCCCTCCTAAGGTAGCAAGTGTAGCAATCTACACAGTGGTACCACCCATGCTCATCAGAAGTCATTAAGGAGAGATCAGAAAGGAAACTGGGGAATGTAGGCAGAGTGAAAATAGTGGAAGATATAAAGCTGCAGGAACTGGAAATAGTGGGAAAAGGGGAGGTCCAGGGCTACAAGCACTGTGGCCTGGAGGCTGTGCCAGGGCTTAACGGTGAGGGAAAGGGTTTTTTTTATGAGTCAATTAGGAGTGTTTGAGAGTGTTAAAATCCCCTCATCTCAAAAGAGTAGGGATTTAGCAGGAGAGAAAGCATAGAGAGTCTCGGCGGATGGCTTCAATATATGATATCTAGATACTACATCCTTGTTTGTTTGATGGGGTGAGTTGATTTGTTATATACAAAGGATAATGTAAACAAAACCCTGCTTGACCTGTGGAAAGATCGCAAGATAGATGAATCTATATTCATTTGGGTGTGGATAGAGAAGGAAATGTAGGTTTGGATGTAGGGAGAAGGAAACTCAGAAACTATGGGAATAAGATGAGTCATTTAGCTGATGACAATTAATAATCAATGAGACAAATCATAGCATAAAAATAAAAACAGACGAAACACAGCATAAAAATAATGAACAGACAAATCACTACTTCACTAATGTGTAATGAATGGGATAACAGGCAAGTTCACTACCTCAAATGAACAGCATATCTTAAATAATACTTTAAAACATCAAAAAAACTGTAATAGTAGCAGGAAAACAACAACAAAACAAAAGGAAAGCACGGCTCACAAGCCCTGCAGTTGTAAGCCAAACTAGAAAAAAACAAGCAAAGCACAAGTTCAGACAGGAAAAAATTAAGAAATCTATATAAACTTTTGGATGAAAAATGTTTTTGTACAAGACATTTTATGGGTCAGTTTAGAGGCACAAAAAAACTAGCACATCTGCACCACTTGAGTTCACTGTGTTTGTACTGTTTAGGCTTGTGCTTCAAGGGGAAATAGTTCTAATATAGAGATAAGTTAAAGTAACTTCAGTCAATCTAAATTTCAAGGCAGAGTTATAATTATAGAATGGGTAGCATAAATATTACCTTCAATAGTATGTTCCTCCGGATTTCCAATGTTTAGAGGAAGTGAATAATTTGAATTCATGAGGCGAATGAGACCATCAACCAAATCACTGACATATTGGAACGACCGAGTTTGCTGCCCATGTCCATAAACCTAGCCCACCCCCCCAAATAAAATTGAACTAGTAACAATTTCATACAAATAAATGCGTTTAGAGTATAAGAAGAGCCACCAGGCAATGTCTGAGCTAAGAATCAGTATAGAGATGTGGGCAAAAAGTTAAAATGAACAAGATTTATACTTTGAGGCTGAAATAAAAGATACCACCGATCTGCAATCCTTTAAAAAACCTTTGTTTTTCAGTGGCTTTTATTTGCTAATGTCAAAGTACCAGGTTCAATCCAAGCAGGAATGGACACAAAATGTCAGTGCACATTGAGATCTGGTCACTAAATGGTTGGTGCACTTGCTAACCCCCAAAGGGGGGACAGGTAGATTTCAACACTGCTCTATCATTCCTTTCCTGTCTTCACAGAGCAACGCACACACTTGTATATTTCAAGGAATAGTTGTATCTACACCTTTGATGCGCAATGGGTCATCCTTCTCCTGAGAGTGATTAAAGTTCCTACCTGATCACTGGTTACTATCAAAAACACAAAATACTTTCTGAAAACTTTCTCACACCCTCAAAATAGAACTCTACCGGTGCATTCAGGTTCACCAGAGATTGTTATTCTGATCTTTATATTGGTTTCATTATCTGGTTAGGGAGATATAGCCTTCAGGTTGAGGGATCTCATCCATGAATGAACGATGGATGGCACCAATCTAGGTTGATACTTAATATTTTGTAGTATATTTTATGGCAAAATTATTAAGGTCTATTACAAATAATAAGCAGGCTTATATATTTTTTAGAAATATATTTTAAGATTGAAATTTGTGCAGTGACCATTTATACTGACTATTGCCTTCATTAGAGGTGATTACTTCACATTTAAGTTAATTTTTATACTCTCTTAATATTTGTAAGATTCATGAGTAATTATCATGGCTAATGAATATTCAGAGTACAAACTACCTAGATGCTTTAAATCCTAGGTAGAAAAATTTAGTCATCACAGACACAAGATAAAGGAAAGGCATGATATTTGGTGTCTAAAAATATGCAAGAACAATGATATAATGTTGTGAAGAAAATTTCAAGTAGAATGTTGTTTTAAGAATGATATGGTCTGAAAGTGCCAATAGTGATGAAGTTAAAAGATTAAGTGGAAAAATCCAAAATGACTAAAAACCCTTAAAAATTAGGGCAAAAATACCACAACCAAAAATATTTATTTATTTAGCAGCCATCTGGTGACTGTCTATTAGAGCATAGGTTGCCATAATCATTTTATAGCCTAAGGCTAGATTTAATTAAAAATTGAATGAGCAACCGACCTTCCCCTCCCGCCCCCCAAGATTCAAAACGAAGGTGTAGGCCCACCTTCCCCGATGCCCAATTATACAATCAACACCAAAGGAAGTAAAATAAAATTTGATGAGGCTAGCCTCCTCCAAGAAGTCAAATAGTCGACAATCTGTGCGTGCGAATTTGTCATGGGTCTGATGAACAAGAAATAGATATTTTTAAGAGCCTATATGGGGCTTCGCACGGGCGGTAGCAAAATGCGACCTACAACAGAGTCAAATAAAATGTAGGAGGTCAGCTTCCTTAGAAAAAGTCAGTTAGTATACAAGTTTGTGTACACGCACCTGTCCGCAGTTCAAGGGACAAGCGGTAACGACCCCGCTCGTCAAGGTATCAGAACAGGTAACGTTCACGAAAATCACCCAGACTGGGACATTCAACAAGAATGTGCCAAACAGTCTGGGGGACAACGCAGTCTTCCCAATAAGGCGAAGGCGAGCGATCCATCAAATGGTGGTGCGTCCCGCGAGTGTGTCCAATTCGGAGACGACAGAAAGAGATCTGAAATGGCAGCGACTTCAAGTTCTTCTCGGCCGTCTCACATCTTTTTTGCAAAGATGCCTGAGGGCTGACATTATTTCTACAATGTAGTGGGTGAGAGGAAGACTCTTTACCGCCTTCATTCCCCACAATTCACACATCTCCAAGAAGCCAGCAGAAGATAATCTCGACATTCGCCCTGCTCGCCGAAACTCCAATTCCAATGCCCCGAGAGTACTCAGGGCGCTTTGTGAGTTGTTTTAGATCACAATCCGGTCTCCGAACGGGGCACGATGCATTATCTCCTGTACCGAGCGGTGTGTTGCAACAAGCTCGGAGAGGAAGATAGACGATGGACCTGGCAGAGCCCGCTGACTTCAAACAATGGGGATACGGCTAAAACTCGCATTCGTAGTCAAGCTTCGAAAGAACAAAGGATCGAGAGGAAAAGTAAGGCAGTATCCTTATCAACAATCCAGGTTCTGAACGTTACAGAAAGAATAATGTCCATGGAACCGGTACAGGAGACATTAAGGCTGCGAATATGAACCTCCAAGGTGAGGCGTAGGTCAAAAACAAGACCAAGGAAACGGTGCGAATCCACTAGTTCCAGGCGAACCACATTAAGAAACAGGTCTGGGTCAGGGTGGAGCCGTGGATGGCGGCAGAAGTGCACCACCTTAGTCTTGACCATGGAAAACTAAAACCTCTGTGCTTCGGCATAGCGAGAGACGCGGTCCAATCACTTTGGAGTGGATGCTCCGCAGTTTGCATCTGGGCCGTACAAAAATAGATCGAAAGGTTGTAGACCTAGATCGTAACGATAACATCTTCCGACAGAAGCGAGAAGATAGTGTTGATGCTCAAAGCAAAAAGTGTGACACTGAGAACACTTCCCTGCAAGTCGACAACTTCCTAGCTCCATTGAGCCGGAGAGAGCTCGACCCACCCATACGCAGAATCGACCATATCGCAAAAATTCATAGATAAAGATTGGGAGAAGTCACCTTGCACCACCATTGTGTGGATAGTCTCCACGATACTGTATCACTATGCAGTATCATAGGTCTTTTCCAGCTCGAGAAAAACGGTGGCGTAGTGCTATATACGAAAGAAGGCCTGGCAGATGGAATTTTTCTGTCGGGGAGCAGAGCATCACACATGGAGGGAAACTTGCAGAAGCCACACTTGTGGGGAAGACAGGTGGCCTCCGCAGTAAAAAAAAAAGAGAAGCTAATCTAAGATTTACCAATTTCTCCATCAACTTTCACATGCAGGAGGTTAGAGAGATTGGACGAAAACTGGCCCGGGTAGAATGCTCTCTCTCCGGTTTGCGAAAATCGAACACTAGCGATTTGGCACGAGTCTGGGAGGATACCCTGTACCCAGATTCTGTTGAACAAATCTAACAGAAAGGCCAGGCTTCGCTCACCCAGGTGTGGAAGCATGGCATACGAGACAACGTCCGAACCAGCTGCGGTGTCCGTGCACTAAGCGAGAATGGAACACAACTCGCTCAATGTAAACCTGCCGTTGAAGGGTTCTCCACCTCGAGGTAAATCTTTTTTCTCTGATTTTTTGTATATCGGGTTTTTTATTTAAGTTCTCTGGTTTCTCACTATCTAATTTTATATACTTATAATTTATCACTCTATACGTTGTCTTCCCCAGTCAGGGGAAGACAACCCTTCCTATATTTTTTATCAAAAGTACAAAGTAAATAAAATTATGGACAAAGTACAGAGTGATAAATTATAAGTATATAAAATTAGATAGTGAGAAACCAGAGAACTCAAATAAAAACCCGATATACAAAAAATCAGAGAGAAAAGATATAGACCAGGAAGAGGGTCAAAAAGTGGGGAAAATCATAAGAGCAGTAGAGTAACCAAGAAAGGTGTCTCTAATAATTATAAGCCATAGAAAAGTGAACAAAGAAGTGGAATTTCAAGCGGGAACAGCTATATAAGACAGGTCTGCCTAAGGGCAGGGAGGGAGGGCGTCCGAACCTCGAAGAACGCGATGTTAAACAACCATGCCTCGCCCTGGTGGCCGCTCCTTATATACCCAAACGGGTATAGGAACCGCCACCATGGCAAGAGGTTTCTTGGGCCTGGAAGGCCCTCGAGGCATGGTCCGCTAAGTTGTTGGCAGACCGGACGAAGTTGATATTCAAACTGGAAGAACGGTAGGTGCGCGAAAATCCCAGCAGAGCAGACGTAGAGAGGAAGCACAGAATATCCGGAGGGATCTTACCCCGACGAAGGTTGAACAGGGCGGGGAGATTGTCACCCCGCAGGCGGGCCTAGGGGAACCAGCACATGGCGACTAAATCGGCTAGTGTTTCCTTAAGGAAGATGTTAGGCCCGCTCATTACAGGAAAGCCGTAGCTAACCCTCGAGCAATGCCATCCAAGCCCTGTAGGGCTAGCGTCGAAGTAAACGATGGTGTCGGAGGCACGGGGCCGCTTCCAGTGTGTCCACCTCGTGTGGATAAGAGACGCCAGTGCCCAGGACCACCCGCTTCCTGGGACCTTGGGGTCCTGGAGGTAACACTTTTGTACCCAGAGGAAGGGCAGCCGGAGCAAAGGCATCAGAAAGTTTAGAAATCCCGCAAAGCGGGACCAACCCTTAGGAGAGATAAGGTTGTCGGAGGCGAAGAGGAGAGCTGACTTGATTTTTAACACCATGCTATCCGTTATTGCCACTCGGTGCTGGCCCAGGTCGATCTGGACGCCAAGGTAAGTAAGCCGCAGAAAAGGGTTCAACACACTCTTGGGTATGTTGATGTTGAGGGAGCTATTGACTAGAGCATTACGAAGGCTTCGTAGATCGCCGGGGAGGCCAAGCAGAAGAATATCGTGTAGATATGTGTATGCCTGGCAGTTGAATGTGGCAGCCCAAGCACGGAGGCCCGCGCCAAGCGAGGCCTGGAGGATATAGGGGCTGCCGCCAAAGCCCATGGGGATATGTGTGAAGCGGAAGTTCCTTGATCCGCATCTAATGCCGAAGAAGTGGCGTGCCTTAGGGTGTAGAGGCACGTGGTAGAATGCGTCCTTCAAGTCGAGGCGGATTGCATGGGTGCCTCGAGGAGTGTTGCCCAAGACCTTATCAAGGCTGGGCAGACGGAATGAAGGAGGATCGTAGAACTCGCGTGCCGGAGCCATGTCATAGATGAGACGTCCGGAGCCATTGGGTTTAGGAACCAAGAAGACCTGGTGGCAATGTAACCTCCTGGGATTCTTCCAGGATTCCCCGTCGGACCAGGTGTTGAATGGCTCTAAGGAGAGATTCGTTAGAGGACCGCCAGCAATGGTAGCCCTTTTTGAAAAAGAAGCGAATCCCTTCTTTATGGCATGAACGAATGATATTGTTTATAGGGGGGAGGTCGGCGAGGGAGCCCGGCGTGGCCACGTCCAAGGTGGTGGCCGGATCACATTGCCGCTGCTCAGGCACCAAGGGATCACCAAAGGGGCTTCCGTCCTCCTCGACCTCAGGATCGTCGTTGCGCTGGTCGTTTTGGTCGCGCTGGTCGTCCTGGTTGTCGCCGCGGTTGCCGCGATCTTGAAGCACATCCGGTGGGGCGCTGAGTATGTCCCCACGAGGAAGTCATGTCCAGTAGAGGCCGTGTCGACTGACACGGTGTCCGGCGAGGGAGCGCGGACGTGTAAGACGGTAGGTACCGCCAGACCTTGTTCCGGGATAGCCGTGATTGACTGTGGAACAGGGTGGTCCGGTGCGATGCGATGCGAAGAGCCCCCAAGTCGGCAGCAGCAATCTCGAAGAAGTTCCTGATGTCCTCGAGGCGATCACTGGCCGTACTGCCCGAGTTTGTAAGGGGAGAAATGGGAGAGGGGATGGGGGACAGCATAGAAGGGTGTATAGGAGATATGGGAAGCAATGGGGGCGAAAGGTGAATTGTAGCAATAGGAGAGATAGGTTCCAACGGCGGAGACAAACTCCGAGGCAAAAGGGGGCTCATGGGCGACCTCACCCATATTTGTCGCAGGGCGACGGCCACAGGGTCGTTAGGGTTGTAGACAGATCCCGAAGTTGACGATGAGGTAGAAGAAGAAAGAACGACGAGTTCAGGTGCTCGACCAGCAGAACCTGGGTAAGAAGGTGGGTAAGAATTATTTTCGGTGAAGGATGAATTACCCGTAGAGGATTTGCTGGGAGCGGCGGCCATCGCGCGGGCCTGCCGGAGAGGTAGGTCATAACTAGCGAAGCTTTCGCGCCAGTTAGCGAGCACGTTGTTGAGGACGAGTTGCGCGCGTCGAAGTGCGGCCGTGTTGTGGGCTTCCAGGTCTGGGGCCCATTCTGGTAGTTGATGTGTAGGTCGTCGAACGAGACGATTGGCCACGCGGGCCATAGATTGCCGCTTCGGAGAGTTGGATCCCAGTTAGGCCGGAAGACTGTTCCCGCGCGTCCCTTAACGCGGGGCCGTCAGCACGGCGGACAGGATGACAAATCGCCGTGCCCCTTACGGGGGTTTTGCCTTACTGATTCGCAAAACTTATTGACCGTCACTCGTATATCTACATATATATATATATATATATATATATATATATATATATATATATATATATATATATATATATATATATATATATATATATATATATATATATATATATATATATATATATATATATATATATATAATATCTCTCAAAGTAGCGCGAGAGAATGATGAAGATGAATGCAATAAACCACATTGAAAGAGAAAATGAAATAAATTTTTCTTACAGTAATATTTATTACCTTTTTTCGAAAAAATCCGTGCAGGGAAGCGATTCGATCACAGTGCTCGCTGCCTCAGTGTCCATGGTTCGAATTGCTTCCCTGCACAGGGCAACAAATTTTCGTGCCTCTTACATGTGTGTGTGCAACAAACCGTATTAAGTGTTTTCAAAGACTGTTGTAAATGAAGCAGCCCAGGCTGCTATATTGGTATACTTCGCTGTGTAGGTCCAAGGAAATTCCTGTGCTAAATGGGCTCAGTAAAAAGCCGTAATCAACACATTATTGAGTTGGAAAATTGGCACCCATTCAATTTGCAATTGTTTCAGAAACTGAGTGAGAATGACCCAGATTGACATATGCTATTTTGTGAGTGGGCGTGATCAGAAAACTGTGACCTCACATTTGTCACCAGCATACTATTCTTTGAATTGTCAACTTTAAATGTCTGATGAATGAAATTAACAAAACCCTCAAGGGTTTGATACCAGTAAAGAGCAGGGATGTGTAGATGTAATGTGTGGTGTGATTTGTGGAAAGACAGAGTGATTGGTCCACTCTTCTTTGACAAACATGCTTAATGCTGAATACTGAGGCATTTCTAAGCATCATCAGTTCCCTGGATGATGGCTTGGTCAACATGGTCCTGTTGAATGGCATCCGCATAACCTTGATGTCACACCTCTGGAGTCATTAATGGTTGTTGTCTATGTGGAGAAGATAGAGAAATAACCCCAGAAATAATCTGATGTGTTCTTCATCAATGGGTTACTTGTCTGAATATTTGTATGAGGTACAACGAACATCACTTCAAACAAATACTCTCAACTTTTTTTCCTCAGAGTGCATGAATTGCATGACACCCTCCCTGTATATCAGTCATGTGCAAAATTACATTTCAGGGGAAATTTCATATGTTAAAACAATATTTAACAATTATATTATTAACCATTTTAACTAAAAGCTTTCAATAACTTGGAAGGGTAAAATATTCCATATATGACCACATACAGACATCTCTTATACCTAGTCCTTTACTAGTATCTCATACGGTGGCATACATCCACATACCATGATATGGAGTACTAGTATCTCCAATAGGGACACTTGTTTCCATATGCCCATGATGCTGAACCATCAAGGATTCTATTATCGCTGATTGATGTTAGAATACAATACGAGCAGACACCTATGCCCTACCCCTAATAAAGTGGTTCCTGGTGCCTTAATGCTTGTCAGTGATTGTCATTCTGATCTTTATATGCATTTCAATATCTGATCACTTGCTTAATACTATTTACTTTAACTTTATCATAAATCTCTGATGCAGAAAAATATCAAATGCCTTTGGATAATCAAGAGTAACTATACCAACAACTTTATGCTAGTTACAGGTTGAGAAATTTTCTGAAAAATTGTACAAAGTCACTTAAATATGAGTACTACATTGAAAACCAAGATGTTTTGGGAACAGAAGGTAAAAACAGAAGAATTTGACGTTCGATACCGTAATATCTTTGCCTTGAATAGCTTGTAGAATAAAGTTGGAAACGACTCTTCCATCATTCATGTGCATCCGAGGACCATAAGTGTTAAAAATCCTTGCCACTCGAACCTCCACGTTTTCTTGTTTTTCATATGCATAAGCTAGAGTTTCCGCCACTCTTTTGGCTTCATCATAACAGGCCCGTGGTCCTGAAACAACACATATTGAAGTAGATACAAAAAGCTGGCTTCTTGTGGTGTGGACAATCAATGTCGTATATGCACCTCATTACCTATAACCTTACCAACTGTAACTAAAAGAGACAACTCAAATAGTCAGCGAGCAGTAGCATTTCTTTTTCTCAAACATAGAATATACATTGCTAGGAAACAAACAAGAACCAGATGTAACTAAAGCCCAGACAACATGGAACACCTAATCTTAGATTGCCCAAACTTTACACAAGCTAGCATTACACTCAATTCTTTCTTTTAGGGACTGTGGGAGCGTGGTGGCCTTCCTAAGGGCGAAGGGCGGCCAGCTGAAGGATTAGAGGTAGGGGGAGGGGGGAAGTAAAGAAAGTTTTTCTGAAAAGCATCCAATGGCCATCAAGCTATTTTAATAAAAACACCAGAAAATAAAAAAACACCTGAGGACAAAAAAAAATCAAGGGAACCCAGAAGAACAATGCTCCGGCGACGGAACATACAAACAACACCGAACAACCATAAAGAGTTGAGGAGAACCGCCACATCTAAAACCTCTATGCCCCAATCAGGTGTGCAGAAATTCATCCCGAGCACAATAAACAAGCATTAGCGACCCTGCTCACCCTGCACAGGGACAGGTAGCACGTGCAAAGATCCCCCAGGTTGGGCCACAAAAATTTTGTGCAGGCCAGTGTGAAGAATAAGGCAGTTGATGCAGCGAAGTGCAGGGAAGGGATCCATCAAATGGGGTGCTTTTGATGAGTGTGTCATAATAGAAGAAGACGGAGACAACTAGCCGCAGTCAAAGATTTTTTTTAATTTATTTATTTGAAGAGCCCATCGGGCGACTCCCTACCTTGGCAAAAGTCGCCGTACTCACCACAGCCTATGAGGAGGCCAGCCTCCTCCAAAAGGTTGTATAATCCGCAAGTTGTTTTGTTTTTTTAAGGAGCCCATCTGGGGATTGCCTACTTGGGGCATTAGTAGCCGTACACACCAAAGCCTGTTACTAGACTATATTAAAAATAAATAATATATAAATAACAACGATAAAAACAACAAAAAATAAAACAAAGCCAAGAGGCTCAAAGAAGGAAACTCATGCCCGTCGGGGTTAGGCCCAGTGTCAAATATAGTGGAGGAGGCCAGCCTCCTCTAAAAAGTCGTATTTTTTTTTTTTTTAATTAAGGGGCTATCTGGCGACTGCCGACTAAGGCATAAGTTGCCGTAAACAAACAGCCTAGTTTTAGGCTACTTTAAAAAATTAAACAGAAAACAATAAAAAGAAATGACAATAACAATAACAAAGCAATAACAAAACAATTACAAAAACAACAACAACAATTAAATCGGGTTAAATAAAAGGGAGAAGGCCGGCCTCCCCCAAAAAGTCAATAAGTCCACCAGTCAAAGTACACGCACTCGTCCCGAGCACAAGGGACAGGCGGTAGCGACCCCGCCCATCCCGGTACCGGGACAGGTGTCGTGCGCGAAGATCACCCAGACTGGGACATTCGACAAGAATGTGCCGAACAGTCTGGGGGACGACGCAGTCGTTGCAATAGGGCGCAGGCGAGCACTCCATCAGATAGCGATGCGTCACACGAGTGTGTCCGATTCGGAGACGACAGAAAGCAACCTGAAGCCGCCGCGGCATTGGGGGATAGGTCCATGGGAACAGTCGCGGCGCAATGGCACGCAACTTTAAGTTCCCTTCCACCGTCTCCCATCTTCTTTGCCAAGCAGTCCGAAGAGCTGCCCGTATTCCTGCCATGTAGTCGGTGTGAGGAAGAGCGAAACGCTGGTCCGGTCGCAGAGTCCTCGCGGACTCTAGGGCGCCCTCATCGGCGCGCTCATTCCCCGCAATTCCTACATGTCCAGGAACCCAGCAGAAGATAATCTCGACATCTGCCCGGCTCGCCAAAACCGTGGCGTCACGGATATCGCGAACCAGGGGATGCGGAGATTCCAATGTCCCGAGAGCACTCAGGGCGCTTTGTGAGTCGCTATAGATCACAATCCGGTCTCCGAACCGGGCACGTCGCGTAATCTCCCGTACCGAGTGGTGTATTGCCACCAGCTCGGCCGTGAAGACAGACGCAGCGCCTGGTAGAGCCCCGCTGACTTCAAACAGAGGGGATACGGCGTGGAAGCCGACCCCCTCTTGGGACTTGGAGCCATCCGTATACACTGGCACGGTACCAGCGTGACACGATGTGTGCTCCAAAAAGGTCGAACGCAATACTCCCGGCGCAGTACAAGCTTTGGGAGCAGAGGCGTAGCGACAAATAGCCAAATGTGGTACCCTCCAGGGTGGCTTCCTGGGCAGAACCAGGGGCGCCACCGGCCCGAGAGCTATATCTACCTCTCGAAGGAGTTTCCTGGCCCTAAACCCAAAGGGCTTAGGGTATGACTGGCGTCTCTCGGCGGCATAGGCACCATCGAGATCAGCTGCGGATGCAGTGAGAGCTGTTGGCGACTGAGGGAGGCGCCGGGCTCGCGCGTACAGGAGAGTGATGCACTGCACGCGGCGCAGAGCGAGTGGCATCTCCCCAGCATCGACCAACAGGCTCTCAATGGGGGAAGTGCGGAAGGCACCGGTCGCAAGGCGAAGGCCGGTGTGGTGGATTGAATCCACCTTCCGCAATAAACGCTCGGCTGCGGATGCATAAAACTCGCATCCGTAGTCGAGCTTCGAGCGAACAAAGGATCGATAAAAAAGTAAGGCGGTAGCCCTATCAGCGCCCCAAGCGCTGAACGTCACGGAACGGAGAATGTCCATGGCGCGGGTACAAGAGACCCTAAGGCTGCGAATATGAGCCTCCCAGGTGAGGCGTCGGTCGAATACAAGACCAAGGAAACGGTGCGACTCAACCACATCCAGGCGCACCCCATTAAGAAACAAATCTGGGTCGGGGTGAAGCCGTGGATGGCGGCAGAAGTGCACCACCTTAGTCTTGGCCAAAGAAAACCGAAACCTGTGCGCTTCGGCATAGCGAGAGAGGCGGTTCAATGCCTGTTGGAGTCGACGCTCCAGAGTTGGCATCTGGGCCGCGCCAAAAGAGATCGAAAGGTCGTCCACGTAGAGCGTAGCGAGAACATCTTCTGGCAGCACCGAGGTGATGCCGTTGATGCTCAGGGCAAAGAGTGTGACACTGAGGACACTTCCCTGCGGGACACCCTCTTCCTGCTCCTTTGGGGCAGAGAGGGCTCCCCCCACCGGTACGCGAAATCGACGATCTCGCAAATATTCAGATATAAACATTGGGAGGCGTCCCCTCGCCCCCATCGTGTGGAGAGTCTCCATGATACCGTATCGCCATGCGGTATCATAGGCCTTCTCCAGATCAAAAAACACCGTGGCGTAGTGCTGTCTACGAAGGAAAGCCTCGCACACGGCATTTTCCAGTCGGAGCAGAGCATCCGACGTGGAGTGAAACTTACGGAAGCCGCACTGTGCAGAAGACAGATGGCCTCCGCTGTCCAGGAAATATGCTAATCTAACATTTACCAATTTCTCCATCAACTTGCACACGCAAGAGGTTAGAGAGATTGGGCGGAAACCGGTCGGAGTAGAGTGATCTCTCCCCGGCTTGCGAAAGGCGAGCACAGTAGCGATTCGCCAGGAGTCTGGGAGAAGACCTTCCACCCAGATCCTGTTGAACAGATCTAACAGAAAGGCCATGCCTCGCTCACCCATGTGTCGAAGCATGGCGTACGGGACATCGTCCGGACCATAAGGCGGTGTCCGCGCACGAAGCGAGAGCGGAACGCAACTCACTCACAGTAAACTTGTCGTTGAAGGGTTCTCCGCCTCTGGAGGTAAAGTCCAGCCGGCGGCCTTCCGCGACATCACGACGTGCATTGAATGCTGGCGGAGCAGCATCACGGCTAGAGAATGCGGAGAAAGCGGTCGCTAAGGATTCCGCCACGGACGCGGGGTCCGAGATTGCGGTCCCATTCTCCTGGAGAACGGGAGGGGGGTCCTGCGAGAACTTGCCCCGAATCCTTTTGACTCGCTTCCACACCTCAGCTAAAGGGGTCTTCCCGTTAAGTGAAGACACGTATGCCCGCCAAGAAGAGCGGCGGGCGTGCTTCGAAATATACCGGAACCTAGCCCTAGCCCGACGAAATTCAGCGACAGTGAAATCGTTCGGGCGGCGCTTTTAGCGCATGTAGGCATAACGCTTCTGTTTGAGGGCCGTCTCACACTCGGCCGACCACCATGGGAGTGGTCGGCGTGCAAAACAGCCAGACGTCCTAGGAATATTAGTCAGGCCCACGGCGATAAGGTTGCCGGAGAAGAACTCAACGGCCTCATCTACCGACCTAAACTCCTCGACTGAGATAGAGAATTCAGTCATTTCCTGAAATGCAGGCCACCGCGCCCGCGCCAAGCACCACCGAGGTGGTCTCTCAGGCGGCAGTTGCCCTGAAAAGGATATTTGAATGGGAAAGTGATCACTACCATGGAGGTCATCGACCACCCCCCAATCAAAATCAAGCTGTGCATCCGAAGAGCACAAAGATAGGTCAAGGCAAGAAAATGAAGCGGTTCTCGGACAGTGATGCGTAAACTCATCCACGTTTAGGACACCCATCTCAAGCTCTTCGATCAGATCGGCAAGGACTTGTCCCCTGGGATTTATGGTGTAATCTCCCCAGAGAGGATGCCTGCCGTTCAGATCTCCAAGCAAGAGATAGGGCCTCGGCAACCGTGCCACGACGCGGCGGATGGCCCCCGCGTCGAAGTCAGCTGACGGTGGAATGTACGCAGAAATGATAGTATACCTCCTATCCAGGTGCAGCTGCACAGCCACTGCCTGAAAGGAGGTATATAAAGAGAAAGGAAGAACGGAGACATCATGCCGAGTGTAAACCGCGCATCCCCCAGCCCGGCCGTCCCGCGGTGGTGGGGTCGCAAGACCCTTATACCCCGGAAGGGCAGGCAGTGGGCACGCGCCTAGCATGGTCTCCTGCAAAAAAATAGCTAACGGGGAACGGGACGAGGCGAGCCTCCGCAGCTCCTCCCAGTTGGCCCGGAGTCCACGGCAATTCCATTGAAGGAATATGCCCTCCAGGCCTAGCTCGGAGGAGACGCGGGGGCCCTCCTCGAATTGAAGACCCTCACGGGAATGGCCGTACGCTTCCCGGGGGCAGAACCTCGGGCGCTGTTGGCCGGAGAAAGCGCTGGAGGCGCTGTCGCCTTCGAGGACTTATTGGGGGAGGTTGACCTCACCATGCGAGTCTTTTCCTCCCTCCGTCTCGAAACCTTAGGCGGGCGCTGCGGCTTCGGAGGCGGGGGGCCCCTCTTTTCGAGGAACCACCGTCTCCGAGCCACTCGCTCCACCTCGGGGCGTGGGCGAAGGAGCCGAAGCTCCTTTGTTGCTGTCCTCCTTTCGGGGGACAGCTTTAGGAACCCCCGAAGATGGCCTAGCGAACATCTTCAGGGGTGTTGCCTCCTGTGAGTCTAACGACTCTGTGGAGGCGCGTGGCCGTTTCGCCTTACGGGAAACGGTCACGCTGGGGGAAGAGGGGGGAGCCCTGGTTTTAGCCGGGGCTGGGTGTGAACCCTTAATGCCGCCAGCTCTACCAGGGGAGCGCCCGGGTTGGGTAGAGCCCGCAGAAGGGCTCCGAATGGGCGCGGAAACAACCGTGCTCGTTGGCCTGGATGGGCCAGGAGCAGAGGGTGCCTTTCGAACTACTGAGGCATATGACGTCCCAGGCAGAGCTGGGCGCGCCAGGACCAAGTCCTTAGCCTCGCGGAATGAGAGTCTATCCTGGGCATGAACGGCCAGGATTTCTTTCTCCAGGAGATATGCACCACATTGCTTCGAAGAAGCAGGGTGCGGCTCTCCCTCATTGACACACGATTTGGACTTATCGTGTGCGACCTTGGAACAATTTACACAGACTTCGGGTGACCCCGACTTTGCACGTCTACATGAGCGATTCGTATGGCCGAAGCGGTGACAGTAATAGCACCGCCGCGGCAGTGGCACGAATGCCTTCACGCGTTAGCGGTACCAACCGGCACGCACCGACTCAGGGAGCTTGTCACTGTCGAACGTGACGAAGAGTGTAGGGGTGGGTCACGAAGCCCCTCCCTGTTTTCTCATCACACGTTCGACCTTGACCGCCCCATGGTCGGCCAGCTCTAGGGTGATGTCCTCAATGGAGTAGTCAACGAGTTCCCTCGCATAAACTACTCCTTTCACAAAGTTCATGGTAGAGTGCGGCGTCACACTCACCGGGGTGCCATGAAGTGTCCGAAGAGCACTTATCTTGGCCGCCTCGGCGGGATTCGCCGCATTCGCCAGAAGGCTGCCGTCCGAGAAACGGGTCACCTTCGGCTCTCTACCAATTGCACTAGCTAATCCTCTCCTCTGATGGATCATGTTGCCCTTGGACAACATGGTGCCATCAGTGGAGCGAATAACGAGGAAGCGTTTGAAGCCAGCGGGCTCGAAAACGCCAGGTAACCTCTAAATCAGGGGCCCCGATGTCATCGAGGCTCCGCCCTGTGCACTTTTGGTGTTAGTCTTGGTCAGGGGCTCCGCACACGAGGGGGTAGAGGGGCCGGATGTGCCGATCTTGGCTTGGTCGCCTACCAAAGTGGCAGCAGACCCATCCGTCCCCGCAGCCCCCGCGGATGAAGAGGAGCCCCGAGTCTTTTTCGTCTTTTTAGTCTTCTTTGTCTTTTTCTTTTTTGGAGAGGAGGGCGGGGAATGAACCCGCTTTTCACCTCCGCCGGCAGAAGCCCCCAGGCCAGATGGACCGGCCTCAGCCAGGTCCCTCTCCGAAATGGAGAAGGTCCTGGTTGTCGTAGGGGCACCTGTCGGAGGAGATCCCTCCCCTCCTTTTACTGCCTCGGAGCCCTCAGCCATTTGAGGAGGACCTTGCATAGGGGCGGATTCGGGTTCGGTGCTTGGCGCCGAGCCCGAATTCCCCCCCATGGAAGGCCCTACCGTCTGAGGCTGGGTCTCCTCAAAGACCATGTTTATCACAGGAGGGGCCTCCAGTTAGCCATCCCCTCCCAGGACATCACAGGTCCCCTTGGCAGTGTCGCCAGTCTTGTGTGGGGAGGCACAGGCCTTGACCCCAGCAAGGTTTAAAATTCTTGCCAGCAGGTCTTTTGAGGGAAGCGACCGAAGGGGCCTGGCTTCCCTCTCCCCCCTAAGGGGGTTTGCCCTACCGAGCCGCTTTGATGGGGAGCGGCTGGCTAAGGGCTGCCTGCTGGCTTTCTTGGCAGTCCCCTTGGAAAGAAAAGAGGGGACTGCCGCTGGGAAAAGGGAGGTGCCCGAAAGCACCTCCAGAGAAGGGGGTGAGGGGGAGTCCCCTGCACCCGTAGGCGAAGGAGAGGAGTAAGCCTCCTCTCCGGTTAGAGAAATATGGAGGGTCCCCTGTGCAAGCACAGGGGGAGGGACCTCCATTTTTTTGCTGGAACTGCCCGAGGGCGGCTCCGTCAATGGAACAGGGGAAGTTGAGGGTTGGGTTTGTTTTGTTTTTTTATCATCATTGGGCATGGTGACCCTTTTTTAAACACGGGATGCAATCGCGCACACCTCTCGCAGTAGCCCGCACTGCGAGAGGTGCTTACAAGCCCGGCCGAGCCAGGCGCCGCCATTTGGGACCACCCCTCCCGCCTGGTGGCCTGGCAGTCCATCGGCATGGCGGCTCCACCTTAGACACGGCGTAAAAATTAATAGATTGTGAAGAGGAGAGGAAAAGGGATGTGAGGAAGGTATGGGTGGGGATGAAGCAGGTAGTTAAAAACCAGCCACCCCAGACCGGAGCTCAGGGGTTAGAGAACATTGTCCCCCACCCCCTCAGCCCCGATGCGGGACGGTTGGCTGAAAGGAAGGTCAGCATCTACCCTGTGAAATTAGAGGCTGACCAGAGAAAGTTGTGGGAGAGGTTGTGTGAAAAGAGAGGAAACAAGTGTTTTGAAGGAAGGAAGAGAGGCTAAGCTGGGGCCGGACGGGGTGCTGAGTCCCGTCAGCACGGCGGCCAGGATGGCAAATCGCCGCGGCCCTTACGGGGTCCAAAAAGTCGTAAAGTCCACAAGTCAGTGCACACGAATCCGTCCCGAGTACAAGGGACAAACCAAACAGTAGCGACCCGGCTCGTCCCGCCAGGTAACGTGCGCAAAGATAAACCAGACTGGGACATTCAACAAGAATGTGCCGAACAGTCTGAGGGACAACGCAGTCTTCGCAATAAAGTGCAGGCGAGCACTCCATCAAATGGCATCGCATCTCGTGAGTAGGTCCAATTCGGAGACGACAGAAAGCAACCTGAAGCCGTCGCGGCGTCAGGTTGCCAAGCAGCCGGGAGGGTTCCCCGTATTCCTGACAATCAATCGATGTGAGGAAGAGCGAAACGCTGGTCTGGTCGCCGTCCTGGCGGACTCTTTGGCACCCCTCATTCCTACATGTCCAGGAACCCAGGAGGAGATAATTTCTACATCCGCCCGGCTGGCCAGAGGACTCGTCGACGTAGAGCGTAGCGAGAACATCTTCCGGCAGCAATGAGGTGATGCCGTTGATGATCAGGGCAAAGTGTGTGACACTGAGGACACTTTCCTGCAGGACCACCTCTTCCTGCTCCATTGGGCCGGAGAGGGCTCAAACCCACCCGTATGCGAAATCGACGATCTCGCAAAATTCAGATAAATAAATTGAGACATCTCCTCGCCCCTATCGTGTGGACAGTCTCCATGATCCGTATCGCCATACAGAATCATATGCCTTCTCCAGATCGAAAAACACCATGGCATAGTGCAGTCTACAAAGAAAGGCCTCGCAGACGGCATTTTCCAGTCGGAGCCGAGCCTCTGACGTGGAGTGTAACTAACGGAAGCCGCACTGTGCGGAAGACAGGTGGCCTCTGCTGTCCAGAAAAAAAGGCTGATCTAAAATTTACCAATTTCTCCATTAACTTCACGCAGGAGGTTAGAGAGATTGAGCGGAAACCAGCCGAGGTAGAGTATTTCTCCTCAGTTTGCAAAAAGCGAGCACAGTAGCAATTGGCCAGGAGAGTAAGAGGAAACCACGGCTAGACGTTCTAGGAATAGTAGTTATGCTAGCGGCGATAAGGTTGTCAGAGAAGATCTTAACGGCCTCATCCACCGACCTAAACTCCTCGACTGAGATAGAGAAAACAGCCATTTGCTGATATGCGGACACCACGCCAACGCCAAGCACAACCGGGGCGGGCTCTCAGGTGGCAGAGCCCAAGAAAATATTTGAATGGGCAAGTGATCACTACCACAGAGGTCATCGACTATCCCCACCCAATATCATACTGTGCATCCTGAGAGCAAAAAGATAGATCGAGACAGGAAAATGAAACGGTTCTCGGGCAGTGATGAATAAACTCATCCATATTTAGGACAGCTATCTCCAGCCCCTCGATCAGGTTAACAAGGACCTGACCCCTGAGATTGATCGAGTAGTCTCCCCAGAGGGGGTGTCTGCTGGTCAAATCCCTGAGCGAGAAAAAGCCTCGGTAACCGTGTCACGAGGTGGCGGAATTACCCCGCGTCAAGGTCGGCTGAGGGTGGAATGTACGCAGAAATAACAGTATACTTTCTCTCCGAGTCTAGCTGAAAAGCTACTGCCCGAAAGGAGGCATTTAAAGCAAATAGAAGAACGGAGACATCATACCGGGGGTAAATGGCACATCCTCCTTCACGGCCCCCATCCCGTGGTGTTAGTGTTGCTAAGCCCTTATACCCCGCCCCGGTGGGGAGGGAGCACGCGCCTAGCATGGTCTCCTGCAAAGAAAAATAGCTAAGGGAAAACGAGAGGAGACAAGCCTCCGCAGCTCCTCCCAGTTGGCCTGGAGTCCGCGGCAATTCCATTCAAGGAATATGCCCTCCAGGCCTAGCTCGGAGATGCGGAGGCCATCTTCAAGAGAAGACCCTCACAGGATTTTTTTTCAAGGGGCTATCTGGCGACTGCCCACTTGGGCATAAGTCGCCGCAAACAAACAGCCCAGTTCTAGGAAACTTTAAAATAAAAATTTTAACAGAAACAACAATAAAAAGGAGATAACAATCAGGTCGCAAGCTCCGGCGTTGGGGGGAGGCCCCCCTTCCCCCGGCGCAGGAGCCTGCGACCTACAAAAAAACAAAACAAAACAAACAACAATAACAAAAATAAGTTAAATACAAGGGAGAAGGCCGGCCTCCCCCAAAAAGTCAACAAGTCCACCAGTCAAAGTACACGCACTCGTCCCGAGTACAAGGAACAGGCGGTAGCGACCCCGCCCATCCCGGTACCGGGACAGGTATCGTGCGCGAACATCACTCAGACTGGG
Organism: Ceratothoa steindachneri; assembly: GCA_963969495.1. Classification (NCBI taxonomy): domain Eukaryota; kingdom Metazoa; phylum Arthropoda; class Malacostraca; order Isopoda; family Cymothoidae; genus Ceratothoa; species Ceratothoa steindachneri. The sequence continues at coordinate 114,298,980 of OZ018328.1, forward strand.
GGACGACGCAGTCGTTGCAATAGGGCGCAGGCGAGCGCTCCATCAAATAGCGATGCGTCACACGAGTGTGTCCGATTCGGAGACGACAGAAAGCAACCTGAAGCCACCGCGGCTTTGGGAGATAGGTCCATGTGAACAGTCGCGGCGCAATGGCACGCAACTTTAAGTTCCCTTCCACCGTCTCCCATCTTCTTTGCCAAGCAGTCCGAAGAGCTGCCCGTATTCCTGCCATGTAGTCGGTGTGAGGAAGAGCGAAACGCTGGTCCGGTCGCAGAGTCCTCGCGGACTCTTTGGCGCGCTCATTCCCCGCAATTCTAACATGTCCAGGAACCCAGCAGAAGATAATCTCGACATCCACCCGGCTCGCCAAAACTGTGGCGTCACGGATATCGCGAACCAGGGAATGCGGAGATTCCAATGCCCCGAGAGCACTCAGGGCGCTTTGTGAGTCGCTATAGATCACAATCCGGTCTCCGAACCGGGCACGTCGCGTAATATCCCGTACCGAGTGGTGTATTGCCACCAGCTCGGCCGTAAAGACAGACGCAGCGCCTGGTAGAGCCCTGTTGACTTCAAACAGAGGGGATACGGCGTGGAAGCCAACCCCCTCTTGGGACATGGAGCCATCCGTATACACTGGCACGGTTCCAGCGTGACACGATGTATGCTCTAAAAAGGTCGAATGCAATACTCCCGGTGCCGTACAAGCTTTGGGAGCAGAGGCGTGGCGATAAATAGCCAAATGTGGTACCCTCCAGGGTGGCGTCCTGGGCAGAACCAGGGGCGCCACCGGCCCGAGAGCTATATCTACCTCTCGAAGGAGTTTCCTGGCCCTAAACCCAAAGGGCTTAGGGTATGACTGCCGTCTCTCGCGTACAGGCGGGTGATGCACTGCACGCGGCGCAGAGCGAGTGGCATCTCCCCAGCATCGACCAACAGGCTCTCAATGGGGGAAGTGCGGAAGGCAACGGTCGCAAGGCGAAGGCCGGTGTGGTGGATTGAATCCACCTTCCGCAATAAACGCTCGGCTGCGGATGCATAAAACTCGCATCCGTAGTCGAGATTCGAGCGAACAAAGGATCGATAAAAAAGTAGGGCAGTAGCCATATCAGCGCCCCAAGCGCTGAACGTCACGGAATTTTTTTTTTTTTTAAGGGGCTATCTGGCGACTGCCGACTTAGGCATAAGTCGCCGTAAAAAACAGCCTAGTTCTAGGCTACTTTAAAAAATTAAACAGAAAACAATAAAAAGAAATAACAATAACAAAGCAATAACAAAAACAATTACAAAAACAACAACAATTATATCGGGTTAAATAAAAGGGAGAAGGCCGGCCTCCCCCCAAAAGTCAATAAGTCCACCAGTCAAAGTACACGCACTCGTCCCGAGCACAAGGGACAGGCGGTAGCGACCCCGCCCATCCCGGTACCGGGACAGGTGTCGTGCGCGAAGATCACCCAGACTGGGACATTCGACAAGAATGTGCCGAACAGTCTGGGGGACGACGCAGTCGTTGCAATAGGGCGCAGGCGAGCGCTCCATCAGATAGCGATGCGTCACACGAGTGTGCCCGATTCGGATACGACAGAAAGCTACCTGAAGCCGCCGCGGCATTGGGGGATAGGTCCATGGGAACAGTCGCGGCGCAATGGCACACAACTTTAAGTTCCCCTCGACCGTCTCCCATCTTCTTTGCCAAGCAGTCCGAAGAGCTGCCCGTATTCCTGCCATGTAGTCAGTGTGAGGAAGAGCAAAACGCTGGTCCGGTCGCAGAGTCCTCGCGGACTCTTTGGCGCCCTCATTCCCCGCAATTCCTACATGTCCAGGAACCCAGCAGAAGATAATCTCGACATCTGCCCGGCTCGCCAAAACCGTGGCGTCACGGATATCGCGAACCAGGGGATGCGGAGATTCCAATGCCCCGAGAGCACTCAGGGCGCTTTGTGAGTCGCTATAGATCACAATCCGGTCTCCGAACCGGGCACGTCGCGTAATCTCCCGTACCGAGTGGTGTATTGCCACCAGCTCGGCCGTGAAGACAGACGCAGCGCCTGGTAGAGCCCCGCTGACTTTAAACAGAGGGGATGCGGCGTGGAAGCCGACCCCCCTCTTGGGACTTGGAGCCATCCGTATACACTGGCACGGTACCAGCGTGACACGATGTGTGCTGCAAAAAGGTCGAACGCAATACTCCCGGCGCAGTACAAGCTTTGGGAGCAGAGGCGTAGCGACAAATAGCCAAATGTGGTACCCTCCAGGGTGGCGTCCTGGGCAGAACCAGGGGCGCCACCGGCCCGAGAGCTATATCTACCTCTCGAAGGAGTTTCCTGGCCCTAAACCCAAAGGGCTTAGGGTATGACTGGCGTCTCTCGGCGGCATAGGCACCATCGAGATCAGCTGCGGATGCAGTGAGAGCTGTTGGCGACTGAGGGAGGCGCCGGGCTCGCGCGTACAGGAGAGTGATGCACTGCACGCGGCGCAGAGCGAGTGGCATCTCCCCAGCATCGACCAACAGGCTCTCAATGGGGGAAGTGCGGAAGGCACCGGTCGCAAGGCGAAGGCCGGTGTGGTGGATCGAATCCACCTTCCGCAATAAACGCTCGGCTGCGGATGCATAAAACTCGCATCCGTAGTCGAGCTTCGAGCGAACAAAGGATCGATAAAAAAGTAAGGCGGTAGTCCTATCAGCGCCCCAAGCGCTGAACGTCACGGAAAGGAGAATGTCCATGGCGCGGGTACAGGAGACCCTAAGGCTGCGAATATGAGCCTCCCAGGTGAGGCATCGTTCGAATACAAGACCAAGGAAACGGTGCGACTCAACCACATCCAGGCGCACCCCATTAAGAAACAAATCTGGGTCGGGGTGAAGCCGTGGATGGCGGCAGAAGTGCACCACCTTAGTCTTGGCCAAAGTAACCGAAACCTGTGCGCTTCGGCATAGCGAGAGAAGCAGTTCAATGCCTGTTGGAGTCGACGCTCCAGAGTTGGCATCTGGGCCGCGCCAAAAGAGATCGAAAGGTCGTCCACGTAGAGCGTAGCGAGAACATCTTGCGGCAGCACCGAGGTGATGCCGTTGATGCTCAGGGCAAAAAGTGCGACACTGAGGACACTTCCCTGCGGGACACCCTCTTCCTGCTCCTTTGGGCCGGAGAGGGCTCCCCCCACCCGTACGCGGAATCGACGATCTCACAAAAATTCAGATATAAACATTGGGAGGCGTCCCCTCGCCCCCATCGTGTGGAGAGTCTCCATGATACCGTATCGCCATGCGGTATCATAGGCCTTCTCCAGATCGAAAAAGACCGTGGCGTAGTGCTCTCTACGAAAGAAAGCCAGGGCAGGATTGCCTGCTGTGAGCCTAATGAGTCAGTGGAGGCATGCAGCCATTTTGCCTTACAGGAAATGTTCACTCATTTTGTGGGGGTGCGAGATAAGGGTGGAAGTGCTCATGAAAGGAATTTCTCTGAAATACTTTAATATGAGAGGTAGTCATAAAGTTCATGGAAAACTGCTGATTTTTGCATGTCAAATTGTTTACAAAACAAAATTTGTTCATACTACTTGAGATTTTACCTCAATATTGTATAAGCATGTTCATTCATTCACTCACAATTGTGTGGGGCAGAATCTTTTAAATTAACATTCATTTCTGAGTCAGGGAAAGCAACAACTTTGAGATAAGAGCTATAATCATATTTTTGATGAAATTTGATTGGAAAGGATCGCTACAGCCCCGATTTTGTAACACCTGATTTCTTTCTGTTTTGAAAATTTGAACAACTGAAAGGAGCCTGTTTTGGAAACATTAATGAAGCCAAAACTGCTGCTACAAGCTGGTAACAAATGATGAAGGCTGAGTTCTTAGAAATGGGTTAAATGAAAGAAAATGAGGTCTTGAAAAGGACAAACTATACTTAAAAATCAATGCTTCAAGCTAGCAATATTTTATATAATGATTTCTTGAAAAATTCTGAGAAATTTTTTACTACCCCTCATATAGTTCTGCCATTTATTGTTAATGGATGTGTAACATGTTATGATCATTGTGTTGAGTTCTAGTGCTTTGCTGAAAGATGTTTTATTTTATGAAGTCCGTCCATTAGCTCCATCTGTTTGTTTCCTAGGGTGTTGCACCATTCATCTTTCTTTAGTGGATGAAGCTCTTTATTCTGAGGATGAGAACCAATGACCAGATGAAATTTACATACAGATCAGAATGACACTAGTGAGCCTGAAGGGACCAAGGCCCAGTTGTCATTCTAGGAAGGGGGGATGTGAGTAATATTGCATTTTTGTTTACATCAACTAATGATTGTGAGCCCCTTCTTGACCACAAGTGGTGGGAGGAAGGCACCTGTTCAACATCAAGGGCATGTGGTTATAAATACCTTATATGCAGGGCTCCAGAATGGAGAAGAGTATGCATAGACTGTATTGTGAAGAAGTAAATGGAAAAGATAGTGGTGTTATGATTGGCTATGTGCATAATGTGTGCAGGAGTTACCCTAACTCTACAGGGGTAGGCACAGCACATCTGTCAAATAGGTAGCTAGTCCTTCACATACACTATAAATTTTAGGTCCACACATGCTGGGATTGAACCCATCACCTTGACATTATAAATCTAATGCCATATGCTGGGTGAGAGCTCCTGTGTTTGTTTAATATGTCATTTATGTTTGACCATATGTTGTGTATGTCAAAATACAAGGAGGGTATTTTGAGGGAATGGGTTGGGAGAGAGGAAGTTAGGGTATTAGGAGATTTCTGAGTTGTAGCCAAGGAGGGGGTGCTGCTGAATAGAGAGAACTGATGTGGGGTGTTTGTGGGTTTCAGGCTGTGGAGTGGCAATATAAGGGAAGAGGAGGTTGCATGTAGAACACGTGAAGGAATAATATGAGTGATAGTCATAACAGAAAAAAGGGCAGCTTGTGCAGCAGGAGGACCAGCCTCCACATATATTAGAATGAGGCCCGGTCTCACATCTAGGTGTCTGCAGCAGTGTATGTGTTAGGGGGCATATATCTTGCTTCATAATCAGTAGATTGTGAAATGTAAGGAGGCCACCAGTCATTTATGCACCTCATTTAATGAATGCATGCTTGGGATGACACAAGACTCTTCCACATGCAAGAGTTAATCATTTAGAAATAATGTGTAATAAAAGTGAATGGAAAGCTAGCATACCTATAGGATTTACATGTCCCCAATAAGTTTCTTGTTGGGGATGTGTTTCAGGATCTCCATATACCTCTGAGGTACTAGCAATCAGTACTCTGGCTCCAACACGTTTTCCTAACCCTGGAAAAAAAGGATGAGATATGATTATAGAAAAAGAAAATGCAACAATATAGCAGGAACCAAAGGGAGAAAAAGGAAAATTAATAAAAAAAGAAAACTATATAAAATGATAGCAGATAGGAAAATGGCTTGGTAAAAGTGACTTAATCACTTTTTGAATTAACAACTTTCACTTAATATGTGACAAAAAGTTGCAGACATCATACAAGAAAGATTTTGAAATGAAAGTGATATAATGGGAGATCAAAAATTTTGGGAGCTATATGGTATAAATAGCGAAGAGAAGACACTACATGGAAAAGAAAGATCTGGGAAAAGATGTACTACAAGGTAATGAGACGAAATATGGATACAGAGAAAAATGTTGAATTGATTGATTTTTTTTATTATTTATTGGACACCTGGCAACTGCCTACTTGGGCATAGGTCACTGTAATTCTTCCAAAGGCAAATGTTAAGCTAGATTAAAAAAAAAGTGCATAAGGCACCAAAAAACACAAAACAAAAAGGACAAGAAACAAAAGCAAAAAAAAGGGCAAAAGAAAGCATACTTGAGGGTAGAGGGTAGGTATGTCTGTACACAGAGCAGGAAAATGAGACCAACACCAAACAGAGTCAAAGAAAATTGAGGCAACTTACTCCAAAAAGTCAGATAGTCCACAAGTCTGTCAAGAGTCATGGGACAAGCACTAGCGACAATGCTCATTCCGATACTGGGTCAGGTAATGCGCACAAAAATTACACAAACTGGAAAATTCAACAAGAATATGCCAAAGGATCCGGGAAGCAAGGCAGTCATTGGAGTAAGGTGCAGGTTTTGAGTGTTTTTTATTAGGAGCCCATCTGGTCACTGCTTAATAGGGCAAAAGTCGCCGTACTCAAAACAACCTACTAGTAGGCTCCTTTTTTTTCTTCTTTTTTAAATTTTAAGAGCTCATCTGGTGACTGCCTAATTGGGCATTAGTCACCGTATTCAACACTGCCTAATATTAGGCATCTTTAAAATAAGATGCAAAGAAAAACAAAAATAAAAAAGGAAAAAGGCAAGAAGCAAGCTACGGCGTCGGGAGAAGGGAGAAAGTGGATGTCGAAGCATGGCGTACGGGATATCGAAAGGGATCATGGGAGGTGTCCGGGCACGAAGCAAGAGCGGAACGCAACTCGCTCAGAGTAAACTTGTCATTGAAGGATTCTCCGCCTCTGGAGGTAAAGTCCAGTCGGCGGCCTTCCGCGACATCACGCGTGCATTGAATGCTGGCGAAGCAGCATCACGGCTAGAGAATGCGGAGAAAGTGGTCGCGAAGGATTCCGCCACGGACGCGGGGTCCGAGATTGCGGTCCCATTCTCCTGGAGAATGGGAGGGGGGTCCTGCGAGAACTTGCCCCGAATCCTTTTGAATCGCTTCCACACCTCTGCTAGATGGGTTTTCCCATTAAGTGAAGACACGTATGCCCCCTCCAAGAAGAGCGGCGTACGTGCTTCGAAATATACCGGAACCTAGCCCTAGATCGACGAAATTCAGCGACAGTGAAATCGTTCGGGCGGCGCTTATAGCGCATGTAGGCATAACGCTTCTGCTTGAGGGCCGTCTCACACTCAGCTAACCGCCACGGGAGTGGTCGGCGTGCAAAACGGCCACCTTCAAGGAATAGTATTTAGGCCCGCGGCGATGAGGTTGCCGGAGAATTCAATGAACTCATCTACCGACCTAAACTCCTTGCATGAGATACAGAATTCGGTCATTTCCGAAAATTCAGACCACCGCGCCCGCGCCAAGCACCACCGGGGCGGGCTCTCGGGCGGTAGCGGCCCAGAAAATGATATTTGAATGGCAAAGTGATCACTACCATGGAGGTCATCGACCACCCCCCAATCAAAATCAGGCTGTGCATCCGGAGAGCATAAATATTGATGAAGAGGTTCTCGGGCAGTACTGAGTAAACTAATCCACATTTAAGACACCCATATAAAGCTCGTCGATCAGGTCGACAAGGACTTGAGCCCGGGGATTAATAGAGTAGTCTCCGCAGAGGGGATGTCTACCGTTTAGATCTCTGAGCAAGAGAAAAGGCCTCGGAAACCGTGCCACGACGCGGCGGAAGTACCCTGCGTCGAAGTTGGCTGACTGTGGAATGTACGCGGGAATAACAGTATACCTCCTATCAAGGTGCAGCATAAAGGCTATCGCGGAACCCAGTTCACACGGCCCAAAGAAAATACACACATAAAATTTATAGAAGACCAGGGATCTAAAGGCCTACCAGAAATTCACCAGAATTTATCAGGAAGGTGCTAAATTAAGAGGTATCCGTAAGGGTTTAAATAAATACACACATAAAAAGTATTTACAACAAAATTAAAATGAAATAAATTAACTGTTAACAAATTATACGGGGGTCATCAAAAATAAGAAAAGTCACAAATGCTTAATGTAGAGAAATGGCTACATTAAGCATCCTGGAGGAGTATAGGTACATTAAAGCCCCCCCCCCTCCTCATGAGGAGAAGCGTGGGAAAGGTAGCCAGCGAATAACCATAACTGCTTACCCTGTTTGATCTCCCCACCGCTGTGGGCAGTTGGAGCTAACATCTGTTTTAAGGCGACCCCATAAGGTCCTTAAACGACGCTCTAACGATCCAATTACCTAGAGACCCATAAACCCATGGTTATGGATAAAAAAAGCGGTGCGAGTCAAAGTCAAAAGGAACGCCAAGTAGCGGTGCGGTTGCGAGCCTCTAATTACGAGCTGACTTGGGCACCCCAGTGCCACCCTCGGCAATTCTCGCTCTCCCCAGATGCTAACTCACCATTCGCGTCCCCCCCCCCTTGCCTCTGTGGCCTGGTCACTTCCCCCTTTTGATGGGGCGGCAATCCGCCTATAAATAAGCCCCGCAAAGAAAGAGAGAGGATTATTAGAAGTCGATATGCCAGAGGAAAGATTAGTTCGTGAAGATCGATCTTTCAGCCAGACAAGAAGATTAGAAGTCGATAGGCCAGAAGAAGGGTTAGTTCGTGAAGATCGATCCTTCCGCCATACAAGACTATTTGCGTGAGAAACAATAGGATCAGATTGAGAAAATCGATCCACCCCTTTCCGGGCCGTATTAACCTAATTAGTCAAGCTTTATATCGGTGCCATACCGAAGAATCCTTTACAGACTGCGAAGAAGTCTGACTGAAGAAAAGCAAAGCCGCTCACACTCGAGTGACTCTCACATCTCAAGCTCCGTAAGAATGAGAGGAGAAGAACCCAGCCCCAACGAGCTCCCGTTCTTTAATTACGTTGAAGAATCAGCCCCCTCTACGACGAAATTTTGACCCCCGGACACAACACTCCAAAGCGAGATATAAGTCCTCCAGCGACATCCGGCAATCCCTAATACCTTCTGTCATGTAAGTTAAAAAAACATTTATATTCATATTGCGATAGTAGAAGTTTAGTACGTCTCACGTTTTAAAGGGGAGTAGAAACCATTGTGCTTGAACCTAGGTCATATGTGCTTGTAGACGAGAGTACGTTAATTTAATGTTTAACGCTAATCAAATAGAGTCGCGATAAAAATACTAATCGGCAATTGGTATGTTTACGGGAAGCCTATTTGTTTATATTTTTGTCATTGTATCCGTGCGAAAGATCTTAGATGCCAAAGATAGAAATGTGTTAACTGTTGGGTTGTTAGAGTTAGGTGTTTCATTTAAAATACATGTTTAATTTGGTAGATATCTGGTGTTTCCTCTTTTCCTTATGTGTTTAAAATAGCTCTTCCTTAAGAACAAAACTACTGAATTAGCACTCTTAGAACAAAGCCTACTTCATCAAAGAAGTAACTCACGCACCTCAAAGTATACCACTACAAAAAGGGTGTGAAAGGGTATAGTGATCAAAACAGAGGGACATTCTACGACACTTAACACCATTGAACAAACACAAGTCGTTTTAACCAAAAAGATATTCGCACATATAAAATACAAAAATGGGTTCTATGGATAAATGTTTAAAGCCGAAACGACACGCGCCGTTGAAGATGAAATAGGCTTCGCTACTCTAGTGACAAATGTTCCTGGAATAAACTCCGTGTCTTAAGTCTTTTACCCGAGAGCCCAAAGTTACATGAATAACACTTAATTAATTTAAAGGGGACGTAAGAAGAAAGAGATACTCCAAAATACCTGTTACCAGAGCAGTGAAGCAATAACCCACGTCGAGAGCCCAGGCAAAAACGGCTCGCCGATGATAAGGGAATTTGACCTAAGTCCACAGGGGTAAATGCGATGGCGGTCCTCGGAGAGGAGAAACCCACAGACGGCGATATCGGGCGAAAGGCGACAAGACCACGGGGAACGATAATTCGAAGGCCCAAAGATCCGAGAGAAGGAATTCGAGATGACAGAATTCCCCAAAGAGGAGATGGCGAGGTGACTGGGGGAGAGCTTTCACGTGCCCAGTGTGAACGGCTTCCCAAAAGAGAACACTTGCAAACGTAACTGGAAGAGCACAATTCGATGCAGTCGACAGAGGGGCAGCCACAATGCTGGCAGGAATCAATGGCAGAAAATCCTCGCTGTACGAAGGAATCCAGTACCGGTCTCCAAAATGAACGTTTTTGTTGTATTTTTAGAGCTCATCTGGCGACTGCCGACTTGGGCATTACTAGCAGTATTAAAAACTTGCCTTGTACAGTGGCGGCAACAAAAAAAGTGACATGTGACAATTCAGAGAAAATGAAACAGAAAAATGTAACTTACATATTTTATTATGAATATTTCATGAAAGTTAATACTTGGTCATGTTGCCCTTGCACTTGATGATCATCCTGAGTCGATTGGGCATTGATTCAGTAAGGTTTGCGAAGTAGGTGGGGTCGATCGTAACCCAGATCTTCTTCAGTGATTCTATCAGATCCTTGATGCTGCCGAGTGCTGGCTCTTGAACTTTGGTTTTCATCAGATTCCAAGCATTCTCAATAGGATTTAGGTCCGGGGAATTACCAGGCCACTCCAAAACACCAATATTATTATCATTGAAGAACCTTTTCACTAACTGGGACCTGTGAGCAGGGGCACCATCATGCATGAAAAATTCACACTGATGAATTTCCCAAAATGGCAGCATGTGCTGCCTCAAAACTTCCAGATAGTTAGTCCCCCTCATGGTTACATTCTTGGGAAGGAAGTACAGACCCCTCTGCCCTTGTTTCCACTAAAGGCACCTCACACCATCACACTATCAGGGTGCTTCACAGTTTTCACGGTATATTTTGGTTTATACCGAGACACATTGCTGGGACGACGCACGATCTTTGACTCTCCTCTGACCAGCCTAAAGGTGTTTTAATCACTGAACATAACCTTCTTCCAATGGGCAGCTGTCCAATGTTTATAGGTCTTGCACAAATTGAGCCTTTTCATCTTCATAATCTTGGTAAGAAGTGGCTTCTTGGCAGCGCGGCGAGCCGGTAGGCATAAGTCCTTCTGTAAGCAATGACGGATGGTCCTGAGGGCGACGTTCTGGAGGAGGTCTGGGTGTTTTTTCTTGATTGAAGCGGAGGTTACAGAAGGGTCTGACATCACTTCACGCCTTAGGATATTATCAGTCCTTGGAGATGTCTTCCTAGCTGCACCAATGCCCTCCTTCATCTTTGGTATGGTACCTGGTGGCAAAAACTCAGCTGCCCGTTTTAGGCGATGAATCGTATTTTTTGAGGTTCCTAAATCTGCTGCTACATCAATAAAAGACTTTCCCTGCTCTAATAGGGTCAAGGCACGGCTTTTCTCTGTCATAGAAAGCTTTTTCCGCCCCATTGTATCCATTTGCACAGAAGTTATAGCACGTCAAATGTAGGCACGAATGCAGGAAATCAGCACGCTGGAGTGCCATACACTAAAGCCTAACTGTACGAGCTCAAACGAGACACTGAGTTCCAGTAAAGCACAGTTCTCTTGTCTTAGCTCAGGAGAGTCGTCCACTTGCGGCATAAGCCCCGCACCTTTTCATTGGCTAGTTGGCAAGTAAAATCGTGAAAACGATTTTGTGTATCGATTTCTGTTGCCAATATTAAATGTCACTTTTTTTGTTGCCGCCACTGTACTAGGCTACTTTAAAATCAAATTCAAAAACACAAACATAAAAAACAAACAAACACAAAACTAAAAATAAAAAAAAAGGGAAAAGCCAATGAGCAGGAAGCAAGTAATAAAGAACTTCAAAAGGCTGGACCCTAGGCCTAACAAAAGAGGAGCATGGACTTAGCCTATCCGAGGTTATTAATTATTAAAGTCAGTGAAGCTGACAAAAGGCAATAAAGCATGCCTTTATTACAAACACATTTACAAAATTCAGCAGCTATGAACTTATTAGAAAAAACGAAACTACTTCAGAAAATGAAAACATGGAATTTACAATTATAGTAATGAACCAGACGGTTGAGCCGAAAACACTTGCTTAAATACCCCGCGCACGTGACGTTAGCGCCAGCCAGAAAAACGTCATGGATTTATCGTGACGTCACGGGTTAAATAAAAGGGAGAAGGCTGGCCTCCCGCAAAACGTCTAGAAGTCAACCAGTCAAAGTGCACGCACTCGTCCCGAATACAAGGGACTGGCGGTAGCGACCCCGCCCATCCCGGTACCCGGACAGGTAACGTGCGCGAAGATCACCCAGACTGGGACATTCGACAAGAATGTATCGAACAGTCTGGAGGACGACGCAGTCGTCACAATAGGGCGCAGGCGAGCGCTTCATCAAATGGCGATGAGTCGCACGAGTGTGCCCGATCCGGAGACGACAGAAAGGGACCTGAACCGTCGCGGCATGGGGGATAGATCCATGGAAACAGTCGCAGCGTAATGGTGTAGCGGCTAGTCCCGGAAACCACCCGCCACAAGGTCCACTCACTCACTCGTGAGACGCCTGCCAGATCAGAAGGAGACAAAATACAATGATACCGATTTTCTTTTATTAAAATAACAAAGTTATCCACCAGCCAATACAATTAATTACCTAACAATGTAAATATATAAGAAAAACGTACAACAAAAATTATACACAAATAGGTGCTCCCACTTCAACCTCCCTCAATATGCGCAACACAAAATGTATACAGGCGCAACACCATAAATATAAACAATTACCAAACAACTGGTTTGCGAAAGCACCAATGTTTTTCTACACCTCTCTCTCTCTCTCTCCAACACTTGTGGCCACCACAAAACTCCTAATTGAGCCGGGTCAGTTAGTTTAATGGTTACTAAAGGTTGCCCCGGGGCATTTTTGCACGTTATAGGACAGTTCACTCACTCTCCAAGAGCGTGGGGCGGGAAAGAAAGTGCACTCGAGTGGTCGGTCTGTAGTCCTTACTTGTGCTCCACATCGATGGGTTAGTGGGCGAGTTCTTCCCTCTCATCACTCACAGACAAGAGCAGGGGGACAAAAGGAACTGGCTTTACGTCCAGCTGAACTTCCTTCGTGCATTCGCTATTGGCCGCTTCCACTCGCTCATCAACCTGTACTTATATATTTCGTCTGTGGGGGGGGAGGAAGAAACGTCAGACCTCATCAAAAGACGGGGGGGGGAACACCTACACTGCTTCCAGGCGGCAGCTCTATCCTCCATCCTCCAACAAATACGGAAACAAAAGGCGAGCATTAGATTGGGTACTGGAGAGCCGAGGCAAACAAAAATGGACAAACCACAATGGCACGATACTTTAAGTTCCTTTGGACCGTCTCCCATCTTCTTTGTCAAGCAGTCCGAAGAGTTGCTCGTATTCCTGCAATGTATTCGGTGTGGGGAAGAGCGAAACGCTGGTCCGGTCGCAGAGTCCTCGCGGAAACTTTAGCGCCCTCATCGGCGCGCTCATTCCCCGCAATTCCTACATGTACAGGAACCCAGCAGAAGATAATCTCGACATCTGCCCGGCTCGCCAAAACCGTGGCGTCACGGATATCGCGAACCAGGGGATGCGGAGACTCCAATGCCCCGAGAGCACTCAGGGCGCTTTGTGAGTCGCTATAGATCACAATCCGGTCTCCGAACCGGGCACGTCGCGTAATCTCCCGTACCGAGTGGTGTATTGCCACCAGCTCGGCCGTAAAGACAGACGCAGCGCCTGGTAGAGCCCCGCTGACTTCAAACAGAGGGGATACGGCGTGGAAGCCGACCCCCTCTTGGGACTTGGAGCCATCCGTATACACTGGCACGGTTCCAGCGTGACACGATGTGTGCTCCAAAAAGGTCGAACGCAATACTCCCGGCGCAGTACAAGCTTTGGGAGCAGAGGCGTAGCGGCAAATAGCCAAATGTGGTACCCTCCAGGGTGGCGTCCTGGGCAGAACCAGGGGCGCCACCGGCCCGAGAGCTATATCTACCTCTCGAAGGAGTTTCCTGGCCCTAAACCCAAAGGGCTTAGGGTATGACTGGCGTCTCTCGGCGGCATAGGCACCATCGAGATCAGCTGCGGATGCAGTGAGAGCTGTTGGCGAATGAGGGAGGCGCCGGGCTCGCGCGTACAGGCGAGTGATGCACTGCACGCGGCGCAGAGCGAGTGGCATCTCCCCAGCATCGACCAACAGGCTCTCAATGGGGGAAGTGCGGAAGGCACCGGTCGCAAGGCGAAGGCCGGTGTGGTGGATCGAATCCACCTTCCGCAATAAACGCTCGGCTGCGGATGCATAAAACTCGCATCCGTAGTCGAGCTTCGAACGAACAAAGGATCGATAAAAAAGTAGGGCGGTAGCCCTATCAGCGCCCCAAGCGCTGAACGTCACGGAACGGAGAATGTCCATGGCGCGGGTACAAGAGACCCTAAGGCTGCGAATATGAGCCTCCCAGGTGAGGCGTCGGTCGAATACAAGACCAAGGAAACGGTGCGACTCCACCACATCCAGGCGCACCCCATTAAGATACAAATCTGGGTCGGGGTGAAGCCGTGGATGGCGGCAGAAGTGCACCACCTTAGTCTTGGCCAAAGAAAACCGAAACCTGTGCGCTTCGGCATAGCGAGAGACGCGGTTCAATGCCTGTTGGAGTCGACGCTCCAGAGTTGGCATCTGGGCCGCGCCAAAAGAGATCGAAAGGTCGTCCACGTAGAGCGTAGCGAGAACATCTTCCAGGAGCACCGAGGTGATGCCGTTGATGTTCAGGGCAAAGAGTGTGACACTGAGGACACTTCCCTGCGGGACACCCTCTTCCTGCTCCTTTGGGCCGGAGAGAGCTCCCCCCACCCGTACGCGGAATCGACGATCTCGCAAAAATTCAGATATAAACATTGGGAGGCGTCCCCTCGCCCCCATCGTGTGGAGAGTCTCCATGATACCGTATCGCCATGCGGTATCATAGGCCTTCTCCAGATCAAAAAACACCGTGGCGTAGTGCTGTCTACGAAGGAAAGCCTCGCAGACGGCATTTTCCAGTCGGAGCAGAGCATCCGACGTGGAGTGGAACTTGCGGAAGCCGCACTGTGCGGAAGACAGATGGCCTCCGCTGTCCAGGAAAAAGGCTAATCTAACATTTACCAATTTCTCCATCAACTTGCACACGCAAGAGGTTAGAGAGATTGGGCGGAAACCGGTCGGAGTAGAGTGATCTCTCCCCGGTTTGCGAAAGACGAGCACAGTAGCGATTCGCCAGGAGTCTGGGAGAAGACCTTCCACCCAGATCCTGTTGAACAAATATAACAGAAAGGCCATGCATCGCTCACCCAGGTGTCGAAGCATGGCGTACGGGACATCGTCCAGACCATGGGCGGTGTCCGCGCACGAAGCGAGGGCGGAACGCAACTCACTCACAGTAAACTTGTCGTTGAAGGGTTCTCCGCCTCTGGAGGTAAAGTCCAGCCGGCGGCCTTCAGCGACATCACGACGTGCATTGAATGCTGGCGGAGCAGCATCAAACCTAGAGAATGCGGAAAAAGCGGTCGCTAAGGATTCCGCCACGGACGCGGGGTCCGATATTACGGTCCCATTCTCCTGGAGAACGGGAGGGGAGTCCTGCGAGAACTTGCCCCGAATCCTTTTGACTCGCTTCCACACCTCAGCTAAAGGGGTCTTCCCGTTAAGTGAAGACACATATGCCCGCCAAGAAGAGCGGCGGGCGTGCTTCGAAATATACCGGAACCTAGCCCTAGCCCGACGAAATTCAGCGACAGTGAAATCGTTCGGGCGGCGCTTATAGCGCATGTAGGCATAACGCTTCTGTTTGAGGGACGTCTCACACTCGGCCGACCACCATGGGAGTGGTCGGCGTGCAAAACGGCCAGACGTCCTAGGAATAGTAGTCAGGACCACGGCGATGAGGTTGCCGGAGAAGAACTCAACGGCCTCATCTATCGACCTAAACTCCTCGACTGAGATAGAGAATTCAGTCATTTCCTGAAATGCAGGCCACCGCGCACGCGCCAAGCACCACCGAGGTGGTCTCTCAGGCGGCAGTTGCCCTGAAAATGATATTTGAATGGGAAAGTGATCACTACCATGGAGGTCATCGACCACCCCCCAATCAAAATCAGGCTGTGCATCCGAAGAGCACAAAGATAGGTCAAGGCAAGAAAATGAAGCCGTTCTCGGACAGTGATGCGTAAACTCATCCACGTTTAGGGCACCCATCTCAAGCTCTTCGATCAGATCGGCAAGGACTTGTGCCATGGGATTTATGGAGTAATCTCCCCAGAGAGGATGCCTGCCGTTCAGATCTCCAAGCAAGAGATAGGGCCTCGGCAACCGTGCCACGACGCGGCGGAAGTCCCCCGCGTCGAAGTCAGCGAACGGTGGAATGTACGCAGAAATGATAGTATACCTCCTATCCAGGTGCAGCTGCACAGCCACTGCCTGAATGGAGGTATCTAAAGAGAAAGGAAGAACGGAGATAT
Source organism: Ceratothoa steindachneri (assembly GCA_963969495.1). Lineage (NCBI taxonomy): Eukaryota > Metazoa > Arthropoda > Malacostraca > Isopoda > Cymothoidae > Ceratothoa > Ceratothoa steindachneri. The sequence continues at coordinate 114,315,150 of OZ018328.1, forward strand.
CATGCCGGGTGTAAACTGCGAAACCCCCAGCCCGGCCAGCCCGCGGTGGTGGGGTCGCAAGACCCTTATACCCCGGGAGGGCAGGGAGGAGGCACGCACCTATCATGGTCTCCTGCAAAAAAATAGCTAACAGGGAACGGGACGAGAGGAGCCTCCGCAGCTCCTCCCAGTTGGCCCGGAGTCCACGGCAATTCCATTGAAGGAATATGCACTCCAGGCCTAGCTCGGAGGAGACGCGGGGGCCCTCCTCGAATTGAAGACCCTCACGGGAATGGCCGTACGCTTCCCAGGGGCAAAACCCCGGGCGCTGTTGGCCGGACAAAGCGCTGTCGCCTTCGAGGACTTATCGGGGGAGGTTGGGCTCGCCATGCGAGTCTTTTCCTCCCTCCGCCTCGAAACCTTAGGCGGGCGTGGCGGCTTCGGAGGCGGGGGGGTCCTCTTTTCGAGGAACCACCGTCTCCGAGCCACTCGCTCTACCTCGGGGCGTGGGCGAAGGAGCCGAAGCTCGTTTGTTGCTGTCCTCTTTTCGGGGGACAGCTTTAGGAACCCCGGAAGATGGCCTAGGGACCATCTTCAGGGGTGTTGCCTCCTGTGAGTCTAACGACTCGGTGGAGGCGCGTGGCCGTTTCGCCTTACGGGAAACGGTCACGCTGGGGGAAGAGGGGGGAGCCCTGGTTTTAGCCGGGGCAGGGTATGAACCCTTTTTGCCGCCAGCTTTACCAGGGGAGCGCCCGGGTTGGGTAGAGCCCGCAGAAGGACTCCAAATGGGCGCGGAAACAACCGTGCTCGTTGGCCTGGATGGGCCAGGAGCAGAGGGTGCCTTTCTACCTATTGAGGCATATGACGTCCCAGGCAGAGCCGGGCGCGCCAGGACCAAGTCCTTTGCCTCGCGGAATGAGAGTCGATCCTGGGCCTGAACGGCCAGGATTTCTTTCTCCAATAGATATGCACCACATTGCTTCCAAGAAGCAGGGTGCGGCTCTCCGCAATTGACACACTTGGCCACACACGATTTGGACTTATCGTGTGCGACCTTGGAGCAATTTACACAGACTTCGGGTGACCCCGACTTTGCACGTCTACATGAGCGATTCGTATGGCCGAAGCGGTGACAGTAATAGCACCGCCGCGGCAGTGGCACGAATGCCTTCACGCGGTAGCGGTACCAACCGGCACGGACCGACTCAGGCAGCTTGTCACAGTAGAACGTTACGAAGAGTGTAGGGGTGGGTCTCGAGGCCCCTCCCTGTTTTCTCATCACACGTTCGACCTTGACCGCCCCATGGTCGGCCAGCTCTAAGGTGATGTCCTCAATGGAGTAGTCAACGAGTTCCCTCGCATAAACTACTCCTTTCACAAAGTTCATGGTAGAGTGCGGCGTCACACTCACCGGGGTGCCATGAAGTGTCCGAAGAGCACTAATCTTGGCCGCCTCGGCGGGATTCGCCGCATTCGCCAGAAGGCTCCCGTCCGAGAAACGGGTTACCTTCGGCTCTCTACCAATTGCACTAGCTAATCCTCTCCTCTGATGGATCATGTTGCCCTTGGACAACATGGTGCCATCAGTGGAGCGAATAACGAGGAAGCGCTTGAAGCCAGCGGGCTCGAAAACGCCAGGTAACCTCTGAATCAGGGGCCCCGATGTCATCGAGGCTCCGCCCTGTGCACTCTTGGTATTAGTCTTCTTTGTCAGGGGCTCCGCAACCGGGGGGGCAAAGGAAGCGGATGTGCCGATCTTGGCTTGGTCGCTTGCCAGAGTGGCAGCAGACCCATCCGTCCCCGCAGCCCCTGCGGATGGAGAGGAGCCCCGAGTCTTTTTTGTCTTTTTAGTCTTTTTCTTTTTCTTTTTCGGAGAGGAGGGCGGAGAATGAACCCGCTTCTCACCCCCGCCGGTAGAAGCCCCCAGGCCAGATGGACCGGCCTCAGCCAGGTCCTTCTCCGAAATGGAGAAGGTCCTGGTGGTCGCAGGGGCATCATCCGGAGGAGATCCCTCCCCTCCTTGTACTGCCTGAGAATCCACAGCCGTTTGATGAGGACCTTGCATAGGGGCGGATTCGGGTTCGGTGCTTGGCGCCGAGCCCGGATTCCCCCCCATGGAAGGCCCTACCGTCTGAGGCTGGTTTTCCTGAAGGACCATGTCTATCACAGGAGGGGCCTCCAGTTGGCCATCACCTCCCAGGACATCGCAGGTCCCCTTGGCAGCATCATAAGTCTTTAGTGGGGAGGCACAGGTCTTGACCCCGGCAAGGTTTAATATTTTTGCCAGCAGGTCTTTTGAGGGAGGCGACCGAAGGGGCCTGGCTTCCCTCTCCCCCCTAAGGGGGTTTGCCTTACCGAGCCGCTTGTACAAGGGGCGGTCGGCAATGGGCTGCCTGCTGGCTTTCTTGGCAGTCCCCTTAGAAAGCGAAGGAGTGACTGCCGCTGGAGCTAGGGAGGTGCCCGAAAGCACCTCCAGAGAAGGGGGTGAGGGGGAGTCCCCTACACCCGTAGGCGTAAGAGAGGAGTAAGCCTCCTCTCCGGTTAAAGAGGTATGGAGGGTCCCCTGCGCAAGCACAGGGGGGAGACCTCCATCTTTTCTGTGGAGCTGCACGAGGGCGGCTCCGTTGTTTTAGGGGGAATTAAGGGGAGATGGTTTTTTTATTCATCATTGGGCATGGTGACCCTCTTTGTTTTACAGGACGCAATCGCTCACCACATCTTGCAGTTGCCCGCACTGCAAGAGGTGCTTACAGGCCTGGCAGAGCCAGGCGCCGCCATTTGGGACCACCCCTCCCGCCTGGTGGCCTGGCAGTCCATCGGCATGGCGGCTCCACCTTAGACACGGCGTAAAAAAATATAGGTTGTGAAGAAGAGAGGAAAAGGGATGTGAGGAAGGTATGGGTGGGGATGAAGCAGGTTGTTAAAAACCAGCCACCCCAGACCGGAGCTCAGGGGTTAGGGAACATTGTCCCCCACCCCCTCAGCCCCGATGCGGGATGGTTGGCTGAAAGGAAGGTCAGCATCTACCCTGTGAAATTAGAGGCTGACCAGAGAAAGTTGTGGGAAAAGAGAGGAAACAAGTGTTTTGAAGGAAGGAAGAGAGGCTAAGCTGGGGCCGGACGGAGTGCTGAATCCCGTCAGCACGGCGGCCGGGATGGCAAATCTCCGCGCCCCTTACGGAGGGGGGGTGAAGCAGGTAGTTAAAAACCAGCCACCCCAGACCGGAGCAAAGGGTTAGGGACCATTGTCCCCGATCCCCTCAGCCCCGATGCGGGATGGTTGGCTGAAAGGAAGGTCAGCATCTACCCTGTGAAATTAGAGGCTGACCAGAGAAAGTTGTGGGAGAGGTTGTGTGAAAAGAGAGGAAACAAGTGTTTTAAAGGAAGGAAGAGAGGCTAAGCTGGGGCCGGACGGGGTGCTGAGTCCCGTCAGCACGGCGGCCAGGATCGCAAATCGCCGCGCCCCTTACGGGGCCATCGAGATCAGCTGCGGATGCAGTGAGAGCTGTTGGCGACTGAGGGAGGCGCCGGGCTCGCGCGTACAGGCGAGTGATGCACTGCACGCGGCGCAGAGCGAGTGGCATCTCCCCAGCATCGACCAACAGGCTCTCAATGAGGGAAGTGCGGAAGGCACTGGTCGCAGAGCGAAGGCCGGTGTGGTGGATCGAATCCACCTTCCGCAATAAACGCTCGGCTGCGGATGCATAAAACTCGCATCCGTAGTCGAGCTTCGAACGAACAAAGGATCGATAAAAAAGTAAGGCAGTAGCCCTATCAGCGCCCCAAGCGCTGAACGTCACGGAACGGAGAATGTCCATGGCGCGGGTACAAGAGACCCTAAGGCTGCGATATGAGCCTCCCAGGTGAGGCGTCGGTCGAATACAAGACCAAGGAAACGGTGCGACTCCACCACATCCAGGCGCACCCCATTAAGAAACAAATCTGGGTCGGGGTAAAGCCGTGGATGGCGGCAGAAGTGCAACACCTTAGTCTTGGCCAAATAAAACCGAAACCTGTGCGCTTCGGCATAGCGAGAGACGCGGTTCAATGCCTGTAGGAGTCGACGCTCCAGAGTTGGCATCTGGGCCGCGCAAAAAGAGATCGAAAGGTCGTCCCCGTAGAGCGTAGCGAGAACATCTTCCGGCAGCACCGAGGTGACGCCGTTGATGCTCAGGGCAAAGAATGTGACACTGAGGACACTTCCCTGCGGGACAACCTGCTCCTTTGGGCCAGAGAGCGCTCCCCCCACCCGTACGCGGAATCGACGATCTCGCAAAAATTCAGATATAAACATTGGGAGGCGTCCCCTCGCCCCCATCGTGTGGAGAGTCTCCATGATACCGTATCGCCATGCGGTATCATAGGCCTTCTCCAGATCAAAAAACACCGTGGCGTAGTGCTTTCTACGAAGGAAAGCCTCGCAGACGGCATTTTCCAGTCGGAGCAGAGCATTCGACGTGGAGTGGAACTTGCGGAAGCCGCACTGTGCGGAAGACAGATGGCCTCCGCTGTCCAGGAAAAAGGCTAATCTAACATTTACCAATTTCTCCATCAACTTGCACACGCAAGAGGTTAGAGAGATTGGGCGGAAACCGGTCGGAGAAGAGTGATCTCTTCCCGGCTTGCGAAAGGCGAGCACAATAGCGATTCGCCAGGAGTCTGGGAGAAGACCTTCCACCCAGATCCTGTTGAACAAATCTAACAGAAAGGCCATGCCTCGCTCACCCAGGTGTCGAAGCATGGCGTACGGGACATCGTCCGGACCATGGGCGGTGTCCGCGCACGAAGCGAGAGCGGAACGCAACTCACTCACAGTAAACTTGTCGTTGAAGGGTTCTCCGCCTCTGGAGGTAAAGTCCAGCCGGCGGTCTTCCGCGACATCACGACGTGCATTGAATGCTGGCGGAGCAGCATCACGGCTAGATAATGCGGAAAAAGCGGTCGCTAAGGATTCCGCCACGGACGCGGGGTCCGAGATTGCGGTCCCATTCTGCTGGAGAACGGAAGGGGGGTCCTGCGAGAACTTGCCCCGAATCCTTTTGACTCGCTTCCACACCTCAGCTAAAGGGGTCTTCCCGTTAAGTGAAGACACGTATGCCCGCCAAGAAGAGCGGCGGGCGTGCTTCGAAATATACCGGAACCTAGCCCTAGCCCGACGAAATTCAGCGACAGTGAAATCGTTCGGGCGGCGCTTATAGCGCATGTAGGCATAACGCTTCTGTTTGAGGGCCGTCTCACACTCGGCCGACCACCATGGGAGTGGTCGGCGTGCAAAACGGCCAGACGTCCTAGGAATATTAGTCAGGCCCACGGCGATGAGGTTGCTGGAGAAGAACTCAACGGCCTCATCTACCGACCTAAACTCCTCGACTGAGATAAAGAATTCAGTCATTTCCTGAAATGCAGGCCACCGCGCCCGCACCAAGCACCACCAAGGTGGCCTCTCAGGCGGCAGTTGCCCTGAAAATGATATTTGAATGGCAAAGTGATCACTACCATTGAGGTCATCGACCACCCCCCAATCAAAATCAGGCTGTGCATCCGAAGAGCACAAAGATAGGTTAAGGCAAGAAAATGAAGCGGTTGTCGGACAGTGATGCGTAAACTCATCCACGTTTAGGACACCCATCTCAAGCTCTTCGATCAGATCGGCAAGGACTTGTCCCCTGGGATTTATGGAGTAATCTCCCCAGAGAGGATGCCTGCCGTTCAGATCTCCAAGCAAGGGATAGGGCCTCGGCAACCGTGCCACGACGCGGCGGAAGTCCCCCGCGTCGAGGTCAGCTGACGGTGGAATGTACACAGAAATGATAGTATACCTCCTATCCAGGTGCAGCTGCACAGCCACTGCCTGAAGGGAGGTATCTAAAGAGAAAGGAAGAACGGAGACATCATGCCGGGTGTAAACCGCGCATCCCCCAGCCCGGCCATCCCGCGGTGGTGGGGTCGCAAGACCCTTATACCCCGGGATGGCAGGCAGCGGGCACGCGCCTAGCATGGTCTCCTGCAAAAAAATAGCTAACGGGGAACGGGACGAGACGAGCCTCCGCAGCTCCTCCCAGTTGGCCCGGAGTCCACGGCAATTCCATTGAAGGAATATGCCCTCCAGGCCTAGCTCGGAGGAAACGCGGGGGCCCTCCTCGAATTGAAGACCCTCACGGGAATGGCCGTACACTTCCCGGGGGCAGAACCCCGGGCGCTGTTGGCCGGACAAAGCGCTGAAGGCGCTGTCGCCTTCGAGGACTTATTGGGGGAGGTTGGGCTCGCCATGCGAGTCTTTTCCTCCCTCCGCCTCGAAACCTTAGGCGGGCGTTGTGGCTCGGGAGGCGGGGGGCCCTCTTTTCGAGGAACCACCGTCTCCGAGCCACTCGCTCCACCTCGGGGCGTGGGCGAAGGGGCCAAAGCTCCTTTGTTGCTGTCCTCCTTCCGGGGAACAGCTTTAGGACCTCCAGAAGATGGCCTAGCGACCACCTTCAGGGGTGTTGCCTCTTGTGAGTCTAACGACTCTGTGGAGGCGCGTGGCTGTTTCGCCTTACGGGAAACAGTCACGCTGGGGGAAGAGGAGGGAGCCCTGGTTTTAGCCGGGGCTGGGTGTGAACCCTTTTTGCCGCCAGCTTTACCAGGGGAGCGCCCGGGTGTAGTAGAGCCCGCAGAAGGGCTCCGAATGGGCGCGGAAACAACCGTGCTCGTTGGCCTGGATGGGCCAGGAGCAGAGGGTGCTTTCCTAACTAGTGAGGCATATGATGTCCCAGGCAGAGCCGGGCGCGCCAGGACCAAGTCCTTTGCCTCGCGGAATGAGAGTCGATCCTGGGCCTGAACGGCCAGGATTTCTTTCTCAAGGAGATATGCACCACATTGCTTCGAAGAAGCAGGGTGCGGCTCTCCGCAATTGACACACTTGGCCACACACGATTTGGACTTATCGTGTGCGACCTTGGAGCAATTTCGACAGACTTCGGGTGACCCCGATTTTGCATGTCTACATGTGCGATTCGTATGGCCGAAGCGGTGACAGAAATAGCACCGCCGAGGCAGTGGTACGAATGCCTTCACGCGGTAGCGGTAGCGGTACCAACCGGCACGCACCGACTTAGGGAACTTGTCACAGTCGAACGTGACGAAGAGTGTAGGGGTGGGTCTCGAGGCCCCTCCCTGTTTTCTCATCACACGTTCGACCTTGACCGCCCCATGGTCAGCCACCTCTAGGGTGATGTCTTCAATGGAGTAGACAACGAGTTCCCTCGCATAAACTACTCCTTTCACAAAGTTCATGGTAGAGTGCGGCGTCACACTCACTGGGGTGCCATGAAGTGTCCGAAGAGCACTTATCTTGGCCGCCTCGGCGGGATTCGCCGCATTCGCCAGAAGGCTCCCGTCCGAGAAACGGGTTACCTTCGGCTCTCTACCAATTGCACTAGCTAATCCTCTCCTCTGATGGATCATGTTGCCCTTGGACAACATGGTGCCATCAGTGGAGCGAATAACGAGGAAGCGTTTGAAGCCAGCGTGCTCGAAAACGCCAGGTAACCTCTGAATCAGGGGCCCCGATGTCATCAAGGCTCCGCCCTGTGCATTCTTGGTGTTAGTCTTAATCAGGGGCTCCGCACACTAGAGGGTAGAGGGGCCGGATGTGCCGATCTTGGCTTGGTCGCCTACCAAAGTGGTAGCAGACCCATCCGTCCCCGCAGCCCCCGCGGATGGAGAGGAGCCCCGAGTCTTCTTCGTCTTTTTAGTCTTTTTCTTTTTAGGAGAGGAGGGCGGGGAATGAACCCGCTTCTCACCTCCGCCGGCAGAAGCCCCCATGCCAGATGGGACGGCCTCAGCCGGGTCCCTCTCCGAAATGGAGAAGGTCCTGGTAGTCGTAGGATCACCTGTCGGAGGAGATCCCTCCCCTCCTTTTACTGCCTCGGAGCCCTCGGCCATTTGAGGGGGACCTTGCATAGGGGCGGATTCGGGTTCGGTGCTTGGCGCCGAGCCCGGATTCCCTCCCATGGAAGGCCCTACCGTCTGAGGCTGGGTCTCCTCAAGGACCATGTCTATCACAGGAGGGGCCTCCAGTTGGCCATCCCCTCCCAGGACATCGCAGGTCCCCTTGGCAGTGTCGCCAGTCTTGTGTGGGGAGGCACAGGCCTTGACCCCAGCAAGGTTTAAAATTCTTGCCAGCAGGTCTTTTGAGGGAAGCGACCGAAGGAACCTGGCTTCCCTCTCCCCCCTAAGGGGGTTTGCCCTACCGAGCCGCTTGCACGAGGGGCGGTCGGCAATTGGTTGCCTGCTGGCTTTCTTGGCAGTCCCCTTAGAAAGCAAAGGAGGGACTGCCGCTGGAGATAGGGAGGTGCCCGAAAGCACCTCCAGAGAAGGGGGTGAGGGGGAGTCCCCTACACCCGTAGGCGTAGGAGAGGAGTAAGCCTCCTCTCCGGTTAAAGAAGTATGGAGGGTCCCCTCCACAAGCACAAGGGGGGGGACCTCCATTTTCTCGGTGGAGCTGCCCGAGGGCGGCTCCCTAGATGTTCTTGGGGAAGTTGGGGGTTGGGGTTTTTGTTTTTTTTTGTCATACATGGGCATGGTGACCCTCTTTTTAATACGGGACGCAATAGCTCATCACCTCTTGCAGTTGCCCGCACTGCAAGAGGTGCTTATAGGCCTGGCAGAGCCAGGCGCCGCCATTTGGGACCACCCCTCCCGCCTGGTGGCCTGGCAGTCCATCGGCATGGCGGCTCAACCTTGAACACGGCGTAAAAATAATAGATTTTGAAGAGGAGAGGAAAAGGGATGTGAGGAAGGTATGGGTGGGGATGAAGCAGGTTGTTAAAAACCAGCCACCCCAGACCGGAGCTCAGGGGTTAGGGAATATATTCCCCTCCCCCCCTCAGTCCCGATCCGGGACGGTTGGCTGAGAAGAAGGTCAGCATCTACCCTGTGAAATTAGAGGCTGACCAGAGAAAGTTGTGGGAGAGGTTGTATGAAAAGAGAAGAAACAACTGTTTTGAAGGAAGCAAGAGTGGCTAAGCTAGGGCCGGACGGAGCGCTGGATCCCGTCAGCACGGCGGCCAGGATGGCAAATCGCCGCGCCCCTTACGGCGTCACGATGTGGCAGAAGTCCTCCCTTCCCCCATCGAAGTCGGCTGACAGTGGAATGTACGCAGAAATAACAGTATACTTCCTATCAAGGTGCAGCTGCACAGCTACTGCTTGAAAGGAGGTATCTAAAACGCATATCCTTCTGCCCCGATCCCATGCCGTGGCGGTGGGGTCGAAAACCCCATATACCCTGTGAGGGTGGGCAGGGGGCATGCGCCCAGCATGGTCTCCTGCAAAAAGATAGCTAACAGGGAATGGGAGGAGATGGGCCTCTGCAGCTCCTCCCAGCTTACCCAGAGTCTGCCGCAATTCCATTAAAGGAATATGCCCTCCATGCCTAGCTCAGAAGAGATGCGGGAGCCCTCTTCAAAGAGAAGACACTCACGAGAATGGCTATATGCTTCCCGGAGGCAGAGCTCCGAGCGCTGTTGGCCAGACAATGTGCTGAAGGCGATGTTGCCTTCGATGACTTATTGGGGAAGGTTGAGCTCGACATACAAGTCTTTTCTTCCCTGTGCCTCAAAACCGTAGGCCGGGTGCCCTCTTTTCGAGGATCTAAAGTCTCCGAGCCACCCAGCCCTAACTGGGCATTGGCGAAGGAGCCGAAGCTCCTTTGTTGCTGCCCTCCTTTTGGGGGGCAGCTTTAAGAACCCCGGAAGATGGCCTGTCGACCAACTTCAGGGGTGTTGCCTCCTGTGAGTCTTTGCCTTATGGGAAACGGTAACACGGGGGGAGGGAGGGCATGGTTTTAGCAGGGGCTGGGTGTGGACCCTTTAAAATAATATGCAAAAAAAAAAACAACAATAAAAAGGGAGGTCCTCCCGGCGCAGGAACATGCGATCAAACCAGAACTATCTAGTAAGTTACTGTTACAGTGCTTTACTCATGCTCAATAATGTCAATATCACTAAGCTTCATTGTTCAGATCAACCTTTTGTCCTTTTATATATAGTAGGTATATATTGTTGGGATGGTGGGACATATCTATATATGAGAAGCCTATTTATTATTTAACTATTTCTCTCTTAATCGATCTTGGAAGCTTGTTGAATGCTTACAACTTATGGAATAATGTATTTAAAATGCGTTTACAAAAACAGTCCAATAAATTTGCTGTAATTAGTATTTATATACATAGCTGAAATTAGTAGACAACTTTTGGTTCAGATAATTGTTAACAAACTGTATTGTTGTAGATGAAACTGTTTAAATATACCAAATCCGTTTTGTCAACTTACTAAATAAAATATTACTAAACCAGGTATTTTAATAATAATGAGTGAAGTGTTTTTTATCTCTTAGCCAACAAATAACTTGCTCAGTCAGGCAGATAGGTGTATCTATCCTAAGAATTGTGGGCTTAGATGTACAAGCATGAAATTTGGCACAGTCATAGATAATAGTGGTTTACTTAAAATAAATATGTACTTACCTGTCAACTAGTTAATTTGGTCCTGTAATTTCATTGAAACTTTGAATCCTGAACACGGAGGTTCCAAAATTTGCTGACTCAGCACTTATTAGGCTTCCTGGTGGGTTAATTGACATTGCTGGCAACACAAATGCATTGTGGTCCTTTTGAGAATATAATTATGGCATATATGTGTATCTAGTCATTTCATTAGAAAATAAAGAAGCATTTGTGTCATCCAGTAAAAAAGAATCTCAGTCAAAATGGCCATTTTGTAAAATGTCCGCAAAGGCTACCAAAGGACGATTTCGCTGTGGGTCCATATCTGGAATTATTCATTCAATTATTATCTATGACTGTGCCAAATGTCATGCTTGTACATCTAAACCCACAATTCTTAAGATGGATACACCTATCTGCCTGACTATTTACATTACATTGAACAATGCACAATTAATATTTGATAGAAAAACGCAATTAATATTTGATATTACAATGAGAAATGTACAATTATAATAAGTTTAGCAAAAAAGCTCAATGAATACATACCTAACATATTTATGGTTCCCACAGTATTTGTCTTAATTGTTTTCACTGGATTGTACATATAATGAGGAGGTGAAGCTGGACTGGCAAGATGGTAAATCTGACAGAACAAAAAGGATTTTTTAGCAGGATTGGAAAAAGATAAACTAATTGCTAAAGGCAAGTAGCTCATCATGCACAAAAGTAAACCTTCCAGTAAATAGTCTCTTGAAACCATTAAGCTATGAGATATGAAGAAAAAAAGATATGAAAAATATTGTAGCTAATGGGTAGATTCAAATTTTGCTAAAAACAATGAAGGTAGTATCTCTATTAGCTTTTTAAAAATGTTTAAAAACTAATTTTCCAAAACTACTCAACGTGCCCCTTCATTATATTACTGTCCCTGGAGTCACAATTAACTGGTTTAATTCTACTCCAAGATAAATTGAATCACCTTACACACACATTCATTCTTTTCTATTATCCTATGGATGATTGACTGAAGCCTACCACCTCAGAGTTGTCGACTTTCTTCTACCCAGCCAAGAAACAATGACATCCCTACACTGAGCATATATTTCTCTATCATATTCTTCAAAGTGAAACAACATCCAAAGATTTGGAAACGCCTCCAAGATTGAATTCTCTTCTTTCACCATTGAATGATTTCTACATCATAAACACTGCCCTTCAACCCAAACTGACACCAGAGTTTACATTATTCTATGTGGTGGGTAATTGCCCTTATTTATGTGGGTGAAATGAGCCAATTACTATCTCAAAGAATTAAAGAATTCAGGGACCTTCAACATGGAAATGACCTTTCGAGTGTTGCGAACCACTTTATAAATCTCAACTACACTATATTCCATAATTCAGAACTCATATTCAAGTGCGACTGAACCATCAAAAGAATAATAGCATAAGCCAATCTCACCGAAGAAAACAACTAAAATCAGTATGAAACAAACTTTTACCTCTCTTAGCCTCCAAAACCTTTGTATAACAAATAACACTAGCATTGTATTCAGCACTTCCCTAGTCCTTCCCCTTGCTGCCTTCAGTTCAAAGACTGTGTACAACTGAATAAAGAAACAAGGATACAAATAATGAAGAAACCAACTGAAGAGAGCACAGAAGATACAGAACAATAAGTCACAAAATTAGATGCAGAAAATTAATCTTATTTTCTATATTTAAAAATTTTAAACGCCTATCTGGGGACTACCCAATTGGGCACAAGACGCCACACTCACGACAGCCTATTTTAAAATAACAATGAAAAATAATAACAACAATAAAAAGGGAAAATTGCAACACGGAGGAACGTGAGAACAAAAAAAACAAAAAAAAACCTAGTTAACAAAAGTGAAAAGGCTGGCCTCTTCCCAAAAGTCTATAAGTCCACGAGTCAATGTGCACGCACTCGTCCCAAGTACAAGGGACAGGCGGTAGCGACCCCGGACATCCCAGTACAGGGACAGGTAACGTGCGCGAAGATTACCCAGACTGGGACATTCGACAAGAATGTGCCGAACAGTCTGGGGGACGACGCAGTCGTCGCAATAGGGCGCCGGCGAGCGCTCCATCAAATAGCGATGCGTCACACGAGTTTGTCCGATTCGGAGACGACAGAAAGAGACCTGAAGCCGTCGCGGCATTTAGGGATAAGTCCATGGGAACAGTCCACGCAACTTTAAGTTCCCTTCGACCGTCTCCCATCTTCTTTGCCAAGCAGTCCGAAGAGCTGCCCGTATTCCTGCCATGTAGTCGGTGTGAGGAAGAGCGAAACGCTAGTCCGGTCGCAGAGTCCTCGTGGACTCTTTGGCGCCCTCATCGGCGCGCTCATTCCCCGCAATTCCTACATGTCTAGGAACCCAGCAGAAGATAATCTCGACATCTGCCCGGCTCGCCAAAACCGTGGCGTCACGGATATCGCGAACCAGGGGATGCGGAGATTCCAATGCCCTGAGAGCACCCAGGGGGCTTTGTGAGTCGCTATAGATCACAATCCGGTCTCCGAACCGGGCACGTCGCGTAGTCTCCCGTACCGAGTGGTGTATTGCCACCACCTCGGCCTTGAAGGCAGACGCAGCGCCTGGGAGAACCCCGCTGACTTCAAACAGAGGGGACAGGGAGTGGAAGCCGACCCCCTCTTGGGACTTGAAGCCATCCGTATACACTGGCACGGTTCCAGCGTGACCCGAGGTGTGCTACAAAAAGGTCAGACGCAATACTCCTGGCGCCGTACAAGCTATGGGAGCAGATGCGTAGCGAAAAATAGCCAAATGTGGTACCCTCCGGGGTGGCGTCCTGGGCAGAACCAGGGGCGCCACCGGCCCGAGAGCTATATCTAGCTCTCGAAGGAGTTTCCTGGCCCTAAACCAAAAGGGTTTGGGTATGACTGGCGTCTCTCGGCGGCATAGGCACCATCGAGATCAGCTGCGGATGCAGTGAGAGCTGTTGGCGACTGAGGGAGGCACCGGGCTCGCGCGTACAGGCTGCGCAGAGCGAGTGGCATCTCCCAAGCATCGACCAACAGGCTCTCAATGGGGGAAGTGCGGAAGGCACCGGTCGCAAGGCGAAGGCCGGTGTGGTGGATCGAATCCACCTTCCGCACTAAACGCTCGGCTGCGGATGCATAAAACTCGCATCCGTAGTCGAGCTTCGAACGAACAAAGGATCAATAAAAAAGTAGGGCAGTAGCCCTATCAGCGCCCCAAGCGCTGAACGTCACGGAACGGAGAATGTCCTAGGCGCGGGTACAAGAGACCCTAAGGATGCGAATATGAGCCTCCCAGGTGAGGCGTCGGTCGATTTTTTTTTTTTTTTTTTATAGAGCCCATCTGGCAACTACCCACTTGGGCATAAGTCGCCGAAAAACACGACAGCCTAGAATTAGGCTACTTTAAAGTTAAAATATGAAAACTTAACAATCAATATAAATTGGAAAAACTTAACAATCGAAGCAATCTCCGGCAGCGGGGGGAGGTCCCCCTCACCCCGGTGCAGGAGAGTGCAACCTAAAACAAAACAATAACAAAAAAAGGAACCTTAAATAAAGGGGAGAAAGCCGGCCTCCCCCAAAAAGTCAATAAGTCCACCAGTCATGGTGCACGCACTCGTCCCGAGTACAAGGGACAGGCGGTAGCGACCCCGCCCATCCCGGTACCGAAACAGGTATCGTGCGCGAAGATCACCCAGACTGGGACATTCGACAAGAATATGCCGAACAGTCTGGGGGACGACGCAGTCGTTGCAATAGGGCACATGCGAGCGCTCCACCAAGTAACGATGCGTCACACGAGTGTGTCCGATTCGAAGACGACAGAAAGCAACCTGAAGCCGCCGCGGCATTGGGGGATAGGTCCATGGGAACAGTCGCGGCGCAATGGCACGCAACTTTAAGTTCCCCTCGACCGTCTCCCATCTTCTTTGCCAAGCAGTCCGAAGAGCTGCCCGTATTCCTGCCATGTAGTCGGTGTGAGGAAGAGCGAAACGCTGGTCCGGTCGCAGAGTCCTCGCGGACTCTTTGGCGCCCTCATCGGCGCGCTCATTCCCCGCAATTCCTACATGTCCAGGAACACAGCAGAAGATAATCTCGACATCTGCCCGGCTCGCCAAAACCGTGGCGTCACGGATTTCGCGAACCAGGGGATGCGGAGATTCCAATGCCCCGAGAGCACTCAGGGCGCTTTGTGAGTCGCTATAAATCACAATCCGGTCTCCGAACCGGGCACGTCGCGTAATCTCCCGTACCGAGTGGTGTATTGCCACCAACTCGGCCGTGAAGACAGACGCAGCGCCTGGTAGAGCCCCGCTGACTTCAAACAGAGGGGATACGGCGTGGAAGCCAACCCCCTCTTGGGACGTGGAGCCAAATAGCCAAATGTGGTACCCTCCAGGGTGGCGTCCTGGGCAGAACCAGCGGCGCCACCGGCCCGAGAGCTATATCTACCTCTCGAAGGAGTTTCCTGGCCCTAAACCCAAAGGGCTTAGGGTATGACTGGCGTCTCTCGGCGGCATAGGCACCATCGAGATCAGCTGCGGATGCAGTGAGAGCTGTTGGCGACTGGGGGAGGCGCCGGGCTCGTGCGTACAGGCGAGTGATGCACTGCACGCGGCGCAGAGCGAGTGGCATCTCCCCAGCATCGACCAACAGGCTCTCAATGGGGGAAGTGCGGAAGGCACCGGTCGCAAGGCGAAGGCCGGTGTGGTGGATCGAATCCACCTTCCGCAATAAACGCTCGGCTGCGGATGCATAAAACTCGCATCCGTAGTCGAGCTTCGAGCGAACAAAGGATCGATAAAAAAGTAAGGCGGTAGCCCTATCAGCGCCCCAAGCGCTGAACGTCACGGAACGGAGAATGTCCATGGCGCGGGTACAAGAGACCCTAAGGCTGCGAATGTGAGCCTCCCAGGTGAGGCGTCGGTCGAATACAAGACCAAGGAAACGGTGCGACTCAACCACATCCAGGCGCACCCCATTAAGAAACAAATCTGGGTCGGGGTGAAGCCGTGGATAGCGGCAGAAGTGCACCACCTTAGTCTTGGCCAAAGAAAACCGAAACCTGTGCGCTTCGGCATAGCGAGAGACGCGGTTCAATGCCTGTTGGAGTCGGCGCTCCAGAGTTGGCATCTGGGCCGCGGCAAAAGAGATCGAAAGGTCGTCCACGTAGAGCGTAGCGAGAACATCTTCCGGCAGCACCGAGGTGATGCCGTTGATGCTCAGGGCAAAGAGTGTGACACTGAGGACACTTCCCTGCGGGACACCCTCTTCCTGCTCCTTTGGGCCGGAGAGGGCTCCCCCCACCCGTACGCGGAATCGACGATCTCGCAAAAATTCAGATATAAACATTGGGAGGCGTCCCCTCGCCCCCATCGTGTGGAGAGTCTCCATGATACCGTATCGCCATGCGGTATCATAGGCTTTCTCCAGATCAAAAAACACCGTGGCGTAGTGCTGTCTACGAAGGAAAGCCTCGCAGACGGCATTTTCCAGTCGGAGCAGAGCATCCGACGTGGAGTGGAACTTACGGAAGCCGCACTGTGCAGAAGACAGATGGCCTCCGCTGTCCAGGAAATAGGCTAATCTAACATTTACCAATTTCTCCATCAACTTGCACACGCAAGAGGTTAGAGAGATTGGGCGGAAACCAGTCGGAGTAGAGTGATCTCTCCCCGGCTTGCGAAAGGCGAGCACAGTAGCGATTCGCCAGGAGTCTGGGAGAAGACCTTCCACCCAGATCCTGTTAAACAGATCTAACAGAAAGGCCATGCCTCGCTCACCCAGGTGTCGAAGCATGGAGTACGGGACATCGTCCGGACCATGGGCGGTGTCCGCGTACGAAGCGAGAGCGGAACGCAACTCACTCACAGTAAACTTGTCGTTGAAGGGTTCTCCGCCTCTGGAGGTAAAGTCCAGCCGGCGGCCTTCCGCGACATCACGACGTGCATTGAATGCTGGCGGAGCAGCATCACGGCTAGAGAATGCGGAAAAAGCGGTCGCTAAGGATTCCGCCACGGACGCGGGGTCCGAGATTGCGGTCCCATTCTCCTGGAGAATGGGAGGGGGGTCCTGCGAGAACTTGCCCCGAATCCTTTTGACTCGCTTTCACACCTCAGCTAAAGGGGTCTTCCCGTTAAGTGAAGACCCATATGCCCGCCAAGAAGAGCGGCGGGCGTGCTTCGAAATATACCGGAACCTAGCCCTAGCCCGACGAAATTCAGCGACGGTGAAATCGTTCGGGCGGCGCTTATAGCGCATGTAGGCATAACGCTTCTGTTTGAGGGCCGTCTCACACTCGGACAACCACCATGGGAGTGGTCGGAGTGCAAAACGGCTAGACGTCCTAGGAATAGTAGTCAGGCCCATCTACCGACCTAAACTCCTCGAGTGAGATAGAGAATTCAGTCATTTCCTGAAATGCTGGCCACCGCGCCTCTGCCAAGCACCACCGAGGTGGACTCTCAGGCGGCAGTTGCCCTGAAAATGATATTTGAATGGCAAAGTGATCACTACCATGGAGGTCATCGACAACCCCCTAATCAAAATCAGACTGTGCACCCGAAGAGCACAAAGATAGGTCAAGGCAAGAAAATGAAGTGGATCTCGGACAGTGATGCGTAAACTCATCCACGTTTAGGACACCTATCTCAAGCTCTTCGATCAGATCGGCAAGGACCTGTCCCCTAGAATTTATTGAGTAATCTCCCCAGAGAGGATGCCTGCCGTTCAGATCTCCATTTTTTTTTTTTTTTTTTTTTAATTAATTAAGGAGCTATCTGGCGACTGCCGACTTAGGCATTAGTCGCCGTAAACAAACAGCCTAGTTCTAGGCTACTTTAAAAATTAAACAGGAAACAATAAAAAGAAATAACAATAACAATAAAGAAGCAATAACAAAAACAATAACAACAACAACAACAAACCGGGTTAAATGAAAGGCCACCGCGCCCGCGCCAAGCACCACCGAGCAGAACCGAGGTGATGCCGTTGATGCTCAGGGCAAAGAGTGTGACACTGAGGACACTTCCCTGCGGGACACCCTCTTCCTGCTCCTTTGGGGCAGAGAGGGCTCCCCCCACCGGTACGCGAAATCGACGATCTCGCAAAAATTCAGATATAAACATTGGGAGGCGTCCCCTCGCCCCCATCGTGTGGAGAGTCTCCATGATACCGTATCGCCATGCGGTATCATAGGCCTTCTCCAGATCAAAAAACACCGTGGCGTAGTGCTGTCTACGAAGGAAAGCCTCGCAGACGGCACTTTCCAGTCGGAGCAGAGCATCCGACGTGGAGTGAAACTTACGGAAGCCGCACTGTGCAGAAGACAGATGGCCTCCGCTGTCCAGGAAAAAGGCTAATCTAACATTTACCAATTTCTCCATCAACTTGCACACGCAAGAGGTTAGAGAGATTGGGCGGAAACCAGTCGGAGTAGAGTGATCTCTCCCCGGCTTGCGAAAGGCGAGCACAGTAGCGATTCGCCAGGAGTCTGGGAGAAGACCTTCCACCCAGATCCTGTTAAACAGATCTAACAGAAAGGCCATGCCTCGCTCACCCAGGTGTCGAAGCATGGAGTACGGGACATCGTCCGGACCATGGGCGGTGTCCGCGTACGAAGCGAGAGCGGAACGCAACTCACTCACAGTAAACTTGTCGTTGAAGGGTTCTCCGCCTCTGGAGGTAAAGTCCAGCCGGCGGCCTTCCGCGACATCACGACGTGCATTGAATGCTGGCGGAGCAGCATCACGGCTAGAGAATGCGGAGAAAGCGGTCGCTAAGGATTCCGCCACGGACGCGGGGTCCGAGATTGCGGTCCCATTCTCCTGGAGAACGGGAGGGGGGTCCTGCAAGAACTTGCCCCGAATCCTTTTGACTCGCTTCCACACCTCAGCTAAAGGGGTCTTCCAGTTAAGTGAAGACACGTATGCCCGCCAAGAAGAGCGGCGGGCGTGCTTCGAAATATACCGGAACCTAGCCCTAGCCCGACGAAATTCAGCGACAGTGAAATCGTTCGGGCGGCGCTTATGCGCATGTAGGCATAACGCTTCTGTTTGAGGGCCGTCTCACACTCGGCCGACCACCATGGGAGTGGTCGGCGTGCAAAACGGCCAGACGTCCTAGGAATAGTAGTCAGGCCCACGGCGATGAGGTTGCCGGAGAAGAACTCAACGGCCTCATCTACCGACCTAAACTCCTCGACTGAGATAGAGAATTCAGTCATTTCCTGAAATGCAGGCCACCGCGCCCGCGCCAAGCACCACCGAGCAGAACCGAGGTGATGCCGTTGATGCTCAGGGCAAAGAGTGTGACACTGAGGACACTTCCCTGCGGGACACCCTCTTCCTGCTCCTTTGGGGCAGAGAGGGCTCCCCCCACCGGTACGCGAAATCGACGATCTCGCAAAAATTCAGATATAAACATTGGGAGGCGTCCCCTCGCCCCCATCGTGTGGAGAGTCTCCATGATACCGTATCGCCATGCGGTATCATAGGCCTTCTCCAGATCAAAAAACACCGTGGCGTAGTGCTGTCTACGAAGGAAAGCCTCGCAGACGGCACTTTCCAGTCGGAGCAGAGCATCCGACGTGGAGTGAAACTTACGGAAGCCGCACTGTGCAGAAGACAGATGGCCTCCGCTGTCCAGGAAAAAGGCTAATCTAACATTTACCAATTTCTCCATCAACTTGCACACGCAAGAGGTTAGAGAGATTGGGCGGAAACCAGTCGGAGTAGAGTGATCTCTCCCCGGCTTGCGAAAGGCGAGCACAGTAGCGATTCGCCAGGAGTCTGGGAGAAGACCTTCCACCCAGATCCTGTTAAACAGATCTAACAGAAAGGCCATGCCTCGCTCACCCAGGTGTCGAAGCATGGAGTACGGGACATCGTCCGGACCATGGGCGGTGTCCGCGTACGAAGCGAGAGCGGAACGCAACTCACTCACAGTAAACTTGTCGTTGAAGGGTTCTCCGCCTCTGGAGGTAAAGTCCAGCCGGCGGCCTTCCGCGACATCACGACGTGCATTGAATGCTGGCGGAGCAGCATCACGGCTAGAGAATGCGGAGAAAGCGGTCGCTAAGGATTCCGCCACGGACGCGGGGTCCGAGATTGCGGTCCCATTCTCCTGGAGAACGGGAGGGGGGTCCTGCAAGAACTTGCCCCGAATCCTTTTGACTCGCTTCCACACCTCAGCTAAAGGGGTCTTCCAGTTAAGTGAAGACACGTATGCCCGCCAAGAAGAGCGGCGGGCGTGCTTCGAAATATACCGGAACCTAGCCCTAGCCCGACGAAATTCAGCGACAGTGAAATCGTTCGGGCGGCGCTTATGCGCATGTAGGCATAACGCTTCTGTTTGAGGGCCGTCTCACACTCGGCCGACCACCATGGGAGTGGTCGGCGTGCAAAACGGCCAGACGTCCTAGGAATAGTAGTCAGGCCCACGGCGATGAGGTTGCCGGAGAACTCAACGGCCTCATCTACCGACCTAAACTCCTCGACTGAGATAGAGAATTCAGTCATTTCCTGAAATGCAGGCCACCGCGCCCGCGCCAAGCACCACCGAGGTGATGCCGTTGATGCTCAGGGCAAAGAGTGTGACACTGAGGACACTTCCCTGCGGGACACCCTCTTCCTGCTCCTTTGGGGCAGAGAGGGCTCCCCCCACCGGTACGCGAAATCGACGATCTCGCAAAAATTCAGATATAAACATTGGGAGGCGTCCCCTCGCCCCCATCGTGTGGAGAGTCTCCATGATACCGTATCGCCATGCGGTATCATAGGCCTTCTCCAGATCAAAAAACACCGTGGCGTAGTGCTGTCTACGAAGGAAAGCCTCGCAGACGGCACTTTCCAGTCGGAGCAGAGCATCCGACGTGGAGTGAAACTTACGGAAGCCGCACTGTGCAGAAGACAGATGGCCTCCGCTGTCCAGGAAAAAGGCTAATCTAACATTTACCAATTTCTCCATCAACTTGCACACGCAAGAGGTTAGAGAGATTGGGCGGAAACCAGTCGGAGTAGAGTGATCTCTCCCCGGCTTGCGAAAGGCGAGCACAGTAGCGATTCGCCAGGAGTCTGGGAGAAGACCTTCCACCCAGATCCTGTTAAACAGATCTAACAGAAAGGCCATGCCTCGCTCACCCAGGTGTCGAAGCATGGAGTACGGGACATCGTCCGGACCATGGGCGGTGTCCGCGTACGAAGCGAGAGCGGAACGCAACTCACTCACAGTAAACTTGTCGTTGAAGGGTTCTCCGCCTCTAGAGGTAAAGTCCAGCCGGCGGCCTTCCGCGACATCACGACGTGCATTGAATGCTGGCGGAGCAGCATCACGGCTAGAGAATGCGGAGAAAGCGGTCGCTAAGGATTCCGCCACGGACGCGGGGTCCGAGATTGCGGTCCCATTCTCCTGGAGAACGGGAGGGGGGTCCTGCAAGAACTTGCCCCGAATCCTTTTGACTCGCTTCCACACCTCAGCTAAAGGGGTCTTCCAGTTAAGTGAAGACACGTATGCCCGCCAAGAAGAGCGGCGGGCGTGCTTCGAAATATACCGGAACCTAGCCCTAGCCCGACGAAATTCAGCGACAGTGAAATCGTTCGGGCGGCGCTTATGCGCATGTAGGCATAACGCTTCTGTTTGAGGGCCGTCTCACACTCGGCCGACCACCATGGGAGTGGTCGGCGTGCAAAACGGCCAGACGTCCTAGGAATAGTAGTCAGGCCCACGGCGATGAGGTTGCCGGAGAAGAACTCAACGGCCTCATCTACCGACCTAAACTCCTCGACTGAGATAGAGAATTCAGTCATTTCCTGAAATGCAGGCCACCGCGCCCGCGCCAAGCACCACCGAGGTGGTCTCTCAGGCGGCAGTTGCCCTGAAAATGATATTTGAATGGGAAAGTGATCACTACCATGGAGGTCATCGACCACCCCCCAATCAAAATCAGGCTGTGCATCCGAAGAGCACAAAGATAGGTCAAGGCAAGAAAATGAAGCGGTTCTCGGACAGTGATGCGTAAACTCATCCACGTTTAGGACACCGATCTCAAGCTCTTCGATCAGATCGGCAAGGACTTGTCCCCTGTGATTTATGGAGTAATCTCCCCAGAGAGGATGCCTGCCGTTCAGATCTCCAAGCAAGAGATAGGGCCTCGGCAACCGTGCCACGACGCGGCGCAAGTCCCCCGCGTCGAAGTCAGCTGACGGTGGAATGTACGCAAAAATGATAGTATACCTCCTATCCAGGTGCAGCTGCACAGCCACTGCCTGAAAGGAGCTATCTAAAGAGAAAGGAAGAACGGAGACATCATGCCGGGTGTAAACCGCGCATCCCCCAGCCCGGCCATCCCGCGGTGGTGGGGTCGCAAGACCCTTATACCCCGGGAGGGCAGGCAGGGGGCACGCGCCTAGCATGGTCTCCTGCAAAAAAATAGCTAAGGGGGAACGGGACGAGGCGAGCCTCCGCAG
The DNA here is from genome assembly GCA_963969495.1 of Ceratothoa steindachneri. Lineage (NCBI taxonomy): Eukaryota > Metazoa > Arthropoda > Malacostraca > Isopoda > Cymothoidae > Ceratothoa > Ceratothoa steindachneri. The sequence goes on from OZ018328.1 coordinate 114,337,116, forward strand.
CTCCTCTCAGTTGGCCCGGAGTCCACGGCAATTCCATTGAAGGAATATGCCCTCCAGGCCTAGCTCGGAGGAGACGCGGGGGCCCTCCTCGAATTGAAGACCCTCACGGGAATGGCCGTACGCTTCCCGGGGGCAGAACCCCGGGCGCTGTTGGCCGGACAAAGCGCTGGAGGCGCTGTCGCCTTCGAGGACTTATTGGGGGAGGTTGGGCTCGCCATGCGAGTCTTTTCCTCCCTCCGCCTCGAAACCTTAGGCGGGCGCTGCGGCTTCGGAGGCGGGGGGGCCTCTTTTCGAGGAACCACCGTCTCCGAGCCACTCGCTCCCCCTCGGGGCGTGGGCGAAGGAGCCGAAGCTCGTTTGTTGCTGTCCTCCTTTCGGGGGACAGCTTTAGGAACCCCTGAAGATGGCCTAGCGACCATCTTCAGGGGTGTTGCCTCCTGTGAGTCTAACGACTCGGTGGAGGCGCGTGGCCGTTTCGCCTTACGGGAAACGGTCACGCTGGGGGAAGAGGGGGGAGCCCTGGTTTTAGCCGGGGCAGGGTATGAACCCTTTTTGCCGCCAGCTTTACCAGGGGAGCGCCCGGGTTGGGTAGAGCCCGCAGAAGGGCTCCGAATGGGCGCGGAAACAACCGTGCTCGTTGGCCTGGATGGGCCAGGAGCAGAGGGTGCCTTGCTAACTATTGAGGCATATGACGTCCCAGGCAGAGCCGGGCGCGCCAGGACCAAGTCCTTTGCCTCGCGGAATGAGAGTCGATCCTGGGGCCTGAACGGCGAGGATTTCTTTCTCAAGGAGATATGCACCACATTGCTTCGAAGAAGCAGGGTGCGGCTCTCCGCAATTGACACACTTGGCCACCTACGATTTGGACTTATCGTGTGCGACCTTGGAGCAATTTACACAGACTTCGGGTGACCCCGATTTTGCACGTCTACATGATCGATTCGTATGGCCGAAGCGGTGACAGTAATAGCACCACCGCGGCAGTGGCACGAATGCCTTCACGCGGTAACGGTACCAACCGGCACGCACCGACTCAGGGAGCTTGTCACAGTCGAACGTGACGAAGAGTGTAGGGGTGGGTCTCGAGGCCCCTCCCTGTTTTCTCATCACACGTTCGACCTTGACCGCCCCATGGTCGGCCAGCTTTAGGGTGATGTCTTCAATGGAGTAGTCAACGAGTTCCCTCGCATAAACTACTCCTTTCACAAAGTTCATGGTAGAGTGCGGCGTCACACTCACCGGAGTGCCATGAAGTGTCCGAAGAGCACTTATCTTGGCCGCCTCGGCGGGATTCGCCGCATTCGCCAGAAGGCTCCCGTCCGAGAAACGGGTTACCTTCGGCTCTCTACCAATGGCACTAGCTAATCCTCTCCTCTGATGGATCATGTTGCCCTTGGACAACATGGTGCCATCAGTGGAGCGAATAACGAGGAAGCGCTTGAAGCCAGCGGGCTCGAAAACGCCAGGTAACCTCTGAATCAGGGGCCCCGATGTCATCGAGGCTCCGCCCTGTGCATTCTTGGTGTTAGTCTTAGTCAGGGGCTCCGCACACGAGGGGGTAGAGGGGCCGGATGTGCCGATCTTGGCTTGGTCGCCTACCAAAGTGGCAACAGACCCATCCGTCCCCGCAGCCCCCGCGGATGGAGAGGAGCCCCGAGTCTTCTTCGTCTTTTTAGTCTTTTTAGTATTTTTCTTTTTAGGAGAGGAGGGCGGGGAATGAACCCGCTTCTCACCTCCGCCGGCAGAAGCCCCCATGCCAGATGGGCCGGCCTCAGACAGGTCCCTCTCTGAAATGGAGAAGGTCCTGGTCGTCGTAGGGGCACCTGTCGGAGGAGATCCCTCCCCTCCTTTTACTGCCTCGGAGCCCTCGGCCGTTTGAGGGGGACCTTGCATAGGGGCGGATTCGGGTTCGGTGCTTGGCGCCGAGACGGATTCCCCCCCATGGAAGGCCCTACCATCTGAGGCTGGGTCTCCTCAAGGACCATGTCTATCACAGGAGGGGCCTCCAGTTGGCCATCCCCTCCCAGGACATCGCAGGTCCCCTTGGCAGTGTCGCCAGTCTTGTGTGGGGAGACACAGGCCTTGACCCCAGCAAGGTTTAAAATTCTTGCCAGCAGGTCTTTTGAGGGAAGCGACCGAAGGGGCCTGGCTTCCCTCTCCCCACTAAGGGGGTTTGCCCGACCGAGCCGCTTGCACGAGGGGCGGTCGGCAATGGGCTGCCTGCTGGCTTTCTTGGCAGTCCCCTTAGAAAGCAAAGGAGGGACTGCCGCTGGAGATAGGGAAGTGCCCGAAAGCACCTCCAGAGAAGGGGGTGAGGGGGAGTCCCCTACACCCGTAAGCGTAGGAGAGGAGTAAGCCTCCTCTCCGGTTAAAGAATTATGGAGGGTCCCTTGCGCAAGCACAAGGGGGGGGACCTCCATTTTCTCGGTGGAGCTGCCCGAGGGCGGCTCCGTTGATTTTCTTGGGGAAGTTGGGGGTTGGGTTTTTTTGTTTTTTGTGTCATACATGGGCATGGTGACCCTCTTTTTAATACGGGACGCAATAGCTCATCACCTCTCGCAGTTGGCCGCACTGCGAGAGGTGCTTACTAGCCCGGCAGAGCCAGGCGCCGCCATTCGGGACCACCCCTCCCGCTTGGTGGCCTGGCAGTCCATCGGCATGGCAGCTCCACCTTGGACACGGCGTAAAATTGATAGAATGTGAAGAGGAGAGAAAAGGGGATGTGAGGAAAGTATAGGTGGGGATGAAGCAGGTTGTTAAAAAACCCCATCCCGAACCGGAGCTGAGGGGTTAGGGAACAATGTCCCCCCTCCCCCCAGCCCCGATCCGGGGTGGTTGGCTTGAGAAGAAGGTCAGCATCTACCCTGTGAAATTAGAGGCTGACCAGAGAAAGTTGTGGGAGAGGTTGTATGAAAAGCGACGAGGTAGGGGAGAAATCGGGCTATCTGAAGGAAAGAAGAGAGGCTAAGCTGGGGCCGGACGGAGCGCTGGATCCCGTCAGCACGGCGGCCAGGATGGCAAATCGCCGCGCCCCTTACGGGGGTTCAGATCTCCAAGCAAGAGATAGGGCCTCGGCAACCGTGCCACGACGCGGCGCAAGTCCCCCGCGTCGAAGTCAGCTGACGGTGGAATGTACGCAGAAATGATAGTATACCTCCTATCCAGGTGCAGCTGCACAGCCACTGCCTGAAAGGAGGTATCTAAATAGAAAGGAAGAGCGGAGACATCATGCCGGATGTAAACCGCGCATCCCCCAGCTCGACCATCCCGCGGTGGTGGGGTCGCAAGAACCTTATACCACGGAAGGGCGGGCAGGGGGCACGCGCCTAGCATGGTCTCCTGCAAAGAGAGAGCTAATGGGAAACAGGACGAGACGAGCCTCCGCAGCTCCTCCCAGTTGGCCCGGAGTCCACGGCAATTCCATTGAAGGAATATGCCCTCCAGGCCTAGCTCGGAGCAGACGCAGGGGCCCTCCTCGAACTGAAGACCCTAACGGGAATGGCCGTACGCTTTCCGTGGTCAGAACCCAGGCACTGTTAGCCGGACAAAGTGCTGAAGGCGCTGTCGCCTTCGAGGACTTATTGGGGGAGGTTGGGCTCGCCATGAGTCTTTTCCTCCCTCCGCCTCGAAACCTTAGGCGGGCGTTGCGGCTTCGGAGGCGGGGGGCCCTCTTTTCGAGGAACCACCGTCTCCGAGCCACTCGCTCCCCCTCGGGGCGTGGGCGAAGGAGCCGAAGCTCCTTTGCTGCTGTCCTCCTTTCGGGGAACAGCTTTAGGAACCCCGGAAGATGGCCTAGCGACCATCTTCAGGGGGTTGCCTCCTGTGAGTCTAACGACTCGGTGGAGGTGCGTGGGCGTTTCGCCTTAGGGGAAACGGTCACGCTCGGGGAAGAGGGGGGAGCCGTGGTTTTAGCGTGGCTGGGCGTGAACCCTTTTTGCCGCCAGCTTTACCAGGGGAGCGCCCAGTTTGAGTAGAGCCCGCAGAAGGGCTCCGAATGGGGGCAGAAACAACCGTGCTGGTTGGTCTGGATGGGCCAGGAGCAGAGGGTGCCTTTCTAACTATTGAGGCATATGACGTCCGAGGCATAGCCGGGGGCGCAAGGACCAAGTCCTTAGCCTCGCAAAATGACAGTCGATCCTGGGCCTGAACGGCCAGGATTTCTTTCTCAAGGAGATATGCACCACATTGCTTCGAAGAAGCGGGGTGAGGTTCTCCGCAACTGACACACTTGGCCACACACGATTTGGACTTATCGTGTGCGGCCTTGGAGCAATTTACACAATCTTCGGGTGACCCTAACTTTGCACATCTACAAGAACGATTCGTGTGGCTGAAGCGGTGACAGTAATAGCACCGCCGCGGTAGTGGCACGAATGCCTTCACGCGGTAGCGGTACCAACCGGCATGCACCGACTCAGGGAGCTTGTCACAGTCGAACGTGACAAATAGTGTAGGGGTGGGTCTCGAGGCCCCTCCCTGTTTTCTCATCACACGTTCGACCTTGACCGTCCCATGGTCGGCCAGCTCTAGGGTGATGTCCTCAATGGAGTAGTCAACGAGTTCACTCGCATAAACTACTCCTTTCACAAAGTTCATGCTAGAATGTGGCGTCACACTCACCGGGGTGCCATGAAGTGCCCGTAGAGCACTTATCTTGGCCGCCTCGGCGGGATTCGCCGCATTCGCAAGAAGACTCCCGTCTGAGAAACGGGTCACCTTCGGCTCTCTACCAATTGAACTAGCTAATCCTCTCCTCTAATGGATCATGTTGCCCTTGGCCAACATGGTGCCATCAGTGGAGCGAATAACGAGGAAGCGTTTGAAGCCAGTGGGCTCGAAAATGCCAGGTAACCTCTAAATGAGGGGCCCCGATGTCATCGAGGCTCCGCCCTGTGCACTTTTAGTCTTAGTCAGGGGCTCCGCAACCGGAGAGGAAGAGGGGTCGGATGTGCCGATCTTGGCTTGGTGCTTGCCAAAGTGGCAGCAGACCCATCCGTCCCCGTAGCCCCCGCGGATAGAGAGGAGCCCCGAGTCTTCTTAGTCTTTTTCTTTTTTGGAGAGGAGGGCAGGGAATGAACCCGCTTCTCACCTCCGCCGATAGGAGCCCCTAGGCCAGATGGAGCGGCCTCAGCCAGGTCCTTCCCCGAAATGGAGAAGGTCCCGGTGGTCGCAGGGGCACCAGTTGGAGGAGATCCCTCCCCTCCTTGTACTGCCTCGGAGCCCTCAGCCGTTTGAGGAGGACCTTGCATAGGGGCGGATTCGGGTTCGGTGCTTGGCGCTGAGCCCAGATTTCCCCCCATGGAAGGCCCTACCGTCTGAGGCAGGGTTTCCTCAAGGACCATGTCTATCACTGGAGGGGCTTCCAGTTGGCCCTCCCCTCCCAGGACATCACAGGTCCAGTTGGCAGTATTGTCACTAGTCAGGTTGTGTCTGGAGGCACAGGCCTTGACCCCTGCAAGGTTTAATATTCTTGCCAGCAGGTCTTTTAAGGGAAGCGACCGAAGGGGCCTGGCTTCCCTCTCCCCCATAAAGGGGTTTGCCCTACCGAGCCACTTACACGAGGGGCGGTCGGCAATGGGCTGCCTGCTGGCTTTCTTAGCAGTCCCCTTAGAAATAAAAAGAGGGACTGCCGCTGGAAATAGGGAGGTGCCCGAAAGCACCTCCAGAGAAGGGGGTGAGGGGGAGTCCCCCTCATCCGTACGCATAGGAGAGGAGTAAGCCTCCTCTTCGGTTAAAGAAATATGGAGGGTCCCCTGCGCAAGCACAGAGAAAGGGACCTCCATTTTTTCGGTGGAGCTGCCCAAGGGTGGGTCCATCGTTGTTATAGGGGGAATAAAGGGAAGATGTTTTTTTTTGCATCATTGGGCATGGTGACCCTCTTTGTTTTACAGGACGCAATCGCTCACCACCTCTCGCAGTAGCCCGTACTGCAAGAGGTACTTACAGGCCCGGCAGAGCCAGGCGCCGCCATTTAGGACCACCCCTCCCACCTGGTGGCCTGGCAGTCCATCGGTATGGCGGCTCCACCTTAAACACAGCGTAAAAAGATAGATTGTGAAGAGGAGAGGAAAAGGGATGCGAGGAAAGTATGGGTGGGGATGAAGCAGGTTGTAAAAAAAAACATCCCAAACCGGAGCTCAGAGGTTAGGGAACGTTGTCCTCTCTCCCCCCAGCACCGATCGGGGATGGTTGGCTTGAGAAGAAGGTCAGCATCTACCCTGTGAAATTAGAGGCTGACCAGAGAAAGTTGTGGGAGAGGTATGAAAAGCGAGGAAATACAAGTGTTTTGAAGGAAGGAGAAGAGGCTAAGCTGGGGCTGGACGGAGCGCTGGATCCCGTCAGCACGTCGGCCAAGATGGCAAATCGCCACACCCCTTATGGGGGAGAGTGAGAGAAAGCTGGTTGGCATCTACCCTGTGAAATTAAAGGCCAGCCAAAGAGAGTTGTGAGAGAGATTGTAGGGAAAGTGAGGAAGCAGGGTGTCAGAAAGAAGGATAAGAGGCTAAGATGGGGCTGGATGGGGTGCTGAATTCTGTCAACACAGTGGCCAGGAAGGCCCTTACAGGGCAAGTTATCTAGAAATATAAGAGAAGATAAAATAATGAACAAAAATGCCATTCATACTCTCTTTTATTTTTTAAATTCTAGTTGCTTATTCAAATACAATTCCACATTTAGTAATAGTTTTAGAATCTATTGTTAAAATCCTCTAAGTTATTTGGCAGTCAATTATTAAACCTAATATATTTACCTGGTCTACTTCAATAAAAATGGGATTCACAATATCATGATTAATGAGCTCGAAGTTTTCATGTCCAATCCAATGTTCCACATTTCTTTTGCGGCCTGTGAAGAAATTGTCAACAACAATCACTTCATGACCTTCTAAAAGAAGATGATCTACAAGATGTGAACCAACAAACCCAGCACCACCTGTGATCTATTTTTTAAGAAAATATAAACTTAGTAATAGTGCATAAGTAATTGCAGAGAATTAATAAAAAAATTCAGAAATGGACTTCAAATAAATTAAAATGAATCATTTGATAAATTTTAAAGAAACTAACCAAAATCCTTTTTCTGTCTTTATAAGTTAAAAATTTAACATCAGGATATGATTTTACAATCCTTGTTTCAAGTTTCTTAATCTTCTTTTCAAGTTTCCCAATTCGATCAAAGGCTTCTTTCAGACCAACAAAAGAGGCTTCTCTCTTTGCAGTAGTAGGGTAAATCATCTTTTCATGAGAAAATTCTGGGACTTCATGTTCACTGAGAGAGAAGTCAAAATTATTTCCTTCATATGATGAATCTTCAGCATACTTCAAGATGGTGTTTAAAACTATAAAAAAATCATATGTTCATTATAGTTTAAATGTCTATTTTCTCATATATTCATATGAAGAGAGATCAATAAAATTGTCAAAAGGCTAAGTATAGGGCAAGAAAATATTAATTCATTTTTCACAGAGACTAGCTTGAATAGAGCAATGATAGCTGTAATGCAATACATTAATGTGTAATATCAAGTGGAAGAGATCAAGTCGCAAATGATCTTTACTCAATAAATTGTGATCAGTTTACTCTTTTTTTAATGTCTATAAAATGGAAAATAAATGATGCACAAATAGTTTTAAATAATCTAATCTTGTGCTGTTCAACGTTTGCAACATTTTTACAGGAATAGTTCATGTCTAGCCTTTTGAGAGCGATGGCAGTCAACATGTTAAAATAAAGTAGTAATGAAGTAAAGTAGATATTGAAGTTTATGATTTAAAGGTTTAACAATTTTACAGACTAATTCTACAACTATAGATTTTTATTTATGTATTTTTTATAAGCAACCATCTGGCAAGTACCTAGAAGGCAGGTATAAATAGTTGTAATTAATTAAGTACAAGCTTAATAGTAAGCTAAATTAAAATATAAAATAAGTAAAGAATAAACATAAACCAAAACCCACAAACCCAAAAGAGAAAACAAAGCAAAACAAGAAGGGAGTACAGTACAGTTTCAGGGGAAGGCCCACCTGTCCCCAGGAGCAGGAAGATGCAATCTACAACAAAGAGTCAAATAAAATGGCCAGCCTCTTCCAAAATGTCAGATAGTGCACAAGTGTGCCCTGAGTAGAAGGAACAAGAGGCAATGACCCTGATTGTCCTGGTACCACAATAGGTAATGTGCAAGAAGATCACCCATAAGGGACATTCAACAAGAATGTGCCAAACAGACCGGGGGACAATGCAGTTGTCGCAGTAAAGGTCAAGTGTGCCCAATTCAAAGACAGAAAGCAACCTAAAGCCATTGCAGAACAGAACTGGGGTAGGTGCATGGGAATAGCTGTAGTAGTTTGTAATTGTCTGCCTCCCCTCTGCTAGGTCTACTCCCTTTCTTCCTTTTAAGGGCGCGTGGATCATGGGATGGGATGTCTTCGCTCCAGATGAGGGACTAGATAGATTTCTATTGAGCCACCCATTCAACTCTGCCTACCCCCACCCCCACCCCCCATGGGCAAAATTTCAAGACTTTTTTTAAAGATAATTTAAAATTGTGAATAATATAAAGTGACAAATAATTTGAGTAATATAAAATTGGTAATATAACTTATGGTGGAAGTTAGAGAGGAAGCTGAATAGTCATTCAGGGAAGACACTGTGAATGAGTGTGTATGAAGGGCAGTCAATAAGTTTTGCAATTCGGAAATAAGGAAACGAGATATGAGGAAAAGTGTTTTATTATTTTTCAATATAACTACCCTTGACTTCAATGCACTTGCGCCACTTGTCCTTAAGGCTTCGAATTCCCGACAACCAGAAATCTCCTGACTGCTGTCCAATCCACTCCTGGACAGCGAGCTAAATTATTTTTTTTTTTTTTAGGAGCTCATCTGGCGACTGCCTACATGGGCATTAGTCGCCGTATTAAAACTGGCCTAGTTCTAGGCTACTTTAATATAAAATTACAGAAACGAAAAAAACACCCCAAATGGGGGAAAGGAAGCAAGTTCCTGCATCGGTGGGAGGTCCCCCCGGCACAGGAGCTTGCAACCTAAAGGGAAAAAAAAAACAAATGCAAAAAACAAAAAAAAAAACAAAAAAAAACCCCTGGTTAAATAATAGGGAGAAGGCCGACCTCCCCCTAAAAGACAACAAGTCCAACAGTCAATGTGCACGCACTCATCCCGAATACAAGGGACAGGCGGTAGCGACCCCACCCATCCCGGTACCGGGACAGGTGTCGTGCGCGAAGATCACCCAGACTGAGACATTCGACAAGAATGTGCCGAACAGTCTGGGGGACAATGCAGTCGTTGCAATAGGGCGCAGGCGAGCGCTCCATCAAATAGCGATGCGTCACACGAGTGTGTCCGATTCGGAGACGACAAAAAGCAACCTAAAGCCACTGCAGCATTGGGGGATAGGTTCATGGGAACAGTCGCGGCGCAATGGCACGCAACTTTAAGTTCCCTTCGACCGTCTCCCATCTTCTTTGCCAAGCAGTCCGAAGAGCTGCCCGTATTCCTGCCATGTAGTCGGTGTGAGGAAGAGCGAAACGCTGGTCCGGTCGCAGAGTCCTCGCGGACTCTTTGGCGCCCTCATTCCCCGCAATTCCTACATGTACAGGAACCCAGCAGAAGATAATCTCGACATCAGCCCGGCTCGCCAAAAGCGTAGGGTCACGGATATCGCGAACCAGGGGATGCGGAGATTCCAATGCCACGAGAGCACTCAGGGCGCTTTGTGAGTCGTTATAGATCACAATCCGGTCTCCGAACCGGGCACGTCGCGTAATATCCCGTATCGAGTGGTGTATTGCCACCAGCTCGGCCGTGAAGACAGACGAAGCGCCTGGTAGAGCCCCGCTGACTTCAAACAGAGGGGATACGGCGTGGAAGCCGACCCCCTCTTGGGACTTGGAGCCATCCGTATACACTGGCACGGTTCCAGCGTGACACGATGTGTGCTCCAAAAAGGTCAGACGCAATACTCCCGGCGCAGTACAAGCTTTGGGAGCAGAGGCGTGGCGACAAATAGCCAAATGTGGTACCCTCTGGGGTGGCGTCCTGGGCAGAACCAGGGGCGCCACCGGCCCGAGAGCTATATCTACCTCTCGAAGGAGTTTCCTGGCCCTAAACCCTTTTTAGGGTATGACTGGCGTCTCTCGGCGGCATAGGCACCATCGAAATCAGCTGCGGATGCAGTGAGAGCTGTTGGCGAATGAGGGAGGCGCCAAGCTCGCGCGTACAGGCGACCAACAGGCTCTCAATGGGGGAAGTGCGGAAGGCACCGTTCGCAAGGCGAAGGCCGGTGTGGTGGATCGAATCCACCTTCCGCAATAAACGCTCGGCTGCGGATGCATAAAACTCGCATCCGTAGTCGAACTTCGAGCGAACAAAGGATCGATAAAAAAGTAAGGCAGTAGCCCTATCAGCGCCCCAAGCGCTGAACGTCACGGAACGGAGAATGTCCATGGCGCGGGTACAAGAGACACTAAGGCTGCGAATATGAGCCTACCAGGTGAGGCGTCGGTCGAATACAAGACCAAGGAAACGGTGCGACTCAACCCATTAAGAAACAAATCTGGGTCGGGGTGAAGCCGTGGATGGCGGCAGAAGTGCACCACCTTAGTCTTGGCCAAATAAAACCGAAACCTGTGCGCATCGGCATAGTGAGAGACGCGGTTCAATGCCTGTTGGAGTCGAGGCTCTAGAGTTGGCATCTGGGCTGCGCCAAAAGAGATCGAAAGGTCGTCCACCTAGAGCATAGCGAGAACATCTTCCGGCAGCACCGAGGTGATGCCGTTGATGCTCAGGGCAAAGAGTGTGACACTGAGGACACTTCCCTGCAGGGACACCCTCTTCCTGCTCCTTTAAGCCGGAGAGGGCACCCCCACCCCACTCGTACGCGAAAGGCGAGCACAGTAGCGATTCGCCAGGAGTCTGGGAGAAGACCTTCCACCCAGATCTTGTTGAACAAATCTAACAGAAAGGCCATGCCTCGCTCACCCAGGTGTCGAAGCATGGCGTACGGGACATCGTCCGGACCATGAGCGGTGTCCGCGCACGAAGCGAGAGCGGAACGCAACTCACTCATAGTAAACTTGTCGTTGAAGGGTTCTCCGCCTCTGGAGGTAAAGTCCAGCCGGCGGTCTTCCGCGACATCACGACGTGCATTAAATGCTGGCGGAGCAGCATCACGGCTAGAGAATGCGGAAAAAGTGGTCGCTAAGGATTCCGCCACGGACGCGGGATCCGAGATTGCGGTCCCATTCTCCTGGAGAACGGGACGGGGGTCCTGCGAGAACTTGCCCCGAATCCTTTTGACTCGCTTCCACACCTCAGCTAAAGGGGTCTTCTCGTTTAGTGAAGACACGTATGCCCGCCAAGAAGAGCGGCGGGCGTGCTTCGAAATGGTCTCCAGCAAAAAGAAAGCTAACGGGGAAGAGACGAGACGAGCCTCCGCAGCTCCTCCCAGTTGGCCCGGAGTCCACGGCAATTCCATTGAAGGAATATGCCCTCCAGGCTTAGCTCGGAGGAGACACGGGGGCCCTCCTCGAACTGAAGACCCTCACGGGAATGGCCGTACGCTTCCCAGGGGCAGAACCCCAGGCGCTTTTTGCTGGACAAAGCGCTGAAGGCGCTTTCGCCTTCGAGGACTTATTGGGGGAGGTTGGGCTCGCCATACAAGTCTTTTCCTCCCTCCGCCTCGAAACCTTAGGCGGGCGTTGCGGCTTCGGAGGCGGGGGGCCCTCTTTTCGAGGAACCACCGTCTCCGAGCCACTCGTTCCACCTCGGGGCGTGGGCGATCGAGCCGAAGCTCCTTTTTTGCTGTCCTCCTTTCGAAGAACAGCTTTAGGAACCCCGGAAGATGGCCTAATGACCATCTTCTGGGATGTTGCCTCCTGTGCGTCTAACGACTCGGTGGAGGCGCGTGGCCGTTTCGCCTTACGCCAGGAGCAAGTCCTTCGCCTCGCGGAATGAGAGTAGATCCTGGGCCTGAATGTCCAGGATTTCTTTCTCAAGGAGATATGCACCATATTGCTTCGAAGAAAAGGGTGCGGCTCTCCGCAATTGACACACTTGGCCACACACGATTTGGACTTATCGTGTGCGACCTTGGAGCAATTTACACAGACTTCGGGTGACCACGACTTTGCACATCTACATGAGCAATTCGTATGGCCGAAGCGGTGACAGTAATAGCACAGCCGCGGCAGTAGCACGAATGCCTTCACACAGTAGCGGTACCAACCGGCACGCACCGACTCAGGGAGCTTGTCACAGTAGAACGTGATGAGTGTAGGGGTGGTTCTCGAGGCCCCTCCCTGTTTTCCCATCACACGTTCGACCTTGACCCCCCCCATGGTCAGCCAGCTCTAGGGTGATGTCCTCAATGGAGTAGTCAACGAGTTCCCTCGCATAAACTACTCCTTTCACAAAATTCATGGTAGAGTGCGGCGTCACACTCACCGGGGTGCCATCAAGTGTCCGAAGAGCACTTATCTTGGCCGCCTCGGCGGGATTCGCCGCATTTGCCAGAAGGCTCCCGTCCGAGAAACGGGTCACCTTCGGCTCTCTACCAATTGCACTATCTAATCTCTCCTCTGATGGATCATGTTGCCCTTGGACAACATGCTGCCATCAGTGGAGCGAATAACGAGGAAGCGCTTGAAGCCAGCGGGCTCGAAAACGCCAGGTAACCTCTGAATCAGGGGCCCCGATGTCATCGAGGCTCCGCCCTGTGCATTCTTAAGTGTGTCTTAGTCAGGGGCTCCGCACACGAGGGGGTAGAGGGGCCGGATGTGCCGATCTTGGCTTGGTCGCCTACCAAAGTGGTAGCAGACCCATCTGTCCCCGCAGCCCCCGCGGATGGAGAGGAGCCCCGAGTCTTCTTCATCTTTTTAGTCTTTTTAGTATTTTTCTTTTTAGGAGAGGAGGGCGGGGAATGAACCCGCTTCTCACCTCCGCCGTCAGAAGCCCCCATGCCAGATGGGCCGGCCTCAGACAGGTCCCTCTCCGAAATGGAGGAAGGTCCTGGTCGTTGTAGGGGCACCTGTCAGGGGAGATCCCTCCCCTCCTTTTACTGCCTCGGAGCCCTCGGCCGTTTGAGGGGGACCTTGCATAGGGGCGGATTCGGGTTCGGTGCTTGGCGCCGAGCCCGGATTCCCCCCCATGGAAGGCCCAACCATCTGAGGATGGGTCTCCTCAAGGACCATGTCTATCACAGGAGGGGCCTCCAGTTGGCCATCCCCTCCCAGGACATCGCAGGTCCCCTTGGCAGTGTCGCCAGTCTTGTGTGGGGAGGCACAGGCCTTGACCCCAGCAAGGTTTACAATTCTTGCCAGCAGGTCTTTTGAGGGAAGCGACCGAAGGGGCCTGGCTTCCCTCTCCCCCCTAAGGGGGTTTGCCCTACCGAGCCACTTGCACGAGGGGCGGTCGGCAATGGGCTGCCTGCTGGCTTTCTTGGCAGTCCCCTTAGAAAGCAAAGGAGGGACTGCCGCTGGAGATAGGGAGGTGCCCGAAAGCACCTCCAGAGAAGGGGGTGAGGGGGAGTCCCCTACACCCGTAGGCGTAGGAGAGGAGTAAGCCTCCTCTCCGGTTAAAGAATTATGGAGGGTCCCTTGCGCAAGCACAAGGGGGAGGACCTCCATTTTCTCGGTGGAGCTGCCCGAGGGCAGCTCCGTTGATTTTCTTGGGGAAGTTGGGGGTTGGGTTTTTGGGGGTTTTTTGTCATACATGGGCATGGTGACCCTCTTTTTAATACGGGGCGCAATAGCTCATCACCTCTCGCAGTTGCCCGCACTGCGAGAGGTGCTTACAAGCCCGGCAGAGCCAGGCGCCGCCATTCGGGACCACCCCTCCCGCCTGGTGGCCTGGCAGTCCTTCGGCATGGCGGCTCCACCTTGAACACGGCGTAAAAAATATAGGTTGTGAAGAGGAGAGGAAAAGGGATGTGAGGAAGGTATGGGTGGGGATGAAGCAGGTTGTTAAAAAAAACCCATCCCAAACCGGAGCTGAGGGGTTAGGGAACAATGTCCCCTCCCCCCCCCCCCCCAGCCCCGATCCGGGGTGGTTGGCTTGAGAAGAAGGTCAGCATTCTACCCTGTGAAATTAGAGGCTGACCAGAGAAAGTTGTGGGAGAGGTTGTATGAAAAGCGACGAGGTAGGGGAGAAATCGGGCTATCTGAAGGAAGGAAGAGAGGCTAAGCTGGGGCCGGACGGAGCGCTGGATCCCGTCAGCACGGCGGCCAGGATGGCAAATCGCCGCGCCCCTTACGGGGGGCCTTTCTTGCATTACTACATAGATTCTTCCTTTTCTTCCTCAATGAAGGCTGGGTGGGTTTGCAATAAGTAGGTTGTCACTATTGAACCCTTACTACTATTATTTACACAAGAGTGTGAAATTAGAAAATTTAAAGATGATACACCAATCTAATAGCAAACCTACTTTGAGATTTCATAAGAATCAGGGTAAAAGATATTAAAATTTAATAGCTGCAAATGAAAATTACAGATGTTCAATAAAAAATATCTTATATCATTGTATAAATAACCTAAAATTACTAAAATAAATGCACTTTATTAAACAATAAATATGAATTAGTACCATACCTAATAGAAACCCAATCACGATGAAAATATACATTACATATTTGGATCTCATATTGGAATAATTACTCCACATTTTTATATGAGTAAAGTACTTAAACAACTGATTTAGTAACAGGCTAAAGTATAATTTCAGCATTAACCTTAAAAAACAAAAAACAATTCATTAGTTACTAAACATAAAACTGCTCAAATTCCATTTCATAATATAATTTCAGTCATTGGGATATAATATTTTAACTTTGTTGCACACTCCTCTTATTATTTTAAGTTGTCCAGAAAGTAATGCCATTTTTTCCTTACCCCTGTGTGACATGGGTCAGCAAACAAAGTATTTTTCATGATGGAAATACAAAGTTAAAATGAATTGGATAACCTCACAAAGTATCACTCGAGGGGGATATGGGGTCAAAAAACAATGGATTCCAAGTAGTTTGGAACTTTATTTCAGTTCATTCTCAAGGAATACAAGAAAGATTAGCAAAACAAAAGTATATATAATTGACAAAGCTCTGCCAATTTAGTGTAGAAGCAATAATATGCATGATGATAACCCATCTAGTTTATTTTCTTAGAAAGTGTAACCATTATTAACAGCAATTCACATGTTAATATCATGCTCATTATTGGACCCATCTCAAAATTGGCTAAGCTTTATTTACAGTGCCAGCAAAAAAAATCTGATCACCATCCATAACGCATGTATTTTTTACATATTTCAGAAAGCTGTAAAATATGTTCTAATGTAGATATAGACTTGGGGTAAACTTTGTTTTGTAGAGCAGTCAGGTGGTTTGCTGGTCTTGTGTTGCGCTGCTAGCAGTGGTTGTGAGTGGATGTGTCATCAAATTCCAGTGCATACTGTGTGTTCACAAAATAACAACCTTTTTTTACTAAAAGTGCTGGATTTTAAGAAAGCCTATAATGGCTGCAAAGAAACAACTCTCAAGTGAAAAGATAGATGGTATTGTTGCATTATATAAGGCTGGAAAATCACAAAGACAAATTGCAAAACATTTAGAGATATCTCAAAGTACTGTGAATTCATGGGTTTCGCACCATATAAGTGATGATGTTTCTGGTACTCCAGTCTGAAAAAGTGATAGTGGGAGAGCTAGAGACACAAATTTATGTACTGATAAATTAATGAAACATACTGTGTTAATGAAACCAACAATAACAGCAAAAGAAATTAAGTCTGAGCATCATGATTTGCTTAACCCATTAGTCACCGAGCGAATTGCTTTGAAATCACCCTCAAACAATTTATCCTTGCTACCTCATTATAAAAAATAAAATAAAATATTTAAATCCTTTATTATATATCAAATATTATATCATCTTAATTGCAAAGAATTATTCTATTGATTTAACCTAAAAATTATTAATAGACTTCTACATATTTAGAATTATAATTGGAAATATTTGCTTGTTGCTCAGTTATTTCTTGTTAATTGAAGAAATGAATTGTTACATTTTAGTTACCACTTCTAAGCCAATGCCATTTTATAGAAAATGTTGCTTATATCTTATGGATAACATTTTTATATGAAAGGATTTTTTAAATTTGGCAAAAAAATGGAAAAAAAAAATTTCCCCTATTTTTTGGCTGAATAGGCTTTTACCCCTTAGTCCGCTTTGAATAACATGCTGATTTTAATTGAATGATTTTTAAAATGATTTTTATAGGATGATAAATGAAAAACATGAGTGTATTTATTGAAAAAAAAGGAAGTTCTCAAAAAACAGCTGTTTAGACATGTGTGAACCATAAATCAAGCCCTTTTTTTGCAGTTGATTTATGGTGTGGGCTTGAACCGAGTCAAGTTACTCTCATTGATAAATCTCTGTTTACAAACAAAGAAGGACTGACCTAAGCCATTTATGTATTTTAATTAGATGATTACTCACTAACATAAGAGTTTGAGAAAAAAAAGAAGCTGAATTATCATAATAATCAGGGCAAATATGAGTCTAAAAGTGAAAGGCCACAAAAGGCCCTCAGGCGATTACATGGCACTGAATCGAGGACCTCTGAAGGCCCTCAGGCAACTGATGGGTTAAAGATGTATCTGAGCACACAATTCGACATGGCTGCAAAAGCAGCTAGGGTAACCATCTTGGCAGGCTGCCAAGAAACCTTTCCTGAATGCTGAAATGCTGTTGATGATTGGAAAAGAGTTCTCTTTAGTGATGAATCCTATTTTTTAACATTCAGAAGCTGCCTGCGTGGCTCAGATAGGATGGATCCTAAATACACTATCAAGACAATGAAAAACCCTCCAGTGTGATGGTTTTGGTAGGGCGACTTTAATTTTTCCTTCCTAAGAACACAAGCATGAATGGTGAACAATATTTAGCCGTGCTAAAGGAAAAACTTCTACCAATACTGGCATTGCACTAGAAAACTTTTATGCATGATAGGGCACCTTGTCACAAGATAAAAATTGTTAGTAAATGGCTCAATAATAATTAAATTGGTATAATAATTAAATTGAGAATCTATAGCTTATTATAAAAAAATAAGGTTGAATGTCACAATACTGGCAGGATCCCCAACCTCACAGAGGCCATCAAAAAGGTTTGGTGCACTGAGATATCACAAGAAATGTGCAAAAATTTGATCAAATCGATGCCAGAATATCTCAAGTCATCAAGAACAAAGGACATATGCCGAAATACTAGTATAAGGTAAGAATGTACATAGATTAGGCTTAAATACTTTTAATATTGACTGTGTATAAAAAATAGGTACAATTCTCATGGTGATCAGATCTTTTTTTTGCCAGCACTGTATACAGATGAGTGCATAAGTACAGGCAATGTCAGACACAGTGTAATGTACAGTACCCGCCAAGTGAACTGTTGCACTTAATGCTGTGCCATCCTCTGGCAGGATTTGGTATGGTGTTTATATGATGGAAAAAAATTGCCTGGGAGAAATTGATTAGATGGCAACCTTCTTCATGAATGGCAGTGCTTAATGAGCTCTAAATTAGGGAGGTTGAGTTGCACCGTTGGATCTTATTTGGATCAGGGTTGGCAAATCAAAACTCCAGCCCTAAAAAACCTGGGGTTTATTACCTGTTTTTTGTGGGCTTTTTCAAATGAAATTTGAAAAAAAACAGGGTTTGGGTTGTTTTCTTTAATTTCACTTCTTTTTTTTAAGAAATGAATGCTACTTATCATTATTTTATTAATATTTATGTTTATAATTTCAACAAATATATATCAAATTAAGATTATTTCTCTGATACTGACTCATAATTCATCTCTCCTTCTACACGTTATGGCTATCATGGGTACCCACAATTCTCTGTTACTATGATATTTTCTTACTATAATATAATTATTAAACTAATTAATTATTAATATTATATAAAAATAGAGATAGCTATTCTTTTTCTATGTTATTCTAATGCTTGTAGCTTTTGTTTTTTGTAAAAACCCAGAATAAAACCCAGGTTTTATTGGGCTTTTTCAAAATTTTGGGCGTTTTGTTTTGCCAACCCTGATTTGGATTTGTTGATTTTCATGAGCGTTGCCTTATTTTTCAACATACAGCATGTCAAAGCCTCGTACTGCCCATAACAACATTGTAAGAGTAATTCATAAGTTACAGATTGTCTATAAACTCATGAAATTGTTCAGCAAACTGGTTGAAACCAGCGTTCTGTGCAACGTCTGGTTGCTAACTACAAGGCATCAGGCAGCTGGGATGTACTGTCCAAGTCCTATGGGGGAGGTGCTTAAGCTGTAGTCCTTCCCCCAACCCTTGGCATTATCATGAGGAAAGTGGAAGCAAATCCTACCTTAACAGCAAGGCAGATAAAAGAAAATCCTCCTCTGCTTCTCAACAAGGCCTCTGTCTGTACCATACAACACTGCCTCCATGACAACCTTTTTTATAAGAAGTCACAGCACGTAAGAAGTCTCTGATTATGGCAAAGCAGAGAGAGAAAGGGCTTAGTTTTGCCACTAAATATAAAGATTGGAGCTTAGAGCAGTGGACCAATGAGGCAATATTTAGGGTGACTGACAGCAACCCCAAGAAAGCGTGGCAAAACCAAGGTACTGATCCCCTCAGCGAGAAGTTCCTTGCCCCCACAGTAAAGTACCTTGCAAATATTATGAGGTGGGGTTCACTAGGGTATGGTGGCCTTGGGGAACTTGTAATTCTTACCAGGAGTGAAACAGTTGATCATAATGCTTACTACACCATCTTAAATTACCATCTCAAGAGTGCTTTTGAAAAGTGTGTTACCATCACTTTGCAAGATTGTGCCCCTTGCCGCAAGGCCCGGCTCATCACAAACTGGCTTTGAGTGATGTGAAATTTATTGAGGATTGGCCTGGTAATTCCCAAGACCTTTTTCCTACTGAGAATATGTGGGGGATTATTATAAAAAGTCAACTACAGGATATGGTACCTCAATTAAACAAAGGTTAGAGGCGGCAGTCCATGAACCTGGGAAAGCATCAGTAGCGACCTGCTTAGGAAGCTTTGTGATTCTGTACCCCAGCAGCTTCTCTAAGTCAAAAAGAGGAAGGAAAGGCCCATCTCTAAGTAGAAGAGATGTTAGTGAGTGTTATTACACACTTTGATATTATATTGTATGTGTATTATGAGTGTATAGTAACGCATTCCATAGTTTTGCATGCGTTAATGCAGGAGTGACACTTCAACTGACGAATACTGTAAAACTCCATTTGCATATTCATCAAGTTTGAATCCATTTTTTGTGTTTATATTGCAAAAGAAACATCCTGTTCTTTGTATGGTATATCTAAATCATTAGATCAGGAGATTTTACTGCATAAATGCTAGGTTTTTTAGTCAATATTATACAGTGTGACCACAAAAAGTGACCATTATTAATTTCTCATTACTGAATCATTAATACAGTTTTATAAATGAAATAAAAACATTTGGAAGAGAATGTTTTAAATCTTTATTATATTCTACATGTGTTTAAAGTGACGTCCCTGGATATTCTTATATTTCATACGATGGGAAAGGAAGCCATTTATTACATTTTTCAAAATGCTGCATTCACTGGACTGGCTCTTGTCTGAATACCTTTTCATTGACAAATTACCATAGAAAAAAGTCAATAGGTGATAGATAAAGAGATCTTGCAGGCCTGAGAAACTGTGAGTGATAAGAAATGAATCTTCATTCAAAATCTCGTTAAACATCCCACTTATTGTCTAGTTGTGTGTGCTGTTGTTCTGTCTTGCAGAAACCATTTGTTATTACAGTTTTCTTGTTCAAAAACAGTGCTCAGCATTTATATATATATCTTTCTGAAGTTAATAAAAGTGGTCTCCTTGTCTATGGGTCCTCTAAAAAATAGGGACTATAAACTATAAACCTTTCTGCTACTCAAACCACTCCAGACAGTAACTTTTGGCAAATGCAGAGGTTTCTCCAAGTGTAATTCAGCCTGCTTTGTGACTAACACCGATAATTCTGCCTGTAGATGACCCTAATGAAATAGATATGGCATACATCTATTTCAATGTATTCAAAAAAACATCAAACTATGCTGATAGTCAATTTCGCTGAGCTGTTACAAAAATATAATTTTGAATGACTTCATTCTAAAATCCAACGTTGATCCAAAATTTGATTCCTGTCACATGTTAGTCATTTTACAGATTTCTTTTTGTCCATTTCAAGCTGATTTGTGACTGAATCAATGTTTTCTGTGGTTCAGATGCCTTTGCTGCACCCAGACTTACCTTTATGCATCTTCTTGATTGTGCCATGATCTTTCTATTTTGCAAAAATCCTGGGAATCATTTTGGGATTTTTGATCCTTTGCTGACTATATTGTTGTCTGAATGAAAATACAGACAACAATATAGTCAGCATTGCCTTTCCAACAAATAACCCATGATTGTGGTAGATAACATTGTCTATACTGTCAAACATGGAGGTTTGATTATGTTTGACTGCTGCTGGCACTGGTCCATTAAAAGTGATAGATGGGACCATTAATTCTGAAAACTATCAGCGCATACTTGATGAAAACATAAAGCAATCAGCAAGGAAACTGGGACTTGGAAGGCATTTCACCTTTCAACAAGACAATCCCAAACATACCAGTAAAACTACTCAAAAATACCTAGCGTAACACCACATTACTGTACTCAAGTGGCCTTTTCGTAGAAGGAGCTGAAGAAGTCTGTACACACGAGGCCTTTGGAACATTGTTGAATTAGAAAAGTTTACTGAACATGAGGGGAAAAAATCCCTCCAGAAATGTGCATGAATCTTGTAATTCTTATAAGAAAATCCTTATGGCTCTTATTGAGGATAAAGGGGGGGTCATACTATATATTAATTTCATGTCATTATTTATTTATTTCCTGTTTTCTGATAAAAAAATCTTTAGCATTGTTAGGCCAACCTTCATTTTACCATTTAATATTGATATGTAGTCGCAATGGAGCATGAAGTTTATGTAATACCAATACATTATGCAGGTGAAGCCTAACCCTCAAAATATTTCTGAAATATGAAAAATATAAGTGTTGTCTATATTTAGCATTTGTTTTGCTAATGGCTCTTGTATTCCTTGAGAATGAACTTGAGTAAGTTTAAAAGTACTAGAAACAATCATTTTCTCCATCAGTTAAAAATCACATTTCTTGATCTCCTCAAGTTGTAGCGGGCCGAAAATATATCTCTAATCCCAATCGATAATCGATCCAACCGGCTTCCTACACTGTCCGGACGTGAGAAATCGAGGGAGAATAAAACGGATTGTATATACAGTCCCTTTACTTACAAAAAAAAGTACAATGATAGTTACAGTTATATTTACAGCAATTTATATTCACAAGGGAAGTGTGCACACTTCAAAATGAGGCTGGGTTTCCCAATCCAAATACGATACCAAACGAGAATTTTATAACCGGCGAATACAACAATTTACTTATATTCTACACAAAACAAAAAAAACAACCACAACAACCAAGTAATGGTTCTTATTTATATTGCCCCCATTTGAGTTGCATGGGATAATAAAAAAGATAAATAGATGAATTTCAAATGAGTTGGCAGAAAATCCAACAAATCTTCATTATGAGATTTGTTCATCCCGTTGGTAAATAATTAAAATATCCACTCCTTAAATGGATCATAATGTGATGAAAAGTGGATTCTTACAAAAATAAGAAAAGATCTGTTCAAAAACTTGATAAAAATGAGGTGATGGAGCAATTTCCCAAACCACAATTCAATAAAAAGAAATTGGCATGGTGACAATATAGTGGATGAATCTGGAATCCATCCATATAACTTTTTAAACCAGGGCAAACAATCAGCTTTAAAATACTGTTAGGAGTTTTGAAAAATGCATGGAAATATAAGAGGAAACAAAACACCATTTGTCAATCGCAGAAGCCCCATTCTTTGTTAAATATTGTCAGTGTATTCAATTACTGAAAAAATACTTCACCTAAACCTGTATTTTATTCATTGTAACTATTAAAATCAATAAAAAATGCTAACCTAATAAAAAATCAATATTGGCATTCAACTAAGAAAGTTCAAAATAAACAATTATGGGAAAATGTTTCTGATCTTAAATTGTAAAATCTTTTAAAATATTAAAACAGGAGGGTAAAAGACCATCAAGGTACAATGAGTTCTTTGCCATAACAGCAAAACTATTATCAGAAATAAACATAAGAAAACATAATAAACTACACAATTCAATATCTATCCAAAACTAAAGTTAATTGTGCAACTGGTTTGAATGACTAATACACCAACATAAAGCTCAGAATAACAATCACAAGTGAGTCTGAAGGTAGCAAAGGGTAGTCCACATTGGGAGGAAAGGTGCAGGAAGAACATAAGTATGTACTGTATTTTGCCACCAACCAGCTAGTATGGAACCCTTCATGATGCAGTTACATAAAACAATTTCATTTGTTTTCCGTTAATAACATATTTTCACACAAAGTTGTACGTGTAGTGTCCTGGGACATATGTGACACTCTGTCCATCATCGAGTGGAAATGTGAAAGCCTCTTGGCAACCACGAGCAAGGATGCAGAAAAAAAGCCTATCTTTAGGCTTATGTGCTTAAGGAAGGCTCGTCTGCATCAGGATTTTTAAAAATTATAAGCTGCGCTCCATCTGGTAGCTACCAACAAGGGCTTAGGTCACCATAATTAAAATTTCAGCCTAGTACCAATAAGGGCTTAAGTCACCATAATTAAAATTTCAGCCTAGTACTTGGCTACATTAAAATTTAAACAAAACCTAAAGGAAACAAAAAAGCAAGAAGGAAGCATGCCCCAGCAGACAAGGAAGGCCCACTAGCCCATGGTGCAGAAGCATGTGCCAAGGGAGTCAAATATAATAGTCAAATAGTCCATATATCTGTGTGCATGAACCCATCATGAGTACAACCCCACTCAACCCAGTACTGGGACAGGTAACATGGGTGAAGATCACCCAGACTGTGTCATTCAAAAAGAATGTGCTGAATAGTCTGGGGTGCAATGCAGTCATTGCAGTAAGGTACAGGGGAGTGCTAAATCAAATGGCTATGCCTCCCACAAGTATGCCCAATTCAACAAAAACAGAAAGCAGCCTGAACACATTAAGGCATTGGGTGGTGGGTCACAGGAACAGTTGTGGCGAGTTGGCACATAATTTTAAGTTCCCATCAGCCATCTCCATGCCAGGCAGCCCATAGGGCTGACTCAATTCATGCCATGTATTCAGTATGAAGAGGAGCAAAATGGTGGTCTGATTTCCCAGGCCTCACAGACTCTTTGGTACCCTCATTTTCAAATGTCTAGGAACCAGGGAGAACATGATCTAAAGATTAACCCAGCTCCCGGCAACTGTAGCGAGAACTCAGGGTGCTTTTGTGAGTCGGTAGATTTTTTTTTATTGTGGTAGCCCATCTGGCGACTGCCTACTTAGGCATAAGTTGCTCTATACAACACAGCCTACTACTAGGCTATATTAAAAACAAATAAAAATATGTAAGAAATAACAATAAAAAGACAAAGGCCAAAAAATATAACAACAATGGTGTACAGCCTCCTCCAAAAAGTTGTAAGGGCCCTTCGACTGTCTCTCATCTTCTTTGAAGGTAGCCAGAAGAGCTGCCCATATTCCTGCTAAGTAATCGGTGTGAGGAAGAACAAAACGCTGGTCTGGTCGCCCTGTCCTCAAGACTCTTTGGCATCCTCATTCCCAGCAATTCCTACATGTCCAGAAAGCCAGCAGAAAATAATCTCAACATTCGCCTGGGTCGCAGAAACTGTTATGTCACGGATATGCGAAGCAGGGGTTTGCAGATTCCAAAGAGCACTCAGGGCGCTTTGTGAGTCGCTATAAATCACAATCCAGTCTCTGAACTGGGCATGTACTTAATCTCCCATACCGAGCAGTGTATTGCAACCAGCTCAGGTGGGGAAAGACAGACAGACTGTATGGCAGAGCCCGGCTGACTTCAAACAGAGGGGATACAGGGTGGAAACTGACCGATTCTTAGGACTTAGTGCCATCTGTATACACTGGCACCGGTTCCAGCATAACACGAAGTGTTCTCGCCCTGGTGAGGGATGGTGTGGTGGATCGAGTCCACCTTCCGCAAGACACGCTCAGATGCGGATGCATAAAACTCACATCCATAGTCGAGCTTCGAATGAACAAAGGATCAATAAAAAACTAAGGTAGTAGCCCTATCAGCGCCCTAAGGGCTGAACATCTGGCCGTTTTGCATGCCGACCACTCCCGTGATGGTCAGCCGAGTGTGAGACAGCCCTCAAGCAGACATGTTATGCCTAAATGTGCTATAAGCGCCACCCAAACGATTTCACTGTCGGTGAATTTTGTCGGGCTAGGGCTAGGTTCTGGTATATTTCAAAGCACGCCCGCTGGTATTCTTAGCGGTCATACGTGTCTTCCCTTAATGGGAAGTTCCCTCTAGCAGAGGTGTGGAAACGATTCAAAAGGATTCGGGGCAAGTTTTCACAGGACCCCCACCCCCCCTCCCATTCTCCACGAGAATGGGATCGCAATCTCGGGCCCCGCCTCCGTGGCGGAATCCTTTGCAACCGCATTCTCTTGTAGAGATGCTGATCCGCCATCATTCAATCCACGTCATGATGTCGCGGAAGGCCACCAGCTAGACTTTACCTCCAGAGGCGGAGAACCCTTCAATGGCAAGTTTACTCTGAGTGAGTTGCGTTCCACTTTTGCTTCCTATGCAGACACTGCCCATGGTCTGGACGATGTCCCGTATGCCATTCTTCGACACCTGGGTGAGCAGGGCATGGCCTTTCTCTTAGATTTGTTCAACAGGATCTGGGTAGAGTGTCTCCTGGTTTCCTGTTGAATCACTACTGCACTTGCCTTTCGCAAACCGGGGAGAGATAACTCTACTCTGGCTCATTTCCGCCCAATCATTCTAACCTCTTGTGTGTGCAAGTTGATGGAAAAATTGGTAAATGTTATATTAGCCTTTTTTCTGAACAGCGGAGGCCATCTGTCTTTTGCACAGTGCGGCTTCCGCACATTCCACTCCATATTGATGATCTGCTCCAACTAGAAAATGTCGTCTGTGAGGCCTTCCTTCGTAGACAGCACTACGCCGCAGTGTTTTTCGATCTGGAGAAGGCCTCATGAAGAGTCTCCACATGATGGGAGCGAGGGGACGCCTCCTAGTCCTTATATCTGAATTTTGATGAGATCGTTGATTCCGTGTACAGGTGGGGGAACCCCTCTTTGGCACAATGGAGCAGGTAGAGGGTGTCCCGCAGGGAAGTGTCCTCAGTGTCACACTCTTTGCCTTGAGCATCAATGGCATAACCTCAGTGCTGCTGGAAGATGTTCTCACTATGCTCTACATGGATGACCTTTCGATCTCTTTTTGGCGTGGCCCAGATGCCAACTCTGGAGCATCGACTCCAACAGGCATTGAACCGTGTCTCTCGCTATGCCGAAGCACACAGGTTTCGGTTTTCCTTAGCCAAGGCTAAGGTGGTGCATTTCTGCCACCATCCATTGCTCCACCCTGAGCCAGACTTGCTTCTTAATGGGGTACCCCTGGAAGTGGTTGAATCACAGCGTTTCCTTGGTCTTGTATTTGACTGACGCCTCACCTGGGAGGCTCATATTCGCAGACTTAGGGTTTCTTGTACCCGGCGGCAGTTCCCCACATCAAAGTCGGGTGATGGTGGAATGCATGCGGTAATAACAGTATACCTCCTATCGAGGTGCAGCTGCACAGCTACTGCCTGAAAGGAGGTATTTAAAGTGAAGAGAAGAATGGAGACATCATGCCCGGTGTAAATCGCACATCTTCCTGCCCAGTCCCCATCCTTATACCCTGGGAGGGTGGGCAGAGGGCATGTGCACAGCATGGTCTCCTCCCATTCCCCACTAGCTATCTTTTTGCAGGCGATGAGCCTCCACAATCCCTCCCAGTTGGCCCGAGTCTGCGGCAATTCCATTGAAGGAATATGCCCTTCAGGCCTAGCTCGGAGGAGATGCGGGAGCCCTCTTCAAAGAGAAGACCATCACGGGAATGGCCATAGGCTTCCTGCAGGCGGAACTCAGGGCATTTTTGGCAGGACAATGCGCTGAAGGCTCCGTCGCCTTTGAGGACTTATCGGGGGAGGTTGGGCTCACCATGCAAGTATTTTCCTCCCTCGGCCTCAAAACCGAGCCACCAGGCCCACCACTGGGCGTGGGCCAAGGAGCCGAATCTCCTTTAGTTCTGTCCTCATTTTGGGAGGCAGCTTTAGGAACCCTGGAAGATGGCCTGGAAACCAACTTCAGGGGTGTTGCCTCCTGTTAGTCTAACGACTTGCTGGAGGCACATGGCCATTTCACCATTTAGCCGGGGCTGGGTGTGGACCCTTTGTGCTGCCAGCTTTACCAGGGGAGTGCCCGGGGTGGGTAGAATGCACAGAAGGATTCCGAATCTGAGCATAAGTGAACGTACTCATAGGGCTGGGGGTGCCAGGAGCAGAGGGTGTGTTTTTCAACATTGAGGCATTAACCATAGGACTTTCTCGAAAGTTGTCCCAGAAGGCCTCATGAAAGTTCCACGGAATTATTGGTATAATGTATCACTTTCTCTCTCTCTCTCCTAACCTAACCTCAAAAGATTTGCATGGGTAGGGTGTCCCAAGATCATAGAGGAAATTTTTTTTTTTTTTTTCACTTGCTTGTATTTTGTTTCTGTTCACACATGCATAAGAAGACTTCCTGTGAAATTAGATGAAATTCAGAATATTTGGGGGTCGCCACAAACTGAACAAATTTTCTAATATCCTTCAAAAACAAAGAAAAAAAACCCTGAAAAGATCCCACATTTTTATAAAGAAACTTATAAGGAAACCAAAACAGAGTTTTCGTTGTTTTCATTCAGAAAGCCTTCTTTTTAAGCTCCTCCTTATCCCACCCCAAAAGTATCCGATGGTGGTGGACTAACTGGAGGAGATACTTCTCCTGTGTGGCCAACTTTGCGGAACCAAGATAGCGCTGGACTAGGGCGATGCCCCGCTGTGCAGTATCGTTGACCACTTGGAGGCAAAGTGCCCATTTCCGAGCATCCTTGAATCGGTCATCCTCCTCCCACAATGCCGGGTCCTTTGCCAGGAAGCCCTCGTCTGTGTCGAGTTTCTGAAAGAAGGACCGTGTCTTTGAAATGAAAGGTGAGAGGGAGGTAGACATCATCATCTTTTTTTCCCTGCAATCGCTTGATTTCCTTCTTTGAGGCAGGCGTGTCCAATGCCTTGACCATCTGCTGCTTCTCCTCCACATCACCCCTCGAGTTGAAGGCCAGTCCCGCATTTTCTTCGGAAACGTACCACAGGTGGCATCACAGGGCTTGTTCTGCTGCCTTGGCAATGGTTTGATGAGGGTATCTTTTGAGGATTCCGAGGAAGAGCATGTCATTCAATGGAGCTTTCACAGAAATCGGTGCCTCATGCCATTGTTTGCAGTACACCAGAGCAACGAAGAGGGCCACTCATTCTACTCCGGCCTTCTCTCAACCAGTAAGCGACAGCTGGGATTTCAGCATCTGAAGCTTGAGGCAGTAGATGGCCTTGGCCATCCACCAGGCTTGATGGAGAGCTCCAGGACGGTAGAATGGTTTGGCTGGACCTTCACCACCGAGGAACAGGTAGGAGAGACAGAGAAGTTCTTCATAGTCCTCCTTGGGATGGTTCTTCAACATCAGAGCCTCCTTCAGGAAGGCTAATTGATTTGTCCTTCAGCTTGCTGGCAGTGTCATTGGTGGCGAAGAGCTCTACATCAGAGCCTCCTTCAGGAAGGCCAATTGATTTGTCCTTCAGCTTGCTGGCAGTGTCATTGGTGGCAAAGAGCTCTACGAGGTCCTCCAATGTTTTCCCCGTCTCTCTCTGCAAGGAATCCACAAAGGACCAGAGGAAGAGTAGAGGCTGGCTTCAAAGATATCCTTGAGGATCACCTCATGGACATGATGAGGCAGGCCAACCAAAGCAAGCTTCATCCGAGTTCTTGCTCAATCCGAATGCAAGCACCTTGCACCATGCCAGCGTTTGAAGCAGTGGTGTCAAAACAGGTGATGATATTGTTCCTGACGCCAGCTTCATTCACCTCCTTCAAGACCACTGCAGCCACATTTCTGCCAATTGAATCCGAGCTTGCCGGAACCCCAAGAAGGAACTCGGTGTCATCTTTCTCTGTGAGGAGGATGGCAATGCAGTCCTCCGTATCACCAGAGAAGGATGGAAGGAGTTTTCCATCCCAATGCAGGACAAACCTCTCGGGTATCTCCTGGTTCTGCAGTTCCACAATCTTCTTGACGGCTTGTTCTCTCCCTGCAATTTGTGCTTGATGGACCGTTCTCTTCAAGACAGCCATACTCCCAATGTCAATTCCAAGAATTTGAGCAGTAGTTGAGAACATTGATGTTACTTGCTGCACCAACAACTTCTCTCAATCCCAAGATGAAATGAAGTCAAGATCCTTCACAGGAATTGGTGGCAACTGTTTGAGATGTCGATGAGCCGGTGACGTCGTCGAAACAGGACTGCTGCTGCTGCTGCTACTGCTTTGGCTCTGGATTTCTGCCCTTTCAGTCAGCCTGGCAACTTCGCTGTCTTCACGTTCCTGGAGCCACTTGAGTTGATTTCCACGGTTGACCTGCTTCTACACCTTCTTTGACGTCACAAGGTCAATTCCAGCCATTGATGATTCTCCTCTGTCTTCTCTCTGACTTTGTAAGAACTCCTTGTCCTCATCCTTCATGTCTGCCCATTGGAGAGAAGAGGAGTGTGCAAGGTCAAAGATTTCTTGGAGGTCTCCCTTGAAAATCTCCTCATCCATACAATGTTTTGGCCTGTCTTTGTTCTTGTTCTTCTTGAGGTCATTGTACGCCTTTACCAGCTTTGACAGCTTTGTGCCGGCATGCATTACTGTAGTTAGCAGAATTCTGGTGAGCAACCAGAAGGGGAGAACCTCCTCTATCACCGCCTTCCAGCTCCCACTCGCTGTCTTCCCCATCTCCCGGTGGTGGTGGTAGTAGCGGAGGAATACCTGCTCCTTCGATGGTAGCCGGGCTCCTGTGATTTCCTTGATTGGAGCCTTGTCGATCAGCCAAAGATTACTAGTGGCTCTTGTTACCATGTTTATAACCTGAGAGAGAAAAAAAAGTTCAAAGTTAGAAAAATCCTGAATTTCGAGTCACATCACCTAAATGTTTACTTTGTTGGGACCCCTAAATTTGCCCCAAATTTCAACACAATACTGTTTTACTATAAGAGAACTGGAATAACACACAAGCATGCAACATTTCCAAACTTTTGCATTTTGGGACACCCTAAGCGTAGGCTATTCAAAAGGCACACGTATATACTCTTCCATACTTGGGAAATATGCAACCCGGGTACCCATCCTGCTGTATTTCAGTTTGAATGCATATACAGTATACTGTGACTGTATATTATATTAACTACAGTACATGCATCAGATTGTCACATACACACATCACACCACACATGTGCTTATACAGTATACTAAACGGTTTTTGCAGGTCTATATGACTCAGAATTAATTATATGAATTATGAAGTGACCTTTCATTTATATTGAACCTTATCAGTCATTAATGAGAAGATGGCAAGCATAGTGTGGAAATACTTTAGCATCAATGATAAGGGCATAAACTACCTGCATTTAGAATTTATGCAATGCATTAATATCAAGATGGGGTTAAAGTGCTAAAACGTTTACAACCAGTAACATGATGAATTACCTCCAAGAGAAGCACCCTGAAGAGTTAGGAAAAGAGAGCAGGAAGACAGAAGGTTGTGAGAAGAGAATCCATACCGAAATTTGTAATGCAGGTAGTGCAAGCAGTAGTGAAAGCAAGTCATGTAAGGGTCATTCCATGTCAACTCAACCAAGATTTGGCATTTTTTTTGCCACTGACTCAGATTTTCTTTCAAATTACTGTACTTGTAGACCTTAAAGAAACATTCAATGCTATGTGTCTCACCTCTGTAGGTCAAATGGTTTCTGAGATATGACCCCTCAAAGCTTTACCATTTTAAAGCTAATCAAATTTCCTACAACTTTTATTAACGCATATATTTCCTTACAAGGTCAAACAAAAAAGTGGACCTTTAATTTGACATTTGACCTTGAAAAGGTCACTTGACATAAAAATTGATTTTTTAGTAACTTTCCCTAAAGAATTGTACATATGTATAGCAAAGTGTACATAAAGAATTTTCTTTGAGAAATATTTATTTTAGGAGCTACAGATTTTTATGTGAGCACATCTACGGTACTTATACCAGTACCCTTGCTTTTTTATAAATATCTAATGTATGCTTTAATAAAATACTCCTCTATATGCATATTATATTAAAATAGTATTTAGGATGACACAAAGAAATTGGATGATAAGCAATTTACTATGGATAGGAACTAATATGCGATAAGACTTTATAATTCTGAAATGAGTCCTGAAGATTTAAATCATGGTTTGAATACACTGAAAATATATACCAGTATACTGTGTGTGTGTATATATATATATATATATATATATATATATATATATATATATATATATATATATATATATATATATATATATATATATATATATATAGTACAAGAAAGAGAAATTGGATGCAAATGAGCAATGAGACAAGAAACAGGAGTTTTTTAGAGGTAAGAGAAAGGGACATTAGAAGAAGACTAGAATCATAGAGAGCAGAAGGCGGCACAAGGTTTCTGCACCTTTCTTTGTCTTCAAAATTGTTTTGAAAGGCAGAAAATAATTATGGTGAAAGCCCTGTGGTGGTTGTTATCACCAGCAGAACTTGCATTGCTCCTTATTTATATATATATATATATATATATATATATATATATATATATATATATATATATATATATATATATATATATATATATATATATATATATATATATATTTCAATATTACTCTATTTGCAGGCATTTGTCATAGTGGTAGCTTTCTTCATTTCCAATTTTGCCAATGTATAGGTTTGGCCCGTAATGGTTGGTGGGCTAACAATCATTAACACATCACTAGCATCAAGAAGTTCATCAGGTGGTGCAGGATACACAAACAAGTTGGCAGGGCCATGTGGGTGAAGGAATCTCAACCAAACTTCATTGCTCTCGTGCTTGACCTCCAGGACAGATGCGAGATACCAGTGTTCATCATAGATAGCTAAACAGAACCCTTTTATAGATGCCAATGGAGTTGTGCTGCTTTGAAGAATAGAGGTTCTTTCCAATCTTGTGATAGTTAAGTCAAATATGCACTAACTTCCAAGACTTCCTCACTGACAGCCTTTATGCAATGGATCTTCTGTGTTCCTAATAAAGAAAATATGTATACATTAGGTACATAATTATATTCTAAGCTTTCGGTTTGCTAAGTTATTATTTAAGAAGTTTGCTAAGTTATTATTTAAGAATTTAAGTTATTAAATTTAAGAAAGAAGATTATTAAACAAGAACATCTTAAATCTTATCAATCCATAAATTATAAATCTAACTTTCTTTGTTCATCATTAGAGTGGCACTTCCCACTTAAACCTTTTCCCTTACAAGGGCAAGAAAAATTACTTATTAGTAGTAGTAGTTCACTAAATTACTAAGTGACTATGTGAATTTAATAATAACTAAATGGCTAGGTGGCCAGGTTACCTGGAATGGTTCTTGCATTGTCAAAGCGCTTCACCAACTTCTGTCGGTGAGCTTCATGTTCTTCTGATGTTGTGAAGGTGAAGGTAATTGAAGGAAGAGCTTTTACTGCAAAATTGAAGAGTGCCTTAGGGTCTAGAATAGGTTCAGCATTAACTCCTGTTCTCTGAAGGCTTGTTCTGGCAGCTAGCATCTTCACAGTTCCACCGATGCCATCGCAGGGTCCTTTACCATGGCTCATTGCAAAGAAATGCCATTCTGCTTCAATATCAAAATCATTCTTGTGACAGAAAAGGTTAATGAAGTTCTTGCGATTCTTATATTGGGCAGCACACCCGTCACTGAAGTAAAATATTTTTGTGATTTTATGAGATGACTAAGAAATTTATTAGTCAGAAATTGCTACAAAACTTTGGTGTTGTAACTCATTGTTTTTACGGTAGTAAACAACAAATAGATATAGTGATGCTTGGCAATTATTCCAATGAAATGTTCCCCACAATTATAAGTTCACCTTCACTTAGTTCTTGATTCTTTTCTTGTAAAAAAATACTTTGAGCTTTGGCAATGAAATCATGTTGCAGGAGATCTGTTAATTGTTCATGGAAATATGGAATAAAATCTTCTGCTGTTAATTTTTTATATTCTAAAGTTGATCTGTCTGTTGTAACCCACTGCCTAAACTCAATCTTATCAAGTCCCTCTATGTCAAACACTTTATCTAATAAATCTAAAACATTCTTCCTTTGGGGGACATTGTTCACATTCACCAAAATAGCACTTTTCTCGAGGCGGTTTGCACTGGAGAAGGGTGAAGGCAATATCATATAATTTGAAATATGATTAGTATTTAGGGTATCATCAGAAGTGTCGGGTGTTTCTTGATGCTGAAACACAGATTCAACAGCTGCCATACTTAGTTTCACATTTTTATGTTTAGTACACACACACACACAGAATCTGTGCCACTGGCTCCTGGGAAAACACATTCTTTTAGTCTTAGCTCTGCAAACTGAGAATTCAATCTACTTTAGTTCTGGATACTTGCCTTTGAAGTCTTTATATACCTCTTTCAGATTGCTAAGTACGAGAAACTTTTGCTTTCTTTCACAACAGCCATCAGCTCCTTTTACTGAGACATAGTTTTTTAAACCTGACAGTTCTCTACTGATGTCTGGTGATTTATAGAAGTCTCTAACTTGAGTAGCAAAGTCCCTGTCCAGCCATTTTCCCAACTTTGGATTTGGCGTAGGTAGTACCCCCTTCTCTTTTACCAAATGTTTTGCTTGCCAAACCATGTATTGTGAGCAATTAAAAGTGTTCATTATTTTTTGTCTGGTCTAGGCTTTTGGTAGGACAGAGAGGATGGTCAATTTTTCACTTCTTCTTGTTTCTTCATTATAAAATTTATGTTTTAGCTGTTGATTTTTTTTTTTTTAATTTTATGGAGCCCATCTGGCAACTACCCACTTGGGCATAAGTCGCCGAAAAACCCGACAGCCTAGAACTAGGCTACTTTAAAGTAAAAATATGAAAACTTAACAATGATATAAATTGGAAAAACTTAACAATCGAAGCAATCTCCGGCAGCGGGGGGAGGTCCCCCTCACCCCGGTGCAGGAGAGTGCAACCTACAAACAAAATAATAACAAAAAAAGAACCTTAAATAAAGGGGAGAAGCCCGGCCTCCCCCCAAAAGTCAACAAGTCCACAAGTCAATGTGCACGAATCTGTCCCGAGTACAAGGGACAGGCGGTACCGGGACAGGTATCGTGCGCGAAGATCACCCAGACTGGGACATTCAACAAGAATGTGCCGAACAGTCTGGGGGACGACGCAATCGTTGCAATAGGGCGCAGGCGAGCGCTCCATAAAATAGCGATGCGTCACACGAGTGTGTCCGATTCGGAGACGACAGAAAGCAACCTGAAGCCGCCGCGGCATTAGGGGATAGGTCCATGGGAACAGTCACGGCGCAATGGCACGCAACTTTAAGTTCCCTTCGCCCGTCTCCCATCTTCTTTGCCAAGCAGTCCGAAGAGCTGCCCGTATTCCTGCCATGTAGTCGGTGTGAGGGAGAGCGAAACGCTGGTCAGGTCGCAGAATCCTCGCGGACTCTTTGGCGCCCTCATCGGCGCGCTCATTCCCCGCAATTCCTACATGTCCAGGAACCCAGCAGAAGATAATCTCGACATCTGCCCGGCTCGCCAAAACCGTGGTGTCACGGATATCGCGAACCAGGGGATGCGGAGATTCCAATGCCCCGAGAGCACTCAGGGCGCTTTGTGAGTCGCTATAGATCACAATCAGTCTCCGAACCGGGCACGTCGCGTAATCTCCCGTACCGAGTGGTGTATTGCCACCAGCTCGGCCGTGAAGACAGACGCAGCACCTGGTAGAGCCCCGCTGACTTCAAACAGAGGGGATACGGCGTGGAAGCCGACCCCCTCTTGGGACTTGGAGCCATCCGTATACACTGGCACGGTTCCAGCGTGACACGATGTGTGCTCCAAAAAGGTACAACGCAATACTCCCGGCGCGGTACAAGCTTTGGGAGCAGAGGCGTGGCGACAAATAGCCAAATGTGGTACCCTCCAGGGTGGCATCCTGGGCAGAACCAGGGGCGCCACCGGCCCGAGAGTTATATCTACCTCTCGAAGGAGTTTCCTGGCCCTAAACCCAAAGGGCTTAGGGTATGACTGGCGTCTCTCGGCGGCATAGGCACCATCGAGATCAACTGCGGAAGCAGTGAGAGCTGTTGGTGACTGAGGGAGGCGCCGGGCTCGCGCGTACAGGCGGGTGATGCACTGCACGCGGCGCAGAGCGAGTGGCATCTCCCCAGCATCGACCAACAGGCTCTCAATGGGAAAAGTGCGGAAGGCACCGGTCGCAAGGCGAAGGCCGGTGTGGTGGATCGAATCCACCTTCCGCAATAAACGCTCGGCTGCGGATGCATAAAACTCGCATCCGTAGTCGAGCTTCGAGCGAACAAAGGATCGATAAAAAAGTAAGGCAGTAGCCCTATCAGCGCCCCAAGCGCTGAAGGTCACGGAACGGAGAATGTCCATGGCGCGGGTACAAGAGACCCTAAGGCTGCGAATATGAGAATTCCAGGTGAAGCGTCGGTCGAATACAAGACCAAGGAAACGGTGCGACTCAACCACATCCAGGCGCACCCCAATAAGAAACAAATCTGGGTCGGGGTGAAGTCGTGGATGGCGGCAGAACTGCACCACCTTAGTCTTGGCCAAAGAAAACCGAAACCTGTGCGCTTCGGCATAGCGAGAGACGCGGTTCAATGCCTGTTGGAGTCGACGCTCCAGAGTTGGCATCTGGGCCGCGCCAAAAAGAGATCGAAAGGTCGTCCCCGTAGAGCGTAGCGAGAACATGTTCCGGCAGCACCAAGGTAATGCCGTTGATGTCGAAGCATGGCGTACGGGACATCGTCTGGACCATGGGCGGTGTCCGCGCAAGAAGCGAGAGCGGAACGCAACTCACTCACAGTAAACTTGTCGTTGAAGGGTTCTCCTCCTCTGGAGGTAAAGTCCAGCCGGCGGCCTTCCGCGACATCACGACGTGCATTGAATGCTGGCGGAGCAGCATCACACCTAGAGAATGCGGAAAAAGCGGTCGCTAAGGATTCCGCCACGGACGCGGGGTCCGAGATTGCGGTCCCATTTTCCTGGAGAACGGGAGGGGGGTCCTGCGAGAACTTGCCCCGAATCCTTTTGACTCGCTTCCACACCTCAGCTAAAGGGGTCTTCCCGTTAAGTGAAGACACGTATGCCCGCCAAGAAGAGCGGCGGGCGTGCTTCGAAATATACCGGAACCTAGCCCTAGCCCGACGAAATTCAGCGACAGTGAAATCGTTCGGGCGGCGCTTATTTCGCATGTAGGCATAACGCTTCTGTTTGAGGGCCGTCTCACACTCGGCCGACCACCATGGGAGTGGTCGGCGTGCAAAACGGCCAGACCTCCTAGGAATAGTAGTCAGGCCCACGGCGATGAGGTTGCCGGAGAAGAACTCAACGGCCTCATCTACCGACCTAAACTCCTCGACTGAGATAGAGAATTCAGTCATTTCCTGAAATGCAGGCCATCGCGCCCGCGCCAAGCACCACCGAGGTGGTCTCTCAGGCGGCAGTTGCCCTGAAAATGATATTTGAATGGGAAAGTGATCACTACCATGTAGGTCATCGACCACCCCCTATCAAAATCAGGCTGTGCATCCGAAGAGCACAAAGATAGGTCAAGGCAAGAAAATGAAGCGGTTCTCGGACAGTGATGCGTAAACTCATCCACGTTTAGGACACCCATCTCAAGCTCTTCGATTAGATCGGCAAGGACTTGTCCACTGGGATTTATGGAGTAATCTCCCCAGAGAGGATGCCTGCCGTTCAGATCTCCAAGCAAGAGATAGGGCCTCGGCAACCGTGCCACGACGCGGCGGAAGTCCCCCGCGTCGAAGTCAGCTGACGGTGGAATGTACGCAGAAATGATAGTATACCTCCTATCCAGGTGCAGCTGCACAGCCACTGCCTGAAAGGAGCTATCTAAAGAGAAAGGAAGAACGGAGACATCATGCCGGGTGTAAACCGCGCATCCCCCAGCCCAGCCATCCCGCGGTGGTGGGGTCGCAAGACCCTTATACCACGGGAGGGCGGGTAGGGGGCACGCGCCTAGCATGGTCTCCTGCAAAAAGATAGCTAACGGGGAACGGGACGGGACGAGACGAGCCTCCCCGCAGCTCCTCCCAGTTGGCCCGGAGTCCACGGCAATTCCATTGAAGGAATATGCCCTCCAGGACTAGCTCGGAGGAGACGCGGGGGCCCTCCTCGAACTGAAGACCCTCACGGGAATGGCCGTACGCTTCCCGGGGGCAGAACCCCGGGCACTGTTGGCCGGACAAAGCGCTGAAGGCGCTGTCGCCTTCGAGGACTTATTGGGGGAGGTTGGGCTCGCCATGCGAGTCTTTTCCTCCCTCCGCCTCGAAACCTTAGGCGGGCGTTGCAGCTTCGGAGGCGGGGAGCCCTCTTTTCGAGGAACCACCGTCTCCGAGCCACTCGCTCTACCTCGGGGCGTGGGCGAAGGAGCCGAAGCTCCTTTGTTGCTGTCCTCCTTTCGGGGGACAGCGTTAGGAACCCTGGAAGATGGCCTAGCGACCATCTTCAAGGGTGTTGCCTCCTGTGAGTCTAACGACTCGGTGGAGGCGCGTGGCCGTTTCGCCTTACGGGAAACGGTCACGCTGGGGGAAGAGGGGGGAGCCAGGGCTGGGTATGAACCCTTTTTGCCGCCAGCTTTACCAGGGAAGCGCCCGGGTGTAGTAGAGCCCGCAGAAGGGCACCGAATGGGCGCGGAAACAACCGTGCTCGTTGGCCTGGATGGGCCTGGAGCAGAGGGTGCTTTTCTAGCTATTGAGGCATATGACGTCCCAGGCAGAGCCGGGCGTGCCAGGACCAAGTCCTTAGCCTCGCGGAATGAGAGTCGATCCTGGGCCTGAACGGCCAGGATTTCTTTCTCAAGGAGATATGCACCACATTGCTTCGAAGAAGCAGGGTGCGGCTCTCCGCAATTGACACACTTGGCCACACACGATTTGGACTTATCGTGTCGCCTTGGAGCAATTTACACAGACTTCTGGTGACCCCGATTTTGCACGTCTACATGATCGATTCGTGTGGCCGAAGCGGTGACAGTAATAGCACCGCCGCGGCAGTGGCACGAATGCCTTCACGCGGTAACGGTACCAACCGGCACGCACCGACTCAGGGAGCTTGTCACAGTCGAACGTGACGAAGAGTGTAGGGGTGGGTCTCGAGGCCCCTCCCTGTTTTCTCATCACACGTTCGACCTTGACCGCCCCATGGTCGGCCAGCTCTAGGGTGATGTCTTCTATGGAGTAGTCAACGAGTTCCCTCGCATAAACTACTCCTTTCACAAAGTTCATGGTAGAGTGCGGCGTCACACTCACCGGGGTGCCATGAAGTGTCCGAAGAGCACTTATCTTGGCCGCCTCGGCGGGATTCGCCAGAAGGCTCCCGTCTGAGAAACGGGTTACCTTCGGCTCTCTACCAATTGCACTAGCTAATCCTCTCCTCTGATGGATCATGTTGCCCTTGGACAACATGGTGCCATCAGTGGAGCGAATAACGAGGAAGCGCTTGAAGCCAGCGGGCTCGAAAACTCCAGGTAACCTCTGAATCAGGGGCCCCGATGTCATCGAGGCTCCGCCCTGTGCATTCTTGGTGTTAGTCTTAGTCAGGGGCTCCGCACACGAGGGGGTAGAGGG
The DNA here is from genome assembly GCA_963969495.1 of Ceratothoa steindachneri. Lineage (NCBI taxonomy): Eukaryota > Metazoa > Arthropoda > Malacostraca > Isopoda > Cymothoidae > Ceratothoa > Ceratothoa steindachneri. The sequence goes on from OZ018328.1 coordinate 114,375,233, forward strand.
GCCGGATGTGCCGATCTTGGCCTGGTCGCCTACCAAAGTGGTAGCAGACCCATCCGTCCCCGCAGCCCCCGCGGATGGAGAGGAGCCCCGAGTCTTCTTTGTCTTTTTAGTCTTTTTCTTTTTAGGAGAGGAGGGCGGGGAATGAACCTGCTTCTCACTTCCGCCGGCAGAAGCCCCCATGCCAGATGGGCCGGCCTCAGCCAGGTCCCTCTCCGAAATGGAGAAGGTCCTGGTAGTCGTAGGGTCACCTGTCGGAGGAGCTCCCTCCCCTCCTTTTACTGCCTCGGAGCCCTCGGCCGTTTGAGGGGGACCTTGCATAGGGGCGGATTCGGGTTCGGTGCTTGGCGCCGAGCCCGGATTCCCCCCCATGGAAGGCCCTACCGTCTGAGGCTGGGTCTCCTCAAGGACCATGTCTATCACAGGATGGGCCTCCAGTTGGCCATCCCCTCCCAGGACATCGCAGGTCCCCTTGGCAGTGTCGCCAGTCTTGTGTGGGGAGGCACAGGCCTTGACCCCGGCAAGGTTTAAAACTCTTGCCAGCAGGTCTTTTGAGGGAAGCGCCTGAAGGGGCCTGGCTTGCCTCTCCCCCCTAAGGGGGTTTGCCCTACCGAGCCGCTTGCACGAGGGGCGGTCGGCAATGGGCTGCCTGCTGGCTTTCTTGGCAGTCCCCTTAGAAAGCAAAGGAGGGACTGCCGCTGAAGATAGGGAGGTGCCCGAAAGCACCTCCAGAGAAGGGGGTGAGGGGGAGTCCCCTACACCCGTAGGCGTAGGAGAGGAGTAAGCCTCCTCTCCGGTTAAAGAAGTATGGAGGGTCCCCTGCGCAAGCACAAGGGGGGGGACCTCCATTTTCTGGGTGGAGCTGCCCGAGGGCGGCTCCGTAGATGTTCTTGGAGAAGTTGGGGGTTGGGGTTTTTGTTTTTTTTCATACATGGGCATGGTGACCCTCTTTTTAATACGGGACGCAATAGCTCATCACCTCTTGCAGTTGCCCCGCACTGCAAGAGGTGCTTACAGGCCCGGCAGAGCCAGGCGCCACCATTTGGGACCACCCCTCCCACCTGGTGGCCTGGCAGTCCATCGGCATGGCGGCTCAACCTTGAACACGGCGTAAAAATTAATAGATTTTGAAGAGGAGAGGAAAAGGGATGTGAGGAAGGTATGGGTGGAGATGAAGCAGGTTGTTAAAAACCAGCCACCCCAGACTGGAGCTCAGAGGTTAGGGAATATTGTCCCCTCCCCCCTCAGCCCCGATCCGGGATGGTTGGCTGAGAAGAAGGTCAGCATCTACCCTGTGAAATTAGAGGCTGACCAGAGAAAGCTGTGGGAGAGATTGTTTGAAAAGCGACGAAGTAGGGGAGAAATACAGGCTATCTGAAGGAAGGAAGAGTGGCTAAGCTATGGCCGGAAGGAGCGCTGGATCCCGTCAGCACGGCGGCCAGGATTGCAAATCACCACGCCCCATACGGGTTTTTAGCTGTTGAATAATTTCTGTTTCCATATTAACGTCTGAGTCATTTCCAGATGAAATTTCTGTACTACCTACTCTTTCAAATTGCTTCTTACTTGAATGAATTTCTTTTTTGTGTACTGCTTGTTTTGTGATGCTTTAGCTTTTTGCAATGGGGACTCTCCAATTGTGACCAAAGATGTATCGAGGTTTTGAAGTTCATACTCCTTTTCTAATTTAATATCACATTGTGATGGAGTGAGCTTTTGAGATCCAGTGTGTGAAGATGAGGCTTTCAACAATAAATTGCAACAGGTAGGACATACTTCATGCTGTGCCATCAGATTACAAGCAAGATTGCTTCAGGTACGAAACGAAGTCTTTTAGTAATTTTTTTCTTGTGTTTTTGAAAATGGTCACAGCAATAACACCCTACATTCCATGAGCCTAGATCCCTGGTACCTGGAAAAAAAATAAAAAGTGCCACAGTGTGAAGAAATATGTATTATATAGTTTAGTTGCTCATGCACTAATCCCATTGCATAATATTACAAACTTTTATTCAACTGCTTCCTAGCTAATTACATTTGAGTTATTAGTCCAGGATAAAAACTTATCAATTTTTCACATTAACTTTAGATGTAATTTAATTATAATGAATAACTAGATTGAAAAGAAATGCCAGGAATTGGGTAAATAAAGTTACTCATGTGTACAATAGTGACATCATTTCACCAGGCATAATTAATAATCACAAGGCAACACAGATATTAAATGTATATAATTTGCAATATAACGTTGTAAATATGAAAAATATGAAATGAAACTGGAAATAGTTTATGGTATAAAGGTAAGAAGAAGAAAAAACTGAATACAAAGATGTCTTACCAAGCTAAGATGGTGATGCTCCTCACTAGGTCACACTCTCACATTGACTGAGAGAGAGTAGAGCTGTAGACCAAAGTTTACTATCCTGGGCATCCCATTGACAAGTCAATTCATGTTTCAACTGGTATTATTGGAGCACAACACTTACTGAACTTATCTATATTTTGTCTTGTTCATTCAAATTTGTTTTATATATTATATGAATAATTCCTGTAAGAATATGGAGAATGTTATAAATTATATATTATTTTTTTCCTAATAATTACCAATTATAATTTTCTTAGTATTTACATTAAAATTTTACTAAACATCAATGTGATTAACAAAGTTGATATCATTCATGAAAAAATAACTTAAAATAGAGGTTACTTGTATAGGTCTATGGTAATTACCATAGCTAGGCTTAGATGGGGAAGGCTGGTGTTTGTAGGAGACACTCCCCCCATCCTGTTCATGGAGAATAACTTACATTTGAAAGTAAAAAACGAAACAAAGATTTGTTACCCTTTCCTTATATTTTCTCATTACTTTAGGGAAATGTCTGTAAAATTTAACATTTTATATTTTTTTCTTTCAGCTTCAAAATCATACTTTTAGTCTTGCAGGCACTCATTTAGGACTTCTCTGTGACTGCACTTTACTCCCCTCTGAATGGTATGCCCCAAAAAACTGGAGGGCTGGCTATGCCCATGGTAATTACAATATACAGTAGACATCAAATACCAAAATCGTCACTTTTTTGGCTAAGTTGTACTCACATAAAAATTTGTAGCTCCTAAAATAAACATTTCTTAAAGAAAATTCTTTATGAACACTTTGCTATACATATGTAAAAATTCTTAGGGAAAGTTACAAAAAAAATCAATTCCTATATCAAGTGACCTTTTCAAGGTCAAAGGTTTGACGTTGTAAGGAAATATATGCATTAATAAAAGTTGTAGGGAATCTTATTGGCTTTAAAATGGTACAAAATTGAGCTCTGTAGGTGCAATAGTCTCCAAGATACTTGACTTTGAACTTTTTCACTTTTTGCAAAAATGACTCTTTCCCCCCAACTTTGAGGGGTCATATCTTAGAAACAGTTTGACCTACAGAGGTGATACACATACCATTGAATTTGTCTCATTAAGGTCTATAAGTACAGTAATTTGCAAGAAAATCTGAGTCAGTGGCAAAAATGACTGGTTGAATTGATATCCAACCATATTCTGTGACTGAAGACATTGGTTTTCAGAGTTAATTGGGGGGTTAATTGGAGTGCATGCGGCATAGGTCCTAAGTCCTAAATAATATAAAGCCTCTGCCTCTTAACTGCTTGCATACTACCTTCACATGGTCCCCCTGTTGCTTTACTGAATGCATGTAAATGACCGAGTGGCTGACGGTATAATCAGACCCCAATCCCAGCTGCCTTGCAGGGTATGCCTCTTTAGGCAAAGGCTAGGAGAAGGAAAACTCTGAATTTAAACCCTCTGCTGCCTTGTAGGGTATGCCTCCTCAGGCAAAGGCTAGAAGGAAAACTCCAATATAAAACCATGCCAGTTTGAGTAGAAGGGACTCTTTAGCCCTGGTAAGCAACTCTTCTAGGAGAAGGCTCCAAAATCAAACCATTGTTCCCTCACTGTTGGATGGTGCCATAGTCTTTGTACCAAGTCCTTCCACAGTCCTAGGTTTGGGTTCCCTAGTTGATGGTACAGTCAAGTGTCTGACTTTCCTTTCTTATCGTTTAACTGATTTTTTCAAAAGGTGTGTAGGGCAGGCTGATTAGATGAGCAAGGTTGCTCGGTGGGTTTTTCAGGTGGATGCCTTTGTCCGATTCTTAATCATTCTCTAATAATCTTTTTTTTTATAAATTTATTTTGAAAATCCATTCCACCTGTCCTCCCCCAGTCTTGTGGCGATTCTGGGGATATTTTGCCTTTCATGGTGTCTCGGCTCCGCCATGTTGACCAATTTTTCCGGTTCTTTTAGAGTTGCTTATGGACTTTATTACTTCTCAATCCTTTGCACATATTGTTGTTATTGACTATATTTACTTTGTTGTTGGTTTTACCTTTGTTACTTTATTAAATATTTTTGTTTTAAACCTTTTACTGGTGCTTTTGTTTCTAATTTTCTAGATCTTCAGGCTCATGCAAAGAATTATGACATCCTTTTCCTTGCAGAAACCTTAGTGACAAGTAATAAATCTAATTCAGAATTCCTTATTCCAGGGTTTTCTAGCCCTGATTTTATTTATCATCGAAATACGCCAGGAGCTCAGGGTATGACTATCTTTTAGATGATATTTCCTTGGCTCAATCAACAGAAAGGAAAGCTTGTTTTGTAATTAGTGGGTACTGTAATGCAAAGCATGAAGAATGGCTCAATTCTAATGTAACTGATGAGCATAGTAGGTCAGCTTATGAATTTTGCACTGCTGCTGATTGTCTCCAGATGATTCAGGTACCCACCCATAATTCAGGTAATAGACTAGGTCTTGTGTTCACATATGCTCCAGCAGCTGTAGATGCAAAAGTCTGTGAAAATTTGGGGACATCAGATCATTGTTCCATTAGAATGGACATAGCTGTTAATCAACATATCTCAAATACCATGATCAAAAAAAGAGTTTGGCTTAAATCTAAAGCTGATTAGGTTGGTTGTGAAGAGAGTTGTCGAGCCTTGAATATTTCAGATGCAATATCTGACCCACATCCAATGGCTAAGGTGAATGATATGTTATCTATTGTAGAATTATCAGTATTTGTACAAACGACCAGCCATGGTTTGATGAATCCTGTAGAAGAGCCTACCATGATAAGCAAACAAAATTTAATGTATGGAGGCATAATCAGACGTGAGAAAACTTTGAGATCTTTGTTCAGTCTTGGCGTACTGCCAACAGAGTTTACCATCGGGCTGAGAGATTATATAATGATAATCTGAAGAGTAAGTTGGCAGAGATCAGACAGTCTCATTTGTGGTGGACTAAATTAAAATCTGCTATTTTTGACTAACACTTCTACCATTCCACCACTACTTTTGCCAAATGGAAAGCTAGCAACTAGGGCAGTTACTCCATCGAGCTTTTGAAGCCAAGCAGTCAGTTGAAGAAGTTCCTCTCCCTGACACTTGCCATCCTGAGCCTCATTTGACTGGGTTTGCTTTTCATGCAAGGGATGTTAAAAAGATACTTGACAGTCTTGACAGCTGGGGCGGAGTCTCCTGACAACTTTTTCCCTTTATTTTTTAAAAAGATGTCTACTGATTTAGCACCTAAATTAAGTATATTATATAAATTTTTATTTAGATGAAGCACCTTTCCTGATAATGGTAAATTGAGCATGTTGTGCCTATTCCTAAGAGCATGTTATCTGCCGATTGTAGTCAATACAGGCATATTTCAATACTTCCTGCACTCTCTAAGGTTGCTAAGAAGCTGATATCTAGGCCCTTGTATAGATACCTGGAGTCGAATAGCTTACTGGCTAGAAGTAAGTATTCATGTAGGAGGTAGTTGGGTACTTGTGATGCCCTTTTAGATTTGGCTTGTAGTATGCAAGATAATCTTGACAAGGGTTTTGAATCTAGATTAGTTGATTGATTTTAGTGCTGCTTTTGATTGTTTTAACCATAAAGCACTTGTTTTTAAACTACAAAACCTTGGAATAGGTGGCTACATCCTAGAACTACTTAACGACTTTTTAATAGATCGGCAGCAACGTGTTGTCATAGATGGAGTTTTTAGTGAACCTAGACATGATGTGTCTGGAATTCCACAAGGCAGTGTTCTTGGGCCTTTGTTGTTTTTAGTATGCACAAGTGATTTGGTACAAGGTCTTGAAAACAAGGTTGTTCAGTATGCAGATGACACTACACTTGTTGGAGTAGTCAGGTCTCTAGCAATGAGAAACCAGGTTGACATGAGTCTAAATAGTGATCTAGAAAAAATTACAAAATGGTGTGATCGTTGGGGTATGAAGCTTAATTCAAGTAAAACTAAGACCCTCTTGGTTAGTAGATCTCGTACCAATGAGCCACCTCAAACTCCACTCTGTGTTGGAGATACACTTCTTGCTGAGTCGGAATCCCTAACGATCCTTGGCATTACCTATGATTCTCACCTGACTTTTGAGAAGCATCTTTTAAATGTATCTGCTAATGCTGCCCGAAAACTTGGTATTGTACGTAAGTCCTCATATATCTATAATAATGAAGATATTAATGCCACTTGTTTCAGGTCCTTTGTTCTCCATCTTCTTGAGTATTGTTCTCCAGTTTGGATATCCGCATCTGCCAGAGATCTGTCTCTTTTATATAGGGTTGCTCATGGAGGCAGGTTCCTTTTTCCTGATGGGGCTAGCTATGACTTGGATCATCGACGGATGATTTCATGTTTGTCGATATTCGATAAATACTACTTCAGTAGGGAATTGCCACTATCATTTTTCATTCCCGAGCCCCTGCGGATGGACAACATCCACATGCACTATGCATTCTTCACTGCTGCACTTTTCAGTTTCAGCGTTGCTTTTTGCCAAGAATGGTAAAGCAGTGGAATGAACCTTCCTGCAGAAGTTGTGCAGGAAGATCTTAATATCTTCAAACAAGGTTGCAATGCTAGATTAAGGGTGGGTGCTAGTGCCTCATAATTTTAATATTGATTTGATTTTAATCATTTTTAAACTTATTTATTTATTTACACATTTCAATTTCTTTCTTCTAGCATTCTTTCTTACTTGACATATGGACACTGTGTTCTGTGGGAGCTTGTTTTCAAGTTCATGGCCATTAGGCTTTTCCCACAAGAATTTTGTGTTCATTATCTCAAATAATAATAATAATAATAATAATAATAAGAGTGCTGAAATTAGCATGTTTCAATTACAGTATCCCAAGCAGAAGAAATTTTTCAGAAAATGTTGTCTCCAAAAAGTTCAAATTATGGTTAACAGTGCCAATTATATATCACTGACCTCAGATGTTTGGACAGCCAGTAAAAGTGGTACTCCATTTTTGAGCCTGACAAGTCATTGGCTTTCAGAGACTTTTAAACAATAAATGGCAGTTTTATGTGTTGTTCCTTTACAAGGTGCGCACACTGCACAAAGAATAAGTGAGGAACTTTTCAAAGCAATTGGTACTTATGATCTTGCAGAGAGTAAAATTCACACTGTACTAAGAGATTCAGGGACAAATATGGTGACAGGAGTCCAAGAAAGTGGTCTTCAGTCACAATTATGTTTTATACACACTTTACAGCTTTGTATAAATGACTCAATATTTTCACAGAGAGCAATTAAGGATATCATAGCAATTAGCATAAGTATTGTTACTCACTTTAATCAGTGACCCTCTACAGTAAACAAACTCACAATAATCCAAGAGCAGCTAGGTCTGAAAACCTATAAACTGATTCAAAATGTGAGTACTAGATGGAACAGCACTTTATAAATGCCTCAAAGAATTTTAAAACCATGCAAAGCCCTGGTCACATATACTGTAGATCAGAGCATAGCTTCTTTAAGTGAGTATCAGCGAAGTATGGTGGACAAACTGTGTCACCTTCTCAAGCCCTTTGAGATCATAAGAGATGCAAGTAAAAGGGAGTCTACCACATCAATAATTATTCCTACATTCTTAACCCTCAAGCTGTTCTTATCCAAAGCTCTGAAAAGCCAAAGCTTCAGTGGCATCATTAATACAATTGAAGAACTGGAAACCTCAGTGAAGAGAAGGTTTGATGCATATTTGGAAGAAAAATCTGTGTTTATCTACTTTTCTTGATCCAAAATTTAAATTAAAATGCCAAAAAAATGGTCTAGAATCCTCAATTAAGCAGTGGGTTACAGAGGAACTGAACATAGTTAGAACTGGTGATATTGGAGAGGATTCTTCTTTAAATCCTACTGAAGACCCAGACAAGGATATGGACACTGATGCTGAAGAAGATAGAGAGTCTTGAAACTCAGACTACATTAGTCTTTCTGCATGTTTTGATGAGATCACAAATGTCTGTCTCAGTCCCAGTTTGTCCACTCCAGATATTATTAAGGTGGACCATGAACAAGATCAAATAAGCAATCAAGAATTAGGTCAACTACTGTTAGTGATTCAGAGACAAACTTCATTCAAGATGAAGCAAAACGATCCCTGCAATAAAGAAATGCATCATTACTTAAATTTGCCTTTGTTGGGAAGAAAAGAAAATCCATTTCAGTGGTTGGAGTAACAGTAGAGAAACTTTACCTCTGTTGAGCAAATTGGCACCGAAATATTTATGTGCACCATCATCTTCAGTGGAAAGCAAAAGGCTGTTTAGTACAGGTGAGCATATATATGAGCCTACAAGGAATAAATAGACTTTGCCCAGAAAATAAAGAAATCTTAATGTTTTTAAATTTTAATTTAAGTGTTTAATTTAACGTACTGAGTAAAATCCTTTGTCTAGTTCCATACTTTTCATGATATATTAAAATAACTTGTTTTCTTATGCACACCAGGCATGGTGAATGATATTACTCAATTACTCTACTAAGCAAGTTGAAATAGGTATATAATTTTTCTTGGTTGTAATGTAAAGTAATATGTTGATTATTTTTTTTTCTAGTTTCAAAATTGAAGCAAATGCCAGTACTTTATATCATAATTTTATATATCAATTTGAATTACCCAATATACATTTGCATAGGGGCTTCTTTGAAATAAATGCAGTGGAAAGGTATCAGAGTTTTGGTAACATCATCACCATCCTTATATAACATTATTAATATTGTGTTATGTACCATGTTTTATACAAGAGAGAAATATATCTACTAATCAGCCCTGATTAATCAGTCAAAAGGCTGATTACTGATTAATCAGTGCAACCCTAATTTACAGGTAAAACCATAAGCCACAAATTTAATATAAATGACAAATAGGGTTGGCCAAGGACAGACCCCTGGGAAACTCCACTAGTTACACAAGTAGAATCACTCTCAGAAACCCTGATCATAACCCTCATTACTCTACCGCTCAGAAATCCATATATCCAAGAGAGTAAGGGATCCCCTATAACGAGTTGGGAGAGCTTGTTGATCATGAGGTTATGATTGACAAGGTTGAACACCTTCCTAAAGTCAAACAATATGAGGTTCACCATGTGCCCCTGGTCAAGCCAGCAAGTGATGTCATTGTATGTTGCAAGGAGCTGATCATCAACTGAGTGGGCCTTGCGGAAGCCAAACTGGTTAGAATGTAATAATGTGTTATCCACAAGGAAAGATGTCAAATTGTTCACAATAATATGCTCAAGACACTTACAGACACGGTAGTGAGACTTATCAGTCTGTAATTTAGGGGGGGAGTATGCACACCCTTCTTGAAGATGGGGACTACTAAGGAAGACTTCCAGGCTGATGGGAGTTCTCCAGTTTGGACTGATTTATGGAATAGCCAGAGAAGGGGGTATGAAAGGGATGAGGACCAGTGTTTGAGCAAAGAGGGGTGGATTCCATCAGGCCCCATACTGCTAGAGAGGTTGAGATCATGCAGAGCATTGACATCAGACAGATTTATAACTAAGTTACTCAGGTTATCTTCAAAGTTCTGGTTCTCCACTGGATTTTCAGGGGTACTGGTAGAATATACAGAAGAGAATGCCTTGGTAAACAGATCAGCCATTTCTGGGTTGGAAGAACAAATTTCACCTGAGGGTTGCTTAAAGGGTACTATAGAGGGTCATCCCACTTTCTTGTTGAAGATATAAGCAATGGAACAGCTTAGGCTTAGCCTTTAGGTTAGAAATTAGGTGGGATTCATAAGCTTTACTGTGACTGATAGGAATAATTTCTGTACTCAAAATTTACATCCAGAAAGAAGGACAAGGCATTTTTGGCAACATCCGAGTTCCTGCCCCATGACTGTAGCATCACCCTATAATGAACCCAGGCATTGTGACAATTCCTAACCAGATCAGCTGGTGGTTTAGATTTCTAGGGGACCATAGGGCAGCCCAATGTCACTTTACTAGGAATGTACAGAGAGAACATTGCTTGTAGTATTTCTAAAAATCTACTATACGCAGCCTCCACAGACCTGCTTGAGAACTCATAATAAAAATCAAAGTCCAAGTGCACTATTCATGGCTCGATAATTACCCATATGCCATAGTATAATTGTCTTGGGAGTCTGGGCTGGAGTGAGACAAAGTAAGGTATAGGTAAAGGATACAAGTAGCTGATCACAGTTGGGTAAGGGAGGATGGAGTTGTACATGAGTGACCCTGTCATGTTCAGTAGTGAAGAGCAAGTCGAGAGTGTTGTCTGCTCTTAGGTTAGTAGGCTCAGTTACTCATTGTTGAAAACCCAGAGACAAAGCAGTCAAGGAAGGATGCATTATGGGCAGTGGAGACAATGGGCACATCACCAGGCCAGTTGATGCTTGGCAGATTGAAATCTCCCATAAGGATTAATTCTTTACCAGGAGCAAAGTCCACTAGGAATAACTTAAGCTCACTGTCATGAAGGTGAGAGTTAGAGGGAGGACAATAAGCTGCTAGGATGTGAACTCTATAGTAGGGCAGGTAGACTCCTACCAAATTACTGACTGGTGGGTCAAGCGCAATATAGCAGCACCCTCTTAAGTATCTTTACACACTATGCTATATTTAGGAATGGCAACAAAGGAATCAAGGGCAGAAGGAAGGAGCCATGTTTCAGTAATAGCTAAAATATCAATCTTATTGAATGACACAAAGTAAGAAACTAAAGCTAACATTACTAATACTATTTACATTAATCTGGGAAAAATTTCCTATACTAAAGGGGCAGAGTGAGGCACAGCACCAGCAGATAGCAGGCTAGGCTGAGCACCTCCACCAACATCACGAGAGGCTGGGTCAGCGGTGCCAGGCCCAGCCCAATGCCGGGCACTGGTAGAACCCACAGTGCCCGCAGAATGCTGGCGCCTCGCATACGACTCTTGTCTTTGAATGTAGGTTAAGTCTTTATTAAGATATACATGATTGTGCTGTTCCTTGGCCCTCAGCATACTGGCTTTCTGGAGCAATTCCTATCTCTTGTCCATATCAGCACATTTAACCCTGTAAATACCATGCTCGCGATTGATGCAGTATATATCAGACAAGGGGACAATGGAACCCACAGCCAAAGTGGCAGGCTGGTTTATTTTTAGCCAGGGCCTCAGCATCATTGGAGGCTTTGATGCTCCGAACAATCAAAGAGTCCTTCCTTTTTCTTCTCTCCTCCATCTCAGTAATCTCCTTCCTAATCATTAGGCTAACAGAGACTGAATTAGAGATGGCCTCAGTGAGAAATTGCAGTGCCGGGTTAAGGGAAGCCCTAGCACAAGCAGTAGTCCAGTCACTGGCAGCCTGAAGAGTAGCAGTTTGGACACTGGCCATGGCAGAGACCTGCTCAGTGAGAGATCTCACAGAAGCACACAGAGCTTTGAGTGTCTCCTGCAATTGCTTAATAGCACCATAGTTATTATTTCCTGCACCAGCAGCTCCATTAAGAGTTATTTCCACTGTTTACCCTACAACCTGTGCAGCTGGCTCAATGATTACTTGTTTGATAATAAAATGAGAGTGGTGGTGCATGGTGACTATAGTTATAGAGTTAATGTTGGTAGTGGTGTTCCACAGGGTTCTGTTATTGGTCCTCTGGATCGAGAACTGGCTAAGTGGCAGACGGCAACGGGTGGTGGTGAATGGAGTCTTCTGAGTGGGTGCCCATTACTAGCAGGGTGCCTCAAGGTTCTGTCCTGGAACCACTACTATTCATCATCTACATCAACGACATGAACGGTGACATAGTTGCCAAGATTTCCAAATTTCACGACGATACCAAGCTTGATATGAACGTTGCAAAGGATGGAAATACTGCCTGCCTTCAGGAAGATCTTCGGAAGATTGAGGAGTGGTCGGACACGTGGCAAATGCCTTTTAACGTGAACAAATGCAAAGTGATGCATATCGGCCACAGAAACCCCCAATCTCAGTATATCCTTAAGGGCACTGCTATCGAATCCACCGACACTGACAAGGACTTGGGTGTAACAATCACTAATGACCTCAAGTTCTCGAAACAGTGCATTGAGGCGGAGAAAAAGACCCAAAGGATGCTAGGCTATATTAAGCGCCAGTTTGGTTATTGGAACCAGGAGATTGTACTGTGCTTGTACAACTCACTTGTCCGACCGCACCTGGAGTATGCCGTACAATTTTTGGAGTCCTTCATTGCGAAAGGACATCGCGAAATTGGAACGTGTACAAGCCAGGGCAACCAAGCTGATTCCCTCTATCCGACATAAAAGTTATGAGGATAGACTAAGGGAATTAGATCTGTTCTTGCTGGAAACCCGTAGACTGCGTGGTCAGCTCATTGAAGTTTTCAAAATACTTTGAGGGTTCGACAATGTTGACTACCGGGATATTTTCACACTGAGTGAGAACAGAACGCGCAATCTCCCCAGTGATGGGAGAGCCCAATACAGAGAGATCATCCAAAGCCACAATCTTAACATGGGAGAGAATTGTTTTGAATTTTTGAAGAATGACATGAGTATCATCATTTATGATAGTCAACTCACATTTGGAGCTATTAATCTCTAGCCATATTTTGTTAAATTCAGAAACTTTTTCGTGGGTAACAGCAATTGAACCATCATCCAAGTACCACATATTAAGCTCTATTTTAGGCTTTTAATGATCTTATCTATACCGAGTAAAAACAGTGCAGGTCCCTTTTTTTTTCTTTTTTTTTGATTAAGGGGCTATCTGGCGACTGCCGACTTAGGCATAAATTGCCGTAAACAAACAGCCTAGTTCTAGGCTACTTCAAAATAATTCAACAGGAAACAACAATAAAAAGAAATAACAATAACAAAGCAATAACAAAAATGATAACAAAAACAACAACAATAAAACCGGGTTAAATGAAAGGGAGAAGGCCGGCCTCCCCCAAAAAGTAAATAAGTCCACCAGTCATGGTGCACGCACTCGTCCCGAGTACAAGGGACAGGCGGTAGCGACCCCGCCCATCCCGGTACCGAGACAGGTATCGTGCGCGAAGATCACCCATCCTGGGACATTCGACAAGAATATGCCAAACAGTCTGGGGGACGACGCAGTCGTTGCAATAGGGCGCATGCGAGCGCTCCATCAAGTAGCGATGCGTCACACGAGTGTGTCCGATTCAAAGACGACAGAAAGCAACCTGAAGCCGCCGCGGCATTAGGATAGATCCATGGGAACAGTCGCGGCGCAATGGCACGCAACTTTAAGTTCCCTTCGACCGTCTCCCATCTTCTTTGCCAAGCAGTCCGAAGAGCTGCCCGTATTCCTGCCATGTAGTCGGTGTGAGGAAGAGCGAAACGCTGGTCCGGTCGCAGAGTCCTCGCGGACTCTTTGGCGCCCTCATCGGCGCGCTGATTCCCCGCAATTCCTACATGTCCAGGAACCCAGCAGAAGATAATCTCGACATCTGCCCGGCTCGCCAAAACCATGGCGTCACGGATATCGCGAACCAGGGGATGCGGAGATTCCAATGCCCCCAGAGCACTCAGGGCGCTTTGTGAGTCGCTATAGATCACAATCCGGTCTCCGAACCGGGCACGTCGCGTAATCTCCCGTACCGAGTGGTGTATTGCCACCAGCTCGGCCGTGAAGACAGACGCAGCGCCCGGTAGAGCCCCGCTGACTTCAAACAGAGGGGATACGGCGTGGAAGCCGACCCCCTCTTGGGACTTGGAGCCATCCGTATACACTGGCACGGTACCAGCGTGACACGATGTGTGCTCCAAAAAGGTCGAACGCAATACTCCCGGCGCAGTACAAGCTTTGGGAGCAGAGGCGTGGCGACAAATAGCCAAATGTGGTACCCTCCAGGGTGGCGTCCTGGGCAGAACCAGGGGCGCCACCGGCCCGAGAGCTATATCTACCTCTCGAAGGAGTTTCCTGGACCTAAACCCAAAGGGCTTAGGGTATGACTGGCGTCTCTCGGCGGCATAGGCACCATCGAGATCAGCTGCGGATGCAGTGAGAGCTGTTGGCGACTGAGGGAGGCGCCGGGCTCGCGTGTACAGGCGAGTGATGCACTGCACGCGGCGCAGAGCGAGTGGCATCTCCCCAGCATCGACCAACAGGCTCTCAATGGGGAAAGTGCGGAAGGCACCGGTCGCAAGGCGAAGGCCAGTGTGGTGGATCGAATCCACCTTCCGCAATAAACGCTCGGCTGCAGATGCCTAAAACTCGCATCCGTAGTCGAGCTTCGAGCGAACAAAGGATCGATAAAAAAGTAAGGCAGTAGCCCTATCAGCGCCCCAAGCGCTGAAGGTCACGGAACGGAGAATGTCCATGGCGCGGGTACAAGAGACCCTAAGGCTGCGAATATGAGCCTCCCAGGTGAGGCGTCGGTCGAATACAAGACCAAGGAAACGGTGCGACTCAACCACATCCAGGCGCACCCCATTAAGAAACAAATCTGGGTCGGGGTGAAGCCGTGGATGGCGGCAGAAGTGCACCACCTTAGTCTTGGCCAAAGAAAACCGAAACCTGTGCGCTTCGGCATAGCGAGAGACGCGGTTCAATGCCTGTTGGAGTCGACGCTCCAGAGTTGGCATCTGGGCCGCGCCAAAAGAGATCGAAAGGTCGTCCACGTAGAGCGTAGCGAGAACATCTTTCGGCAGCACCGAGGTGATGCCGTTGATGCTCAGGGCAAAGAGTGTGACACTGAGGACACTTCCCTGCGGGACACCCTCTTCCTGCTCCTTTGGGCCGGAGAGGGCTCCCCCCCACCCGTACGCGGAATCGACGATCTCGCAAAAATTCAGATATAAACATTGGGAGGCGTCCCCTCGCCCCCATCGTGTGGAGAGTCTCCATGATACCGTATCGCCATGCGGTATCATAGGCCTTCTCCAGATCAAAAAAACACCGTGGCGTAGTGCTGTCTACGAAGGAAAGCCTCGCAGACGGCATTTTCCAGTCGGAGCAGAGCATCCGACGTGGAGTGGAACTTACGGAAGCCGCACTGTGCAGAAGACAGATGGCCTCCGCTGTCCAGGAAATAGGCTAATCTAACATTTACCAATTTCTCCATCAACTTGCACACGCAAGAGGTTAGAGAGATTGGGCGGAAACCGGTCGGAGTAGAGTGATCTCTTCCCGGCTTGCGAAAGGCGAGCACAGTAGCGATTCGCCAGGAGTCTGGGAGAAGACCCTCCACCCAGATCCTGTTGAACAAATCTAACAGAAAGGCCATGCCTCCCTCACCCAGGTGTCGAAGCATGGCGTACGGGACATCGTCCGGACCATGGGCGGTGTCCGCGCACGAAGCGAGAGCGGAACGCAACTCACTCACAGTAAACTTGTCGTTGAAGGGTTCTCCGCCTCTGGAGGTAAAGTCCAGCCGGTGGCCTTCCGCGACATCACGACGTGCATTGAATGCTGGCGGAGCAGCATCACGGCTAGAGAATGCGGAAAAAGCGGTCGCTAAGGATTCCGCCACGGACGCGGGGTCCGAGATTGCGGTCCCATTCTCCTGGAGAACAGGAGGGGGGTCCTGCGAAAATCCTTTTGACTCGCTTCCACACCTCAGCTAAAGGGGTCTTCCCGTTAAGTGAAGACACGTATGCCCGCCAAGAAGAGCGGCGGGCGTGCTTCGAAACATACCGGAACCTAGCCCTAGCCCGACGAAATTCAGCGACAGTGAAATCGTTCGGGCGGCGCTTATAGCGCATGTAGGCATAACGCTTCTGTTTGAGGGCCGTCTCACACTCGGCCGACCACCATGGGAGTGGTCGGTGTGCAAAACGGCCAGACCTCCTAGGAATAGTAGTCAGGCCCACAGCGATGAGGTTGCCGGAGAAGAACTCAACAGCCTCATCTACCGACCTAAACTCCTCGACTGAGATAGAGAATTCAGTCATTTCCTGAAATGCAGGCCACCGCGCCCGCGCCAAGCACCACCGAGGTGGTCTCTCAGGCGGCAGTTGCCCTGAAAATGATATTTGAATGGGAAAGTGATCACTACCATGGAGGTCATCGACCACCCCCCCCAATCAAAATCAGCCTGTGCATCCGAAGAGCACAAAGATAGGTCAAGGCAAGAAAATGAAGCGGTTCTCGGACAGTGATGCGTAAACTCATCCACGTTTAGGACACCCATCTCAAGCTCTTCGATCAGATCGGCAAGGACTTGTCCCCTGGGATTTATGGAGTAATCTCCCCAGAGAGGATGCCTGCCGTTCAGATCTCCAAGCAAGAGATAGGGCCTCGGCAACCGTGCCACGACGCGGCGGAAGTCCCCCGCGTCGAAGTCAGCTGACGGTGGAATGTACGCAGAAATGATAGTATACCTCCTATCCAGGTGCAGCTGCACAGCCACTGCCTGAAAGGAGCTATCTAAAGAGAAAGGAAGAACGGAGACATCATGCCGGGTGTAAACAGCGCATCCCCCAGCCCGGCCATCCCGCGGTGGTGGGGTCGCAAGACCCTTATACCCCGGGAGGGCAGGCAGCGGGCACGCGCCTAGCATGGTCTCCTGCAAAAAAATAGCTAACGGGGAACGGGACGAGACGAGCCTCCGCAGCTCCTCCCAGTTGGCCCGGAGTCCACGGCAATTCCATTGAAGGAGTATGCCCTCCAGGCCTAGCTCGGAGGAGACGCGGGGGCCCTCCTCGAATTGAAGACCCTCACGGGAATGGCCGTACGCTTCCCGGGGGCAGAACCCCGGGCGCTGTTGGCCGGACAAAGCGCTGTCGCCTTCGAGGACTTATTGGGGGAGGTTGGGCTCGCCATGCGAGTCTTTTCCTCCCTCCGCCTCGAAACCTTAGGCGGGCGTTGCGGCTTGGGAGGCGGGGGGCCCTCTTTTCGAGGAACCACCGTCTCCGAGCCACTCGCTCCACCTCGGGGCGTGGGCAAAGGGGCCGAAGCTCCTTTGTTGTTGTCCTCCTTTCGGGGAACAGCTTTAGGAACCCCGGAAGATGGCCTAGCGACCATCTTCAGGGGTGTTGCCTCCTGTGAGTCTAACGACTCTGTGGAGGCGCGTGGCCGTTTCGCCTTACGGGAAACGGTCACGCTGGGGGAAGAGGGGGGAGCCCTGGTTTTAGCCGGGGCTGGGTGTGAACCCTTTTTGCCCTCAGCTCTACCAGGGGAGCGCCCGGGTGTAGTAGAGCCTGCAGAAGGGCTCCGAATGGGCGCGGAAACAACCGTACTCGTTGGCCTGGATGGGCCAGGAGCAGAGGGTGCTTTTCTAACTATTGAGGCATATGACGTCCCAGGCAGAGCCGGGCGCGCCAGGACCAAGTCCTTAGCCTCGCGGAATGAGAGTCGATCCTGGGCCTGAACGGCCAGGATTTCTTTCTCAAGGAGATATGCACCACATTGCTTCGAAGAAGCAGGGTGCGGCTCTCCGCAATTGACACACTTGGCCACACACGATTTGGACTTATCGTGTCGACCTTGGAGCAATTTACACAGACTTCGGGTAACCCCGATTTTGCACGTCTACATGATCGATTCGTGTGGCCGAAGCGGTGACAGTAATAGCACCGCCGCGGCAGTGGCACGAATGCCTTCACGCGGTAACGGTACCAACCGGCACGCACCGACTCAGGGAGCTTGTCACAGTCGAACGTGACGAAGAGTGTAGGGGTGGGTCTCGAGGCCCCTCCCTGTTTTCTCATCACACGTTCGACCTTGACCGCCCCATGGTCGGCCAGCTCTAGGGTGATGTCTTCTATGGAGTAGTCAACGAGTTCCCTCGCATAAACTACTCCTTTCACAAAGTTCATGGTAGAGTGCGGCGTCACACTCACCGGGGTGCCATGAAGTGTCCGAAGAGCACTTATCTTGGCCGCCTCGGCGGGATTCGCCGCATTCGCCAGAAGGCTCCCGTCCGAGAAACGGGTTACCTTCGGCTCTCTACCAATTGCACTAGCTAATCCTCTCCTCTGATGGATCATGTTGCCCTTGGACAACATGGTGCCATCAGTGGAGCGAATAACGAGGAAGCGCTTGAAGCCAGCGGGCTCGAAAACTCCAGGTAACCTCTGAATCAGGGGCCCCGATGTCATCGAGGCTCCGCCCTGTGCATTCTTGGTGTTAGTCTTAGTCAGGGGTAGAGGGGCCGGATGTGCCGATCTTGGCTTGGTCGCCTACCAAAGTGGTAGCAGACCCATCCATCCCCGCAGCCCCCGCGGATGGAGAGGAGCCCCGAGTCTTCTTCGTCTTTTTAGTCTTTTTAGTATTTTTCTTTTTAGGAGAGGAGGGCGGGGAATGAACCCGCTTCTCACCTCCGCCGGCAGTAGCCCCCATGCCAGATGGCCGGCCTCAGCCAGGTCCCTCTCCGAAATGGAGAAGGTCCTGGTCGTCGTAGGGGCACCTGTCGGAGGAGATCCCTCCCCTCCTTTTACTGCCTCGGAGCCCTCGGCCGTTTGAGGGGGACCTTGCATAGGGGCGGATTCGGGTTCGGTGCTTGGCGCCGAGCCCGGATTCCCCCCCATGGAAGGCCCTACCATCTGAGGCTGGGTCTCCTCAAGGACCATGTCTATCACAGGAGGGGCCTCCAGTTGGCCATCCCCTCCCAGGACATCGCAGGTCCCCTTGGCAGTGTCGCCAGTCTTGTGTGGGGAGGCACAGGCCTTGACCCCAGCAAGGTTTAAAATTCTTGCCAGCAGGTCTTTTGAGGGAAGCGACCGAAAGGGCCTGGCTTCCCTCTCCCCCCTAAGGGGGTTTGCCCTACCGAGCCGCTTGCACGAGGGGCGGTCGGCAATGGGCTGCCTGCTGGCTTTCTTGGCAGTCCCCTTAGAAAGCAAAGGAGGGACTGCCGCTGGAGATAGGGAGGTGCCCGAAAGCACCTCCAGAGAAGGGGGTGAGGGGGAGTCCCCTACACCCGTAGGCGTAGGAGAGGAGTAAGCCTCCTCTCCGGTTAAAGAATTATGGAGGGTCCCTTGCACAGGCACAAGGGGGGGGGACCTCCATTTTCTCGGTGGAGCTGCCCGAGGGCGGCTCCGTTGATTTTCTTGGGGAAGTTGGGGGTTGGGTTTTTTTTTTTTTTGTCATACATGGGCATGGTGACCCTCTTTTTAATACGGGACGCAATAGCTCATCACCTCTCGCAGTTGCCCGCACTGCGAGAGGTGCTTACAAGCCCGGCAGAGCCAGGCGCCGCCATTCGGGACCACCCCTCCCGCCTGGTGGCCTGGCAGTCCTTCGGCATGGCGGCTCCACCTTGAACACGGCGTAAAAAATATAGGTTGTGAAGAGGAGATGTGAGGAAGGTATGGGTGGGGATCAAGCAGGTTGTTAAAAAAAACCCATCCCGAACCGGAGCTGAGGGGTTAGGGAACAATGTCCCCTCCCCCCCCCCAGCCCCGATCCGGGGTGGTTGGCTTGAGAAGAAGGTCAGCATTCTACCCTGTGAAATTAGAGGCTGACCAGAGAAAGCTGTGGGAGAGGTTGTATGAAAAGCGACGAGGTAGGGGAGAAATCGGGCTATCTGAAGGAAGGAAGAGAGGCTAAGCTGGGGCCGGACGGAGCGCTGGCTCCCGTCAGCACGGCGGCCAGGATGGCAAATCACCGCGCCCCTTACGGGGATAAGAAGGACTTAGGCATAGTAGTAGATAGGTCACTGAAGTTTTCAAAGCAGTGTATTGGGGCAAAAAATAAGCAAATAGGGTGCTAGGATACATTAAGAGGAATGTTAGCTACAAGAGTAAAGAGGTTATCCTTAAACCCTACAACATGTATGTTAGGCCAATTTAGAGTACTGTATACATGAATGGTCACCACATTTTAGTCATGACATCAACATGCTGGAGTCAGTACAAAGGAGGGGAACAAAAATAATACTTTCCCCGAAGCACCTTGAATATGAAGATAGACTGAGGGTACTAAATATGTTCTCATTTGAGAGATGTGTGAAAGGAGATATGATTGAGCTTTTTAAAATCTGTTCTGGGATGGATAAGTAGGATTTTAGCAAGCTATTTGAGTTGGAAGGTAGCAATAGGACTAGGGGTCACCACTTAAAAATTAAAAACAGAGGTGCAGGTTGGCTGTTAGAAAATATTTTGCACCAATTGGGGTGTAGATTACTGCAATAGTTTGCCATCTGAGACGGTAGACAGTCCAAACTTAAATTGTATACAAACACAGATTAGATGATATATGGGAAGGGAGGGTTAACTTTGGGGGGTATTCTGGACTCATTCTTGTGGTTGCAGTTTTTTATTATTGTATATTACGATTGATTTGGATTTTGACGAGTCTTGATGATGATGCTTTTTGTTTTTGACATTCCTGTGTATGGTTTGAATTGTATATTGTAGATGCATGATCTGACACAATCCTATGGATACATTTTGTGGGTGGGTTTTGACAGATGCGGATGACCTTTGATATGCCCTTGTGGCTTTTGTCATCCATGAAATTATGTTATGTTAAAGGTGATCACGCATGTCTGGGTGCACAGTAGGGAGGTTAGGTTAGGTTAGTCAGGGAGGTTCAAAGCGGGACTGGATACATTCCTGAAAACAATACAAGATGAACCTCCAGTGATAGGGTACACAGCCTAGGACAGAACCTCCAACTTACCTGACCAAATAGCCCTGCAAGAGAGGAAAACCAGGTTGGACAGCAGTGGCAGACCACCATAACTGTGTGGCAGTGACTAGACAATGACAAGTCTCAAATATTGATTTAATCTGTTTTATGGGTGCTGAAACCCTATAAGGATTATTGGTACCATGAAATTAGTCAAGATAGTCACCCTCACCTCTTCAGTCTAGGTACTCCACTCCTAGATACTCAAGAATAAAGAGAAAGGTGGAGTCTGTTAGTATGAGAAGATAAGCTAAACTAGACAGTGCCAACAGTTACACAATTATGTATACAAATACTCATATCTATATATGTACATAAATGGATATACAAACTGGGAATAAAATAAAAATACAAAAAATTAAATGTGTCTATATAATGATGTATCTCTTAGAAATTTTAGTACTAGTTCAAATGGGACTGAGGAATTTAGGACAGTAGCATATGAAAATCTTAGGTTGTTTTCCAAGCCGAAATTTAATAGGGAGTTACGAATTAAAGCATATTCAGGGCATTGTGGAAAAGTGATGGATCAAAGAAGTAGCCATGGGATAGTCTACTGCACCCTAATCTTAGTCTAGTTAGTACGATACTGTCATAACGTGACATTCTATAAGGTCTGTTATTGTTTAAATTAGAAATGATTTGGGGGAGAATGCCATTATTTTGGGACCATTCATTTTACCAGAGGTTGAAGACTGAGGGCTGCAGCATGCCTATCATTTCTGATAATGAGAACCCCAGGTGTGTCATATTAGCATTGTGTATTGCTGCTTTAGCTGCTGCATCAACCACTTCATTATCTTTTATACCTGCATGACTAGGAACCGATAAAAAAACAGCTTCCAGGTTGATTTTATGTATATAATTAATTATACAGTGGATTAGGTAATGACTTTTTTGTTATTTCACAGCTAGCAAACGTGATAGGGAGTCTGAAACTATGAGTAGTTTACAGTTGTCTAGCTTTTGATTTATGTACTTGAGTGAACTCAATATTGCATATAACTCAGCAGTAAATATAGACCAGTGATGGGGCAGTTTGAAGGTCTTTATGGTTTCTCTCCAGCTAAAAGCACATGCTACTCCTTCATTACTTTTGGAACCATCTGTGAAGGTTACATTAAAACCTGAGGATTTATACAACTCAATTAATTCTAAGGACAATGTTTGATAAATGCATGAAGGAGTTTTGTTCTTAGGGTATGCAGTTAATGAGAGGTTAAAGTGAGCTTTAGTTAGTGTTATATAGCAGTTAGATATTTTTATGGTCTTTAAATCAATGGGGTCATATCCTAAGTTCATTATATATTTTTTAATCCAACTGCAAAAAGGTTTTGGGTGAGGCCAAAGGTCATAGAAATTATACCAAAAGAATTGTAAAATACATATACATGTGGGGTGATTTGCAATACTGAGTACTTTGATACTATATCTTAGCCCTAGCAATATTCTACAAAATTTAAGAGGCATTATATTAGATTCTGCTTCTAAAAAATCAACTCTGATACAATTTAATGCACCTATAGCTAGTCCAATACACTTAAATTGTATTCTATCAAGTTTTAATAGGTTGCTTTCTGATGATGTATGGTATAGGAAAGAGCCATAGTCTATTTTGCTTCTAATAAGGGATTTATAGATACGAGGAGCGGTCAATAAGTTTTGCGAATCAGTAGGGCAAAACAGAGGAAGGGGGATGGCTGTTTGTGGGGGTGTTAGGACAAGTTATGACAAGTAAGGACCTGCAGCCACACGCTCCTGCCTCTTCTATTTAAGAAGCAGTAGCTGATCGCAGATCATCAGTCACAAATTTTTCAATAATGGAGAAGGTTGAGCACCGGACAGTGATCAAATTTTTTACTACCTTCTATTACTACCTTCTAACTCAAATAACTTGCTGAAATCCAATTTATCCATCCCAGAAAAGATTTTAAAAAGCTCAATCATATCTCCCCTCACACACCTTCTGGTAAACATGTAGATGAGCGGCCAGGCCAGAAAATTATTTTGTGTAAATATTATCGTTCACCCGAATCAATCATTTCTGACGTCATACCCCACCCACAACTCCTATTATAATTCGCAAAACGATTAAAGGCGCTGACATGATGTAGTTAAAGCATTCACCTCTGTAAACATCAGAACATTATAAAAATTAGGATTATATACTGGGGGTTATGCCCCCCAGACCCCCCAATTTAATGAAACTCAGGATCATCGTAGTGCAGTCCACGCATCGTGTGTCCCCCCTCCCCTACGAGCCGTCCCCTATAAATGTACTCCAAAAACGTGAAACATTTTGGAACACGGACGAAATAGTACATCTTATCGGCCAGGCCACTCGTCTACATATTTACCCACCTTCTTTCAAATGAAAACATATTTAATACCCTCAGTCTATGTTCATATTCAAGGTTCTTCAGGGATGGTATTATTTAAATTTTGTGCAACTGAGCACTCTAAATCATATTGTCCATTGATAATGGCTTTTGTATTTAAGAGGGCTGTTGTCTGATCTAAGGATTTTGTATGTATTAAGAGGGATCCTGTTCTGCAATATTTAACCTCGCTGACAGGGCCATGACAAATGGATTCAACAACCTTTTTAATTGTTAATAGACTTAATTTTGTCAAAATAACTGTTGGAGAGTTTAAAGGTAAATATGTAGATGAGCGGCCTGGCCGGAAAAAAATTATTTTGTATAAATATTATCCTTCACCCGTGTCATTTCTGATTTTTTCTTCCCCTGGTGATGGTGCTTTTTGTGGGTGGGTTTTCACGGAGGCCGATGACCTTTGATAGGCCCATGTGGCTTTTGTCATCTGTGTAATTATGTTATGTTATGTTATGTTAATGGTGTGAATGTAAAGCATGACTTTGTGATTCTGAAAGATGAGCAAATGCCATGTTGTTTCTTGCTTGGTGTAGACTTTATGAGATTGAATGATTTGTCTTTGGATGCTGATAAGGATTGTCTTATGAAAGGCGAATGTGAGGTGATGAGGTTGAATGAGTGTGCAAAGAATGTTGTCAAGTTTTGCGGTATGATGGTATGATTGAGTTGGTCATGGATGATGAGAATGAGATTTTAAGTGATGATGATATTCTAGAGATGCAAGAGATGTGTCCTTTTGTTAGTGAGTTGAAGAGGTGTGTAATGACGCGTGTTGATTTGAATGAATGGCCAGAGTGTTTAAGTGATTTTAAAAGGTATACTAAGGATTTTGTTGTTTGTATGGATGTTGTATATTTTGTGAGGCATGTAGAGGGTGGTGATGATATGTATGTACCTGTGATGTCCTTGGTTGGTATGATTGGTCTGGTGAAGGTTGTGCATGATAATTATGGGCATATGGGCAAGTTTAAGCTGTGGGAGTGTATGAAGGAGCGTGTGTTCCATCCGTTTCTGAGAACTGTTGTGAATGATGTTGCAACTATGTGTGAAAGGTGTCAGAAGCGAAAAGTGCAAGGTGTGCAAGTGAAACCACCGATGTCGAAAATTGATGCAAAAGAACCGTTTGAATTGGTAGTGATTGATTGTGTGTCTTTGCCGCGTACGAGTGCTGGGAATGTTGGTATGGTTGTGATGGTTGATCATAAAAGTAAGTTTGTGTATGCAGCGCCTGTGAGAGATAAAAGGAGTGTGACTGTTGCGCGTGTGGTTAAGCAGTTGTTTTTTCCAATGTGTGTATGGAAGCCTAGAAGATGTCTGAGTGATAATGGGCCTGAATTTGTAGGAGAAGTGTTTGAGCAAATGTTGAGAGAAAATGGTGTGGAGCATGTGAGAACAACTTTGTATGTACCGTCTTCAAATGGATTGGCTGAATGTACTATAAGAACCTTGTGTGAGATGTTGAGAATGATGAGTATGACAGTGAATGACTGGGATGTATGTCTGGGGAGAGTGTTGTGGGCGTATATTTTGACTGTGCATAGTGCAACTGGAATGTCCACATGTCAGTTTGTGATGAATTTTGAAAGGCAAGTGAAAGATAGGTTTCGTTTGAGTGAAAGTGAGCAGAGTGTATGGCGTGAGGCAAATGAAAGGTTCCGTTCATTTGAATTGGGTGCAAAAGTATTGAAGGTGAAAGAAGTGAAGGGTAGGTTGAATGTGTCAAAGATGAGTGAGAAGTTTGATGGACCTTATAGAGTTGTGAGAGTTTGGGAAAATGGGGTGACGTGTTTTGGAGAGTTTGAATGACGGTATGACTGAGAGAGTGCGGGCTCATCAGAGTCAGTTAAGGAGATGGAGAGAACCTCCTGACTACCTGGTGAGCCATCCGGTGTATGAATTGTGTAGAGAGAGAGGGAAAGTGCATGATGATGAGATTGAATGTGATAGTATGGATCTGTCTGGGAAAGAGCTAGTCTTAGTCTCGAGGAGTAGAAAGCGTACAAAGAAGAGTGAAAGGAAGAATGCAAGTACGAATGAAAGTAAGTCCGAGCAGAGTCTTTCTGGTATGAGGGATCTTGAAAGGGAGATTGAGTTTTTGCGTAAACAGGTGAGTGATTTGGCTGGTATAAGTAGACAAGTGAGTGAGCTGCCTGTGCCTGATTTTTCTGGTTTTTTGGAACAGTATGAATAATAGTGTGTTCGGGCTGAATGAACCTAGTGTGGCTGATTTTTCAGGTTTTACGAATGGTAACAGTAGGGGTGAGTTTGATGTAGTGAATGATGAAGTGGCTGATTTTTCAGGTTTCTGGTGGGAACCAGTCGAAGGGGTTTCTGGTATGCCTGTTGAGAATAAAGGGGATATGAGTGACCTGTCTGTTTTGCAAGAGTGTACCTTGAGTTGGATGAGAGCTGTGAGTGAGGAGCTGATGAATGGGGGTATGAAGAGTGAAGGTTCTGAATGGAAGAGTATGAAAGAATTCTGTCGTGAGATGGGAGAACTGGTAATGAAGGCTAAGAGTATGGTTGACGAGATGATCAATAGTGACGATGAGACTGACAGGATGACTGACAAACAACCCCGATTAATTGCTATGCGTAGCCAGGGACCAGTAGAAGAGTGTGAATGGGTGCAGAAAGGTGCGATTGAGCACAAGTGGTACCGTGAAGAGTGATTGAAAGGGTTTTGTGAGTGACTGGTTGAATGGCTTAAGGAAGGAGGGGTGTGGTGGAGCGAATGTGAGTGTGTGTAAAAAGGGCCATTCTCCCACCCCTTTTCTCAATACCCTCTCCCTCCCTCTGTAAGAATGTGTGTATGAATGGGAATGGGTTTGTTTTTTTTGTTTGTTTGTTTTTTATTGATTAGCATGTTATTATAAGATGTTTTTTCTTTCCAGGCGCCATATTCTGGAAAGTACTTAGTTTCATATATCCTTATATTACAAACAAAGCGCCATATTCTGGAAAGGACTTAGTTTCATATATCCTTATATTACAAACAAAGCGCCATATTCTGGAAAGGACTTAGTGTGATATATCTTTATAGAGCAAACAAAATATTACTAGTGTTGTTAA